>CM046311.1:4391993-5591993 GCA_025267735.1 Mactra quadrangularis | reverse complement strand
CTCGACGTCGAAGAGATTGTGGTACTCTCAGGCACAGTAGAAGTTTTTGTCGAGGACGAAGTTGTGCTTGGTTCCGACGTTGTTGATGTCGTGGACGACACAGTGCTAGTACTTGTAGTAGGTGCAGCACTTGTTGATGTCGACGACGTTGTAGTGCTCGGTACGGACGTGCTCGACGTCGAAGAGGTTGAGGTACTCTCAGGCACAGTAGTAGTTGTTGTCGAGGACGAAGTTGTGCTTGGTTCCGACGTTGTAGATGTCGTGGACGACTCAGTGCTAGTACTTGTAGTAGGTGCAGCACTTGTTGATGTCGACGACGTTGTAGTGCTCGGTACGGACGTGCTCGACGTCGAAGAGGTTGTGGTACTCTCAGGCACAGTAGTAGTTGTTGTCGAGGACGAAGTTGTGCTTGGTTCCGACGTTGTTGATGTCGTGGACGACACAGTGCTAGTACTTGTAGTAGGTGCAGCACTTGTTGATGTCGACGACGTTGTAGTGCTCGGTACGGACGTGCTCGACGTCGAAGAGGTTGTAGTACTCTCAGGCACAGTAGTAGTTGTTGTCGAGGACGAAGTTGTGCTTGGTTCCGACGTTGTTGATGTCGTGGACGACTCAGTGCTAGTACTTGTAGTAGGTGCAGCACTTGTTGATGTCGACGACGTTGTAGTGCTCGGTACGGACGTGCTCGACGTCGAAGAGGTTGAGGTACTCTCAGGCACAGTAGAAGTTGTTGTCGAGGACGAAGTTGTGCTTGGTTCCGACGTTGTAGATGTCGTGGACGACTCAGTGCTAGTACTTGTAGTAGGTGCAGCACTTGTTGATGTCGACGACGTTGTAGTGCTCGGTACGGACGTGCTCGACGTCGAAGAGGTTGTGGTACTTTCAGGCACAGTAGTAGTTGTTGTCGAGGACGAAGTTGTGCTTGGTTCCGACGTTGTTGATGTCGTGGACGACTCAGTGCTAGTACTTGTAGTAGGTGCAGCACTTGTTGATGTCGACGAGGTTGTAGTGCTCGGTACGGACGTGCTCGACGTCAAAGAGGTTGTGGTACTCTCAGGCACAGTAGTAGTTGTTGTCGAGTACGAAGTTGTGCTTGGTTCCGACGTTGTTGATGTCGTGGACGACACAGTGCTAGTACTTGTAGTAGGTGCAGCACTTGTTGATGTCGACGACGTTGTAGTGCTCGGTACGGACGTGCTCGACGTCGAAGAGGTTGTGGTACTCTCAGGCACAGTAGTAGTTGTTGTCGAGGACGAAGTTGTGCTTGGTTCCGACGTTGTTGATGTCGTGGACGACTCAGTGCTAGTACTTGTAGTAGGTGCAGCACTTGTTGATGTCGACGACGTTGTAGTGCTCGGTACGGACGTGCTCGACGTCGAAGAGGTTGTGGTACTCTCAGGCACAGTAGTAGTTGTTGTCGAGGACGAAGTTGTGCTTGGTTCCGTCGTTGTTGATGTCGTGGACGACTCAGTGCTAGTACTTGTAGTAGGTACAGCACTTGTTGATGTCGACGACGTTGTAGTGCTCGGTACGGACGTGCTCGACGTCGAAGACATGGTTATGCTCTCAGGCACAGTAGTAGTTGTTGTCGAGGACGAAGTTGTGCTTGGTTCCGACGTTGTTGATGTCGTGGACGACTCAGTGCTAGTACTTGTAGTAGGTGCAGCACTTGTTGATGTCGACGACGTTGTAGTGCTCGGTACGGACGTGCTCGACGTCGAAGAGGTTGTGGTACTCTCAGGCACAGTAGTAGTTGTTGTCGAGGACGAAGTTGTGCTTGGTTCCGACGTTGTTGATGTCGTGGACGACTCAGTGCTAGTACTTGTAGTAGGTGCAGCACTTGTTGATGTCGACGACGTTGTAGTGCTCGGTACGGACGTGCTCGACGTCGAAGAGGTTGTGGTACTCTCATGCACAGTAGTAGTTGTTGTCGAGGACGAAGTTGTGCTTGGTTCCAACGTTGTTGATGTCGTGGATGACTCAGTCCTAGTACTTGTAGTAGGTGCAGCACTTGTTGATGTCGACGACGTTGTAGTGCTCGGTACGGACGTGCTCGACGTCGAAGAGGTTGTGGTACTCTCACGCACAGTAGTAGTTGTTGTCGAGGACGAAGTTGTGCTTGGTTCCGACGTTGTTGATGTCGTGGACGACTCAGTGCTAGTACTTGTAGTAGGTGCAGCACTTGTTGATGTCGACGACGTTGTAGTGCTCGGTACGGACGTGCTCGACGTCGAAGAGGTTGTGGTACTCTCAGGCACAGTAGTAGTTGTTGTCGAGGACGAAGTTGTGCTTGGTTCCAACGTTGTTGATGTCGTGGACGACTCAGTGCTAGTACTTGTAGTAGGTACAGCACTTGTTGATGTCGACGACGTTGTAGTGCTCGGTACGGACGCTCTCGACGTCGAAGACATGGTTATACTCTCAGGCACAGTAGTAGTTGTTGTCGAGGACGAAGTTGTGCTTGGTTCCGACGTTGTTGATGTCGTGGACGACTCAGTGCTAGTACTTGTAGTAGGTGCAGCACTTGTTGATGTCGACGACGTTGTAGTGCTCGGTACGGACGTGCTCGACGTCGAAGAGGTTGTGGTACTCTCAGGCACAGTAGTAGTTGTTGTCGAGGACGAAGTTGTGCTTGGTTCCGACGTTGTTGATGTCGTGGACGACTCAGTGCTAGTACTTGTAGTAGGTGCAGCACCTGTTGATGTCGACGACGTTGTAGTGCTCGGTACGGACGTGCTCGACGTCGAAGAGGTTGTGGTACTCTCAGGCACAGTAGTAGTTGTTGTCGAGGACGAAGTTGTGCTTGGTTCCGACGTTGTTGATGTCGTGGACGACTCAGTGCTCGTACTTGTAGTAGGTGCAGCACTTGTTGATGTCGACGACGTTGTAGTGCTCGGTACGGACGTGCTCGACGTCGAAGAGGTTGTGGTACTCTCAGGCACAGTAGAAGTTGTTGTCGAGGACGAAGTTGTGCTTGGTTCCGACGTTGTTGATGTCGTGGACGACTTAGTGCTAGTACATGTAGTAGGTGCAGCACTTGTTGATGTCGACGACGTTGTAGTGCTCGGTACGGACGTGCTCGACGTCGAAGAGGTTGTGGTACTCTCAGGCACAGTAGTAGTTGTTGTCGAGGACGAAGTTGTGCTTGGTTCCGACGTTGTTGATGTCGTGGACGACTCAGTGCTAGTACTTGTAGTAGGTGCAGCACTTGTTGATGTCGACGACGTTGTAGTGCTCGGTACGGACGTGCTCGACGTCGAAGACATGGTTATACTCTCAGGCACAGTAGTAGTTGTTGTCGAGGACAAAGTTGTGCTTGGTTCCAACGTTGTTGATGTCGTTGATGACTCAGTGCTAGTACTTGTAGTAGGTGCAGCACTTGTTGATGTCGACGACGTTGTAGTGCTCAGTACGGACGTGCTCGACGTCGAAGAGGTTGTGGTACTCTCAGGCACAGTAGTAGTTGTTGTCGAGGACGAAGTTGTGCTTGGTTCCGACGTTGTTGATGTCGTGGACGACTCAGTGCTAGTACTTGTAGTAGGTGCAGCACTTGTTGATGTCGACGACGTTGTAGTGCTCGGTACGGACGTGCTCGACGTCGAAGAGGTTGTGGTACTCTCAGGCACAGTAGTAGTTGTTGTCGAGGACAAAGTTGTGCTTGGTTCCAACGTTGTTGATGTCGTTGATGACTCAGTGCTAGTACTTGTAGTAGGTGCAGCACTTGTTGATGTCGACGACGTTGTAGTGCTCAGTACGGACGTGCTCGACGTCGAAGAGGTTGTGGTACTCTCAGGCACAGTAGTAGTTGTTGTCGAGGACGAAGTTGTGCTTGGTTCCGACGTTGTTGATGTCGTGGACGACTCAGTGCTAGTACTTGTAGTAGGTGCAGCACTTGTTGATGTCGACGACGTTGTAGTGCTCGGTACGGACGTGCTCGACGTCGAAGAGGTTGTGGTACTCTCAGGCACTGTATTAGTTGTTGTCGAGGACGAAGTTGTGCTTGGTTCCGTTGTAGTTGACGTCGTGGACGACTCAGTGCCAGTACTTGTAGTAGGTGCACCACTTGTTGATGTTGATGTCGACGAGGTTGTAGTGCTAGGTACGGACGTGCTCGACGTTGAAGATGTTCTGGTACTCTTAGGCACAGTAGTCGTTGTTGTCGAGGACGAAGTTGTGCTTGCTTCAAACGTTGTTGGTGTCGTAGACGACTCCGTGCTAGAACTTATAGTAGGTGCAACACTTGTTGATGTCGACGACGTTGTAGTGCTTGGTACGGACGTGCTCGACGTCGAAGAGGTTGTGGTGCTCTCAGGCAAAGTAGAAGTTGTTGTCGATGACGAAGTTGTGCTTTGTTCCGACGTTGTTGATGTCGTGGACGACTCAGTGCTAGTACTTGTAGTAGGAGAAGCACTTGTTGACGTTGTTGTCGACGACGTTGTAGTGCTAGGTACGGACGTGCTCGACTTCGAAGAGGTTGTGGTACTCTCAGACACAGTAGAAGTTGTTGTCGAGGACGAAGTTGTGCTTGGTTCCGACGTTGTTGATGTCGTATACCACTCAGTGATAGTACTTGTAGCAGGTGCAGGACTTGTTGATGTTGATGACGACAACGTTGTAGTGCTCGGTACGGACGTGCTCGACGTCGAAGAGGTTGTGGTGCTCTCAGGCAGAGTAGAAGTTGTTGTCGATAACGAAGTTGTGCTTTGTTCCGACGTTGTTGATGTCGTGGACGACTCAGTGCTAGTACTTGTAGTAGGTGCAGCACTTGTTGATGTTGATGACGACGACGTTGTAGTGCTCGGTACGGACGTGCTCGACGTCGAAGAGGTTGTGGTGCTCTCAGGCAAAGTAGAAGTTGTTGTCGATGACGAAGTTGTGCTTTGTTCCGACGTTGTTGATGTCGTGGACGACTCAGTGCTAGTACTTGTAGTAGGAGAAGCACTTGTTGACGTTGTTGTCGACGACGTTGTAGTGCTCGGTACGGACTTGCTAGACGTCGAAGAGGTTGTGGTGCTCTCAGACACAGTAGTAGTTGTTGTCGAGGACGAAGTTGTGCTTGGTTCCGACGTAGTTGATGTCGTGGACGACTCAGTGCTAGTACTTGTAGCAGGTGCAGCACTTGTTGATGTTGATGTCGACGATGTTGTAGTGCTCGGTACGGACATGCTCGACGTCGAGGATGTTGTGGTACTCTCAGGCACAGTAGTCGTTGTTGTCGAGGACGAAGTTGTGCTTGCTTCAGACGTTGTTGGTGTCGTAGACGACTCAGTGCTAGAACTTGTAGTAGGTGCAACACTTGTTGATGTCGATGACGTTGTAGTGCTCGGTACGGACGTGCTCGACGTCGAAGTGGTTGTGGTGCTCTCAGGCAAAGTAGAAGTTGTTGTCGATGACGAAGTTGTGCTTTGTTCCGACGTTGCTGATGTCGTGGACGACTCAGTGCTAGTACTTGTAGTAGGAGAAGCACTTGTTGACGTTGTTGTCGACGACGTTGTAGTGCTCGGTACGGACGTGCTCGACGTAGTAGAGGTTGTGGTGCTCTCAGACACAGTAGTAGTTGTTGTCGAGGACGAAGTTGTGCTTGGTTCCGACGTTGTTGATGTCGGATACCACTCAGTGACAGTACTTGTATCAGGTGCAGCACTTGTTGATGTTGATGTCGACGATGTTGTAGTGCTCGGTACGGACATGCTCGACGTCGAGGATGTTGTGGTACTCTCAGGCACAGTAGTCGTTGTTGTCGAGGACGAAGTTGTGCTTGCTACAGACGTTGTTGGTGTCGTAGACGACTCAGTGTTAGAACTTGTAGTAGGTGCAACACTTGTTGATGTCGACGACGTTGTAGTGCTCGGTATGGACGTGCTCGACGTCGAAGAGGTTGTGGTACTCTCAGGCACTGTATTAGTTGTTGTCGAGTACGAAGTTGTGCGTGGTTCCGACGTAGTTGACGTCGTGGACGACTCAGTACCAGTACTTGTAGTAGGTGCAGCACTTGTTGATGTTGATGTCGTCGACGTTGTAGTGCTCGGTACGGACGTGCTCGACGTCGAAGAGGTTGTGGTACTCTCAGGCACTGTATTAGTTGTTGTCGAGGACGAAGTTGTGCTTGGTTCCAACGTTGTTGATGTCGTAGACGACTCAGTGCTAGTACTTGTAGTAGGTGAAGCACTTGTTGATGTTGATGTCGACGACGTTGTATTTTTCGGTATGGATGTGCTCGACATCGAAGAGGTTGTGGTACTCTCAGGCACTGTAGTCGTTGTTGTCGAGGACGAAGTTGTGCTTGGTTCCGACGTTGTTGATGTCGTGGACGACTCAGTGCTAGTACTTGTAGTAGTAGTTGCAGCACTTGTTGATGTTGATTTCGACGATGTTGTAGTGCTCGGTACGGACGTGCTCGACGTTGAAGAGGTTGTGGTGCTCTCAGGCACAGTAGAAGTTGTTGTCGAGGACGAAGTTGTGCTTGGTTCCGACGTTGTTGATGTCGTGGACGACTCAGTGCTAGTACTTGTATTAGGTGCAGGACTTGTTGATGTTGATGACGACGACGTTGTAGTGCTCGGTACGGACGTGCTCGACGTCGAAGAGGTTGTGGTGCTCTCAGGCACAGTAGAAGTTGTTGTCGATGACGAAGTTGTGCTTTGTTCCGACGTTGTTGATGTCGTGGACGACTCAGTGCTAGTACTTGTAGTAGGAGAAGCACTTGTTGACGTTGTTGTCGACGACCTTGTAGTGCTAGGTACGGACGTGCTCGACGTCGAAGAGGTTGTGGTACTCTCAGACACAGTAGTAGTTGTTGTCGAGGACGAAGTTGTGCTTGGTTCCGACGTTGTTGATGTCGTAGACCACTCAGTGATAGTACTTGTAGTAGGTGTAGCACTTGTTGATGTTGATGTCGACGATGTTGTAGTGCTCGGTACGGACGTGCTCGACGTCGAACAGGTTGTGGTACTCTCAGGCACTGTATTAGTTGTTGTCGAGGACGAAGTTGTGCTTCGTTCC
This sequence comes from Mactra quadrangularis, assembly GCA_025267735.1. NCBI lineage: Eukaryota > Metazoa > Mollusca > Bivalvia > Venerida > Mactridae > Mactra > Mactra quadrangularis. The sequence goes on along the minus strand of CM046311.1, from coordinate 5,584,991 downwards.
GACGTAGTAGACGTCGTGGACGACTCAGTGCCAGTACTTGTAGTAGGTGCAGCACTTGTTGATGTTGATGTCGATAAGGTTGTAGAGCTAGGTACGGACGTGCTCGACGTCGAAGAGGTTGTGGTGCTCTCAGGCACAGTAGAAGTTGTTGTCGAGGACGAAGTTGTGCTTGGTTCCGACGTTGTTGATGTCGTGGACGACTCAGTGCTAGTACTTGTAGTAGGTGCAGCACTTGATGATGTTGATGTCGACGACGTTGTAGTGCTCGGTACGGTTGTGCTCGACGTCGAAGAGTTTGTGGTACTCTCAGGCACTGTATTAGTTGTTGTCGAGGACGAAGTTGTGCTTGGTTCCGACGTAGTTGACGTCGTGGACGACTCAGTGCCAGTACTTGTAGTAGGTGCAGCACTTGTTGATGTTGATGTCGTCGACGTTGTAGTGCTCGGTACGGACGTGCTCGACGTCGAAGAGGTTGTGGTACTCTCAGGCAGAGTAGTAGTTGTTGTCGAGGACGAAGTTGTGCTTGGTTCCAACGTTGTTGATGTCGTAGACGACTCAGTGCTAGTACTTGTAGTAGGTAAAGCACTTGTTGATGTTGATGTCGACGACGTTGTTGTTCTCGGTATGGATGTGCTCGACATCGAAGAGGTTGTGGTACTCTCAGGCACAGTAGTCGTTGTTGTCGAGGACGAAGTTGTGCTTGGTTCCGACGTTGTTGATGTCGTGGACGACTCTGTGCTAGTACTTGTAGTAGTTGCAGCACTTATTGATGTTGATGTGGACGATGTTGTAGTGCTCGGTACGGACGTGCTCGACGTTGAAGAGGTTGTGGTGCTCTCAGGCACAGTAGAAGTTGTTGTCGAGGACGAAGTTGTGCTTGGTTCCGACGTTGTTGATGTGGTGGACGACTCAGTGCTAGTACTTGTATTAGGTGCAGGACTTGTTGATGTTGATGACGACGACGTTGTAGTGCTCGGTACGGACGTGCTCGACGTCGAAGAGGTTGTGGTGCTCTCAGGCACAGTAGAAGTTGTTGTCGATGACGAAGTTGTGCTTTGTTCCGACGTTGTTGATGTCGTGGACGACTCAGTGCTAGTACTTGTAGTAGGTGCAGCACTTGTTGATGTTGATGACAACGACGTTGTAGTGCTCGGTACGGACGTGCTAGACGTCGAAGAGGTTGTGGTGCTCAGGGGCAAAGTAGAAGCTGTTGTCGATGACGAAGTTGTGCTTTGTTCCGACGTTGTTGATGTCGTGGACGACTCAGTGCTAGTACTTGTAGTAGGAGAAGCACTTGTTGACGTTATTGTCGACGACGTTGTAGTGCTAGGTACGGACGTGCTCAACTTCGAAGAGGTTGTGGTACTCACAGACACAGTAGTAGTTGTAGTCGAGGACGAAGTTGTGCTTGGTTCCGACGTTGTTGATGTCGTATACCACTCAGTGATAGTACTTGTAGCAGGTGCAGCACTTGTTGATGTTGATGTCGACGACGTTGTAGTGCTCGGTACGGACGTGCTCGACGTCGAGGATGTTGTGGTACTCTCAGGCACAGTAGTCGTTGTTGTCGAGGACGAAGTTGTGCTTGCTTCAGACGTTGTTGGTGTCGTAGACGACTCAGTGCTAGAACTTGTAGTAGGTGCAACACTTGTTGATGTCGACGACGTTGTAGTGCTCGGTACGGACGTGCTCGACGTCGAAGAGGTTGTGGTACTTTCAGGCACTGTATTAGTTGTTGTCCGGTACGAAGTTGTGCTTGGTTCCGACGTAGTTGACGTCGAAAACGACTCAGTGCCAGTACTTGTAGTAGGTGCAGCACTTGTTGATGTTGATGTCGTCGACGTTGTAGTGCTCGGTACGGACGTGCTCGACGTCGAAGAGGTTGTGGTACTCTCAGGCACAGTAGTAGTTGTTGTCGAGGACGAAGTTGTGCTTGGTTCCAACGTTGTTGATGTCGTAGACGACTCAGTGCTAGTACTTGTAGTAGGTGAAGCACTTGTTGATGTTGATGTCGACGACGTTGTATTTTTCGGTATGGATGTGCTCGACATCGAAGAGGATGTGGTACTCTCAGGCAGAGTAGTCGTTGTTGTCGAGGACGAAGTTGTGCTTGGTTCCGACGTTGTTGTTGTCGTGGACGACTCAGTGCTAGTACTTGTAGTAGTTGCAGCACTTGTTGATGTTGATTTCGACGATGTTGTAGTGCTCGGTACGGAGGTGCTCGACGTTGAAGAGGTTGTGGTGCTCTCAGGCACAGTAGAAGTTGTTGTCGAGGACGAAGTTGTGCTTGGTTCCGACGTTGCTGATGTCGTGGACGACTCTGTGCTAGTACTTGTATTAGGTGCAGGACTTGTTGATGTTGATGACGACGACGTTGTAGTGCTCGGTACGGACGTGCTCGACGTCGAATAGGTTGTGGTGCTCTCAGGCACAGTAGAAGTTGTTGTCGATGACGAAGTTGTGCTTTGTTCCGACGTTGTTGATGTCGTGGACGACTCACTGCTAGTACTTGTAGTAGGTGCAGCACTTGTTGATGTTGATGACGACGACGTTGTAGTGCTCGGTACGGACGTGCTCGACGTCGAAGAGGTTGTGGTGCTCTCAGGCAAAGTAGAAGTTGTTGTCGATGACGAAGTTGTGCTTTGTTCCGACGTTGTTGATGTCGTGGACGACTCAGTGCTAGTACTTGTAGTAGGAGAAGCACTTGTTGACATTGTTGTCGACGACCTTGTAGTGCTAGGTACGGACGTGCTCGACGTCGAAGAGGTTGTGGTACTCTCAGACACAGTAGTAGTTGTTGTCGAGGACGAAGTTGTGCTTGGTTCCGACGTTGTTGATGTCGTAGACCACTCAGTGATAGTACTTGTAGTAGGTGCAGCACTTGTTGATGTTGATGTCGACGATGTTGTAGTGCTCGGTACGGACGTGCTCGACGTCGAGGATGTTGTGGTACGCTCAGGCACAGTAGTCGTTGTTGTCGAGGACGAAGTTGTGCTTGCTTCAGACGTTGTTGGTGTCGTAGACGACTCAGTGCTAGAACTTGTAGTAGGTGCAACACTTGTTGATGTCGACGACGTTGTAGTGCTCGGTACGGACATGCTCGACGTCGAAGAGGTTGTGGTACTCTCAGGCACTGTATTAGTTGTTGTCGAGGACGAAGTTGTGCTTGGTTCCGACGTAGTTGACGTTGTGGACGACTCAGTGCCAGTACTTGTAGTAGGTGCAGCACTTGTTGATGTTGATGTCGACGACGTTGTAGTGCTCGGTACGGACGTGCTCGACGTCGAAGAGTTTGTGGTGATCTCAGGCACAATAATTATTGTTGTCGAGGACGAAGTTGTGCTTGGTTCCGACGTTGTTGATGTCGTTGTTACATCTTGGCTTGTTCTTGACAAGACTGAAGATAAAAATAACATTTTTATTGTTCTTACGAACGCTTGAACATAAGAAGACTAAAATTGGCCATCGACAGTATGCGTTTTTATACCGTCGATGATTTTTATAAAAAAAATGATTAACATCGGCTTAATGGTTAGCCATTGTCAACCTTTCAATAGGAAATAGAAATAAACTTAAACTGAATTCTGATTAATCATTACCAGAAACGAAAGAATATCGATTGTTTTGTCACGAAAACTTTCTCCTTATGTTTTTTTCTGACATAATTAACCCGTTTTTTTTGTTGAACTGAATTGTATGTGGTCGAGGAACAAATTATTGTAGTTTTTATATCAATGTTAGTATAATAAACGCTACATTTATTAAAAATCAAGTTTTTAGTTTGTAGTACAATGTTAGGATGTACATGAAGAGTTAATGAGTAAGTGATGGATCGTAAAATGAATGAATTGAAGTCTTCAACTGGTGCCTGAAAAAGACAAAAAATTACTTTTTTTAAATATAAGTTACAAAAAAATATGTGATGAACAGTATAACCTCTGCAGAGCGGCCCTTTACAGAGCAAATCCTCTGCATATCAACATGTTTTGATAATTCCCTTAGGATAGATCATAATTGAACTTGACCTCTGCAGAGCAACAACCTCTAAACACACTTTAGTCCCTCCCAGTGGGTGTTGCTCAATAGATTTGTTTCTTTGTTTTGTTGGGTTTAACGCCGTAGCAACACATTTTATAGGTCATATAACGGCGGTCAGTCAACCTACTCACTCCTCCTGGAAAGGCTAAATCTCTGGATTTAGCTGTTAACCAACTTCTGCAATACAAGTTCTCAGATCATCAGAAATACCTACCTTTAATACAAGTTCTCAGATCATCAGAAAGATAGAAACCATCTCTACATAGACAACTATAACTTCCAGCGTTATCAATACATTCTTGTTCACAGTCATGTGAACTTAAACATTCATTTATATCTAGAAAGAAATAATATAAAATCAAAATACATTACTCAATGCTTCATGTCTTTTATTTGGTTTAATGCCAAGTTAACACAAATTGGGTCATTTTACAGTGGTCAGCTCACCTAACCAAACTTTCCTCTATTTAAAATTTGCACTTGTTTTTTTTTAAACCTCCAAAGAGGATATGCCACAGATGAAAACATGTTGTCTGAGCTCACTTAGAGACATAATCAAAGTGCTAAAAGCACTTAATTTGTTTAGGTTTGAGAAGTTTAAGTATATTTTGTGTTTCAACAACGTAAGTATACATAGGACAGACCAGAAACACTGATTTGTTAGTTAGAAACACGTGTACAGATTGATCAACTAGTTAGCCCATTTTTGTACTGATTTTTACCCAGACAAATATGAGCTTTAGAGATTTGTTATAGATTTAAACTCTTCCAATATGAACTATTCATTCTATTACATAAGACAATGTAACATCTCTACTGATTACAGAGACGCACAACGGATTGCCAAAGTATCGTTGAAACCATTCTGCTACATAAGACGACATAACCATCCCTACTGAGATGCACAACATTGCAGCAGGTATACTAACGCTTGAGATATAGTGCGGATTACTAGTGTATTAATGCTCCAAAAAAGTATGTTATGCCTCAGTCCCATAAATTCATAGCTTGTTGCGGACCTGTACGTTCAAACAGTCGTAGGCCTTGTGAAGCCTTGTGAAGGTATGCACATGGCACAAAACAACACACCGTAGGGAGCCGTACCTCGAAGATATGCATGTTTAATCCATACTCATCCACAATTTTGTTCACAATTTGACTCTGAAACTGAAATGTGTAACCAATAGTTTGTACAGGTCCTTGCGGAGCTTGATTGCACGGTGCCTGTACGGTGTCCTCACAGCTACTTTTGTGTTTATGGGACTGTAGCTCAACTTTTAAAGAAACACAATGTTACATACTTATACATTGTGACGTAGAACCACCAGCCAGTTGGAAACCATAGCGACACAGACATACATAACTACCATCAGTGTTCTCACATCTTTGATTACATGTTGCTATGCTGCCACATTCGTCAACATCTACGAACACAGAAACACAATCTTTATAAATGCCGCAAAATGATTGCTTTTATGAACAACTATTAAACATTATTTGCTAAACAGTACATAAAGAAGCTGGGAATTTCACATGCTGTGAAAAGCAGGCAGTTGAAAAAAATGTCAGACTACATGTAAATAATCATATTCAGAGTGCTTCTGGTTCCCGTGCTTACCACTCATTGCATTGTGGGAAGGTATGACTAAAACACACAAAGGCAAAATGAAGCAGACATTGGCAAAATGGAGATACTATATCACTAAATTCCATGTCTTTTCCATCAATAGGCTGTGCCTATACTTATATTATGATGAAAAGTAAACATAATACGTACCAACACAAGTAAGTCCGTCATCACTACGTTTATAACCAGTTCTACATTGACAGTTATAAGATCCAGGTGTATTAATACATATCTCATCAGTACTACATGGATTATTTACGTCACATTCATTTACGTCTATGTTACAGTAAGTTCCTTCCCAACCTATAATATACAAACAACGTTAGGTCAGCACATCATTCTTTACGACATGGTGAAACCATTAGAAATAAGTGCAATGTACAATTAGATATCATTTTTTTATTTTGGTGGTCATAAATCCCAGCTTTTTGTGTGGAGAATTCTATTGTTAATACAGGGGAGTACAGAGGGCCACAAGCACCCATGGCACTGGTCCAAGGAAGAGCCCTGGTTACATTTGTAGCTCAGGGATTCAGGCACAAATCCAAAACCTCAACTCTCCTTTCCCATTTAAAACAAAAAGCATCTAGACATATCATATATTTTTAACAGCCGTTGGATCATGTTTAATTCTAACAAAAATAAGAAGGAAGTATTGTACATGTTTAAATATCATACTTTATAAACCATTAAAACCTTTTTTTAACCTTTGCTTGGGCAATTTTAGGGGAGGGGGCGTATGCTAGGTTCACCCCACCCCTGGATCTGCCTTTGATATCTTAACAGCTTAACTACATACTTTACTTTCATTTCTGAGTTTCTACTGGGTGGAAAATAAAAAAGTAGCAAAAATATAAAAAAGGTTACCTTGGCTACAAACACATCCAGTTAAACTATCACAATATGAAGATCTATAATGACAATTACATTGATGTTCACAATTATTACCCCATGTTTGTGTCATATTACATGCTGAAAATATACAGGTACATGTATACATAGTAATTATATAATTTCATTATTCAACTCATTATAAATAGTAAGTTTTTCAGCCAGCTGTCTAAGCCAACTTTTGAACTATATTTTAACCAATACAATTTGTTCTACCATTTTTGTTTGTCCAATGAAATTCTCTTCCGATATTGAAAAATGAATAAAATATATGATACCATTGGTTGTTCCAAAACAAAGTTTAGTATGTATGCCATTCCGAATTTTAAATATGCGGGTCTCAAAAAAGTTAAGAGAAATTGAGATTTTATAGTGTAGTTTGAAGTCAAATTGGCTGGCTAACATTTTTAAACATTTTGAAAGCAGCAAAGCAGAGTTCTGATATTGCCAATCTTAAAGACAATTGACACATCAATATAAAAGATGGGGCTTTTAGGTATAAAACCTACCCTTTTAGTAACTGTATAATAATTATGATTTTTTTTAAAAATTGTGATCTTTTTTAATTTTTTCCCAATCAAGTAAACTGGCCTTAGAATATTAAGATTCATTTTCTTAATACAATCACAGACTTTGACAAGTAATTTTAAAATATCCAAAAAAAAATTACAAAAATACATTTTTCAAGGTTAAGGTCCTAGTTCACAGATTTGGTTAAGATTTTTCTATACTTTCAAAATAACATTCAATGTCTGTATTTGTGTCAAAATTGATTCTTAATATTTTAGGATAAACTGACCTATAGATTGCAAGAAATATACATTATAAGTCACAAAAATGCACTAAAATTGTCTATACTGTAACATACAGTAGATTTTTACTACTTGAAACACCATCATTTGTAGCTGTAATTCAATTTGCAATATACTTGCCATTATCAAATCACCAATTTTCTGCTTCAAAAAATGTTTCCTAACATTTTTAATATTTTAAGTTAAAGTTGATATTTAAGTTGAAATCTTTTAATGAGTATCTTAACTAAAAACAAACATACAGAAACAAAATAATCATAAACAAAATACAAAATATAAAAAGTCTTACCTTGGCAGTTAAATTTATCATTAGATAATTTAGTACCATTGATACATTCACAATGGAATCCTACTGCATCATCTATACATATATGACTACATGGACCTAAACCATTATTGTTGTGACATTCATTGATCACTAAAAATATAATTATGATATATAAATACATGTGTAAGTAAACCAATTATTTCAATAGTTCTTTTTGTCAATCTCTGTGATCCAGTCTGCACAACAAACTTTCATTAGCACTGGACATTAGGTCCAGAAAATGGATTTTTTCACTAGACCGAATGAAAAATTACTGGACCAAAAATACTTTTAGTACATTAAGTGATATGTTTAAATATGCAGTCCTATATTAGATTTAGCATAATATATCCTAATATTAAATAAGGAATATAACAACAAGTCATGATTTTTTATTAAAAACGGAAAATGGTGGCTGTAAAAAGCTGGTGGACCGTCAGACAACTAACATGTTAAATGTCCTTGAGCTGAGGGCAATTTTGATTGACTCGATCCCGGTCCACTGGCTAAATTTCAAGACTGTTGTGAACAGATATGGTTTAAATCTATAAATATCTATAAGAATTACAGAAACTAAACTTCAATAAAGAATTTGATCATCTAAATTTATATCTATACTCAACATCACATTTTATGAAACAAAAAGTATAACTATAAGCAGCATAGAATCACGTTTCACGATAGACTTCTGCCATCAAAATATGACAACTTAAACTTGGCTGAAACTTCATTCAGCTCTTTTTATTTAAACCGTAACTAATACTGTAAGCAGTTGACTCAGAGGAGTCTCCATCCTCTCACAGGGTTTGACATCATAAGAAGATAGATAGGCACAGCTACCAATCTTGATGACAACAGCTTAATAGACCAAATCCGGAATTCAAATTTATGTTTTTTCCGTCCGTGCACAGGTGGTACAAACAAAGTTTTCTACACATTATTGCTATTTAGCACGAACTATGGATTAAATCCTATTATTCTTTGTACACGTGTTTTCATTGTAACGGTGAAATTTTGTTTGCAGTTGGAGGAGAAAACACAAATATCTGAATTCTGGATATGGTCTATTTTCAGAATTATAACAACAACAAAAACAATAACAACAATGATACACTCATTACTTTCACAAGATCCATTTGATAATAAAGTGTATCCACTTCTACAGAAACATACTCCTTTAGTACCATTCTCATAACAACCATGTGCTCCATGTACAATACAGGTCTCATGTGTAACATTGTTCTCTGTACCAACACATGAGTTAGGTACTGGAAATAAATATATAATGTGTAAATAATGATAATACAAGTCTCATGTGTAACATTGTTCTCTGTACCAACACATGAGTTATGAAACTGGAAAATATATACATGTGTAATGTGTAAATGATGATATGATAATTACCTTATAATCATCCAGGGAAAATAGCAACACACATTAAGTAACATAACTTTTTTCATATTTTGAATATTTTAGATAACATTATCGAGGGCTTAGTGCAAAAGGGTGGTAACTCAATTGGAAAAAAGAGTGAGTTACACCCGTTTTGTGCTTAGCCTGCAATATACACTAGAATTTACTTTTTTAAAGGAATATTTTATCTATTTGCAAACATTAACAAAATATTATTTGACATTTAGGATTAAAGTTTATAAAATGATCTTGTTTTATATCCAATATAGCAACAACGTAAATTTGTTATGTGCGTTACCATGTGAACATTACCTATTGCTAAATAACTTTTATGCGAAACAGATGTAGCAAGCTATAGTTATACAATACAACCTCTCTTAAACAACACCAACTGGGAGGGGCAAATGTGTGTTGCTATTCAGAGGTTGTTGCTCTGCAAAGGTTAATTTCAGTTAAATTTACACAAAAGGGAATTATCAAAGGTTGTTGTAGCGCTGAGGATTTGTTCTGTAGAGGGTCGCTCTGCAGTGTTTATACTGTAACTAGATTAGTTAAGTTTATACTAATCTATTTTAGCTTGATTGAGAAACAAGTTCTTGCAACTTAGATTAATCACTTTCGAGCCCGCTTCCCGGTCTCCAAGTACTGAGCTAGAAGGATAAAATTTCTTGCTCAACGAAACAACGGGGTAGGTTTTGGATAGGATTCGTACCAATGCGAATCTGGCTATCCAATGATTACTAGTCCAACATCGTAATCATTCGGCCACGCCCTCTACTTAACTAGCTTAAATTCTACTTACGTTTTTCACAAGATTTTCTATCATCCAGAAGTAGATATCCAACATAGCATTCACAGTTGAAAGTACCATTGACATTTTTACATGTATGTTCACAACTGTGTGATACGTCACACTCAGGTATATCTGTAATTTATAGAAAATGTCTCATCAAGTTCAATGGATTACCTATCTACACATTCTATAGAAATGATTTGCTATCAACACCTAAGAGCGGTGTCCAATCAACACCTAAGAGTGGTGTCCTATCAACACCTAAGAGCGGTGTCCTATCAACACCTAAGAGCAGTGTCCTATTAACACCTAAGAGCAGTGTCCTATCAACACCAAAGAGCAGTGTCCTATCAACACCTAAGAGCGGTGTCCTATCAGCACCTAAGAGCGGTGTTTTATCAACACCTAAGAGCGTAGTCCTATCAGCACCTAAGAGCGGTGTCATATCAACACCTAAGATTAGTGTCCTATCAACACCTTAGAGCGGTGTCATATCAACACCTAAGAGCAGTGTCCTATCAACACCTAAGAGCAGTGTCCTATCAACACCTAAGAGCAGTGTCCTATCAACATGTAAGAACAGTGTCCTATCAACACCTAAGACCAGTGTCCTATCAACACCTAAGAGCAGTGTCCTATCAACACCTAAGAGCAGTGTCCTATCAACACCTAAGAGCAGTGTCCTATCATCACCTAAGAGCAGTGTCCTATCAACATGTAAGACGTTGTCCTATCAACACCTAAGACCAGTGTTTTCTCTTGACTAGGTTAACGCCTCGGTTGACATTACTTGTTTCAGGTGAACATTTTGTTCTATTACCCTCTGTATGATGTGATATTTATATGATAGCACATAAAACTTGTGCCTATGTTTTATCATACAACAAAATATAGACAACTATATGTTATTTTTATATAAGCTCAAGTCAGACTTACCAACATAAGCATACTGATCTAATATAGAACCATGAGCACATTCACATAAATGGGCACATTACACCAGGGTTGTTCATAATTCTATCACCAGCACAGGTGAGGCTCAGATCAGCAACTCCTGTAAGAGTAGGCCCCTGGATTACATGATCGACAACTACAGAACTTTCTTTCGTTACACTCCATACGTACCATGGGCAATTTGACTGTTGAAATCTTGTTTTCATGAATACTTTTCAATAACAATGACGCCATTGTAGGATTTTTCACCTGCTTTATAAAAATCACTCATGGAGACCGCTATTTTGAATGGTAAATCAAACTTAAGATATAAAACAATTTCATTTGGCTACTTTTGTTTCCGCAGTGAATTCCATATGGAACCAATAAAACTGCCTCATAATGTATTCATGATAACGAGATTTTGCTAATCAAATGGTTCATGGTACATAATGCAGCATAGCGGAGTAATGTATTGTGGGATAATCAACGATGGATAGATTATAAACAATTAACAACTAAGCACAAGTCAAACTTACCAACACAAGTATATTGATCTAATATATAACCGGGAGCACATTCACATAAATAGGAACCATGTATATCAATGCATTGTTCGGTTATAGGATCGCAGTCATTTTCTCGTCCCAATTCACATTCATTGATGTCTACAAAATAGCAAAATACAATATAGAGTTACTTTATGCAAGAAGCATAAGGCATGAAACCCAACAGTTTACATGTTACACAAGAGCTGTCATTGAATGAGTTCAAAGCATATCGATGATACCCATATATCGAGAAATAAATATTGACAATACATCAATATATATCGATGCATTCACTGCAGACTTTTTATGTGGTCATGAACTCATAATATATGTATATTTGTCATGAATGTTATACACGTACCTTGGTATCTGGCATTAAATTGGTAAGTAGTAGTTGGTAAAAAGGATTTGTAAAAAATGATTATAAATACTTAAAAAGATCTATAAAAATAGGCTTAATAATCTATATTTCTAACTGCATATTGATTGTTGATCAGAAAAAAATGTTGATGATGCATCGATATCATTGGAATCAATGACAGCTCTATGTTATACATACACTGGGGTCAAAAAGTGTCTTTACACATATACTTCAAAAGTTGTTGTTGGTTTAACAACTAATATACATTTGAACATGAATCCCTCAATTATATTCTTTCACAGTATCTCTCTGTTTTGTAAATGTAGTTATTAGACTAAGTGCAAAAAATGACGTTTTTGCATACTTATTAAAGGCATTGAAAAAACTCAAGTTTTCAGAGAAAATATGAAAAAATTACAAACTGATCAGTCATGATGCTAAACTTTTGTAAAATCTTCATAAAACTTAAAAAGTGTGCTGTTTTCATAAGAGAGTGCAGTTTTTACGAGAGAGTTCTTTTAATCTGCAGATAGTATCCAATCCAAAAAGTTTTGAAAACAGTAACTTACTTTTGCAGGAACCGTTGCCATCTTCTTCGTAACCATGCATACAATCGCAGACATATGACCCATCAGTATCTCTACATTCTCTTAATTCTGAACATATATTGGGATCAGTCTCACATTCATTGATATTAACATCACATTTCGTACCAGTCCATCCTGTTTGACATTGGCAACCAGTAGCTTTATTACAAGTTTTAGCGCGTAAACAATCACATGATTCTAGGCAATCTGTTCCCCAGTAACCTACATCACATTCTGAAATAACATAAAACAACTTTATTACAAGTTGTAATTTGTAAGCAATAGTGCATGGTAACAACTTTATTACAAGTTGTAACTTGCAAGCAATATTATGTAAAAATGATTACAAGTTGTAACTTGTAAGCAATAGTATTTACCAACTTAATTACAAGTTACAACTTTTAAGCAATAGTATAGAGTAACAACTTTATTGCAAGTTAACTTGTAAGCAATAGTATGTAACAACTCTATTATAAGTTCCAACTAGTAAGCAAAAGTAGGCAATTTTTATAACAATTTGATTACAAGTTGTTACTTTTAAGCAATAGTACATAATAACTTAAACACTAATTACAACTTGACAACCATAGAATAATACACCCTTATTAAAAGTTATAACTTGTAAACCACAAAATATAACATCTTTATGACAAGTTATAACTTGTAAACAACAAAATATAACACATTTATTACAAGTTATAACTTGTAAACAACATAATATAACACCTTTATTACAAGTTATAACTTGTAAACCACATAATATAACATCTTTATTACAAGTTATAACTTGTAAACCACATAATATAACACCTTTATTACAAGTTATAACTTGTAAACTATCACATGACTCTGGGCAATTTGTTCTCGCATTCCTTTCGCAATAATCCTTAACCGAGCAAAAACTGAAAAGTTTTATTCAAATAAGACAGAATGTATCAATGTGGCGAAAATCTTCGTTACGATATGTTCAAACAGAATAAATGTTTTATCTAAGCCATATATTTACCATCACAGGTGAGTTTGTCATTTGCTAATTTATATCCATCGTAACAGCTACATATAAATGATCCATTCAAATTGGTACATCCTTGGGCACATAGTGATAGCTCACACTCGTCAACATCTGTAAATATACAGTACAGGTATTGGAGAATTTTATTCAACCAACAGAGGAACATACATTAAGCCTGCTGATTGAAATATTTGATTATCAATAGCGAGCACAGAAGTACTTCAGTGAGTATTTAAATCAGTGTGTTTAATGATACAGCACCACTGAAAGATGAATCAAATTTATTAATAACTTGATTAAATATCATACATCAATTATTGTTAAACTGTTTTAACTGATCATCATATCATATCATATCATATCATATCATATCATATCATATCATATCATATCATATCATATCATATCATATCATAATATATCATATCATATCATATCATATCATATCATATCATATCATATCATATCATACCATATCATACCATATCATATCATATCATATCATATCATACCATATCATATATCATAATAATAATAATATTTATTTGGCATAGTGGACACATAGTAAATACACAGAAAAACAAATATCACAGACATGTTGTAATTACTATATCAAGCACACCAACACCAGGGATAACACAAAAGGGCGAGCCCTTATTTCCATTGTTGTCCCTAATGCGATGAAAATATTTCATTTCAATTAGAATTTCATTTCAGTCAACAAAATGCACCATATAAAAAACATGACAAAATATAAATTTTACTGGTCAGGACCAAAACAATCTCAGCAACTGGCGATACATTAAAGCATGCAGTCCATATTAATGATTTAGCATAATATATCATAAAATTAAATTAATAATATAACATTGAATAACAATTTTATATCAATTATAGAAAATGTAAGCTGTAAAAAGTTGGTGGACCTTTGGGTCATTATCATTCTAAAAGCTCTGGACTGAGGGTTATTTTTATGGACTCAGTCCACGGTATTTGGCTAAATTTGAAGACTGCATGGAGTCAAGTTTTGGCAATTGTATTGTTACATAACAAACACATTGGAGTGGGAAGGTCGCTTAATGTATGAATATATACCATCGCAAGTTAATCCATCTTCATTTATTTCATATCCATTAACACATATACAAGAAGCACGACCAGTACTTTGATCTACAGCACAGCCTTGTTCACAGCCTGTGTACTCGCATACTGCTTTTACTGAAGCTAAAATATAAAAAAAACATATAAACATATATATATATAATTATTTCTTATTGTGGTAATGTTAGCTTCAAACAAATGTTCACTTTTTTGTTGTTGGGTTTAACACACGTAGCAACACATTGTATATGTTATATCACGGCAGTCAGTCCACCTACTGACTGTTTCTGAAAAAGCTAAATATCTGGATTTAGCTGTTAACTAACTACTACTATGTGCGTACTTCTGTCAGTGAATGACTACTGCCAAACATGATTAGAATCAGTGGTAAGAGGAAGAATGACAGTAGAAATTATTCTATGACCAAGCTCCACGAAAGTATTCTCTGCCCAGGAGTCGATCCTATGACCCCCCGGGCCAGTAGACTAGCTAGCCAGATGGGTTTAAAAAGGTCACTACTTTAAATAATACTCTGATTTATCTTTTAAACTCTTTTAAGCTTTTGAAATTGAAACAGGTTCACAAAAATATTTTCCAACAGCATGCAGCACAGCAGGGGTTTCCTTTTGGCGGTTTTTTGCTGTCCAGATATCTTTTAACATATAACTAATGCAAATATGTAGTCATTTTTTGTTATGTTTATGGCATATAAAAATGTCCATTATTAATAATCAATACTACCGGTATGTTAGTGCTTGGACTCTGTTTATACAGGGCCCTTGGTTAGTGTTATAACATATTCCATACTAGTTCACCCAATTTTGGAAAATACATAACGAAGGAAATTCAACATTATTGTACAATTTTCAAGGAAGGGTATTTATCAACTATCCTGGCGAGACTCGTATGTAAGGACATTAGATTCAAAATCTTTTATATACTCGTATTCTACTGAGTTGCAGACTCATGAATGAAACAGTAATAAAAATGGTCAAAAATCGAGTTTCCTACTTACCTTCAATGATACATGATTTTCCATCACTATCTAATGTATAGTTACCATGGCAACCACAAGTGTAACCACTTAATGTATTAATACAGTTATGTTCACAATCATCTAGGTGTAGAATACATTCATTTATATCTGCAAGTAGATTGGTACATGTTTAATGTTTTCACTTGATTTACAGTACTTTGATTTTTAAGATCAAAGTGCTGAAGACACTGAAGAAAATCAAAGCATTGTAGACACTGCAGAAAATCGAAATGCTGGAAATACTGCAGAAAATCAAAGCACTGGAAACATTGAATTGTTGTTATTTTTGACAGTTTTTTTGTACATTTCTGTTCCATAACCAACATAAAGCTGCAGTAACACATAATATAGGTCATATCACCGCCATCAGTCACCCTTACATAGCGTTTCTGGAAATGGTAAATTTCTGGATTCAGCTGTTAATAGTAAACTGTTACTAGGAGTAAATTTCTGCAAGTGATAATTGCTCATGATTTTGAATCAGTGGCAGGAGGGATAGTTGCCATAGAAGTTATTTCATGACCAAATTACACAAATGGGTGCCTTCAACCAACAACTGTAACATTATAGTTTGTTACAAATTACACTAAGATGTAACCTGCTTGTAGCCATTAGCAATTTACAAGTATAGTGCATTAAATTTGACCCCGACCTGAGCTTTATGCAAGAGTATTCATTACAATGAATACGAATGTAGTATTAATGCTCGATTACATCATGGCCGAGAGGATTATGTGTTAAAATTTTACACATAAACATACTCCTATTTACAATCGCTTTAAATCGATTGCTCATTTTGAATATGTTACTTGCCGAAGTGCAAACAGGCACGTTACTGATTTTTGTCAGGATTTGTGTAGATAATTATTATATGCAAATGTAACAGGTCAGATCGGGGTCAAACTTTAGGCACTATACTGCACTCTATCTACGAGGTATAGTTTGTATATAGTTTAACCAGCCTGAGAGAAAGGTTGTTTCTGGAGGACTCAGCAGGGCGTAATTCTGAGTGAGAATGCTACCTGGCCGAGTGTTTTGGGCGCTTGTATTGTGCGTAAAGTTTGACCCGGATCTGAGCTATGCAAGAATATTCATTACATTGATTATGAATGTAGTATTAATGCTCGATACCAATATCGGAGTACACACATTTCGAATAAAACATTACTTGCCGAAGTGTATAATAGGCGTAGTACTGATAGTGTGTTGATAATTATTAGATGCAAATATGAAAGGTCAGACTGGGGTCAAACTTTACGCACTATGACATAGGTATAGTTAGTTACCGGTATTAAACTTGGTACAATGTCTTGCGATCAGTAGACTTGCATACTATGGACTGAGCTAGCCAGACAGGCTACATGTATTATTGACTTGTGTAATATCATTTAATGACTATGCAAAACTAAACACTCAGCATATTAATGCATCCATGTCTACCAATGGAGATGTTCTATAGTGGATAACTTACCATGACAGTGTGTTAATGTTTTTATGTAACCTTGTTGACAGGAACAAGTATAAGAACCTTCAGTATTTGTACATATCTGATCACATGTTGTAGCATCCTCACATTCATCAATATCTAACAAGTGTAAACAAATAATGTATTAATTACAATTTTGTATCATGAAATTCAGACATGTAAAACACAAATCATGAAATATACAATTGGGTACAGCTGAATAAAATATACCATTATGTTAAAATTGGGTACAGCTGAATAAAATATACCATTATGTTACAATTTGGTACAGCTGAATAAAATATACCATTATGTTAAAATTGGGTACAGCTGAATAAAATATACCATTATGTTACAATTTGGTACAGCTGAATAAAGTATACCATTATGTTACAATTGCGTACAGCTGAAGGAAACATACCATTATGTTACAATTGGGTACAGCTGAATAAAGCATACCTTTATGTTACAATAGGGTATAGCTGAAAAAAAAATATACCATTATTTTACAATTGGGTACAGCTGAATAAAATATACCATTGTGTTACAATTGGGTACAGCTGAATAAATATACCATTATGTTACAATTGGGTACAGCTGAATAAAATATACCATCATCCCTCAATTGGTTAACATACAGAAAAATGTATACAAAACATCTAGGCTTACCAATACATTTCGTATTTAGTTTATAATAACCCCCCATACATGTACAATTATATCTTAAACCAATAATTTGTTCTTGTTGCGGTGTTAAATCATAACATGTAGATTCTCCAGGACATGGATTTATTGAACAACCATCAACATCTATATCACAATGTGGGCCTGAAATGTTCACAATAGTATGTTAATGCAGAAATTTCTCGCACCAAATCAACAAAAATCACAATGAAAATCTTTAAATGCAAGAAAAGAAATTATCACCACTGTCATCTAGACAGTATCAAGAAGAATCAATGACCCAATATAAACATTTATATAGGGTCCATAGAAGTAAAATTAATACAATGAATAAAAAATCTCGCTACTTTTTTTGACGAATGAGAGAATTTCTCCCACTGTAAACAGAAAAATATCATCATTTGTTGTAAACGGGAGAAACTCTCTCATTAAAAATACATGTATGTGCTAAGAATTATCCCTGTTAATGTATATATGGTACAGTATAACCTCTGCAGAGCGGCCCTCAATGGAACAAATCCTCTGCATAACAACAGCTTTTAATACTTCCCTTAGGCATAATTTTAACTGAATTTAACTCTGCAGAGCAATAACTTCTGAATAGCAACACATTTTGGTCCCTCCCATTGGGTGTTGATTAAGAGAGGTTGTACTGTACTATTATTCTCCATTACATAATATAAGGTTGCAATATGTCAGATGCAATACATTGGTGGGCATGCACAAGGCTGGTCTAACTAAACATTGTATATGTAAATCAATCGTAATGTATAAATAAGTATCCAAACTCCTCACAGTGCTGACATATTTTTTGTCGGACAATAGTTTTAGCTAGTGTTATATGTGGTTGATTATACCCTACTGTAAATAATTATCTTACCTAATATAAAATAAATAAATAATAATAAATGGAAAAAATTAACAGAAATGGGCATGGGCGCAAGATGAAAATTTTGAAAAACCTGAAAACTGTAATTTGAAACAATTTTTTTTCATAATTTAAAAACAAAACATTGTCTAATTTGTTGTGAAAGACCTGAAATTCAGGCATATGCCTAACAACTTGCACCCATGAAAAAGTGAATGTTATTTGGAGAGAAAGATAGATAGAGCTAGAGAGACAGAGATAGAAAAAGAGAGAAGACAGAGAGTGACACAGTCAGACAGTCAGTCACAAAGGTGGAGAGAGGGACGGGTGTAGTATAACTTACCTTCCCATCCTCTATAACAACTACAAGAAGCTATAGGATCCCCATAAATACAAACACCATTGTTATTACATCCAGAACATAAAGATACTTGTAATATAGATAATGATGATGATGTTAACGTATCTACTGCATATGCACTGTAATAAAAAATGTTTAATGAATTATCCAAATGTTTAATACCTTGTATAATAAAATCATTATAATGTATCAAACTAAGGGAACCAGGGTTCACAGCGCAGTTGGCAGCTCACCAGGAAATCAAATCTCGATTCCCAAAGGGGTTATTTTTTTATCTGTATTGGATTTAACGCCGTATCAACACAATTTAGGTCATTTTACGGGGTCCAGCGCACCTAACCTAGCTTTCCTGGACTCTTGTCTATAACAATAATTCACCTACCCTTCCACAAGGCCAGACACTTCTCCATATAGTCTAATCAATGGAGGAAAATTGACATTATTGTCAAATATTCATGGAAGGGTATAACCTCTTTGGGTGGGATTCGAACCCGTACCCCCTTCGGGACACGAGATTCCAAATCCCGGCCCTACGAACTACGCTATCGACCCATGTTTCTGAAAGAGGTACTGCATGAAATCCCGACAGGTCAGTTACACAGTATCTAATTCTTTCAACTTATCAGTCAAAGTCTAAAGTTAGTTACAACATATAAACTAATTTAATGAAAATAGGTATCTTTCTATACAATCTCCGTAAACAGATATCCTGTAGAGCGTTGTCGTACGGGATCTCTAAGGTTTCCATGGAGGGTCATGTTGAGATGACCTTTATGTCCACCAATCAATGTGTAGCTTTCATCTAAGACCATACACTATTAATAGCATTTTGATTTCATAATTTCTATTTTAAGACCAAGGTTTGTGAGCTAATTTAACAACGGTATTATTCACAGTCTGTCATTGGACAGCTCATTTCAAATTGTGTGACGTAGACGATTTAAACACGTTACAAAACATAAATATCATAATAAGAAAAGGTCACCTGAACGTGACCTTCGTAAGAAAACAACCAGATCTATATTAGAGAGTAGGCGAGTGGAAAATTTTAGATCATGTTTTAATGAGATTGCTTTCTATAGGTTTTGCTTTCATCAGATTTACTTACTGACAATCATTATGACCATGCTTTTGTTAAGCCTGAAGAATTTCCAAGACTGGGCATATCTTTATGGAGCTTGATCATTAAAATATAACCTCTTTGACTATACTCCCTCCTACCAATTATTGTAAAATCATATATAGGGCAGATGCCAGTCACCGAGAGGAGTATGTATCTAGTGGTTAACAACTAAATCCAGAGATTTAGCCTTCACAGTGGGAACAGAACAGTGGGGGTTAGGTTAACTGACCACCGTCATATGGTCTATACAATGTGTTGCTATGGCTTTAAACCCAAGCAAAAAAGCAAGATCCGAAATCAGCATAATCATACAAAAACAATGCAAACATACAAATATATTACATGTATACTTTAATTACCTGATTTGAGTTGATTCCAGACTGGTTATGTTCCATGTGTATTTAAATGTTGTAATGTTTTGTACAACTTGGGTAATGTTTTCTGGACCATTAAAATATAGAGTCACAGTCTGTGAGGCATCAACATCATACACCTCTATTTCAATGTCTATAACATCATATAGTTTAGCTTCAATAGTTGATTGTACAAAACTAACCACAGGTGCAGTATTGTCTGTAAAAATAATATGTTTTGTCTTAATAATCAAGATATAATAATGATAATAATGATGATAATGGTAAAAATAATAGAAATTATAATGATGATGTTGATGATGATAATGATGATGGTGATTATGTTGATAATAATGATAACAATAATGAAAATAACAATAATGATAATGCTGATGACGATAATGATGATGGTGATGATGTTGATAATTATTATGTTAATAATAATGATAATAATGACAATAATAATGGTATAAATATTGATAAAATTGATTATAGTAATAATAATAAAAATAATAATGAAAATTTCAACAAGTTTTCAATATGGTTCACAAAATGGTTATTAGGTGAAAACCTAACAATGACAGAGTATTATTTTAAAATTATCTAAAAGAGTAAATGAAACATGTACAGATCTTCCCATGTTAACCTTTGACATATTCAGTCTTAATGACAAACTTTTATTAGAACTGGACATTTGGTTCAGAAAAATACAAAAAAGTTACCAGAAGACCAAAAATATTTAATTTAGTATGATATATCATAACATAAATAAACTAAACAACAAGGAATATTATTTTTAAATATTTATGAAAGAATAATTATTTTAAATAGTTTTATCCCTATACAGGGGCCGATCCAGGATTTTTTTCTAGGAGGGGATCCGAACTTTTCTAGGGGGGTCCGATTTATGGACAGGAATAGTAAACAGATATCAAGTATTAACATCTGTGGGGTGAATGTGACAGTTCATAAAAAATTAATGAAGCAAGTTGTTTAGTATATAAAATCATGTTCAGCATATTAAACAATATAAATGAAACAAAGTATACAATGGTTATATAGACGTTATCAATCAGTTCATTAAGTGACCGTTTTGACAGGTTTGACTGTAGTTTATCTCATAAACACTTACCAGTTTGTGCAATGATGATCTCAGCTGCTTCTACAACCAAGTCTGTATTTAATGCAATATCGCTATTCTGAGTTGCTAGATAATCATATATACACTCTCTGCTACCATTACATATACTTATAGCATAGTCTAGCATTGAAGAGTTGAAATCAGATGGAAAGACGGGAACAAAGTTAGGGAACTGATAGTCTGAATAACTAACACCGGCTCTGTAGTGGAAACGGCTAAATGATGGTTTGGTTCTCCCTGAAAATGAAATAACAATATATACTTAACATTTAGCTCTTTCAATGCTGAATTCCTTAATGAACTAGTCTTCAATTTTTAGACCTATCTATAGTCATTTTTAGGGATTTTAGGATACAAATTGGACAATGAGCAGCTTACAGCTAAGAACCAGGTCAGCCAAGGCATGTTGTTCATTTTTTGTTCAAACAATTCCAAATATTATTGAGTTATGTAGAATATTGTATTGACTATCATACATGTTTATGAACTGCAAAATTTATGAAATTGACTTATGATAATTTTGTAAAAGGTGCGCAGAGTTTGTAATGGAAAAGTTTATTTCTAGGTGTAGTTCACTGTGTCTTTGTTCAAGCTTGAATAGTAAAGAAAATAATTGAAAAAATGACTGACTAAAACCAGTTTGAATGTATATAGCAGTGTAGGAACAGTAGTTCAGAGGTAAGACCCGTAAGGTCCCTGTCTCAAACCCCACTTGGGGCACTGCTAATTTCCTTGAGCAAGAAATTAAATTACAATTGTTGCACTTCAGGTGTAAATGGATGCTGTGAGGGATCATCTGCTTAAAGGAAATTCAATTTCATTGACCAGTGGTTTTTGTACCCAAGTTGTAAAATCGGCATTATTATGGAAGCAGTCTTTAAACCCAACTTTAACTTTTAAATATAATTTTACATATAAAATCTTACATGTTTCTCCATATATAAATATTTCTTCCTCTGTGCTATTGGCCGACATATATGTTCCATTTTGATACATAAGGTCATTTTCAGGGTTACCATCAAAATTACCCATCAATCCTTCCATACTATGATCTGTATCATAGCTGTTGGGTATCCTTAATATACTATCTAACATACCATCCCTAGCTATCACATCAACAGATATACCTGAAAACAAGAAATGTAGTGTGGAAAGCACATAAAAGCCGTATTTAAAAACTTTAACGCAAAAATTACAAAGGCAAATAATCCCTAATAAAGGCAGGTAAAGTTATGGTTACTTTCTGATTCTGTTCATCACATGGTATGTTATCATTGTATGAAGTTTCATATAGATTGGACAATAAATGGCAGAAATATATGGAAAAGATAAACTTTAACACAATTGTTAACGACACTGCACGCCCGACTGCCCACCTGCCTGACTGCTTGCCCGTATTTCGCTAAACTAAAACCTGTATTTTTTCGTTGAAAAAAACCGACTAAAACAGGACAGCAAATTTTATATTATACTATATAGCCTAATGTGACGTCACTGGGTGACAATCCGTAATGGCACCCTCTTGTCATCACCTATCGACCCGCTGGACATAACCTATCGACCCGCTTAAAGAAATGGGAGACCATTGCATTGGAGTTTGCTGTATTCCGGGAACCAAGTTTTATCCATTCAATTTGACTTACATCTCTTGCACAGATGCTGTACTTACTAGCCCTAAAAAGTTGCCAGATTCCAAATATAGGACAACCTAAATGAGAATTTGACCATAAAGAATCCTAAATCCATGGTTCGACAATATTATTTATAGTAGTTTGTCCAGTAAAACAACCAGCAACATATGTGACTTACGCAAATCAAATGTTTATTAGCCTTAACAAGTTGCTGGAACCCAAATATACCTTGTATGACAACCTTTGAGGTTGAGCTCTGCCGAAATATTTAATGCAGAATTTCCCAAATACTTAACTATCTTTATGATCAAAGGAAATTCTTCAAGAAACAGGTATCTAAATTTATTTTTAATATTTAACCATGTTAGTCTTATAGATTTATAAAATATACATGTATAAGATGTTATTATCTACAGATCAAGGGGTCTTAGGTTTGATTCTTGAGAAGGGCATACTTTGGTAAAGCCATTCTCCCTCCTACCACTGATTTTAAATTATAAAACTTGTAAGGCAGTTGTCAGTCACTGATGAAAGAAGTTGCTGTGCCTTGTAACTAGTTTACAGCTAATTCTAAATATTTAGCCTTCCAGGAAGGGCAAGTAGGTGAACTGACTGCTGTTGTATGAACTATACAATGTGTTGCTATGGTGTTAAGTCCAACAACAAAAATTCAGTACCCGTCAAATGTTTGGAGACATGTTCACTTAGTTGGCCTCCAACATAGGTTTTATCAGAAGTTTGATTTCCATTTTATTTAAATGCTTTTTAGTATTGCTTATTTTTTGTTATGGTACTATTTGAAGTTGGGGTTACCAAAGTAGCATAAAATCTATGTTATAGAAAATAATTACATGAAATTTGGTTTTTGGAGGCTTTGGGATATCAGTTGCTGAATCTAATAAATGTGATGCATTCAAGAAATTTGTTTTCATTTATCATCAACCATATTAAATATATTTAAAAGATTGTTCTACAAAAATCAATCAATGAAATTATAAAATTTTATTAAATTTCCTTTGTCTCCAAACTTTTGGAGGGTACTATATATATGTATAATTTTAAATTCACATACCATTGGAAAATGACACAATCATATGAGTGTTGGTAACCTTAGTAATTCGTACATTATCATGTATAATTTTATCATTATTCTGGAAGTCTAATGTGTTATCAGCAGCGCCCTGGTACGAGTTACTAAACAATACAAAACCTGAAATAAAATAACAAAAAGCAATAGTACAGTAAAACTTCTCAATCATAAAGTTCAACTAGTATTGTGCCCGTTTATGCAAGAATACTCATTACATTGAATATGAATGTAGTATTAATGCTCGATATCGGTTAGGGCTGTCATTGATAGAAAATTTTGTATTGATATATCTAAAGGCAAGTATCGATGATATATCAATTTATCGAGTCAGACAAGGAGTGTAATAGAAGCTTATCATGGGTTTAGCACAAAACAGTCATACCTTAATCTTTTCTTATATTGAGTTATGACAGTTTTGTGCTAAGCCTGCATTATATCAATCCCTCTCAAGCCCAATTGCTGGTCTCCCAGCACGTATAGCTATGAGGATAAAGTTTCTTGCTCAAGAAAACAACAAGGATAACTTTGGACGTGATTAAAACTAAAGTAGCACAGACTAACTAATGATAACAAGCCCAACGTAAAACCATCGAAACACAAAATAAGGTATTGAAATAACAGTTTTACCATCTTTAGCTAGGTTAAGTTCCACATTAGCATATCCAGTATTGATGGGGTCTTCTATAGCGAATGCTGTAAACACTGTTGCATTGACTTCTTCATTGGTTAAAATAGATATAGCTTTCTGTGTTCTACCTGTAAAATGTATTAAAACATATGTTATTAAGGAGGGGGTATTTGTCAACTTTGGTGTAAGATCAATTTTTATTTCACCGAGTGAACTCAGAACACATATTTTCTCAAGTTGCATAACCACAAGCAAAAATGTCATTTTCCGAATGCACTTATCTTCTAAGATAACTTCATCGATGATGAAAATGTAAGATTATAATTTTATATATATTATAAATATATTATATTTTCATCAAATAATGCGACGTTTCACTGTAAATCACGAAATAATATTTTGTCATTAAAACAATGTTTAAGTCTATATAATCATACTTTATAAACGCAGTGTCATTAAAGAGAAAACTACAGAATATTTTATTGAGATTACAAAGGACATGGTTCACTAACTACCTTTTTTCAAATAAAGTTACAATAAGGGACTTTAGTCAGTTATCTCTCCCAGATAAAATCTGAAGCAATCCAATTGGTAAGTATGTCCTTGCAGTTGGAATCCTCGGATTTTATCCTTAAATTCCTATGTAAGGATAACAAAATATTTCATCTAATATCTTTCTTGTTAATGAAGATATTTACAGAAGTGATGAAACTAAGATAGTTCCTTACCTATACAATTCAGAGCTTGATTTTCAAACAAATAGAATGCTTTACAAAAAAGTTATTTAAGATCAAGTTTGGCAAATTGACATTGAAAAGTAAGGGTAAAATCCGAGTTATAATTGGACCTACCTATTTGAAGAGTAATCAAGGGGAAATAAATGACTAAGGTCCCTTATAGTATTCCATTCAGTCCTAGATACATGTATATAGCACATAAAATAGCCATAACATGGATTGCAATCTTTTTATTATGAATTATTCTCCAAATATTTCCATATTTGCTGGATCTTGTTAACCAGCCAAATGTGAACAATGCCTATGCAATAAATCCTTGCACCAGTGCCCGACAGACGCGTATCTAAGCTGGGTTTTTTTATTACTCACAAATGCTATAGAGGGTCCGGGCATCCCCATTCCCCGGAAAAATGAGACAATTACTGTTCGTTTCAGAAGTTTCAATCTGCACAAAGAGACATAGTGATTAATTTGTGTATTGCTCAGTATGACTCATTTTATATGACATTTTTTCATGGGGTAAAGTTATCACAGTCAAGTCAAATAATGCCTTACCCGGATTGGGCATCCAATTTCTCAAGTTTTTGGAACTTATTGATTTTGGATTTCTGGAATCGATGTTACCCACGTGCGTAAAGTGCATAATGGCAGATACGTGCCTGGTGCCAAATTTTAAAACCAGTCTACACCATTTTGTAAATCAAGTCCTACCTGTTAATTTGCATACTCTAAAAAAAGTTACACACCTTGTAGGGTAAAAACCACAGTGTTGTTTGAGTCAATAATTTCCAGTAATGTATATTCACCCAGACCATTAAATGTGAACTGTAAACCATCTAGGGTCATTATATGAGGGTCACCAAACAAGAAAGCTACAAACAAAATAAAAATATGAAAACATGGTGTTTCTTTGATATTAAAAATGTTTTTTTCTTTTTTAAGGCTTTAACTTTATGAAAACTCAAGTTATTGTTATTTTGCAGCGGCTGGATCACTTAACCTGGCTTTCATGAAGCTTTGGTTATAACCAATATAGTCACTAACTGTTTAACAACATTTCCAAACAAAATACTGTTTATATAAACAATACAATGAACTAATCCACGACAGAGGATGTTCACTATGACAATAACATATACAATTTTAAAATGTTTTATGGGTGACTTGTTTGTGCTATGGTAAAGTAGACTACCATTACAAGCATAATTTACCAAGTTGTCGTGGTTTATCTGCAATGCTAATTTTGTTAAAATAAACTATACAACTATTATTTTCAATACTGACTACCTCTGGAATGGATTATTTTAATCTAATGTTTATCAAACATGTTTTTTTATTCTGTATGCTCTATACTTAAACTTATTTAATAATTAATGGACGAAAGTCAACATTATTGTCATATTTTCATGGAAGAGTATAACCAGCCTAGGTGAGGCTTGTAACAGCAACCCCTTAGCAGCACTAGATTCACCACTAAACTATTGTCCCCTTTAAAAGCCCAGCAAGGGCTTATGAGCTGCTTATGGTACATTTGCCGACTTGAAAAAAGAGTTATCTTATCTTCAAGTCCTGCATGTAGCCAGCTATTCCTGTATCAGGCATGTAGGAGCTTGGGTCGCAGGGACCGCGATCTTGGCCCGAATATTCTGGCAAGCAGGGGTAACTGGACCGTGAGTTATTTTTTTCATGACACATATTGAAAATCTTGAGGTCTAATACAAAGTTTTGTTCTTAAACAAGGGGTACTGAAAGTGCTGGAAATCAAGTTTCAGAGGCTTACATTAAAAAAATATTTGACCGTCTACAGGGGTCATCCTTTACGTACCCATCCCATCTGCGGCCCCAATATTCAGATCCTTCCTAGGAATGGATGCTGCATTATGGCCATATCCATCATGCATGAGAATTTCAAATGAACACAATGGCAGGTAGTTGTCAAGATGCTTCATGGGTCAGCACAAAAATAGTCAAAATCAATGTGCATTAACATTATTTAGATTAGTTTTGCTCAGACCAATCATGTTGGTAGTCAGAGGTTTTATTGTATAGTAAGATAAATACTTACAAGGCCTAGGGGCTCTATAACCCACACAGTTATCAACAGGTCTTCTTTCAGTAAACAGAGAACATAAATCAGTGTTCTCACAACACCATCTGAAATATAGACATGATGTCATAGATATGATGTCATGATTGGAAATAATTCTGAACTTGAATTTAAGCTAGTATACTCGCAAAACGCCATAGCGTTTTTAGAAATTGCAAGTAACTTATATTACATGTATGATGTATAACAATAACATTATTGTCTTTGCTATAAAGGCTCAAAGCAACATTGAATCTGCCTGATAGATTGATGGTACGGTCTTAGGCTATGCCAAATTGGAATTCTGTTAAGCGTCTACTCAAATTTGACAGCCCTAGGAACCTATTCACAAAACTACAACAAGAGCTCCGCTGGGCGGGGCATTATACGCCCGTGTGCAGTCCATGCTGTGTTCTATCTCATATAAAGTCCCTGTGACCTTGACCAATGACCCCGGGATCTCAGAATAGGTCCCATTCTTAACAGGAGGGCTATCCAAAGCAAAACTTTTGAGAACCTAGGTACAGCCATAGTTGATTTATCACCGACACAAAGTTTTCCCATACAAACTTCCAGTGACCTTGACCCTGGGGCCTCAGAACCAAAAGTTCTCGCCCTTGACCCAAAGAGTATTGATACATAAAATTTGGTGATCTTAGGTAAAGTTGGTTGTTGGACAAGGTTTTTCCTCATGATTTTTCTTTTGACTTTAACCTTTAACCCAGGGACCTAAAACCAAAGGGGCATATGCTAGACATTAAGGCTACCCTTAAATAAGATTTGGAAAACCTACAATGTAGGTACAATTATTATTGAGTTACAGTCCGGAAAATGTTTCAATATGAATTAAGTCCCTTGTGACCTTGACTTTTGTCCCTGGGGTTTCCAAATCAAAAGAGAACATCAAATACCAAAGAGCTATCAACACATTACATCTTGACAAATGGGCTGATCCACATAAAATTTGGTTAACCTAAGTACAATCATTGTTTAGTTATTGTCCGGACAAGGATTGTCCATATGATGCCCCTGTGACCTATATCTTTGACCCAGTTTTGACCCAAAACCAATTGGGAACATCCTTAACACATGGGCTACCCTCACATAAAATTTGGTGAACTAAATTCATTTTACTTATTAAATATAGCATTATTTCCATGGTTTGCCATTTTGACTTTGTTAACATATTGATTGAACATTTGAATTGACATTGGATGATGGTTTAAACTTGACCCAGGGGCCCCAAAATCAATAGGGAACATCCTTGACACATGGGCTACTCTCACATGAAATTTGGTGAACTTAAGTGCAGTCATTGTTGATTTACTACACGGACAATGTTTTTCAATATGATGCCCCTGTGACCTTGACCTTTGACCCAGAGGCCCTAAAACCAATAGGACATAACCATGACACATGGGCTACTCTCACAAAAAATTTAGTGAACCTAGGTACATTGGTTGTTCAGTTATTATCTGGACAAGGTTTTTCCATATGATGCCTCTGTGACCTTGACCTTTGAGTCTGGGGCCCCAAAACCTATTGGAAACATCCTTGACACAAGGGCTACATTCACATAAAATTTTATGAACATAGGTACAGTCCTTGTTGAGTTATTGTCCAAACAAGGTTTTTCAATATGATGCCTCTGTGACCTTGACCTTTGACCCAGGAGCCCCAAAACCAAAAGGGCATATCCTTGACACAAGGGCTACCCTCACATAGAATTTGATGAACCTAGGTAAATTGGTGGTTCAGTTATTGCCTGGACAAAAGTTTCATTGTTTGCCATTTTGACTTTATAAACATATTGATAGAACATATGAAGTCACTGCTTGGTAATTTGATATCTTCTGGTTGAAGGTTTATATTTGACCCTGTTTCCCCAAAACTGATAAGGCACATCCTTGACACATGGGCTACTCTCACATGAAATTTGGTGAACTTAGGTACAGTCATTGTTGAGTAATTACCCAGACAATGTTTTTCAATATGATGCCCCTGTGACCTTGACCTTTGACCAAAGCGCCCCAAAACCAATAGGGCATAACCTTGACACATGGGCTACTTTCACATAAAATTTAGTGAACCTAGGTACATTGGTTGTTCAGTTATTGTCTGGACAAGGTTTTTCCATATGATGCCTCTGTGACCTTGACCTTTGGGTCTGGGGCCCAAAAACCTATTGGGAACATCCTTGACACAAGGGCTACATTCACATAAAATTTTGTGAACCTAGGTACAGTAGTTGATGAGTTATTGTCCAAACAAGGATTTTCAATATGATGCCCCTGTGACTTTGACCTGTGACCCAGGAGCCCCAAAACCAATAGGGCATAACCTTTACCCAAGGGCTACCCTCACATAAAATTTGGAGAACCTAGGTACATTGGTGGTTCAGTTATTGTCTGGACAAGTGTTTCATTGTTTGCCGTTTTGACTTTATAAACATATTGATAGAACATTTGAAGTCACAGCTTGGTAATTTGATATCTTCTGGTTTAAGATTTAAACTTAACCCTGTTTTCCCAAAACTGATAAGGTACATCCTTGAAACATGGGCTACTCTCACATGAAATTTGGTGAACCTAGGTACAGTCATTGTTGAGTTATTACCCGGACAATGTTTTTGAATATGATGCCACTGTGACCTTGAACTTTGACCCAGGGGCCCCAAAATCGATAGGGCATATTCTTGACACATGGGGTACTCTTACATAAAATTTGGTGAACCTAGGTACATTGGTGTTTCAGTTATTGTCTGGACAAAGTTTTTCCATATAATGCCCCTGTGACCTTGACCTTTGAACCTGGGGCCCCATAAACCTATAGGGCACATCATTGACACATGGGCTACTCTTACATAAAATTTGGTGAACCTAGGTACAGGCATTGTTGAGTTATGGTCCGGACAAGGTTTTTCAATTTGATGTCCCAGTGACCTTGACCTTTGACCCAGAGGCCCCAAATCCGATTGGGAACATCCTTGACACATGGGCTTCTCTCACAAAAAATTTGGTGAACCTAGGTAGATTGGTTGTTAAGTTATTGTCAGGACAAGTTTTTTCCCCATATGATGCCACTGTGACCTTGACCTTTCATGCAGGGGCCCCAAAACCAATAGGGAACATCTTTGACACATGGGCTACTCTTACATTAAATTTGGTGAACTTAGGTACATTGGTGGTTCAGTTATTGTCCGGACAAGTTTTACCTATTTTAAGTCCCAGTGACCTTGACCTTTAACCCTGGGGTCTCAAAATCAATAGGGAACCTCCTTTACCCAAGGGCTATCCACACATAAAATTTTAGAAACCTAGGTATATCCTTTCGTGAGTTACCATCCGGACAAGCAATTGTCCACGGACGGACAGACGGACGGACGGACAGACGGACGGACGGACAGACGGACGGACGGACAGACGGACAACATCATAACATAATACGACCGTTTTTTTCAAAACGGGCGTATAAAAACGGAAAATGAAAACACAAATATTTTTTACGGCAAAAAATAATGCATTATATTTTTTTTCAATGGAATAACATCCTCATAATATAAAACAATGGTCTGAATTTCATACAAAACAAGAAATGCAATGTGGAAACCACGCGGACGCTTAACAAAATTCCGATATGGCATATGGCCTTATGCTCTACTTTCACTACATGTTACAATGAGCATGGAAAGTATAATGAGTCGTTGACGTCACAAACTAAATTCAGACATATTAAAAAGTTTGGAGAATGAACTGCAAGTACTTTTTTAGTCTGAGAAATAAAATTAACTCGCAAACATTTCAAGTCCAAGTTTTTGTTCAATTTGAGCCCTGATGATTGAAAATAATTCTGGTTGAAACCCTCAATGACAATTATGTCACAATCCAGTCTAAGGCCTAAAACTCCTTAGGTTCTTAATTTTTTTTTGGGGGGGGGCATCCCTTAAAAAACAAAAGTTTAAATTTCTCAAAAAAATGTGCATTCTAGCAATTTGACTGTGTAGTAGGTTTGTTCTTTACTGTTACTAATTCTGATATGTTAGCTGACTATTTTTACAGTTTACAACAGCAGATGGAAGCATATGGCAGCATGTGCACCATTTTCAATCTAAACCCCTTTTATACAAAATTTAATTAAAGTCTGTTTTTTCTCAATGATTGAGGTTTGAATAATTTGACTGAATATGAAAGCCATGTTGACTCAGCAAGAACTCATTAACCCTTACAATGACAGAACAAAATATGAAAAGCCTTTGCCACCACCAAGGAGCCAAATCAGCCGATACAACACGTGCCGGTTGACCAGGCTCTTTGCGGTTGGCTGCTCATTGTTCATTTTTTTATCCTGAAATCCCTAAAATGACAATGGATAGGTCTAAAACTTGAGGACAGACTAGTCCATTGAGTAAATTCAGAATTAAAAGGATTTAAACTGCTAAGCTATTCCTCTGTTCTGAATTATTCATGTTTTGACAGTTGAGAAAAAAATCCCCAGTAGCGGTCAAAGTAACTTAAAGCAGACAACTAGCAAAATCATATTTTACACAAT
Source organism: Mactra quadrangularis (assembly GCA_025267735.1). Classification (NCBI taxonomy): domain Eukaryota; kingdom Metazoa; phylum Mollusca; class Bivalvia; order Venerida; family Mactridae; genus Mactra; species Mactra quadrangularis. Next base: position 5,552,814 of record CM046311.1, on the reverse strand, counting down.
GCATTAGTGCAGACTGGACCCATCCATCACTAGCAACAGCCTTCTATCTCATCTTAAAGGTTGCAGTTATTTAAAGTAAGCAACAAAAACACTTGACTACAGTGGTTGGCATACAGCAATAGCAGTCTTAATGAGAATGTATTGAACAATTCTCACAAATATGAGACAAAATGTGTCCCGAGTAAGAGGAATATTAGTTTATTTAACAGAAGCAACTTCTCAAAAACACCTAAAAAAATGTAGACTACATGTATATAATACTCAAAAACATTATGCACACCATAACATTAAAAAACAAAGGGAGGTAACACAACAATATATAATTTAGACTGCATTGAGTTGGTTCCCTTGCAAAGTAATTAATAAATGCAAACCATTTTGGAACAACCTTTTCGTCACGAGCCAAAATAAAATACTTTAACCGGTGTTGAAGTAAACAAATCCACAATCGTTTATGCAGTGCAAAAAAGTCTCATTTTTGTCCATAAATATTTAATGCACAATTCATTAATATCCACTGAACAACATACATACAGTCACATATATAGCATAAGAAATGTAATTACAAAGCATTATGCCTTTACATGGAGAACTATCTTATATAACCGTTACGTGATTAGCCTGTACTACGCCTAATGTATGAAGTAAATCCAAAAGTATTGGTGGACTCCCCCCCCTGCTGAGAATCCTTCTGAGATTATTCATATAATGAATGGTAGATGTGTTCCTAATGAAATGAAATGCCTTACTTGTATGGTTCCTTATCTTCAAACTGATGTAACAAAGAAGATCTACGTGGATGATGTAAGGCTAAGAAACCTGCCCCTGGCAACTTAGTTAGTAAACTGTGAGCTTGTGTATCGTCATAGCAACATAACTGAAAAATAATAAAAAACGTTCATTTTTTTGTTTTATTTTTGGCCTGGTTTAACACCATAGAAGAACATCGTATACACACGTTGGTCATATCATCGCAGTCAGTCAACTTACAGGAAATGCTAAATCACTTAATTTAGCTGTTAACCAATTACTTAGCGCATACTTCCCTTAGAGACTGAAAACTGCCCTACATGATTCAGAATCAGTGGCAAAAGGAAGAATGATTGTACATCTCTAAGGCAATGTAAATATACAGTAAAGTTCCACATCTTAATAGCAGGACAGTCTTATAGTAACATAGAGACAATTTCTTCTCAAATTGAGTGTTCATGACATAATAAAAGAAAACAAAGAACTATTACTAAGATGGTCCTCAAAGCAGAACTTGACTGTGCCATGATGACTGAGAGGGAATTTTACGCAATACTGGGAGAAGAAGAAGAAAATGAAAATGTATAATCCACCTTCAGGGTTCATACAGATAATAAATACCAAATTTACATGATTTTTCCATGACTTTTCCATGATTGCTCTCAGTTTTCCATGATACGTCAGGATAACCTATTATATATAGAACCCAAAACGAGTACAATTTGAAAACTCCACATCACAGCAGACAACACAAGTACATGTAGAAAAACAGAAAACTGTGTAGTAGTACAATTTTCATCTTCATACCCAAATGTGATTTGTAACAATCAAAGTTGTGATTCATGTTTTTCATTCATTTTTATGGATTGAAATAAAAACAGACATATATTTTTTTCATGACACAATGAACTTTATGCATGATGTTTTCTAATTTTCCATGACTTTTCCATGATATTTTTCCTAAACTCAAAATTCCATATTTTTTCCAGAAAAATTTCTATAATTTTTCAGTTTGTACATTCAACCATGAACTTCAACAACTTACCCTGTTTCCGTGTTCTCTTTCAGTAGGAAAGATTGTCTCATAACAATTGTTGCCGATATATTCAAATCTAATGTCAACACCCGCGCTATCCATGTTACAAGGACATTTGGGTGTTCTAGCCTTGAGGGATCTCATCATACTGTCTACGATTACATCATGTGATTCATAGTGTGTCCATGCATAACAATTTTGTTCATAGTTGATATAATTAGATTTACAATAGTCTAATTTGTAGATATATCTACCCAGCGTCCCTGAAAATATAATTCATTTGAAGGAGGTAAGAAAAGTTGTTAATATGTTTGAATAGATGTGATCACAGCTATAACCCTTAGTCATCAAACCAGCTAGATGTACAAAATGTATCAATAAATAGGGTTGTGGATTCTTGAGCAAGTGGCAATCCGATCTGAACCACGATTCATGTGTATCGATTCACCAATCGAACCACAAATCACTTGTTAATGGAGAAGCATACAGAAATTCATATAATAACAAATATTAGTAAAGAACTACGGAAGCTTTTTAAAATTACTATCAAAAACTATGTACCCCTAACATTCATATTACCAAACGTTTTATGGGCATTTTCAGTGATAACTTTTTGTTTCAATGTGTATCAACTTGAAATCAAAATAGCGAAAATCCGAGTATTTAGATACTCGCAGCAGCCCCATCAATGAATCTCTCTTAGTTATCTTATTTAATAAATATTTCAACATGAAACGTTGCAATGGACTAAGAGTACCCAAGCATGCATCCATTAACACCTTGTTTAGTAAAGCAATATAATTGTAGTACATTTTTTGCTCAATGAAACAGCAGTGTCCCAAGTACACATAGCATTCAAAAACAATGTATGGTATTTTACCCATATTTCAACATTTTTAGTTAAATTCCGATGTTGCGGTGCAGGGTGGATCCACAGTTTTGTTTTTTTTTGGGGGGGGAGGCAAACTTTTTCTAGGGGGGGTTTATCATTATCATACTTTCTCAGAGTTCTAGAAAAATCAATAAGTCTAACTCTATTCTTACCGTCCTCTGTGTTGGTACCGTAGAATGCTTCTTTATAAATATCTGTAGAACCAGCGAATGAGTTCACATGGTAACTTTCATTACATTGCCACAACATTGATGCTGGACGTAAAATATGTCTAGATGTATACCAGGAAATATCCTCAAAATTAAATATAGCATACGTCTTCACAGCATCAGTAGCAAGAACAAGTTGGAATGTCATATACTGAAAATAGATAAATAAGAATTGATTTTATGGCAGTCAAAAATTGAATAGAGAATCAGAGAAAGATCAGACTGTTTTTATGTCATTTCACATTTTTTGACAATGTTTTCACTTTCTTTTTTTTTGGGGGGGGGGGGGGCATTCAGTTGGTCAGTTACATGCTTTATGTGGAGAGTTTTAGATAATATTATATGGATCTAAGATTCTTAAAAATATTATTAAAGCACAATGTCATGTACTAATTTGAATGAGATTTGCGAATCATCGCGAATGACCACCTTTTCACATGGATTGCGTAATCGTTCAAAAATTTGTCCAGATTGGTATCACTTACACTTTGCATACTATATTCATTGAAAACTTGCACAAAGAACTGTACAGCAAATTTAAAAAAAATCATTTACTGACTCCTACTTTTCCCTTTCCTGAACCAGGGATTTTATATAACATTTTGTTATTAAATCCCTGCCTGAACCCATTTATGTGACAATTAAACAAAGATAAAATATTTGGGATTTGGGGTATTTTCTAACTTGACCCACATGGGTGTAGTAGTATATTTTTATAAGCATTTACTTTTGAGAAGATGATTGCGCTCATTTTTACCCGACATTAGTATATTTCTATCAAACAGACACCCAACCATTTCAGAATGTTAAAAATAGAAAATGTATCCGTTGGTAGAGTGCCTGGATTTCATATCTAGTGTCACGTAGTGTGTATGGGTTAGAATTCCACCCAGGAATGTTATACCTTTCCATGAATTTTGACAATAATGTCAGTTTTTCTTCATTAGTAAGGTATATGGAAAAGTATCTGACCTTGTGAAAGGGTGGGCGAGTACTGGCTATAGACAAAGGTCCAGAAAAGCTATGTTAGGTGCCTTGAGTGCCGTAAACAACCTAAAAAATTTTGTTCACACAGCGTTAAACCCAGTAAAAAAAAATGTATACAATGAAAACTCAAGACATTGCTATTGTCATTATAAATCGTGGGTTTAGCTCAAAGCAGACATAATTCACTCTTTTCTTAAATTGAGTTATGACTGTTTTGCGCATAACTCGCTGTAGCATGTAGCTCCCTTTAAATATACTTACTTCTTCAGAAGTGGTTGAATCAACGTCCGTTGGAATCATGTTTTCCCAAGTGATGACCACAGCCTGAACAATGTCAACATCAGTGAGTTGACTGATATTTCTTATAAAACTATCAACACTTTTGATGTTCGAGTCCCATCCTGAGCTGGCTACAGTAAATGTACTGTTAATGTTAGTGCCCCACTCGGAGCCAGGGGGAGCATATCTATAGTATGTATGATACCAAATATTTGAAACATTGTTTTTATATTTTAAATCTGTCCAGAATGGTGCAACAATTTTAGGTTGAGTTTTATCTTGTTTGGATCTTGTAAATGGAACATCAGGTGGTCTAGGAGGGGCTGACTGCCAAGGTTCACCAAGCACAACAAAACCATTCACTGATACCTGTAATTTCAAAAGTAAAGAGAGCGTCAATCTAGTTGTTAGAAGATGTAAAGTGCCGTTTACAGTCTGCTTCCATATACATGTTCAGCTGATTTTACAATGATTATTATTTGTTGATTTGTTTGTTTGGGTTTTACGTTGCACCAACAAAAAAGGTCGCGCTGTAACAATGAGTATCTTGTACAATAACATCTGCTCATTGAATTCTCCCTAAGGTAGACAATCCCTCACAGTACCCATTTACACCTGGGTGGAGTGGAACAACTGCAGATAAATTTCTTATTCAAGGAAATTAGTGGTGACCCCAGTGGAAATCACATTCGGGACTTCTCGATCCTTGAGTGCACGTCCTACCATTAGACCTTTGCTCCAAAACTCGCAAGTAATTACAAATTGACTTTCATAATCTATTAATAACACATACAATTTTATCTCACATGTCAATTACGGACGGATCTAGCGGGGAGGGGGGTCAGGGGGTTCGGATTCCCCCCCCAGAATTTGGAAAATGTACCTGTCCATTAGTGTATTTTATGACTGTAAGTCATTTATAAATAGCATAAAGCAATTTTTCTCAGTGCTTAACATAGATTTAATGGTTATGTAGTTTTATTATTATGTTGCATTTTTTTCTGCAAAATTTGTATAATGAGGTAGTGGTTTGAAAGTTCGGACCCCCTAGAAAAGTTCGGACCCCCTCCCCCCCCCCCTAGAAAAAATCCTAAATCTGCCCCTGTCATTCAAGCCTGAGATAAAGATAATACCTGAAATCAAAATAAATTGTGTTTTTGGAACTCAAAACATTTGTGTTTTTAAAGCAATATCCTTGGGCCCACGTTGCTTGCCTTTGTGATTAACATAGAATTAATAATAAAGAAGTTTTTATTCTGAATATGTTGCATTACAGGGGTGGTTCCGGGAATTTTTGTATGGGGGCGTCTAAAAATTTTCTGGGGGGGGGGCAAACATTCGAACCACAACCGCATTACAGTTAAAATACACTTGTGGACAGTATAATTTTTGAAATTTCAGGGAGGTCCGGACCACCTTACTCCCCTGCCAAATCCACCTATGCATTATTCTGCCAACAGTGTATTATGTGTTTGTGGTTCGAAAGTTTGAACACTCCTCTCCCCCTAGAAAAAGTTTGGATTCCCCCCTCTTAGAAATAAGAACCACAACCTCATTATATATGTTGGCAGAATAACACAACATATTCATAATGAATACTACATAATAAGTCAAGACAAGAAAAAATGATCCATGCTAACTAAAATTGCCTTACATTTAAAAATACACTTGTGGACAGTGCAATTTGAAATTTCAGTGTATTATGTGGTTGTGAACTTGTAGTTCGAAAGTTTGAAAACTCACCCTGCCCCCTTAGAAATAAATCCTCGAACTGCCACTGATATGTGTACTTAGTAGATATCTTATGATGCGTCAAAGTATTTTCAGCAATGTATTTACTTGGCTAAGCAAGGCCGTAAAGGAGTTAAGTAAACTTACATATAACTGTTTATTCCAATCACACTCGCAAGCAAATCCTATAGGTAAATTAATAGGACCATACATGTCGTCTTCACTTGTCACAAAAAGTTTATCATTCACCTCTATACCATAATCAACAACAACTGAAACAAAATGGACATTGAGTTACACAAATTTTGAATACGTGATTAATTTTAAGAAGCCGATACTTATTTAAAATACATTGTATTTAAAATTGCCAATGTGTGGCGAGTAACGCTGCATCCTAAAAGTTACATGTATATACCATCACACCGTAGAGCAAGTGTTGTATCGGCGGGCAGTACAACTAAACCCGAAGACAACTCAACCCCTGACAACTCAACATGAAGGTAGAGACAACACAACCTGTAAACAACTCAAACCGCGGACAACTCAACCATATTTAAATATATAATCGATTTTCGAGATAAACACATTTTAATAATTAGATTGATTTTAGACGCAAGTTTATCGTGTATAAACGTTAAAATTAAATAAAAAAAATATAATTATTTTCAGATATTATTTCTTAAGTCGTAAGAATAGCATTAAAATGAAACTAAGTAAATGCAATTCGATTACTTTCATCGCCGTTTAATTTACAAATGTGAAATTTTGCATGGTTGTCAATTACAGCTTACTGAATTCTATTTTGCCAATATCAAAACTGCTTCAGCAATGCGAGATGGATCAGAAAGGAAATGTCTATTTCGAAAAAATGAGCATGAAATTTTTCTTGCAATAAGCCCCACTTGTTTTGTTTTCGTTCCACCTGTTATTCATGTTAAGACATAAAAAACATTAAACATGGCGAGAATGTCACCTACAACAAGAGCAGTCCAAGGACAGCGCGCTCGACTTTTCGGGTGTTTTGTTCATGGCAAGGCTTATCTTTAAACAAAAGTAATTTCAAGACAGGACATAATTTTTGAAAGTACATAATTCAGTCAAACAATAATTACCAATTCATATTTGTAAAATATAAAAGGGGCATTACTCCTAGAAAATTCATCCATAGTAACGCCCCTTCAGAGTAAAGTAGACATAGTATCAACGAATAAGCATACCTACTTTCATATAAATATCTATATGAAGAACTATAAATACATTGTATTTCAATTTGAACAAAATTCAAAATTAAAGTAAGGCGCATAACTTCAAAAAATAATATCATGAGTTATGTCCCTTTGTAGTCGCGTAGATGTAGTACTAATGAATAGGCATACTAATTGTCATTTAAATATCTTCTTAAGTATTGAAAATATTTCACTTCATAATACTTTCTCCCGAATTAAAAAGTTGAAAAGGGTCACAACTCCAACAATAATTCATCAATTATTACGTCCCATTGTATTCAACTAGATGTAGTACTGATGAAAAAGTATACTAACTTTCTATCAAACAAAATATATTAAATTTGAGCAAACATAACCCTTAAATATCAAAGTATAAAGGGGAATAACTCTGAAGTAATTCATCTAGAGTTATGTCCCTTTATAGTCCGATAGATGAAGAACTGACGAATAAGCATTCCAACTTTCATTCAAATATATTTATAAGTTCTAAATATATCCCATGAGAACAAATTTTAATCTTAAATGTTTAAGTATAAAGGGGCATAACTCCAACAATAATTCATCCAAAGTAACGTCCCTTTATAGTTGTGTAGATATAGTACCCATAACTAAGTATACAAACTTAAAGTCAAATATCTTGATTAGTATTAAAGCTATTACATATAGAAATGATTTTAACATTATATTTTGCATTTTTCTTAAGTATAAAAGGGCAATTACTCCAAAAATAATTCATCCACAGTTACATCCCTTCATAGTCGGGTAGATATAGTACCAACAAATAAGTATACAAACTTTAAGTCAAATACCTTGATCAGTATTGAATATATTCTACATAGGAAAAACTTTAACCTCATATTTTGCAATTTCTTAAGTATAAAAGGGCAATTACTCTAAAAATAATTCATCCACAGTTACTTGCCTTCACAGTCGTGTAGATATTGTACTGACAAATAAGTATACAAACTTTAAGTCAAATGAATTAATCAGTATTGAAGATATTCTACATAGGAAAAACTTGAACCTCATATTTTGCAATTATTTAATTATAAAAGGGCAATAACTCATAAAATAATTCATCCAGAGTTATCCCCTTTCACAGAATGGTTATTATAGTCCCACCTAATAAGTATACCAACTTTCAATAAAATAACTTGGATAGTGTTTAAGTTATAAGAGTTTCAAAAAACTTTAACCTGAAAACCAACGCCAACGCCAACGCCAACGCCAACGCCGACGCCGACGCCGACGCCAAAGTGATAGCAATAGCTCTCATTTTCTTCGAAAAGTCGAGCTAAAAAACGCGCTATTGAATTTCGAATGATCGAAGTGGTAGCCAAATCTGTACGGCAAGTGTGTTAATTATCAATCGTTCGGTTGCATTATTATCATTTAAAGTAGTCAAATTGAGTTCTATGAAATAGTTTGTGCATAATACAAGACAATGCCCGATGAAATATTGCACGTGGAACATTGTCAAACTAAAAGTTCCAAATGAATCAATTAAGTGGCTTTAAAGATATCAAATATACAAAAATGTTGCACAAAAACATTACCAAACAGCGTTACGCAAACACCGACACACAGCAGAGTAGAATAGCACCACTATTCTCTAAAATTTTAAGCAAACAAGTTTGGAATTAAGGAACATCACGACAATTTTGAGAAATAAAGCAATGAACCCCAAAAAGAAAACATATTATAACAAAAAAGAAAGAATTGAGAAAGATATGAACCTTGTATATTTGGACGTAATGTTGGGGAAACAGTTGTGGTACTCTCAGGCACAGTAATCGTTGTTGTCGAGGACGAAGTTGTGCTTGGTTCCGATGTTGTTGATGTCGTGGACGACTCAGTGCTAGTACTTGTAGTAGGTGCAGCACTTGTTGAGGTCGACGACGTTGTAGTGCTCGGTACGGCCGTGCTCGACGTCGAAGAGGTTGTGGTACTCTCAGGCACAGTAGTAGTTGTTGTCGAGGACGAAGTTGTGCTTGGTTCAGACGTTGTTGATGTCGTGGACGACTCAGTGCTAGTACTTGTAGTAGGTGCAGCACTTGTTGATGTTGATCTCGACGACGTTGTAGTGCTCGGTAGGGACGTGCTCGACGTCGAAGAGGTTGTGGTACTCTCAGGCACAGTAGTAGTTGTTGTCGAGGACGAAGTTGTGCTTAGTTCCGACGTTGTTGGTTTTGTGGACGACTTAGTGCTAGTACTTGTAGTAGGTGCAGCACTTGTTGATGTTGATGTCGACGACGTTGTAGTGCTCGGTACGGACGAGCTCGACGTCGAAGAGGTTGTGGTACTCTCAGGCACAGTAGTAGTTGTTGTCAAGGACGAAAATGTGCTTGGTTCCGACGTTGTTGATGTCGTGGACGACTCAGTGCTAGTACTTGTAGTAGGTGCAGCACTTGTTGATGTTGAAGTCGACGAGGTTGTAGTGCTCGGTACGGACGTGCTCGACGTCGAAGAGGTTATGGTACTGTCAGGCAGAGAAGTAGTTGTTGTCGAGGACGAAGTTGTGCTTAGTTCCGACGTTGTTGATGTCGTGGACGACACAGTGCTAGTACTTGTAGTAGGTGCAACACTTGTTGATGTTGATGTCGACGACGTTGTAGTGGTTGATACGGACGTGCTCGACGTCGAAGAGGTTGTGGTACTCACAGGCACAGTAGTAGTTGTTGTCGTGGACGAAGTTGTGCTTGGTTCCGACGTTGTTGATGTCGTGGACGACTCAGTGCTAGGTTTTGTAGTAGGTGCAGCACTTGTTGATGTCGACGACGTTGTAGTGCTCGGTACGGCCGTGCTCGACGTCGAAGAGGTTGTGGTACTCTCAGGCACAGTAGTAGTTTTTGTCGAGGACGAAGTTGTGCTTGGATCCGACGTTGTTGATGTCGTTGACGACTCAGTGCTAGTACTTGTAGTAGGTGCAGCACTTGTTGATGTTGATCTCGACGACGTTGTAGTGCTCGGTAGGGACGTGCTCGACGTCGAAGAGGTTGTGGTACTCTCAGGCACAATAGTAGTTATTGTCGAGGACGAAGTTGTGCTTGGTTCCGACGTTGTTGATATCGTGGACGACTCAGTGCTAGTACTTGTAGTAGGTGCAGCACTTGTTGATGTTGATGTCGACGACGTTGTAGTGCTCAGTACGGACGTGCTCGACGTCGAAGATGTTGTTGTACTCTCAGGCACAGTAGTAGTTGTTATCGAGGACGAAGTTGTGCTTGGTTCCGACGTTGTTGATGTAGTGGACGAGTCAGTGCTAGTCCTTGTAGTAGGTGCAGCACTTGTTGAAGTTGATGTCGACGAGGTTGTAGTGCTCGGTACGGACGTGCTCGACTTCGAAGAGGTTGTCGTACTCTCAGGCACTGTCGTCGTTGTTGTCGAGGACGAAATTGTGCTTGGTTCCAACGTTGTTGATGTCGTGGACGATTCAGTGCTAGTACTTGTATTAGGTGCAGCACTTGTTGATGTTGATGTCGAAGAGGTTGTAGTGCTCGGTACGGACGTGCTCGACTTCGAAGAGGTTGTCGTAATCTCAGGCACAGTAGTAGATGTTGTCGAGGACGAAGTTGTGCTTGGTTCCGACGTTGTTGATGTCGTGGACGACTCAGTGCTAGTACTTGTAGTAGGTGCAGCACTTGTTGATGTTGATGTCGACGACGTTGTAGTGCTCGGTACGGACGTGCTCGACGTCGAAGAGGTTGTCGTACTCTTAGGTACAGTAGTCGTTGTTGTCGATGACGAAGTTGTGCTTGGTTCCGACGTTGTTGAGGTCGTGGACGACTCAGTGCTAGTACTTGTAGTTGGTGCAACACTTGTTGATGTCGACGACGTTGTAGTGCTCGGTACGGCCGTGCTCGACGTCGAAGAGGTTGCGGTACTCTCAGGCACAGTAGTAGTTGTTATCGAGGACGAAGTTGTGCTTGGTTCCGACGTTGTTGATGTCGTGTACACCTCAGTGCTAGTACTTGTAGTAGGTGCAGCACTTGTTGATGTTGATGTCGACGACGTTGTAGTGCTCGGTACGGACGTGCTCGACGTCGATGAGGTTGTGGTATTCTCAGGCAAAGTCGTCGTTGTTGTCGAGGACGTAGTTGTGCTTGGTTCCGACGTTGTTGATGTCGTGGACGACTCAGTGCTAGTACTTGTAGTAGGTGCAGCACTTGTTGATGTTGATGTCAACGACGTTGTAGTGCTCGGTACGGACGTGCTCGACGTCGAAGAGGTTGTGGTACTCTCAGGCACAGTAGTAGTTGTTGTCCTGGACGAAGTTGTGCTTGGTTCGGACGTTGTTGATGTCGTAGACGACTCAGTGCTAGTAATTGTACTAGGTGCAGCACTTGTTGATGTTGATGTCGACGAGGTTGTAGTGCTCGGTACGGACGTGCTCGACGTCGAAGAGGTTGTTGTACTCTCAGGCACAGTAGTAGTTGTTGTCGAGGACGACGTTGTGCTTGGTTCCGACGTTGTTGATGTCGTGGACGACTCAGTGCTAGTACTTGTAGTAGGTGCAGCACTTGTTGATGTCGACGACGTTGTAGTGCTCGGTACGGACGTGCTCGATGTCGAAGAGGTTGTGGTACTCTCAGGCAAAGTCGTCGTTGTTGTCGAGGACGAAGTTGTGCTTGGTCCCGACGTTGTTGATGTCGTGGACGACTCAGTGCTAGTACTTGTAGTAGGTGCAGCACTTGTTGGTGTCGACGACGTTGTAGTGCTCAGTACGGCCGTGCTCGACGTCGAAGAGGTTGTGGTACTCTCAGGCACAGTAGTAGTTGTTGTAGAGGACGACGTTGTGCTTGGTTCCGACATTGTTGATGTCGTGGACGACTCAGTGCTAGTAATTGTAGTAGGTGCAGCACTTGTTGATGTTGATGTCGACGAGGTTGTAGTGCTCGGTACGGACGTGCTCGACGTCGAAGAGGTTGTGGTACTCTTAGGTACAGTAGTAGTTGTTGTCGAGGACGAAGTTGTGCTTGGTTCCGACGCTGTTGATGTCGTTGACGACTCAGTGCTAGTACTTGTAGTAGGTGCAGCACTTGTTGATGTTGATGTCGACGACGTGGTTGTGCTCGGTACGGACGTACTCGACGTCGAAGAGGTTGCAGTACTCTCAGGCACAGTAGAAGTTGTTGTCGTGGACGAAGTTGTGCTTGGTTCCGACGTTGTTGATGTCTTGGACGACTCAGTGCTAGTACTTGTAGTAGGTGCAGCACTTGTTGATGTTGATGTCGATGACGTTGTAGTGCTCAGTACGGACGTGCTCGACGTCGAAGAGGTTGTGGTACTCTCAGGCTCAGTAGTAGTTGTTGTCGGGGAAGAAGTTGTGCTTGGTTCCGACGTTGTTGATGTCGTGGACGATTCAGTGCTAGTACTTGTAGTAGGTGCAGCACTTATTGATGTTGACGTCGTTGTAGTGTTCGGTACGGACGTGCTCGACGTCGAAGAGGTTGTGGTACTCTCAGGCAAAGTCGTCGTTGTTGTCGAGGACGAAGTTGTGCTTGGTTCCGACGTTGTTGATGTCGTTGACGACTCAGTGCTAGAACTTGTAGTAGGTGCGACACTTGTTGATGTTGATGTCGACGACGTTGTAGTGCTCGGTACGGACGTGCTCGACGTCGAAGAGGTTGTGGTACTCTCAGGCACAGTAGTAGTTGTTGTCGAGGTAGAAGTTGTGCTTGGTTCAGACGTTGTTGATGTCCTGGACGACTCAGTGCTAGTACTTGTAGTAGGTGCAGCACTCATTGATGTCGTCGACGTTGTAGTGCTCGATACTGACGTGCTCGACGTCGAAGAGTTTGTGGTACTCTCAGGCGCAATAGTAGTTGTTGTCGAGGACGAAGTTGTGCTTGGTTCCGACGTTGTTGATTTCGTGGACGACTCAGTGCTAGTACTTGTAGTAGGTGCAGCACTTGTTGATGTTGATGTCGATGAGGTTGTAGTGGTCGGTACGGACGTGGTCGACGTCGAAGAGGTTGTCGTACTCTCAGACACAGTAGTAGTTGTTGTCGAAGACGAAGTTGTGCTTGGTTCCGACGTTGTTGCTGTCATGGACGACTCAGTGCTAGTACTTGAAGTAGATGCAGCACTTGTTGATTTCGACGACGTTGTAGTGCTCGGAACGGACGTGCTCGATGTCGAAGAGGTTGTTGTACTCTCAGGCACAGGAGTAGTTGTTGTCGAGGACGACGTTGTGCTTGGTTCCGACGTTGTTGATGTCGTGGACGACTCAGTGCTAGTACTTGTATTAGGTGCAGCTCTTGTTGATGTCGACGACGTTGTAGTGCTCGGTACGGCCGTGCTCGACGTCGAAGAGGTTGTGGTACTCTCAGGCACAGTAGTAGTTGTTGTCCTGGACGAAGTTGTGCTTGGTTCCGACGTTGTTGATGTCGTAGACGACTCAGTGCTAGTAATTGTACTAGGTGCAGCACTTGTTGATGTTGATGTCGACGAGGTTGTAGTGCTCGGTACGGACGTGCTCGACGTCGAAGAGGTTGTGGTACTCTCAGGCACTGTAGTAGTTGTTGTCGAGGACGAAGTTGTGCTTGGTTCCGACGTTGTTGATGTCGTGTACACCTCAGTGCTAGTACTTGTAGTAGGTGCAGCACTTGTTGATGTTGATGTCGACAACGTTGTAGTGCTCGGTACGGACGTGCTCGACGTCGAAGAGGTTGTGGTACTCTCAGGCAAAGTCGTCGTTGTTGTCGAGGACGAAGTTTTGCTTGGTCCCGACATTGTTGATGTCGTGGACGACTCAGTGCTAGTACTTGTAGTAGGTGCAGCACTTGTTGGTGTCGACGACGTTGTAGTGCTCAGTACGGCCGTGCTCGACGCCGAAGAGGTTGTGGTACTCTCAGGCACAGTAGTAGTTGTTGTAGAGGACGAAGTTGTGCTTGGTTCCGACATTGTTGATGTCGTGGACGACTCAGTGCTAGTAATTGTAGTAGGTGCAGCACTTGTTGATGTTGATGTCGACGACGTTGTAGTGCTCGTTACGGACGTGCTCGACGTCGAAGAGGTTGTGGTACTCTTAGGTACAGTAGTAGTTGTTGTCGAGGACGAAGTTGTGCTTGGTTCCGACGTTGTTGATGTCGGGGACGACTCAGTGCTAGTACTTGTAGAATGTGCAGCACTTGTTGTTGTTGATGTCGACGACATTGTAGTGCTCGGTACGGACGTGCTCGACGTCAAAGAGGTTGTGGTATTCTCAGGCACAGTAGTAGTTATTGTCGAGGACGAAGTTGTGCTTGGTTCCGACGTTGTAGATGTCGTGGACGACTCAGTGCTAGTACTTGCAGTAGGTGCAGCTCTTGTTGATGTCGACGACGTTGTAGTGCTCGGTACGGCCGTGCTCGACGTCGAAGAGGTTGTGGTACTCTCAGGCACAGTAGTAGTTGTTGTCCTGGACGAAGTTGTGCTTGGTTCGGACGTTGTTGATGTCGTAGACGACTCAGTGCTAGTAATTGTACTAGGTGCAGCACTTGTTGATGTTGATGTCGACGAGGTTGTAGTGCTCGGTACGGACGTGCTCGACGTCGAAGAGGTTGTGGTACTCTCAGGCACTGTAGTAGTTGTTGTCGAGGACGAAGTTGTGCTTGGTTCCGACGTTGTTGATGTCGTGTACACCTCAGTGCTAGTACTTGTAGTAGGTGCAGCACTTGTTGATGTTGATGTCGACGACGTTGTAGTGCTAGGTACGGACTTGCTCGACGTCGAAGAGGTTGTAGTACTCTCAGGCACAGTAGTCGTTGTTGTCGAAAACGAAGTTTTAATTGGTTCCGACGTTGTTGATGTCGCAGACGACTCTGTGCTAGCACTTGTAGTAGGGTCAACAATTGTTAATGTCGCAAACGAAGTTGTAATTGGTTCCGACGTTGTTGATGTCGTAGACGACTCTGTGCTAGTACTTGTAGTAGGATCAACAATTGTTAATGTCGACGACGTTGTAGTGCTCGGTACGGACGTGCTCGACGTCGAAGAGGTTGTGGTACTCACAGGCACAGTAGTCGTTGTTGTCGAAAACAAAGTTTTAATTGGTTCCGACGTTGTTGATGTCGTAGACGACTCTGTGCTAGTACTTGTAGTAGGGTCAACAATTGTTAATGTCGCAAACGAAGTTGTAATTGGTTCCGACGTTGTTGATGTCGTAGACGACTCTGTGCTAGTATTTGTAGTAGGGTCAACAATTGTTAATGTCGCAAACAAAGTTGTAATTGGTTCCGACGTTGTTGATGTCGTAGACGACTCTGTGCTAGTACTTGTAGTAGGATCAACAATTGTTAATGTCGACGACGTTGTAGTGCTCGGTACGGACGTGCTCGACGTCGAAGAGGTTGTGGTACTCACAGGCACAGTAGTCGTTGTTGACGAAAACGAAGTTGTGCTTGGTTCCGACGTTGTTGATGTCGTGGACGACTCAGTGCTAGTAATTGTAGTAGGTGCAGCACTTGTTGATGTTGATGTCGACAACGTTGTAGTGCTCAATATGGACGTGCTCGACGTCGAAGAGGTTGTGGTACTCTCAGGCACTGAAGTCGTTGTTCTCGAGGACGAAGTTGTGCTTGGTTCCGACGTTGTTGATGTCGTGGACGACTCAGTGCTAGTACTTGTAGTAGGTGCAGCACTTGCTGATGTTGATGTCGACGACGTTGTAGTGCTCGGTACGGACGTACTCGACGTCGAAGAGGTTGTAGTACTCTCAGGCACAAAAGTCGTTGGTGTCAAGGACGAAGTTATGCTTGGTTTCGACGTTGTTGATGTCGTGGACGACTCAGTGCTAGTACTTGTAGTAGGTGCAGCACTTATTGATGTTGATGTCGACGAGGTTGTACTGCTTGGTACGGACGTGCTCGATGTCGAGGAGGTTGTGGTACTCTCAGGCACACTAGTCGTTAATGTCAAGGACGAATTTATGCTTGGTTCCGACGTTGTTGATGTCGTGGACGACTCAGTGCTAGTACTTGTAGTAGGTGCAGCACTTGTTGATGTTGATGTCGACGACGTTGTAGTGCTCGGTACGGACGTGCTCGATGTCGAGGAGGTTGTGGTACTCTCAGGCACACTAGTCGTTGATGTCAAGGACGAATTTGTGCTTGGTTCCGACGCTGTTGATGTCGTTGACGACTCAGTGCTAGTACTTGTAGTAGGTGCAGCACTTGTTGATGTTGATGTCGACGACGTGGTTGTGCTCGGTACGGACGTACTCGACGTCGAAGAGGTTGCAGTACTCTCAGGCACAGTAGAAGTTGTTGTCGTGGACGAAGTTGTGCTTGGTTCCGACGTTGTTGATGTCTTGGACGACTCAGTGCTAGTACTTGTAGTAGTTGCAGCACTTGTTGATGTTGATGTCGACGGCGTTGTAGTGCTAGGTACGGACTTGCTCGACGTCGAAGAGGTTGTGGTACTCTCAGGCACAGTAGTCGTTGTTGTCGAAAACGAAGTTTTAATTGGTTCCGACGTTGTTGATGTCGTAGACGACTCTGTGCTAGTACTTGTAGTAGGTTCAACAATTGTTAATGTCGAAAACGAAGTTGTAATTTGTTCCGACATTGTTGATGTCGTAGACGACTCTGTGCTAGTATATGTAGTAGGTTCAACAATTGTTAATGTCGAAAACAAAGTTGTAATTGGTTCCGACGTTGTTGATGTCGTAGACGACTCTGTGCTAGTACTTGTAGTAGGTACAACAACTGTTAATGTCGACGACGTTGTAGTGCTCGGTACGGACGTGCTCGACGTCGAAGAGGTTGTGGTACTCACAGGCACTGAATAAGTTGTTGTCGAAGACGAAGTTGTGCTTGGTTCCGACGTTGTTGATGTCGTGGACGCCTCAGTGCTAGTACTTGTAGTAGGTGCAGAACTTGTTGATGTTGATGTCGACGACGTTGTAGTGCTCGGTACGGACGTGCTCGACGTCGAGGAGGTTGTGGTACTCTCAGGCACAGAAGTCGTTGTTGTCGAGGACAAAGTTGTGCTTGGTTCCGACGTTGTTGATGTCGTGGACGACTCAGTGCTCGTACTTGTAGTAGGTGCAGCACTTGTTGATGTTGATGTCGACAACGTTGTAGTGCTCGGTATGGACGTGCTCGACGTCGAAGAGGTTGTGGTACTCTCAGGCACAGTAGTAGTTGTTGTCGAGGACGAAGCTGTGATTGGTTCCGACGTTGTTGATGTCGTGGACCACTCAGTGCTAGTACTTGTAGAATGTGCAGCACTTGTTGTTGTTGATGTCGACGACGTTGTAGTGCTCGGTACGGACGTGCTCGACGTCGAAGAGTTTGTGGTACTCTCAGGCACAGTAGTAGTTGTTGTCGAGGACAAAGTTGTGCTTGGTTCCGACGTTGTTGATGTCGTTGTTACATATTGGCTTGTTCTTGACAAGACTGAAGATAAAAATAACATTTTTATTGTTCTTACGAACGCTTGAACATAAGTTGACTAAAATTGGCCATCGACATTATGCGTTTTTATACCGTCGATGATTTTTATAAAAAAATTGATTAACATCGACTTAATGGTAAGCCATTGTCAACCTTTCAATAGGAAATAGAAATAAACTTAAACTGAATTCTGATTAATCATTACCAGAAACGAAAGAATATCGATTGTTTTGTCACGAAAACGTTCTCCTTATGTTTTTTCTGACATAATTAACCCGTTTGTTTGTTGAACTGAATTGTATGTGGTCGAGGAACAAATTATTGTGGTTTTTATATCAATGTTAGTATAATAAACGCTGCAGTTATTAAAAATCAAGTTTTTAGTTTGTAGTACAATGTTAGGATGTACATGAAGAGTTAATGAGTATGTGATGGATCGTAAAATGAATGAATTGAAGTTTTCAACTGGTGCCTGAAAAAGACAAAAATTTACTTTTTTAAATATAAGTTACAAATAAAATTATATGTGATGAACAGTATAACCTCTGCAGAGCGGCCCTTTACAGAGCAAATCCTCTGCATATCAACATGTTTTGATAATTCCCTTAGGATAGATTATAATTGAACTTGACCTCTGCAGAGCAACAACCTCTAAACACACTTTAGTCCCTCCCAGTGGGTGTTGCTCAATAGATTTGTTTCTTTGTTTTGTTGGGTTTAACGCCGTAGCAACACATTTTATAGGTCATATAACGGCGGTCAGTCAACCTACTCACTTCTCCTGGAAAGGCTAAATCTCTGGATTTAGCTGTTATCCAACTACTGCAATACAAGTTCTCAGATCATCAGAAAATACCTACCTTTAATACAAGTTCTCAGATCATCTGAAAGATAGAAACCATCTCTACATAGACAACTATAACTTCCAGCGTTATCAATACATTCTTGTTCACAGTCATGTGTACTTAAACATTCATTTATATCTAGAAAGAAATAATATAAAATCAAGATACATTACTCAATGCTTCATTTCTTTTATTTGGTTAAATGCCAAGTAAACACAAAATTGGGTCATTTTACAGTGGTCAGCTCACCTAACCAAGCTTTCCTCTATTTAACATTTGCACTTGTTTTTTTAAACCTCCAAAGAGAATATGCCACAGTTGAAAAAATGTTGTCTGAGCTCACTTAGAGACATAATCAAAGCGCTAAAAGCACTTACTTTGTTTAGGTTTGAGAAGTTTAAGTAGATTTAGTGCTTCAACAACGTAAGTATACAAAGGACAGACCAGTAACACTGGTTTGTTAGGTAGAAACACGTGTACAGATTGATCAACTAGTTAGCCCATTTTTGTACTGATTTTTACCCAGACAAATAAGAGCTTTAGAGATTTGTTATAGATTTAAACTCTTCAAATATGAACTATTCATTCTATTACATAAGACAATGTAACATCTCTACTGATTACAGAGACGCACAACGGATTGCCAAAGTATCGTTGAAACCATTCTGCTACATAAGACGACATAACCATCCCTACTGAGATGCACAACATCATCATGCAGCAGGTATACAAACGCTTGAGATATAGTGCGAATTACTAGTGTATTAATGCTCCAAAAATGTATGTTATACCTCAGTCCCATAAATTTATGGCTTGTTGCGGACCTGTACGCTCAGACAGTCGTAGGCCTTGTGAAGCCTTGTGAAGGTATGCACATGGCACAAAACAACACACCGTAGGGGCCGTACCTCGAAGATATGCATGTTTAATCCATACTCATCCACAATTTTGTTCACAATTTGACCCTGAAACTGAAATGTGTAACCAAGAGTTTGTACAGGTCCTTGCGGAGCTTGATTGCACGGTGCCTGTACGGTGCCCTCACAGCTACTTTTGTGTTTATGGGACTGTAACTCAACTTTTAAAGAAACAAAATGTTACATACTTATACATTGTGACGTAGAACCACCTGCCAGTTGGAAACCATAGCGACACAGACATACATAACTACCATCAGTGTTCTCACATCTTTGATTACATGTTGATATGCTACCACATTCGTCAACATCTACAAACACAGAAACAAAGTCATTATTAATGCCGCAAAATGATTGCTTTTATAGAACAACTATTAAAAATTATTTGTAAAACAGTACATGAAGAAGCTGGGAATTTCACATGCTGTGAAAAGCAGGCAGTTGAAAAAATGGCAAACTACATGTAAATACTCGTATTCAGAATGCTTCTGGTTCCCGTGCTTACCACTCATTGCATTGTGGGGCGGTATGACTAAAACACTCAAAGGCAAAATGAAGCAGACATTGGCAAAATGGAGAGACTATATTACTAAATTCCATGTCTTTTCCATCAATAGGCTGTGTCTATAATTATATTATGATGAAAAGTGAACATAATACGTACCAACACAAGTAAGTCCGTCATCACTACGTTTATAACCAGTTCTACATTGACAGTTATAAGATCCAGGTGTATTAATACATATCTCATCAGTACTACATGGATTATTTACGTCACATTCATTTACGTCTATGTTACAGTAAGTTCCTTCCCAACCTGTTATATACAAACAACGTTAGGTCAGCACATCATTCTTTACGACATGGTGAAAGCATTAGATGTACAATTAGATATCATTTTTCTGATAAATGTTCGGTGGTCATAAATCCGAGCTTTGTTTGTGGAGAATTCTACTGTTAATACAGGGGAGTACAGGGGCCACAAGCACCCATGGCAGGTCCAAGGAAGAGCCCTGCTTACATTTGTAGTTCAGAGATTCAGGCACATATCCAGAACCTCAACTATCCTTTCACATTGAATACAAAAAGCATCTAGATATATCATATATTTTTAACAGCCGTTGGATCATGTTTAATTCTAACAAAAAATAAGAAGGAATTATTGTACATGTTTAAATATCATACATTAAAAACCTTTAAAATCTTTTTTTAAAACCTTTGCTTGGGCAATTTTAGGGAGGACGTATGCTAGGTTCACCCCACCCCTGGATCTGCCTTTGATATCTTAACAGCTAAACCACATACTTTACTTTTATTACTGAGTAACTACTGGGTGGAAAATAAAAAAGTAGCAAAAATACAAAAAGGTTACCTTGGCTACAAACACATCCAGTTAAACTATCACAATATAAAGATCTATAAGCACAATTACATTGATGTTCACAATTATTACCCCATGTTTGTGTCCTATTACATTCTGAAAATATTCAGGTACATGTATACATAATAATTATTTAATTACATTATTCAACTCATTATAGATAGTAAGTTTTTTTCAGCCAGCTTTCTAAGCAAACTTTTTACCTATATTTTAACCAATACAATTTGCTCTTCCATTCTTGTATGTCCAATGAAATTCTCTTCTGGTATTGAGAAATGAATAAAATATATGATACCATTGGTTGTTCCAAAACAAAGTTTAGTATAATTTGCAAAACGCAGGTCTCGCAAAAAATTTAATTGAAATTGAGATTTTATAGGATAGTTTGAAGTCAAATTGGCTGGCTAACATTTTTAAACATTTTGAAAGCAGTAAAGCAGAGTCAATTTTAATGCCAATTAACACACCACTGTATAATATGGTGATTTTAGGTATAAAACCTACCATTTTAGTAACTGTATAATATGATTTTAACAAATTTTGTGATCTTTTTAATTCTTTCCCAATCAAGTAAACTGGCCTTAGAATATTAAGATTCCTTTTCTTAACACAATCACAGACTTTGACAAGTAATTTTAAAATATCCAAAAAAAACCCCAAAAATTAACAAAATACATTTTTCAAGAATCAAGGTCCTGGTTCACAGATTTGGTTAAGATTTTTCTATATTTTCAATATAACATTCCACGTCTGTAATTGTGTCACAGTTTGACTCTCATTATTTTAGGATCAACTGACCTATAGATTGCAATAAATATACATTATAAGTCACAAAAAATGCACTAAAATTGTCTATACTGTAACATACAGTAGATTTTTACTACTTGAAACACCATCATTTGTAGCTGTAATTCAATTTGCAATATACTTGCCATTATCAAATCGCCAATTTTCTGCTTCAAAAAATGTTTCCTAACATTTTTGATATTTTAAGTAAAAGTTGATATTTAAGTTGAAATCTGTGAATGAGTATCTTAACTAAAAACCAACATACAGAAACAAAATAATCATAAACAAAATATAAAAAGTCTTACCTTGGCAGTTAAATTTATCATTAGATAATTTAGTACCATTGATACATTCACAATGGAATCCTACTGCATCATCTATACATATATGACTACATGGACCTAAACCATTATTGTTGTCACATTCATTGATCACTAGAAATATAATTATGATATATAAATACATGTATAAGTAAACCAATTATTTCAATAGTTCTTTTTGTCAATCTCTGTGATCCAGTCTGCACAACAAACTTTCATGAGCACTTGACATTCGGTCCAGCAAAATGGATTTTTTCACTAGACCGAATGTAAAATTACTGGACCAAAAATACTTTTAGTACATTAAGTGATATGTTTAAATATGCAGTCCAATATAATAATTTAGCATAATATATCTTAATATTAAATAAAGAATATAACACGAGTCATGACTTTTTATTAAATACAGAAAATGGTGGCTGTAAAAAGCTGGTGGACCGTCAGACAACTAACATGTTAAATGTCCTTGAGCTGAGGGCAATTTTGATGGACTCGATCCCGGTCCACTGGCTAAATTTCAAGACTGTTGTGAACAGATCTGGTTTAAATCTATAAATATCTATAAGGATTACATAAACAAAACTTCAATAAAGAATTTTGATCATCTAGATTTATATCTATACTCAACATCATATTATATGAAATAAAAATATAACTATAAGCAGCATAATTATAGACCATGTTTGTCAGACGTCTGCCATCATAATATTCACTTTCAACTTAACTAAAACTTCTTTCAGCTCTTTTTATTTAAACCTTTTCTAATACTGTTAGCAGTTGACTCAGAGGAGTCTACATCCTTTCACAGGGTTTGACATTATTGGGAGATATATAGGCATAGCTATTTATCGTGATGACAACAGTGCAAACATTGACCATCAGCTTAATAGACCTAATCCAGAATTCAAATTTATGGGTTTTCCGTCGGTGCGCAGGCGGTACAAAGTTGTCTAAACATCATTGCTAAATAGCACAAACTATGGATTTAAGCCTATTATTCTTTGTACACATGTTTTCCTTGTAACAGTGAAATTCTGTTTGTAGTTGGAGGAGAAAATCCAAATATTTGAATTCCGGATATGGTCTAATTTAAGAAGTATAACAACAAAAACAATAACAACAACAATGATAGACTCATTACCTTCACAAGATCCATTAGATAACAAAGTGTATCCACTTCTACAGAAACATACTCCTTTAGTACTATTCTCATAACAACCATGTGCTCCATGTACGATACAAGACTCATGTGTAACATAGTTCTCTGTACCAACACATGAGTTAGGTACTGGAAATAAATATATAATGTGTAAATAATGATAATACAAGTCTCCTGGGTAACATTGTTCTCTGTACCAACAAGGAACTGGAAAAATATATACATGTACATGTATTATGTGTAATGTGTAAATAATGATATGATTATTACCTTATAATCATCCGGGGAAAATAGCAATAAACATTAAGTAACATTTTTTTTTCATATTTTGAATATTTTAGATAACATATCGAGGGCTTAGTGCAAAAGGGTGGTAACTGAATTGAAACAAAAGAGTGAGTTACAACCGTTTTGTGCTAAGCCTGCAATATACACTAGAATTTACTTTTTTAAAGGAATATTTTATCTATTTGTCCGAACATTTCAACTTATGAAGCAGTATTGACATTGAAGATTTCTCCATTATGCTATAGAAACAGCAAAACAGCTTTCATAAGCACAAATCTATATATGATTGGAAGCTTGCTACAGCTTAGAGAAAAATTAAAACAAATTCGCAGCAGAATCAGGAAGCCCTACATAAGGCTTTGGACCACTAGATTAGAACTCATGCATTAAGCATAATATTATTGCACCTTAAATTAGTGTTTTGATTTAAATTTGCAAAACATTAACAAAATATTATTTGACATTTAGGATTAAAGTTTATAAAATGGTCTGTTTTATATCCAATATAGCAACAACGTAAATTTGTTATGTGCGTTACCATGTGAACATTACCTATCGGTAAATAACTTTTATGCGAAACAGATGTAGCAACCTATAGTTATACAATAAAACCTCTCTTAAACAACACCAATTGGGAGGGGCAAATGTGTGTTGCTATTTAGAGGTTGTTGCTCTGCAAAAGTTAATTTCAGTTAAAATTACACAAAAGGGAATTATCAAAAGTTGTTGAAGTGCTGAGGATTTGTTCTGTAGAGGGTCGCTCTGCAGTGTTTATACTGTAACTAGATTAGTTAAGTTTATACTAATCTATTTTAGCTTGATTGAGAAACAAGTTCTTGCAACTTAGATTAATCACTTTCGAGCCCGCTTCCCGGTCTCCAAGTACTGAGCTAGAAGGATAAAATTTCTTGCTCAACGAAACAACGGGGTAGGTTTTGGATAGGATTCGTACCAATGCGAATCTGGCTATCCAATGATTACTAGTCCAACATCGTAATCATTCGGCCACGCCCTCTACTTAACTAGCTTAAATTCTACTTACGTTTTTCACAAGATTTTCTATCATCCAGAAGTAGATATCCAACATAGCATTCACAGTTGAAAGTACCATTGACATTTTTACATGTATGTTCACAACTGTGTGATACGTCACACTCAGGTATATCTGTAATTTATAGAAAATGTCTCATCAAGTTCAATGGATTACCTATCTACACATTCTATAGAAATGATTTGCTATCAACACCTAAGAGCGGTGTCCAATCAACACCTAAGAGTGGTGTCCTATCAACACCTAAGAGCGGTGTCCTATCAACACCTAAGAGCAGTGTCCTATTAACACCTAAGAGCAGTGTCCTATCAACACCAAAGAGCAGTGTCCTATCAACACCTAAGAGCGGTGTCCTATCAGCACCTAAGAGCGGTGTTTTATCAACACCTAAGAGCGTAGTCCTATCAGCACCTAAGAGCGGTGTCATATCAACACCTAAGATTAGTGTCCTATCAACACCTTAGAGCGGTGTCATATCAACACCTAAGAGCAGTGTCCTATCAACACCTAAGAGCAGTGTCCTATCAACACCTAAGAGCAGTGTCCTATCAACATGTAAGAACAGTGTCCTATCAACACCTAAGACCAGTGTCCTATCAACACCTAAGAGCAGTGTCCTATCAACACCTAAGAGCAGTGTCCTATCAACACCTAAGAGCAGTGTCCTATCATCACCTAAGAGCAGTGTCCTATCAACATGTAAGACGTTGTCCTATCAACACCTAAGACCAGTGTTTTCTCTTGACTAGGTTAACGCCTCGGTTGACATTACTTGTTTCAGGTGAACATTTTGTTCTATTACCCTCTGTATGATGTGATATTTATATGATAGCACACAAAACTTGTGCCTATGTTTTATCATACAACAAAATATAGACAACTATATGTTATTTTTATATAAGCTCAAGTCAGACTTACCAACATAAGCATACTGATCTAATATAGAACCATGAGCACATTCACATAAATGGGCACATTACACCAGGGTTGTTCATAATTCTATCACCAGCACAGGTGAGGCTCAGATCAGCAACTCCTGTAAGAGTAGGCCCCTGGATTACATGATCGACAACTACAGAACTTTCTTTCGTTACACTCCATACGTACCATGGGCAATTTGACTGTTGAAATCTTGTTTTCATGAATATGCATGAGACAGCGGAGACCAATCTTCTTCCAATGAAATCACATGTAGCAATTACAATGTAAATACTTTTCAATAACAATGACGCCATTGTAGGATTTTTCACCTGCTTTATAAAAATCACTCATGGAGACCGCTATTTTGAATGGTAAATCAAACTTAAGATATAAAACAATTTCATTTGGCTACTTTTGTTTCCGCAGTGAATTCCATATGGAACCAATAAAACTGCCTCATAATGTATTCATGATAACGAGATTTTGCTAATCAAATGGTTCATGGTACATAATGCAGCATAGCGGAGTAATGTATTGTGGGATAATCAACGATGGATAGATTATAAACAATTAACAACTAAGCACAAGTCAAACTTACCAACACAAGTATATTGATCTAATATATAACCGGGAGCACATTCACATAAATAGGAACCATGTATATCAATGCATTGTTCGGTTATAGGATCGCAGTCATTTTCTCGTCCCAATTCACATTCATTGATGTCTACAAAATAGCAAAATACAATATAGAGTTACTTTATGCAAGAAGCATAAGGCATGAAACCCAACAGTTTACATGTTACACAAGAGCTGTCATTGAATGAGTTCAAAGCATATCGATGATACCCATATATCGAAAAATAAATATTGACAATACATCAATATATATCGATGCATTCACTGCAGACTTTTTATGTGGTCATGAACTCATAATATATGTATATTTGTCATGAATGTTATACACGTACCTTGGTATCTGGCATTAAATTGGTAAGTAGTAGTTGGTAAAAAGGATTTGTAAAAAATGATTATAAATACTTAAAAAGATCTATAAAAATAGGCTTAATAATCTATATTTCTAACTGCATATTGATTGTTGATCAGAAAAAAATGTTGATGATGCATCGATATCATTGGAATCAATGACAGCTCTATGTTATACATACACTGGGGTCAAAAAGTGTCTTTACACATATACTTCAAAAGTTGTTGTTGGTTTAACAACTAATATACATTTGAACATGAATCCCTCAATTATATTCTTTCACAGTATCTCTCTGTTTTGTAAATGTAGTTATTAGACTAAGTGCAAAAAATGACGTTTTTGCATACTTATTAAAGGCATTGAAAAAACTCAAGTTTTCAGAGAAAATATGAAAAAATTACAAACTGATCAGTCATGATGCTAAACTTTTGTAAAATCTTCATAAAACTTAAAAAGTGTGCTGTTTTCATAAGAGAGTGCAGTTTTTACGAGAGAGTTCTTTTAATCTGCAGATAGTATCCAATCCAAAAAGTTTTGAAAACAGTAACTTACTTTTGCAGGAACCGTTGCCATCTTCTTCGTAACCATGCATACAATCGCAGACATATGACCCATCAGTATCTCTACATTCTCTTAATTCTGAACATATATTGGGATCAGTCTCACATTCATTGATATTAACATCACATTTCGTACCAGTCCATCCTGTTTGACATTGGCAACCAGTAGCTTTATTACAAGTTTTAGCGCGTAAACAATCACATGATTCTAGGCAATCTGTTCCCCAGTAACCTACATCACATTCTGAAATAACATAAAACAACTTTATTACAAGTTGTAATTTGTAAGCAATAGTGCATGGTAACAACTTTATTACAAGTTGTAACTTGCAAGCAATATTATGTAAAAATGATTACAAGTTGTAACTTGTAAGCAATAGTATTTACCAACTTAATTACAAGTTACAACTTTTAAGCAATAGTATAGAGTAACAACTTTATTGCAAGTTAACTTGTAAGCAATAGTATGTAACAACTCTATTATAAGTTCCAACTAGTAAGCAAAAGTAGGCAATTTTTATAACAATTTGATTACAAGTTGTTACTTTTAAGCAATAGTACATAATAACTTAAACACTAATTACAACTTGACAACCATAGAATAATACACCCTTATTAAAAGTTATAACTTGTAAACCACAAAATATAACATCTTTATGACAAGTTATAACTTGTAAACAACAAAATATAACACATTTATTACAAGTTATAACTTGTAAACAACATAATATAACACCTTTATTACAAGTTATAACTTGTAAACCACATAATATAACATCTTTATTACAAGTTATAACTTGTAAACCACATAATATAACACCTTTATTACAAGTTATAACTTGTAAACTATCACATGACTCTGGGCAATTTGTTCTCGCATTCCTTTCCCAATAATCCTTAACCGAGCAAAAACTGAAAAGTTTTATTCAAATAAGACAGAATGTATCAATGTGGCGAAAATCTTCGTTACGATATGTTCAAACAGAATAAATGTTTTATCTAAGCCATATATTTACCATCACAGGTGAGTTTGTCATTTGCTAATTTATATCCATCGTAACAGCTACATATAAATGATCCATTCAAATTGGTACATCCTTGGGCACATAGTGATAGCTCACACTCGTCAACATCTGTAAATATACAGTACAGGTATTGGAGAATTTTATTCAACCAACAGAGGAATATACATTAAGCCTGCTGATTGAAATATTTGATTATCAATAGCGAGCACAGAAGTACTTCAGTGAGTATTTAAATCAGTGTGTTTAATGATACAGCACCACTGAAAGATGAATCAAATTTATTAATAACTTGATTAAATATCATACACCAATTATTGTTAAACTGTTTTAACTGATCATCATATCATATCATATCATATCATATCATATCATATCATATCATATCATATCATATCATATCATATCATATCATATCATATCATATCATATCATATCATATCATATCATATCATATCATATCATATCATATCATATCATATCATATCATATCATATCATATCATATCATATCATACCATATCATATCATATCATATCATATCATATCATATCATACCATATCATATATCATAATAATAATAATATTTATTTGGCATAGTGGACACATAGTAAATACACAGAAAAACAAATATCACAGACATGTTGTAATTACTATATCAAGCACACCAACACCAGGGATAACACAAAAGGGCGAGCCCTTATTTCCATTGTTGTCCCTAATGCGATGAAAATATTTCATTTCAATTAGAATTTCATTTCAGTCAACAAAATGCACCATATAAAAAACATGACAAAATATAAATTTTACTGGTCAGGACCAAAACAATCTCAGCAACTGGCGATACATTAAAGCATGCAGTCCATATTAATGATTTAGCATAATATATCATAAAATTAAATTAATAATATAACATTGAATAACAATTTTATATCAATTATAGAAAATGTAAGCTGTAAAAAGTTGGTGGACCTTTGGGTCATTATCATTCTAAAAGCTCTGGACTGAGGGTTATTTTTATGGACTCAGTCCACGGTATTTGGCTAAATTTGAAGACTGCATGGAGTCAAGTTTTGGCAGTTGTATTGTTACATAACAAACACATTGGAGTGGGAAGGTCGCTTAATGTATGAATATATACCATCGCAAGTTAATCCATCTTCATTTATTTCATATCCATTAACACATATACAAGAAGCACGACCAGTACTTTGATCTACAGCACAGCCTTGTTCACAGCCTGTGTACTCGCATACTGCTTTTACTGAAGCTAAAATATAAAAAAAACATATAAACATATATATATATAATTATTTCTTATTGTGGTAATGTTAGCTTCAAACAAATGTTCACTTTTTTGTTGTTGGGTTTAACACACGTAGCAACACATTGTATATGTTATATCACGGCAGTCAGTCCACCTACTGACTGTTTCTGAAAAAGCTAAATATCTGGATTTAGCTGTTAACTAACTACTACTATGTGCGTACTTCTGTCAGTGAATGACTACTGCCCTACATGATTAGAATCAGTGGTAAGAGGAAGAATGGCAGTAAAAAATTATTATATGACTAAGCTCCACGAAAGTATTCCCTGCCCGGGAGTCGATCTTATGACCCCCGGGTCAGTAGACTAGCTAGCCAGATGGGCTTAAAAAGTTAACTACTTTAAATAATACTCTGGTTTATCTTTAAAACTTTTTTAAGCTTTTGAAATTGAAACAGGTTCACAAAAATATTTTGCAACGGCAACACTGTGGTGTTTCCTTTTGGCAGTTTTTTGCTGTTCAGATGTTTTAAATTATAACTAATGTAAGTCATTTGTTTTGTTATGTTTATGGCATTTAAATAAATACCCATCATCTATAAATCAATACTATGTTAGTGCTTGGACTCTGTTTATACAGGTTCTTGGGTTAGTGTTATAACTTATTCCATACTAGATAAACCCAGTCTGTGTTTTTCCCAATTTTGGACAATACATAACGAAGGAAACCACTTTCAAGGAAGGGTATAAACATCCTGGATGAGACTCGTATGTAAGGACATTAGATGCAAAATCCTGCATATATTCTACTGAGTTGTAGACTCATGAATGAAACAGTAATTAAAATGGTCAAAAAATCGAGTTCCCTACTTACCTTCAATGCTACATGATTTTCCATCACTATCTAATGTATAGTTACCACGGCAACCACAAGTGTAACCACTTAATGTATTAATACAGTCATGTTCACAATCGTCTAGGTGTAGAATACATTCATTTATATCTGCAAGTAGATTGGTACATGTTTTATGTTTTAACTAAACAGTAAAACTCGGATATAACATACTTGCTGGGCCATAGAAAAAAGGTATGTTATAACCGAGGTATGTTATATCCATATAGCATACTAAGTATATTATATATGAGGATAAAAAAACGGGCCAGAAAAAATGGTATGTTGTAACCGAGTGTATGTTATTATAACCGAGTATTTTATATCCGAGTATTACTGCATTTACAGTACTTTGATTTTTAAAATCAAAGCACTGAAGACACTGAAGGAAATTAAAGCATTGTAGACACTGCAAAAAAATAAATGTGCTGGAAATACTGCAGATATAGAATCAGTGGTAGGAGGGATAATTGCCATATAAATTATTAAATGACCAAACTCCACAAAAGTATGTCCTGCCCAGGAATTTAACCCACAACCTCTCGATTGGTAGACTAGTGTACTATAGACTGAGCTAGCCAGACAGACTACATGTATCATTGACTCATGTGATATCATTAAATGACTATGCAAAACTAAAAACTCAGCATATTAATGCATCCATGTCTACTAATGGAGATGTTCTATAGTGGATAACTTACCATGACAGTTTGTTGAAGTTTTCATGTAACCTTGTTGACAGGAACAAGTATATGAACCTTCAGTATTTGTACATATCTGATCACATGTTGTAGCATCCTCACATTCATCAATATCTAACAAGTGTAAACAAATCATGTATTAATTACAATTTTGTATCATGAAATTCGGACATGTAAAATACAAATCAAGTATTAATTACAATTTGTATCATGAAATTCAAATATGTAAAACACAAATCATGTATTAGTTACAATTTGTATCATGAAATTTAGAGATTTTAAAACACAAATCATGTATTATTTACAAATTGTCAATCTAGACATATAAAACATTTGGCGCTACAAGTAAACATATTCAAAACTTCATTTTTATGAGATCTAATAAAGAATTTTATAGCTCTCTAAATTGGAGGTTTGAAATTCAACTCTCTATCATAAAGGTATAATGTTCCGCTCTCTAGTAAAGAAGTATTACATTGATTCAAACTCTCTAAAAAGAAGGTATCAGCATTTCCTTGACGACTCCTGGTGTTTCGTAAGCAAGTAAGGTTTGCCAAATATTATTCATACCTTTAAAAAAAACTCTCAACTTTTTCTAGGGGGAGGGTCCAAACTTTCGAACCACAACCAAATTATATACTGTTTGTTGAATATCGCAACATATTAATATTAAAAACTACATAACCATTAGATGTATGTTAAGCACAAAAGTGAGCGAAACGAGCCCACGAAAATTAGCTTCATGCTACAAAACATGGTTTACAGTTAAAGAATATACACTCATGGATGGGTATGTTATGGATATTTCAGGAGAGTCCAGACATCCTGACCCCCCACTAGATCTGCCTATGAGCATTTTACATTTGTTTTTACTATGGCAAAAAATGTTTTCAGAATTTTTATTATGTTGCATGAAGATTGGAGCTTTCAATGAATCAAAAATTGTATAACATTATATCAATAGATGTCTTAATAACTTATGTTACAACTGGATACAGCTGAATAAAATATACCATCATCCTACAACTGGTTGACGGTCAGAAAAATTAATACAAAACACCTAGGCTTACCAATACATTTCGTATTTAGTTTATAGTAACCCTCCATACATGTACAATTATATCTTAAACCAATAGTTTGTTCTTGTTCTGGTGTTAAATCATAACATGTAGATTCTCCAGGACATGGATTTATTGAACAACCATCAATATCTATATCACAATGTGGGCCTGAAATGTTCACAATAGTATGTTAATGCAGAAATTTCTCGCACCAAATCAACAAAAATCACAATGAAAATCTTTAAATGCAAGAAATTATTACTACTGTCATCTGGACAGTATCAAGAAGAATCAATGATGAATAAAACGTCTCGCTTTTTTTGACAAATGAGAGAATTTCTCCCACTGTAAAGAGAAAAATATCATCATTTGCTTGTAAACGGGAGAATCTCTCTTATTGAAAATACATGTATGTGCTAAGAATTATCCCTGTTAATGTATAGATATGGTACAGTATAACCTCTGCAGAGCGGCCCTCAATGGAACAAATCCTCTGCATAACAACAGCTTTTAATACTTCCCTTAGGCATAATTTTAACTGAATTTAACTCTGCTGAGCAACAACTTCTGAATAGCAACACATTTTGGTCCCTCCCATTGGGTGTTGATTAAGAGAGGTTGTACAGTACTATTATTCCCTATTACATATTATAAGATTGCTATATGTCAGATGCAATACATTGGTGGGTCAGCACAAGTTTGGTCTAACTAAACATTGTATATGTAAATCAAACATAATGTATAAATAAGTATTCAAACTCCTCACAGTGCTGACATATTTTTGTCGGACGATAGTTTTAGCTAGTGTTATATGTGGTTGATTATACCCTACTGTAAATGATTATCTTATCTTATATAAAATAAATAATAATACTTGGAAAAAATTAACAGAAATGGGAACATACTTAAAAAGTGACACACACAGGGAGAGAGAGACACAGACAGACAGTCAGACACAAAGGTGGAGAGAGGGACGGGTGTAGTATAACTTACCTTCCCATCCTCTAACAACTACAAGAAGCTATAGGATCGCAATAAATACAAACACCATTATTATAACACAATAGAAGGGTGAGGGAGGGGCAAGGGGGAGAGAGGAGTGGGGTGGAGAAGCGTGGTATAACTTACCTTCCCATCCTCTATAACAACTACAAGAAGCTATAGGATCCCCATAAATACAAACACCATTATTATTACATCCAGAACATAAAGATACTTGTAATATAGACAATGATGATGATGTTAACGTATCTACTGCATATGCACTGTAATAAAAAATGTTTAATGAATTATCCAAATGTTTAATAACCTTGTATAATAAAATCATAAGTCAGTTGCCAGCTCACCAGGAAATCAAATCTGGCGTCGCAAAGAGGTTATTTATTTATTTGTATTGGATTTAACGCTGTGTCAACACAATTTAGGCCATTTAACGGTATCCAGCACACCTAACCTAGCTTTCCCAGACTCTTGTCTACAACCAGTACTCACCTACCCTTCCACAAGGCCAGACACTTCTCCATATAGTCTAATCAATGGAGGAAAATTGACATTATTGTCAAATTTCCATGGAAGGGTATAACATCACTGGGTGGGATTTAAACCCATACCCACTTCGGGACACGAGATTCCAAATCCCGGCCTTACGAACTACGCTATCGACCCAGGTTTATTAAAGAGGTACTGCCTGAAATCCCGACAGGTCAGTTACACAGTATCTGGTTCTTTCAAGCTTATCAGTCAAAGTCTAAAGTTAGTTACAACATATAAACTGATTTAATGAAAATAGGTATCTTTCTATACAATCTCCGTAAACAGATATCCTGTAGAGCGTTGTCGTACAAGATCTCTAAGGTTTTCATGGAGAGTCACGTTAAGATGACCTTTATGACCACCAATCAAAGTGTAGCTTTCATCTAGACCAAACACTATTATTATTTTGATTTCATAATTTCTATTTTAAGACCAAGGTTTGTGAGCTAATTAAACAACGGTATTATTCACAGTCTGTGATTGGACAGCTCATTCCAAGTTGTGTGACGGAGACGATTTAAACAAGTTACAAAACATAAATATCATAATGATAAAAGGTCACCTAAACATGGCCCTCGTAAGAAAACAACCAGATTTAAATTAGAGAGTAGGTGAGTGAAAAATTTTAGATCATGTTTTAATGAGATTGCTTCCTATAGGTTTTGCTTTCTTACTGACAATCATTATGACCATGCTTTTGTTAAGCCTGAAGAATTTCCAAGACTGGGCATATCTTCATGGAGCTTGATCATGAAATAATCTCTACTCCCTCCCACCAATCATTGTAAAATCATATATAGGGCAATGCCAGTCACCGCGAGTGTCTAGTAACTGGTTAACAACTAAATCCAGAGATTTAGCCTTCATAGGAACAGTGGTGGTTAGGTTTACTGACCACTGTCATATGACCTATACAATGTGTTGCTACAGCATTATACCTAACAAAAATTGCACAAAGCAAAATCAACACATACAAAACAATTCAATTCAAACATACAAATATATTATACTTAAATTACCTAATATCAGTTGCTTCCAGACTGGTTATGTTCCATGTGTATTTAAATGTGGTAATGTTTTGTACAACTTGGGTAATGTTTTCTGGACCATTAAAATATAGAGTCACAGTCTGTGATGCATCAACATCATACACCTCTATTTCAATGTCTATAACATCATATAGTTTAGCTTCAATAGTTGATTGTACAAAACTAACCACAGGGGCAGTATTGTCTGTAAAAATAAAACATGTTGTCATAATAAAAATAATGATAATGATAATAATGATGATAATAATAATAATGATAATAAAAATAATAATTATTGTAATAATGATAATGATAATAATAATGATAATGATAATAATGATGATGATAATAATGATAATGATAATAATAATAATGATAATGATGCTAATAATGATAATGATAATAATAATAATGATAGAAATTATAATGCTGATCAGTCGTCACAACAAACTTTCATTAGAACTTGACATTCAGACCAGCACAATAGAAATTTTTAATGGACCAAATAAAAATTTCCCTGGACCAAAAATACTTTGAGGGATATTATAAAATATGCATACCAATATAATAATTCAGCATATCATATCCTAATATTAAATTAATGATATAATTAATAATATAACCATAAATAATGAATTTGTATTGATTAAGAAAATGGTGGCTGTATAAAGCTAGTGAACCATCGGACCTCTAACATTCTGGAAGTCACATGACCTAGGGCATTTTTTATAGACACTGTCCACAGGCTAAACTCGAAGACTGGTGCTAATGATGATGATAAAAATAATTACATCCTGAACGAAATAATACAATGTGATTGGTCAAAAGTGAACACGTGACTTGAAAAAATGTGTTTCCATTTCCTATAAACACAGTTGCCAACAAGAATTCATTAATATTCATGACTTTAAATTACGTCATGCCGGTACTAAATTCATGAATGAAAAATCTTTTTAGCGCTGTCACACGCAAAATAAAAGCTATGCATGTCAATAAAAGAAGTAAATCTTCGAAAACATGAAAAATGGTCCGATAATATCATATTGAAAATATAATAAACATTTCAGTTTCACTTTTATCTTTACTATAAATAGCTAGTTGACCTAGACCTTGATAAACGCACCGGAAAAGCGTAAAACGTTCAACTTGTTTGCACATTTTTTAAAGCTACACAATCTTGGTTTTCCCTTTTAGTGCTCTTTTTATACAAATTAAAATCCAATTACTGGTTCTGTTATGACATTAAACCCTTAAAAATGCATCAAAGCGGAGAACAAAATGGCCGACGCATGAAATGCCTGTGTACGACCAAGATTATTCCGCACTACAATGCATTCGGCTCTTACACACTAAAATATAGTTCTTGATATCAACGCAATTAATAGTTCGGCCTTTATGCAAATTAGCTATCACCAAAATGACATTTATTTTTCGATGAAAGTCAGTTTCTATGAATTCATTCCTTAAATAATTATGATAATAATTATGATAATGATGGAGCTGATGATAATAATAATAATGATAATATTGATAGTAATAATAATAATAACAAATTTATTTATTTTGGATAACACATTTTGTACAAAACAAATTTTCAATATGGTTCACAAAATGGTTATTAAGTGAAAAATTAACAATGGCATTGTATTATTTTTAAATAATCTAAAAGAGTAAAGGAAGCACATATTGGTACAATTCGTCTTATGTTACTTTTGACATAACCTATTTAGTCTTCATGACAAACTTTTGTAAGCACTGGAAATTTGGTCCAGAAATATATAAAAAAATCACCGGAAGACCAAAAACATTCAATCTAGCATGATATATCATAGCATTAAATAAATATAGTACAACAAGAAATAATTATTATTAAATATTTCTATCCCTACATGTGTTTATGTACAGAGATAATACAAATTTGATCTCATTTTTTTGTATTTGTAATACCTTGTATATTATTGCTCATGTATCATGTATCATGATTTGAGAAATAAAGATTACTCAGTTCTCTTCAGTAAAAATTAAGCCGCCCGGCTAGCTCAGTTGGTAGCACGCAAGTCTACTAATAGAGGGGTCTTGGGTTAGATTTCCGGGCGTGGCATACTTTCGTGGAGCTTGGTCATGAAATTATTTCTACGGCCATTCTCTTTCCTACCAATGATTTTTATAAATATGTAGGGCAGTTGTCAGTCACTGACGAAAGTATGTGCTTAGTAGTTGGTTAACAGCTACATCCAGAGACTTAGCCTTTCCAGGAGGAGTGAGTAGGTTGACTGACCGCCGTTATATGACCTATAATTGTGTTGCTACCAACAAACAAACAGTAAAAAAACAATTACGAAAGTGTAATGGTAATTGTGGATGGCCCTTTAAATGAAACCTTGAAACCTAGTGTACTATATTTATATAATGGTCATTTTCAACCAGTTCCTAAGGTGCCCCGTTTTGACAAGTTTTACTTTATTTTATCACTAATAACTTACCAGTTTGTGCAATGATGATCTCAGCTGTTTCTACAACCAAGTCTGTATTAAATGCAATATCGCTATTCTGGGTTGTTAGATAATCATATATACACTCTCTGCTACTATTACATATACTGATAGCATAGTCTATCATTGAAGAGTTGAAATCAGATGGGAAGACGGGAACAAAGTTAGGGAACTGATAGTCTAAATAACTAACACCGGCTCTGTAGTGGAAACGGCTAAATGATGGTTTGGTTCTCCCTGAAAATAAAATAACAATATATACTTAACATTTAGCCCTTTCAATGCTGAATTCCTTAATGCACTAGTCCGTCTTCAATTTTTAGACCTATCTATAGTCATTTTTAGGGATTTTAGGATACAAATTGGACAATGAGCAGCTTACAGCTATGAAGCAGGTCAGCCAAGGCATGTTGTTCATTTTTTGTCCAAACAATTCCAAATATTATTGAGTTATATAGAATATTCTATTGAATATCATGTATGTTTATGAATTGCAAAATTTATGATAATTTTTTCGTAAGATTTTTTGTGAAAGGTGCGCCGAGTTTGTAATGGAAAAGTTTATTTCTAGGTGTAATTCACTGTGTCTTTGTTCAAGCCTGAATAGTAAAGAGAAAAAAACTGAAAACATGACTGACTCAAACCGGTTTGAATGTATATAGCAGTGTAGAAACAGTAGTTCAGAGGTAGGACCCGTAAGGTCCCGGTCTCAAACCCCATTAGGGGCACTGCTAATTTCCTTGAGCAAGAAATTTTATTACAAATGTTTTACTCCAGGTGTAAATGGGTACTGTGAGGGGTCACCTGCATGAAGGAAATCCAATTTCATTGATCAGGGGTTTTTGTACCAAAGTTGTAAAATCGGCTGACCATGATTATGGAAGCAGTCTTTAAACCAAACTTCAACTTTTAAATAATTGAACATATAAAACCTTACATGTTTCTCCATATATAAATATTTCTTCTTCTGTACTATTGGCCGACATATATGTTCCATTTTGAAACATAAGGTCATTGTCAGGGTTACCATCAAAATTACCCATCAATCCTTCCATACTATGATCTGTATCATAGCTGTTGGGTATCCTTAATATACTATCTAACATACCATCCCTCGCTATCACATCTACAGATATACCTGAAAAACAAGAAATGTAGTGTGGAAAGCACATAAAAGCCGGATTTAAAATATTTTAACGCAAAAATTACAAAAATAAAAATCCCTAATAAAGGCAGATAAATTATAGTTACTTTCTAATTCTGTTCATCACATGGTATGTTATCATTGTATGAAGTTTCATACAGATCTGACAATAAATGGCAGGAAGAGAAAAACTTTAACACAATTGTTAACGACACTGGACGCCCGACTGCCCGCCTGCCTGACTGCTTGCCCGTGTTTCGCTAAACTATAACCTGCATTTTTTCGTTGAAAAATCCGGCTAAAAACAGGACAGCAAATTTTATATTATACTATATAGCCTAATGTGACGTCACTGGGTGACAATCCGTAATGGCACCCTCTTGTCATCACCTATCGAACCGCTTGACATAACCTATCGACCCGCTTAAAGCAATGGACGACCATTGCATTGGAGTTTGCTGTATACCGGGACCCAAGTTTTATGCATTCAATTTGACTTACATCCCTTGCACAGATGCTGTACTTACTAGCATGAACAAGTTGCCAGATTCCAAATAAAGGAACACCTAAATGAGAATTTGACCATAAAGAATCCTGAATCCATGGTTCGACAATATTGTTTATAGTAGTTTGCCCAGCAGAACAACAAGCAACATATTTGACTTTGCATAATCAAATGTTTATCAGCATTAACAAGTTGCCGGAACCCAAATATATCTTGTAGGACAACCTTTAAGGTTGAGCTCTGTCTGAATATTTAAGGCAGAATTTCCCAAATACTTAACTATCTTTATGATCAAAGAAAATTCTTCAGCAAACAGGGTATCTAAATTCAACCATGTCAGACTTATAGAATTATAAAATATACATGTACGAGCTGGTATTTGTATGGAAACATTAAAAATTATATTTTATCATATAATAGTACAGTCTACGAAATTAGGATATGAAAGTGGTAGCCTAAAAAGGACGATTTAGCATCAAGCACTAGACCTATCTCTTGTTTGTAGAGTTTTGGTTGCCGAAAAGAAATTTTTGGTTGCCCAAACTAAAAAGTGGTTGTCCTGGACAACTGGACGCCCATGTAGACTAATAATATAACACATTTGGCTATTGCTTGTAACATGCAGGCTTTGACTAACATGAAAAAAATACTTATTATAAAATATTAGGCCTATCAGCTAGCTCAATATATATAGAGCACAAGTCTACAGATCAAGGCGTCTAAGGTTTGATTCTTAAGAAGGGCATTCTTTGGTAAAGCCATTCTCCCTCCTACCACTGATTTTAAATCATGAAACTTGTAAGGCAGTTGT
Organism: Mactra quadrangularis; assembly: GCA_025267735.1. Taxonomy (NCBI): domain Eukaryota; kingdom Metazoa; phylum Mollusca; class Bivalvia; order Venerida; family Mactridae; genus Mactra; species Mactra quadrangularis. Next base: position 5,513,652 of record CM046311.1, on the reverse strand, counting down.
CAGTCACTGATGAAAGAAGTTACCGTGCCTAGTAACTAGTTTACAGCTAAATCTAAGAATTTAGCCTTCCAGGAAGGGCAAGTAGGTGAACTGACTGCCGTTGTATGACCTATACAATGTGTTGTTATGGTGTTAAGTCCAACAACAAAAATTCAGTACCCGTCAAAAGTTTGGAGACGTGTTCACTCAGTAAGCCTCCTATATAGATGTTTTATCAGAAGTTTGATTTCCATTTTTTGAAGTTGAGGTTACCAAAGTAGCATAAAATCTATGTTATAGAAAATAATTACATTAAATTTGGTTTTTCAGGGTGCATAGCCACGAAAATTCTAAAAGGATATTCCCTGATTTTTCCCTGACATAACGGTAATTTCCCCTGATCTTTTCAAAGCATACTTGTACTTTCAGTTATATATAATCTACACTGTATAGCTAAACCTTCACCACTTTCTATTTATTTACTATTTATTGGACATGCCTTGTAAATAAAAAAAGTTGATATTTGGCTAAATAGTCATTCTATGATGTGGTTGAACAATAGTAAAGATACTTTAAATTAAATCATACAATAAATATGTTAACAGTCAGGTAGGTCAACAACTAGGTATGCTTTATTCTGAATAGCTATTCAGTAAAACACGTGTTTCGTCCCAACATGTTTACCTACAGTGAGCAATATCAAATAATGTTTTCCGCAAGACAAAAACGTATACAAATGAAATGAATTAATTGTGTGTGCATTTTATTTGTATTATGCATTTTAGTGTATTTCAAACATTCGTTGCATATAATAATTATTTGTATTATGCATTTTGGTGTATTTCTTGTGAATATTATTCTAAAGTTCACTGTATTTTAGTCAAAATGTAACTAATGATATTCTTTACAAATGATGTATGCTTCCAATCAAAGTTTTAAACAGAATATATAGCTAATGAAATAAACTCGATCAAAGACAGAGTCAATAAGTCAAAACGCAATTTTTCGATTGGTTGTAAAATTCCCTGACAATTCCCTGATTTCAAGCAAATTTTAAAATTCCCTGATTTTTCCATGCAGGGAATTTTATTTTGGCATTTTCCCTGTTTTCCCTGTTTTCCAGAATCTGTGGCCATCCTGTTTTGGAGGCTTTGGGATATCAGATGCTGAATCTTATAAATGTGATGCATTCAAGAAATTTGTTTTCATTTAATCATCAACAATATTACATATATTTAAAAGATTGTTCTTCAAGAAACAATCAATGAAATTATAAATTTTATTAAATTTCCTTTGTCTCCAAACTTTTGGAGGGTACTATATATATATATATATATATATATATATATATATTATTAAATTCACATACCATTGGAAAATGACACAATCATATGAGTGTTGGTAACCTTAGTAATTCGTACATTATCATGTATAATTTTATCATTATTCTGGAAGTCTAATGTGTTATCAGCAGCGCCCTGGTACGAGTTACTAAACAATACAAAACCTGAAATAAAATAACAAAAAACAATAGTACAGTAAAACTTCTTAATCATAACGTTCAACTAGTATTGTGCCCCTTTATGCAAGAATACTCATTACATTGAATATGAATGTAGTATTAATGCTCGATATCGGTTAGGGCTGTCATTGATAGAAAATTTTGTATTGATATATCTAAAGGCAAGTATCGATGATATATCAAATTTATCGAGTCAGACAGGGAGTGTAGTAGAAGCTTATCATGGGTTTAGCACAAAACAGTCATACCTCACTCTTTTCTTATATTGAGTTATGACAGTTTTGTGCTAATCCTGTATTATATCAATCACTCTTAAGCCCAATTGCTGGTCTCCCAGCACTTATAGCTAAGAGGATAAAGTATCTTGCTCAAGGAAACAACAAGGACAACTTTGGACGTGATTCAAACTAAAGTAGCACAGACTAACTAATGATAACAAGCCCAACGTAAAACCATCGAAACACGCCAACTCCATATTTCACACAAAATAAGGTATTGAAACAACAGTTTTACCATCTTTAGCTAGGTTAAGTTCCACATTAGCATATCCAGTATTGATGGGGTCTTCAATAGCGAATGCTGTAAACACTGTTGCATTTACTTCTTCATTGGTTAAAATAGATATTGCTTTCTGTGTTCTACCTGTGAAATGTATTAAAACATGTGTTATTAAGGAGAGAGTATTTGTCAACTTTGGTGTAAGATCAACTTTTATTTCACCGAGTGAGCTCAGAACGCATATTTTCACAAGTTGCATAACCACAAGCGAAAATGTCATTTTCCGAATGCACTTATCTTCTAAGATGACTTCATCGATGATGAAAATGTAAGATTATAATTTTATATATATTATAAATATATATTTTCATCAAATAATGCGACGTTTCACTGTAAAGCATGAAATAATATTTTGTCATTTAAATAATGTTTAAGTCTATATAATCATACTTTATAAACGCAGTGTCATTAAAGAGAAAACTACAAAATATTTTATTGAGATTACAAAGGACATGGTTCACTAACTACCTTTTTTCAAATAGAGTTACAATAAGGGACTTTAGTCAGTTATCTCTCTCAGATAAAATCTGAAGCAATCCAATTGGTAAGTAGGTCCTTGCAGTTGGAATTCTTGGATTGTATCCTTAAATTCCTATGTAAGGATAAAAAATATTTCATCTAATATCTTTCTTGTTAATGAAGATATTTACTGAAGTGATGAAACTAAGATAGTTCCTTACCTAAACAATTCAGAGCTTGATTTTCAAAAAAATAGAATGATTTACAAAAAAGTTAGTTAAGATTAATTTTGGCAAATTGACATAGAAAAGTAAGGGTAAAATCCGAGTTATCCAACTAATTAGACCTACCTATTTGAAGAGTAATCAAGGGGAAATAACTGACTAAGGTCCCTTATAGTATTCCATTCAGTCCTAGATACATGTATATAGCACATAAAATAGCCATAATATGGATTGCAATCTTTTTATTATGAATTATTCTCCAAATATTTCCATATTTGCTGGGTCTTATAAGCCAGCCAAATGTGAACAATGCCTATGCAATAAATCCTTGCACCAGTGTCCGACAGACGCGTATCTAGGCTGGTTTTTGTTATTACTTACAAATGCTATAGAGGGTCCGGGCATCCCCATTTCCCGGAAAAATGAGACAATTACTGCTTATTTCAGAAGTTGTGCACAAAAAGAAATAGTGATTAATTTGTGTATTGCTCAGTATGACTCATTTTATATGACATTTTCATGGGGTAAAGTTATCTCAGTCAAGTCAAATAATGCCTTACCCGGATTGGGCATCCAATTTTTGGCACTTATTGATTTTGGATTTCTGGAATCGATGTTACCCACGTGCGTAAAGTGCATAATGGCAGATACGTGCCAAATTTTAAAACCAGTCTACACCATTTTGTAAATCAAGTCCTAGCTGTTAATTTGCATACTTTAAAATTTTTTTACAAACCTTGTAGGGTAAAAACCACAGTGTTGTTTGAGTCAATAATTTCCAGTAATGTATATTCACCCAGACCATTAAATGTGAACTGTAAACCATCTAGGGTCATTATATGAGGGTCACCAAACAAGAAAGCTACAAACAAAAAAAAACATGAAAACATGGTGTTTCTTTGATATTAAACAATGTTTTTCTTTTTTAAGGCTTAAACTGTGTGAAAACTCAAGTTATTGTTATTTTGCAGCGGCTGGCTCACTTAACCTGGCTTTCCTGAAGCTTTGGTTATAACCAATATAGTCACTAACTTTTTAACAACATTTTCAAACAAAATACTGTTTACATAAACAATACAATGGACTAATCCACGACAGGGGATGTTCACTATGGTAAAGTAGACTACCATTACAAGCATAATTTACCAAGTTGTCGTGGTTTATCTGCAATGCTAATTTTGTTAAAATAAACTATACAACTATTATTTTCAATACTGACTACCTCTGGAATGGATTATTTCAATTTAATGTTTATCAAACATGTTTTTTTATTTTGTTTGCTCTATACTTAAACTTATTTAATAATTAATGGACAAAAATCAACATTATTGTCATATTTTCATAGAAGAGTATAACCAGCCTAGGGGAGGCTTGTAACAGCAACCCCTTAGCAGCACTAGATTCACCACTAAACTTAAGTCCCCTTCAAAAGCCCAGCAAGGGCTTATGAGCTGCTTATGATACATTTGCCGACTTGAAAAAAGAGTTATCGTATCTTCAAGTCCTGCATGTAGCCAGCTATTCCTGTATCAGGCATGTAGGAGCTGGGGTCGCAGGGGCCGCGATCTTGGCCCCAATATTCTGGCAAGCAGGGGTAATTGGACCGTGAGTTAATTGTTTCATTACACATATTGAAAATCTTGAGGTCTAATACAAAGTTTTGTCTTAAACAAGGGGTACTGAAAGTGCTGGAAATCAAGTTTCAGAGGCTTACATTCAAAAAATATTTGACCGTCTACAGGGGTCATCCTTTACGTACCCACCCCATCTGCGGCCCCAATATTCAGATCCTTCCTAGGAATGGATGCTGCATTATGGCCGTTTCCATCATGCATGAGAATTTCAAATGAACACAATGGCAGGTAGTTGTCAAGATGCTTCATGGGTCAGCACAAAAATAGTCAAAAGCAATGTGCATTAACATTATTTAGATTAGTTTTGCTCAGACCAATCATGTTGATAGTCAGAGGTTTTATTGTATAGTAAGATAAATACTTACAAGGCCTAGGGGCTCTATAACCCACACAGTTATCAACAGGTCTTCTTTCAGTAAACAGAGAACATAAATCAGTGTTCTCACAACACCATCTGAAATATAGACATGATGTCATAGATATGATGTCATGATTGGAAATAATTCTGGGCTTGAATTTAAGCTAGTATACTCGCAAAATGTCATAGGGGTTTTAGAAATTGCAAGTAACTTATATTATAACATTAATATTATTGTCTTTGCTATAAAGGCTCAAAGCAACATTGAAACTGCCTGATAGATTGATGGTATGTTCTTAGGCCATGCCAAATTGGAATTCTGTTAAGCGTCAGCTCAAATTTGACAGCCCTAGGAACCTATGCACAAAAACACACAAACCGAAAACACACAATACGGCAAAAAATAATGCATTATATTTTATTTTCAATGGAATAACATCCTCATAATATAAAACAATGGTCTGAATTTAATACAAAACACGAAATGCAACGTGGAAACCACGCGGACGCTTAACAAAATTCCGATATGGCATATGGCTTTATGTTCTACTTTCACTACATGTTACAATGAGCATGGAAAGTATAATGAGTCGTTGACGTCACAAGCTAAATTCGGACATATTAAACAGTTTGGAGAATGACCTGCAAGTACGTTTTTAGTCTGAGAAATAAAATCAACTCGCAAACATTTCAAGTCCAAGTTTTTGTTCAATTTGAGCCCTGATGATTGACAATAATTCTGGTTGAAACCCTCAATGACAATTATACCACAATCCATTCCAAGGCCCGAAACCCCTTAGGTTCTTGTTTTTGTTATTTGTTTGTGGCATCCCTTAAAAACAAAAGTTTAAATTTCTCAAAAAAATGTGCCTTCTAGCAATTTGACTGTGTAGTAGGTTTGTTTTTTACTGTTACTATGCCTGATATGTTTGCTGACTATTTTTACAGTTTAAGTCTCAGTTGACAACAGCAGATGGAAGCATATGGCAGCATGTGCACCATTTTCAATCTAAACCCCTTTTATACAAATTAAAGTCTGTTTTTTCTCAATGATTGAAGTTTGAATAATTTAACAGTGACTGAATATGAAAGCCATGTTGACTCAGCAAGAACTCATTAACCCTTACAATGACAGAACCAAATATGAAAAGCCTTTGCCACCACCAAAGAGCCAAATCTGCCGACACAACACGTGCCGGTTGATCAGGCTCTTTGCTGTTGGCTGCTAATTGTTAAATTTTTCATCCTGAAATCCCTAAACTGACAATAGATAGGTCTAAACATTGAGGACAGACTAGTCCATTGAGTAAATTCAGAATTAAAAGGATTTAAACTGCTTAGCTATTCATCTGTTCTAAATTAGTCATGTTTTGACAGTTGAGAAAAAAATCCCCAGTAGCGGTCAAAGTAACTTAAAGCAGACAACTAGCAAAATCATATTTTACACAATGCATCAGTGCAAGACTGGACCCATCCATCACTAGCAAACAGCTTTCTATCTTATGTTAAAGGTTACAGTTATTTAAAGTCAGCTACAAAAACACTTGACTACAGTGGTTGGCATAAAGCAATAGCATTCTTAATGAGAATGTATTGAACAATTCTCACAAATATGAGACAAAATGTGTCCCGAGTAAGAAAAAATATTAGTTTATTTAACAGAAGCAACTTAAATAAAAATGTAGACTACATGTATATAATACTCAAAAACAGTATGCACACCATAAAATTAAAAAACAAAGGGAGGTAACACAATAATATATAATTTAGACTGCATTGAGTTGCCTCCCTTGCCAAGTAATTAATAAATGCAAACCATTCGGATTTCCTCTGCCATTATCTAGAGATAACCTTGGACATATAATTAAGACACCATTTTGGAACTACATTTTTGTCACATGCCAAAACAAAATACTTTAACCGGTGTTGAAGTAAGCAAATCCACAATGGTTTATGCAGTGCAAAAAGTCTCATTTTTGTCCATAAATATTTAATGCACAATTCATTAATATCCACTGAACAACATATAGTCCAATATATAGCATAAGAAATGTATTTACAAAGCCTCATGCCTTTACATGGAGAACTATTTTATATAACAGTTATGTGCTTAGCCTGCACTGCGCCTAATGTATGAAGTAAAAATGCAAAATTATTGGTGAACCCCCCCCCCCTGCTGAGAATCCTTCTGAGATTCTTCACATAATAAATGGTAGAGATGTTCCTAATGAAATGAAATGCCTTACTTGTATGGTTCCTTATCTTCAAACTGATGTAACAAAGAGGATCTACGAGGATGATGTAAGGCTAAGAATCCTGCCCCTGGCAACTTAGTTAGTAAACTGTGAGCTTGTGTATTGTCATAGCAACATAACTGAAAAATAATTAAAAAAACCTTTCATTTTTTTGCTTTATTTTTGGTCTGGTTTAACACCATAGAAGAACATCGTATACACACGTTGGTCATATCATCGCAGTCAGTCAACTTACAGGAAATGCTAAATCACTTAATTTAGCTGTTAACCAATTACTTAGCGCATACTTCCCATAGAGACTGAAAACTGCCCTACATGATTCAGAATCAGTGGTAAAAGGAAGAATGATTGTACATCTCTAATGCATTGTAAATTTACAGTAAAGTTCCACATCTTAATAGCAGGACAGTCCTATAGTAACATAGAGACAATTTCTTCTCAAATTGAGTGTTTATGACACAATAAAAGAAAACAAAGAACTATTCCTAAACTCAAAATTCCATATTTTTTCCAGAAAAATTTCTATAATTTTTCAGTTTGTACATTCAACCATGAACTTCAACAACTTACCCTGTTTCCGTGTTCTCTTTCAGTAGGGAAGATTGTCTCATAACAATTGTTGCCGATATATTCAAATCTAATGTCAACACCCGCGCTATCCATGTTACAAGGACATTTGGGTGTTCTAGCCTTGAGGGATCTCATCATACTGTCTACGATTACATCATGTGATTCATAGTGTGTCCATGCATAACAATTTTGTTCATAGTTGATATAATTAGATTTACAATAGTCTAATTTGTAGATATATCTACCCAGCGTCCCTGAAAATATAATTCATTTGAAGGAGGTAAGAAAAGTTGTTAATATGTTTGAATAGATGTGATCACAGCTATAACCCTTAGTCATCAAACCAGCTAGATGTACAAAATGTATCAATAAATAGGGTTGTGGATTCTTGAGCAAGTGGCAATCCGATCTGAACCACGATTCATGTGTATCGATTCACCAATCGAACCACAAATCACTTGTTAATGAAGAAGCATACAGAAATTCATATAATAACAAATATTAGTAAAGAACTACAGAAGCTATTTAAAATTACTATCAAAAACTATGTACCCCTAACATTCATATTACCAAACGTTTTATGGGCATTTTCAGTGATAACTTTTTGTTTCAATGTGTATCAACTTAAAATCAAAATAGCGAAAATCCGAGTATTTAGATACTCGCAGCAGCCCCATCAATGAATCTCTCTTAGTTATCTTATTTAATAAATATTTCAACATGAAACGTTGCAATGGACTAAGAGTACCCAAGCATGCATCCATTAACACCTTGTTTAGTAAAGCAATATAATTGTAGTACATTTTTTGCTCAATGAAACAGCAGTGTCCCAAGTACACATAGCATTAAAAAACAATGTATGGTATTTTACCCATATTTCAACATTTTTAGTTAAATTCCTATGTTGCGGTGCAGGGTGGATCCACAGTTTTTTTTTTTGGGGGGGGGCAAACTTTTTCTAGGGGGGTTTATCATTATCATACTTTCTCAGAGTTCTAGAAAAATCAATAAGTCTAACTCTATTCTTACCGTCCTCTGTGTTGGTACCGTAGAATGCTTCTTTATAAATATCTGTAGAACCAGCGAATGAGTTCACATGGTAACTTTCATTACATTGCCACAACATTGATGCTGGACGTAGAACATGTCTAGATTTATACCAGGAAATATCCTCAAAATTAAATATAGCATACGTCTTCACAGCATCAGTAGCAAGAACAAGTTGGAATGTCATATACTGAAAATAGATAAATAAGAATTGATTTTATGGCAGTCAAAAATTGAATAGATAATCAGAGAAAGATCAGACTGTTTTCTAACTTGACCCACATCTGTGTAGTAGTATATTTTAATAAGCATTTACTTTTGAGAAGATGATTGCGCTTATTTTTACCCGACATTAGTATATTTCTATCAAAAGACACCCAAACCATTTCAGAATGTTAAAAATAGAAAATGTATCCGTTGGTAGAGTGCCTGGATTTCATATCTAGTGTCACGTAGTGTGTATGGGTTAGAATTCCACCCAGGAATGTTACACCTTTCCATGAATTTTGACAATAATGTCAGTTTTTCTTCATTAGTAAGGTATATGGAAAAGTATCTGACCTTGTGAAAGGGTGGGCGAGTACTGGCTATAGACAAAGGTCCAGAAAAGCTATGTTAGGTGCCTTGAGTGCCGTAAACAACCTAACAAATTTTGTTCACACAGCGTTAAACCCAGTAAAAAAATGTATACAATGAAAACTCAAGACATTGCTATTGTCATTATAAATCGTGGGTTTAGCTCAAAACAGACATAACTCACTCTTTTCTTAAATTGAGTTATGACTGTTTTGCGCATAACTCGCTGTATCATGTAGCTCCCTTTAAATATACTTACTTCTTCAGAAGTGGTTGAATCAACGTCCGTTGGAATCATGTTTTCCCAAGTGATGACCACAGCCTGAACAATGTCAACATCAGTGAGTTGACTGATATTTCTTATAAAACTATCAACATTTTTGATGTTCGAGTCCCATCCTGAGCTGGCTACAGTAAATGTACTGTTAATGTTAGTGCCCCACTCGGAGCCAGGGGGAGCATATCTATAGTATGTATGATACCAAATATTGGAAACGTTGGTTTTATATTTTAAATCTGTCCAGAATGGTGCAACAATTTTAGGTTGAGTTTTATCTTGTTTGGATCTTGTAAATGGAACATCAGGTGGTCTAGGAGGGGCTGACTGCCAAGGTTCACCAAGCACAACAAAACCATTCACTGATACCTGTAATTTCCAAAGTAAAGAGTGTGTCAGTCTAGTTATTAGAAGATGTAAAGTGCCGTTTACAGTCTGCTTCCATATACATGTTCAGCTGATTTTACAATGATTATTATTTGTTGATTTGTTTGTTTGGGTTTTACGTTGCACCAACAAAAAATGGTCGCGCTGTTACAATGAGTATCTTGTACAATAACATCTGCTCATTGAATACTCCCTAAGGTAGCAAATCCCTCACAGTACCCATTTACACCTGGGTGGAGTGGAACAACTGCAGATAAATTTCTTATTCAAGGAAATTAGTGGTGACCCCAGTGGAAATCACATTCGGGACTTCTCGATCCTTGAGTGCACGTCCTACCATTAGACCTTTGCTCCAAAACTCGCAAGTAATTACAAATTGACTTTCATAATCTATTAATAACACATACAATATTTTATCTCACAGGTCAATTACGGACGGATCTAGCGGGGAGGGGGGTCAGGGGGTTCGGATTCCCCCCCCAGAATTTGGAAAATGTACCTGTCCATTAGTGTATTTTATGACTGTAAGTCATTTATAAATAGCATAAAGCAATTTTTCTCAGTGCTTAACATAGATTTAATGGTTATGTAGTTTTATTATTAATATGTTGCATTTTTTCTGCAAAATTTGTATAATGAGGTAGTGGTTTGAAAGTTCGGACCCCCTAGAAAAGTTCGGACCCCCTCCCCCCCCTAGAAAAAATCCTAAATCTGCCCCTGTCAATCAAGTCTGAGATAAAGATAATACCTGAAATCAAAATAAATTGTGTTTTTGGAACTCAAAACATTTGTGTTTTTAAAGCAATATCCTTGGGCCCACGTTGCTTGCCTTTGTGATTAACATAGAATTAATAATAAAGAAGTTTTTATTCTGAATATGTTGCATTACAGGGGTGGTTCCGGGAATTTTTGTATGGGGGCGTCTAAACATTTTCTGGGGGGGGGGCAAACATTCGAACCACAACCGCATTACAGTTAAAATACACTTGTGGACAGTATAATTTTTGAAATTTCAGGGAGGTCCGGACCACCTTACTCCCCTGCCAAATCCACCTATGCATTATTCTGCTAACAGTGTATTATGTGTTTGTGGTTCGAAAGTTTGAACACTCCCCTCCCCCTAGAAAAAGTTTGGAATACCCCCTCTTAGAAATAAGAACCACAACCGCATTATATATGTTGGCAGAATAACACAACATATTCATAATGAATACTACATAATAAGTCAAGACAAGAAAAAATGATCCATGCTAACTAAAATTGCCTTACAGTTAAAAATACACTTGTGGACAGTACAATTTGAAATTTCAGGGAGGCCCGGACAACCTTACTCCCCTGCCAAATCCACCTATGCATTATTTTGCGAACAGTGTATTATGTGGTTGTGAACTTGTAGTTCGAAAGTTTGAAAACTCACCCCGCCCCCTTAGAAATAAATCCTCGAACTGCCACTGATATGTGTACTTATTAGATATCTTATGATGCGTCAAAGTATTTTCAGCAATGTATTTACTTGGCTAAGCAAGGCCGTAAAGGAGTTAAGTAAACTTACATATAACTGTTTATTCCAATCACACTCGCAAGCAAATCCTATAGGTAAATAAATAGGACCATACATGTCGTCTTCACTTGTCACAAAAAGTTTATCATTCACCTCTATACCATAATCAACAACAACTGAAACAAAATGGACATTGAGTTAGTTATTTGATTACACAAATTTTGAATACGTGATTAATTTTAAGAAGCCGATACTTAATTTAACATATGTATTTAAAATTGCCAATGTGTGGCGAGTAACGCTGCATCCCAAAAGTTACATGTACATACCATCACACCGTAGAGCAAGTGTTGTATCGGCGGGCAGTACAACTAAACCCGAAGACAACTCAACCCCTGACAACTCAACATGAAGGTAGAGACAACACAACCTGTAAACAACTCAAACTGCGGACAACTCAACCAGATTTAAATATATAATCGATTTTCGAGATAAACACATTTTAATAATTAGATTGATTTTAGACGCAAGTTTATCGTGTATAAACGTTAAAATTAAATAAAATAAAATATAATTATTTTCAGATATTATTTCTTAAGTCGTAAGAATAGCATTAAAATGAAATTAAGTAAATGCAATTCGAATACTTTCATCGCCGTTTAATTTACAAATGTGAAATGTTGCATGGTTGTCAATTACAGCTTACTGAATTCTATTTTGCCAATATCAAAACCGCTGCAGCAATGAGAGATAGATCAGAAAGGAAATGTCTATTTCGCAAAAATGAGCATGAAATTTTTCTTGCAATAAGCCCCACTTGTTTTGTTTTCGTTCCACCTGTTATTCATGTTAAGACATAAAAAACATTAAACATGGCGAGAATGTCACCTACAAAAAACGCGCTATTGAATTTCATATTATCGAAGTGGTAGCCAAATCTGTACGGCAAGTGTGTTAATTATCAATCGTTCGGTCGCATTATTATCATTTTAAGTAGTCAAATTGAGTTCTATGAAATAGTATGTGCATAATACAAGACAATGCCCGATGAAATATTGCACGTGGAACATTGTCAAACTAAAAGTTCCAAATGAATCAATTAAGTGGCTTTAAAGATATCAAATATACAAAAATGTTGCACAAAAACATTACCAAACAGCGTTACGCAAACACCGACACGCAGTTGAGTAGAATAGCACCAATATTCTCTAAAATTTTAAGCAAACAAGTGTGGCAAGAAGGAACATCAAGACAATTTTGAGAAATAAAGCAATGAACCCCAAAAAGAAAACATATTATAACAAAAAAGAAAGAATTGAGAAAGATATGAACCTTGTATATTTGGACGTAATGTTGGGGAAACAGTTGTGGTACTCTCAGGCACAGTAATCGTTGTTGTCGAGGACGAAGTTGTGCTTGGTTCCGACGTTGTTGATGTCGTGAACGACTCAGTGCTAGTACTTGTAGTAGGTGCAGCACTTGTTGAGGTCGACGACGTTGTAGTGCTCGGTAGGGCCGTGCTCGACGTCGAAGAGGTTGTGGTAATCTCAGGCACAGTAGTAGTTGTTGTCGAGGACGAAGTTGTGCTTGGTTCAGACGTTGTTGATGTCGTGGACGACTCAGTGCTAGTACTTGTAGTAGGTGCAGCACTTGTTGATGTTGATCTCGACGACGTTGTAGTGCTCGGTAGGGACGTGCTCGACGTCGAAGAGGTTGTGGTACTCTCAGGCACAGTAGTAGTTGTTGTCGAGGACGAAGTTGTGCTTAGTTCCGATGTTGTTGGTGTCGTGGACGATTTAGTGCTAGTACTTGTAGTAGGTGCAGCACTTGTTGATGCTGATGTCGACGACGTTGTAGTGCTCAGTACGGACGTGCTCGACGTCGAAGAGGTTGTGGTACTCTCAGGCACAGTAGTAGTTGTTGTCGAGGACGCAAATGAGCTTGGTTCCGACGTTGTTGATGTCGTGGACGACTCAGTGCTAGTAATTGTAGTAGGTGCAGCACTTGTTGATGTTGATGTCGACGACGTTGTAGTGCTCGGTACGGACATGCTCGACGTCGAAGAGGTTGTGGTACTCTCAGGCACAGTAGTAGCTGTTGTCGAGGAAGAAGTTGTGCTTGGTTCCGACGTTGTTGATGTCGTGGACGACTCAGTGCTAGTACTTGTAGTAGGTGCAGCACTTGTTGATGTCGACGACGTTGTAGTGCTCGGTACGGCCGTGCTCGACGTCGAAGAGGTTGTGGTACTCTCAGGCACAGTAGTAGTTTTTGTCGAGGACGAAGTTGTGCTTGGTTCCGACGTTGATGATTTCGTGGACGACTCAGCGCTAGTACTTGTAGTAGGTGCAGCACTTGTTGATGTTGATGTCGACGACGTTGTAGTGCTCGGTAGGGACGTGCTCGACGTCGAAGAGGTTGTGGTACTCTCAGGCACAGTAGTAGTTGTTGTCGAGGACGAAGTTGTGCTTGGTTCCGACGTTGTTGATGTCGTGGACGACTCAGTGCTAGTACTTGTAGTAGGTGCAGCACTTGTTGATGTTGATGTCGAAGACGTTGTAGTGCTCAGTACGGACGTGCTCGACGTCGAATAGGTTGTTGTACTCTCAGGCACAGTAGTAGTAGTTGTCGAGGACGAAGTTGTGCTTGGTTCCGACGTTGTTGATGTCGTGGACGACTCAGTGCTAGTACTTGTAGTAGGTGCAGCACTTGTTGATGTTGATGTCGACGACGTTGTAGTGCTCGGTACGGACGTGCTCGACGTCGAAGAGGTTGTGGTACTCTCAGGCACTGTCGTCGTTGTTGTCGAGGACGAAGTTGTGCTTGGTTCCGACGTTGTTGATGTCGTGGACGACTCAGTGCTAGTACTTGTAGTAGGTGCAGCACTTGTTGATGTTGATGTCGACGACGTTGTAGTGCTCGGTACGGACGTGCTCGACGTCGAAGAGGTTGTGGTACTCTCAGGCACAGTAATAGTTGTTGTAGAGGACGAAGTTGTGCTTGGTTCCAACGTTGTTGATGTCGTGGACGACTCAGTGCTAGTACTTGTAGTAGGTGCAGCACTTGTTGACGTTGATGTCGACGACGTTGTAGAGCTCAGTACGGACGTGCTCGACGTCGAAGAGGTTGTGGTACTCTCAGGCACAGTAGTAGTTGTTGTCGAGGACGAAATTGTGCTTGGTTCCGACGCTGTTGATGTCGTGGACGACTCAGTGCTAGTACTTGTAGTAGGTGCAACACTTGTTGATGTCGACGAGGTTGTAGTGCTCAGTACGGACGTGCTCGACGTCGAAGAGGTTGTGGTACTCTCAGGCACAGTACTAGTTGTTGTCGAGGACGAAGATGTGCTTAGTTCCGACATTGTTGATGTCGATGACGACTCAGTGCTAGTAATTGTAGTAGGTGCAGCACTTGTTGATGTTGATGTCGACGACGTTGTAGTGCTCGGTACGGACGTGCTCGACGTCGACGAGGTTGTGGTACTCTCAGGCACAGTAGTCGTTGTTTTCGATGACGAAGTTGTGCTTGGTTCCGACGTTGTTGATGTAGTGGACGACTCAGTGCTAGTACTTGTAGTAGGTGCAGCACTTGTTGATGTCGACGACGTTTTAGTGCTCGGTACGGACGTGCTCGACGTTGAAAAGGTTGTGGTACTCTCAGGCACAGTAGTAGTTGTTGTCGAGGACGAAGTTGTGCTTGGTTCCGACGTTGATGATTTCGTGGACGACTCAGCGCTAGTACTTGTAGTAGGTGCAGCACTTGTTGATGTTGATGTCGATGACGTTGTAGTGCTCAGTACGGACGTGCTCGACGTCGAAGAGGTTGTGGTACTCTCAGGCACAGTAGTAATTGTTGTCGAGGACGAAGTTGTGCTTGGTTCCGGCATTGTTGATGTCGTGGACGATTCAGTGCTAGTACTTGTAGTAGGTGCAGCACTTGTTGATGTTGATGTCGACGACGTTGTAGTGCTCGGTACGGACGTGCTCGACGTCGAAGAGGTTGTGGTACTCTCAGGCAAAGTCGTCGTTGTTGTCGAGGACGAAGTTGTGCTTGGTTCCGACGTTGTTGATGTCGTGGACGACTCAGTGCTAGTACTTGTAGTAGGTGCAGCACTTGTTGATGTTGATGTCGACGACGTTGTAGTGCTCGGTACGGACGTGCTCGACGTCGAAGAGGTTGTGGTACTCTCAGGCACAGTAATAGTTGTTGTAGAGGACGAAGTTGTGCTTGGTTCCAACGTTGTTGATGTCGTGGACGACTCAGTGCTAGTACTTGTAGTAGGTGCAGCACTTGTTGACGTTGATGTCGACGACGTTGTAGAGCTCAGTACGGACGTGCTCGACGTCGAAGAGGTTGTGGTACTCTCAGGCACAGTAGTAGTTGTTGTCGAGGACGAAGTTGTGCTTGGTTCCGACGCTGTTGATGTCGTGGACGACTCAGTGCTAGTACTTGTAGTAGGTGCAGCACTTGTTGATGTTGATGTCGACGACGTTGTAGTGCTCGGTACGGACGTGCTCGACGTCGAAGAGGTTGTGGTACTCTCAGGCACAGTAATAGTTGTTGTAGAGGACGAAGTTGTGCTTGGTTCCAACGTTGTTGATGTCGTGGACGACTCAGTGCTAGTACTTGTAGTAGGTGCAGCACTTGTTGACGTTGATGTCGACGACGTTGTAGAGCTCAGTACGGACGTGCTCGACGTCGAAGAGGTTGTGGTACTCTCAGGCACAGTAGTAGTTGTTGTCGAGGACGAAGTTGTGCTTGGTTCCGACGCTGTTGATGTCGTGGACGACTCAGTGCTAGTACTTGTAGTAGGTGCAACACTTGTTGATGTCGACGAGGTTGTAGTGCTCAGTACAGACGTGCTCGACGTCGAAGAGGTTGTGGTACTCTCAGGCACAGTACTAGTTGTTGACGAGGACGAAGATGTGCTTAGTTCCGACATTGTTGATGTCGATGACGACTCAGTGCTAGTAATTGTAGTAGGTGCAGCACTTGTTGATGTTGATGTCGACGACGTTGTAGTGCTCGGTACGGACGTGCTCGACGTCGACGAGGTTGTGGTACTCTCAGGCACAGTAGTCGTTGTTTTCGATGACGAAGTTGTGCTTGGTTCCGACGTTGTTGATGTAGTGGACGACTCAGTGCTAGTACTTGTAGTAGGTGCAGCACTTGTTGATGTCGACGACGTTTTAGTGCTCGGTACGGACGTGCTCGACGTTGAAAAGGTTGTGGTACTCTCAGGCACAGTAGTAGTTGTTGTCGAGGACGAAGTTGTGCTTGGTTCCGACGTTGATGATTTCGTGGACGACTCAGCGCTAGTACTTGTAGTAGGTGCAGCACTTGTTGATGTTGATGTCGATGACGTTGTAGTGCTCAGTACGGACGTGCTCGACGTCGAAGAGGTTGTGGTACTCTCAGGCACAGTAGTAATTGTTGTCGAGGACGAAGTTGTGCTTGGTTCCGGCATTGTTGATGTCGTGGACGATTCAGTGCTAGTACTTGTAGTAGGTGCAGCACTTGTTGATGTTGATGTCGACGACGTTGTAGTGCTCGGTACGGACGTGCTCGACGTCGAAGAGGTTGTGGTACTCTCAGGCAAAGTCGTCGTTGTTGTCGAGGACGAAGTTGTGCTCGGTTCCGACGTTGTTGATGTCGTGGACGACTCAGTGCTAGTACTTGTAGTAGGTGCAGCACTTGTTGATGTTGATGTCGACGACGTTGTAGTGTTATGTACGAACGTGCTCGACGTCGAAGAGGTAGTGGTACTCTCAGGCACAGTAGTCGTTGTTGTCCAGGACGAAGTTGTGCTTGGTTCCGACGTTGTTGATGTCGTTGACGACTCAGTGCTATTACTTGTAGTAGGTGCAGCACTTGTTGATGTTGATGTCGACGACGTTGTAGTGCTCGGTACGGACGTGCTCGACGTCGAAGAGATTGTCGTACTCTCAGGCACAGTAGTAGTTGTTGTCGAGGAAGAAGTTGTGCTTGGTTCCGACGTTGTTGATGTCGTGGACGACTCAGTGCTAGTACTTGTAGTAGGTGCAGCACTTGTTGATGTTGATGTCGATGACGTTGTAGTGCTCAGTACGGACGTGCTCGACGTAGAAGAGGTTGTGGTACTCTCAGGCACAATAGTAGTTGTTGTCGAGGACGAAGTTGTGCTTGGTTCAGACGTTGTTGATGTCGTGAACGACTCAGTGCTAGTACTTGTAGTAGGTGCAGCATTTGTTGATGTTGATGTCGATGACGTTGTAGTGCTCAGTACGGGCGTACTCGACGTCGAAGAGGTTGTGGTACTCTCAGGCACAGAAGTACTTGCTGTCGAGGAGGAAGTTGTGCTTGGTTCCGACGTTGTTGATGTCGTGGACGATTCAGTGCTAGTACTTGTAGTAGGTGCAGCACTTGTTGATGTTGATGTCAACGACGTTGTAGTGCTCGGTACGGACGTGCTGGACGTCGAAGAGGTTGTGGTACTCTCAGGCAAAGTCGTCGTTGTTGTCGAGGACGAAGTTGTGCTCGGTTCCGACGTTGTTGATGTCGTGGACGACTCAGTGCTAGTACTTGTAGTAGGTGCAGCACTTGTTGATGTTGATGTCGACGAGGTTGTAGTTCTCGGTACGGACGTGCTCGACGTCGAAGAGGTTGTGGTACTCTCAGGCACAGTAGTAGTTGTTGTCGAGGACGAAGTTGTGCTTGGTTCAGACGTTGTTGATGTCGTGGACGACTCAGTGCTAGTACTTGTAGTAGGTAAAGCATTTGTTGATGTTGATGTTGATGTCGATGCCGTTGTAGTGCTCAGTACGGACGTGCTCGACGTCGAAGAGGTTGTGGTACTCTCAGGCACAGAAGTAGTTGCTGTCGAGGACGAAGTTGTGCTTGGTTCCGACGTTGTTGATGTCGTGGACGATTCAGTGCTAGTACTTGTAGTAGGTGCAGCACTTGTTGATGTTGATGTCGACGACGTTGTAGTGCTCGGTACGGACGTGCTGGACGTCGAAGAGGTTGTGGTACTCTCAGGCAAAGTCGTCGTTGTTGTCGAGGACGAAGTTGTGCTCGGTTCCGACGTTGTTGATGTCGTGGACGACTCAGTGCTAGTACTTGTAGTAGGTGCAGCACTTGTTGATGTTGATGTCGACGACGTTGTAGTGCTCAGTACGGACGTGCTCGACGTCGAAGAGGTTGTGGTCCTCTCAGGCACAGTAGTAGTTGTTGTCGAGGACGAAGTTGTGCTTGGTTCCGACGTTGTTGATGTCGTGGACGACTCAGTGCTAGTACTTGTAGTAGGTGCAGCACTTGTTGATGTCGACGACGTTGTAGTGCTCGGTACGGCCGTGCTCGACGTCGAAGAGGTTGTGGTACTCTCAGGCACAGTAGTAGTTGTTGTCGAGGACGCAAATGAGCTTGGTTCCGACGTTGTTGATGTCGTGGACGACTCAGTGCTAGTAATTGTAGTAGGTGCAGCACTTGTTGATGTTGATGTCGACGACGTTGTAGTGCTCGGTACGGACGTGCTCGACGTCGAAGAGGTTGTGGTACTCTCAGGCACAGTAGTAGTTGTTGTCGAGGACAAAGTTGTGCTTGGTTCCGACGTTGTTGATGTCGTGGACGACTCAGTGCTAGTACTTGTAGTAGGTGCAGCACTTGTTGATGTCGACGACGTTGTAGTGCTCGGTACGGCCGTGCTCGACGTCGAAGAGGTTGTGGTACTCTCAGGCACAGTAGTAGTTTTTGTCGAGGACGAAGTTGTGCTTGGTTCCGACGTTGATGATTTCGTGGACGACTCAGCGCTAGTACTTGTAGTAGGTGCAGCACTTGTTGATGTTGATGTCGAAGACGTTGTAGTGCTCAGTACGGACGTGCTCGACGTCGAATAGTTTGTTGTACTCTCAGGCACAGTAGTAGTAGTTGTCGAGGACGAAGTTGTTTTTGGTTCCGACGTTGTTGATGTCGTGGACGATTCAGTGCTAGTACTTGTAGTAGGTGCAGCACTTGTTGATGTTGATGTCGACGACGTTGTAGTGCTCGGTACGGACGTGCTCGACGTCGAAGAGGTTGTGGTACTCTCAGGCACTGTCGTCGTTGTTGTCGAGGACGAAGTTGTGCTTGGTTCCGACGTTGTTGATGTCGTGGACGACTCAGTGCTAGTACTTGTAGTAGGTGCAGCACTTGTTGATGTTGATGTCGACAACGTTGTAGTGCTCGGTACGGACGTGCTCGACGTCGAAGAGGTTGTGGTACTCTCAGGCACAGTAATAGTTGTTGTAGAGGACGAAGTTGTGCTTGGTTCCAACGTTGTTGATGTCGTGGACGACTCAGTGCTAGTACTTGTAGTAGGTGCAGCACTTGTTGACGTTGATGTCGACGACGTTGTAGAGCTCAGTACGGACGAGCTCGACGTCGAAGAGGTTGTGGTACTCTCAGGCACAGTAGTAGTTGTTGTCGAGGACGAAGTTGTGCTTGGTTCCGACGCTGTTGATGTCGTGGACGACTCAGTGCTAGTACTTGTAGTAGGTGCAACACTTGTTGATGTCGACGAGGTTGTAGTGCTCAGTACGGACGTGCTCGACGTCGAAGAGGTTGTGGTACTCTCAGGCACAGTACTAGTTGTTGTCGAGGACGAAGATGTGCTTAGTTCCGACATTGTTGATGTCGATGACGACTCAGTGCTAGTAATTGTAGTAGGTGCAGCACTTGTTGATGTTGATGTCGACGACGTTGTAGTGCTCGGTACGGACGTGCTTGACGTCGACGAGGTTGTGGTACTCTCAGGCACAGTAGTCGTTGTTTTCGATGACAAAGTTGTGCTTGGTTCCGACGTTGTTGATGTAGTGGACGATTCAGTGCTAGTACTTGTAGTAGGTGAAACACTTGTTGATGTCGACGACGTTTTAGTGCTCGGTACGGACGTGCTCGACGTTGAAAAGGTTGTGGTACTCTCAGGCACAGTAGTAGTTGTTGTCGTGGACGAAGTTGTGCTTGGTTCCGACGTTGATGATTTCGTGGACGACTCAGCGCTAGTACTTGTAGTAGGTGCAGCACTTGTTGATGTTGATGTCGATGACGTTGTAGTGCTCAGTACGGACGTGCTCGACGTCGAAGAGGTTGTGGTACTCTCAGGCACAGTAGTAATTGTTGTCGAGGACGAAGTTGTGCTTGGTTCCGGCATTGTTGATGTCGTGGACGATTCAGTGCTAGTACTTGTAGTAGGTGCAGCACTTGTTGATGTTGATGTCGACGACGTTGTAGTGCTCGGTACGGACGTGCTCGACGTCGAAGAGGTTGTGGTACTCTCAGGCAAAGTCGTCGTTGTTGTCGAGGACGAAGTTGTGCTTGGTTCCGACGTTGTTGATGTCGTGGACGTCTCACTGCTAGTACTTGTAGTAGGTGCAGCACTTGTTGATGTTGATGTCGACGACGTTGTAGTGTTATGTACGAACGTGCTCGAGGTCGAAGAGGTAGTGGTACTCTCAGGCACAGTAGTCGTTGTTGTCCAGGACGAAGTTGTGCTTGGTTCCGACGTTGTTGATGTCGTTGACGACTCAGTGCTATTACTTGTAGTAGGTGCAGCACTTGTTGATGTTGATGTCGACGACGTTGTAGTGCTCGGTACGGACGTGCTCGACGTCGAAGAGGTTGTCGTACTCTCAGGCACAGTAGTAGTTGTTGTCGAGGAAGAAGTTGTGCTTGGTTCCGACGTTGTTGATGTCGTGGACGACTCAGTGCTAGTACTTGTAGTAGGTGCAGCACTTGTTGATGTTGATGTCGACGAGGTTGTAGTTCTCGGTACGGACGTGCTCGACGTCGAAGAGGTTGTGGTACTCTCAGGCACAGTAGAAGTTGTTGTCGAGGACGAAGTTGTGCTTGGTTCAGACGTTGTTGATGTCGTGGACGACTCAGTGCTAGTACTTGTAGTAGGTGCAGCATTTGTTGATGTTGATGTCGATGACGTTGTAGTGCTCAGTACGGACGTGCTCGACGTCGAAGAGGTTGTGGTACTCTCAGGCACAGAAGTAGTTGCTGTCGAGGACGAAGTTGTGCTTGGTTCAGACGTTGTTGATGTCGTGGACGATTCAGTGCTAGTACTTGTAGTAGGTGCAGCACTTGTTGATGTTGATGTCGACGACGTTGTAGTGCTCGGTACGGACGTGCTGGACGTCGAAGAGGTTGTGGTACTCTCAGGCAAAGTCGTCGTTGTTGTCGAGGACGAAGTTGTGCTCGGTTCCGACGTTGTTGATGTCGTGGACGACTCAGTGCTAGTACTTGTAGTAGGTGCAGCACTTGTTGATGTTGATGTCGACGACGTTGTAGTGCTCAGTACGGACGTGCTCGACGTCGAAGAGGTTGTGGTCCTCTCAGGCACAGTAGTAGTTGTTGTCGAGGACGAAGTTGTGCTTGGTTCCGACGTTGTTGATGTCGTGGACGACTCAGTGCTAGTACTTGTAGTAGGTGCAGCACTTGTTGATGTTGATGTCGACGAGGTTGTAGTTCTCGGTACGGACGTGCTCGACGTCGAAGAGGTTGTGGTACTCTCAGGCACAGTAGTAGTTGTTGTAGAGGACGAAGTTGTGCTTGGTTCCGACGTTGTTGATGTCGTGGACGACTCAGTGCTAGTACTTGCAGTAGGTGCAGCACTTGTTGATGTTGATGTCGACGACGTTGTAGAGCTCGGTACGGACGTGCTCAACGTCGAAGAGGTTGTGGTACTCTCAGGCACAGTAGTAGTTGTTGTCGAAGACGAAGTTGTGCTTGGTTCCGACGTTGTTGATGTAGTGGACGACTCAGTGCTAGTACTTGTATTAGGTGCAACACTTGTTGATGTCGACGACGTTTTAGTGCTCGGAACGGACGTGCTCGACGTTGAAAAGGTTGTGGTACTTTCAGGCACAGTAGTAGTTGTTGTCGAGGACGAAGTTGTGCTTGGTTCCGACGTTGTTGAGGTCGTGGACGACTCAGTGCTAGTAATTGTAGTAGGTGCAGCACTTGTTGATGTAGACGACGTTGTAGAGCTAGGTACGGCCGTGCTCGACGTCGAAGAGGTTGTGGTACTCTCAGGCACAGTAGTAGTTGTTGTCGAGGACGAAGTTGTGCTTGGTTCCGACGTTGTTGATGTCGTGGACGACTCAGTGCTAGTACTTGAAGTAGGTGCAGCACTTGTTGATGTCGACCTCGACGACGTTGTAGTGCTCGGTACGGACGTGCTCGAGGTCGAAGAGGTTGTAATACTCTCAGGCAAAGTCGTCGTTGTTGTCGAGGACGAAGTTGTGCTTGGTTCCGACGATGTTGATGTCGTGGACGACTCAGTGTTAGTACTTGTAGTAGATGCAGCACTTGTTGATGTTGATGTCGACGACGTTGTAGTGCTCGGTACGAACGTGCTCGACGTCGAAGAGGTTGTGGTACTCTCAGGCACAGTAGTGGTTGTTGTCAAGGACGAAGTTGTGCTTGGTTCCGACGTTGTTGATGTCGTTGACGACTCAGTGCTAGTACTTGTAGTAGGTGCAGCACTTGTTGATGTTGATGTCGACGACGTTGTAGTGCTCGGTACGGACGTGCTCGACGTCGAAGATGTTGTGGTACTCTCAGGCACAGTAGTAGTTGTTGTCGAGGAAGAAGTTGTGCTTGGTTCCGACGTTGTTGATGTCGTGGACGACTCAGTGCTAGTACTTGTAGTAGGTGCAGCACTTGTTGATGTTGATGTCGATGACGTTGATGTGCTTAGTACGGACGTGCTCGACGTCGACGAGGTTGTGGTACTCTCAGGCACAATAGTAGTTGTTGTCGAGGACGAAGTTGTGCTTGGTTCCGACGTTGTTGATGTCGTGGACGACTCAGTGCTAGTACTTGTAGTAGATGCAGCACTAGTTGATGTTGATGTCGAATAGGTTGTAGTGCTCGGTACGGACGTGATCGACGTCGAAGAGGTTATCGTACTCTCAGGCAAAGTATTAGTTTTTGTCGAGGACGAAGTTGTGCTTGGTTCCGACGTTGTTGATGTCGTGGACGACTCAGTGCTAGTACTTGTAGTAGGTGCAGCACTTGTTGATGTGGACGACGTTGTAGTGCTCGGTACGGCCGTGCTCGACGTCGAAGAGGTTGTGGTACTCTCAGGCACAGTAGTAGTTGTTGACCTGGACAAAGTTGTGCTTGGTTCGGACGTTGTTGATGTCGTAGACGACTCAGTGCTAGTAATTGTACTAGGTGCAGCACTTGTTGATGTTGATGTCGACGACGTTGTAGTGCTCGGTACGGACGTGCTCGACGTCGAAGAGGTTGTGGTACTCTCAGGCACTGTAGTAGTTGTTGTCGAGGACGAAATTGTGCTTGGTTCCGACGTTTTTGATGTCGTGTACACCTCAGTGCTAGAACTTGTAGTAGGTGCAGCACTTGTTAATGTTGATGTCGACGACGTTGTAGTGCTCGGTACGGACGTGCTCGACGTCGAAGAGGTTGTGGTACTCTCCGGCAAAGTCGTCGTTGTTGTCGAGGACGAAGTTGTGCTTGGTCCCGACGTTGTTGATGTCGTGGACGATACAGAGCTAGTACTTTTAGTAGGTGAAGCGCTTGTTGATGTCGACGACGTTGTAGTGCTCAGTATGGACGTGCTCGACGTCGAAGAGGTTGTGGTACTCTCAGGCACAGTAGTAGTTGTTGTAGAGGACGAAGTTGTGCTTGGTTCCGACATTGTTGATGTCGTGGACAACTCAGTGCTAGTAATTGTAGTAGGTGCAGCACTTGTTGATGTTGATGTCGACGACGTTGTAGTGCTCGGTACGGACGTGCTCGACGTCGAAGAGGTTGTGGTACTCTTAGGTACAGTAGTAGTTGTTGTCGAGGACGAAGTTGTGCTTGGTTCCGACGTTGTTGATGTCGTGGACGACTCAGTGCTAGTACTTGTAGAATCTGCAGCACTTGTTGTTGTTGATGTCGACGACGTTGTAGTGCTCGGTGCGGACGTGCTCGACGTCAAAGAGGTTGTGGTTCTCTCAGGCACAGTAGTAGTTATTGTCGAGGACGAAGTTGTGCTTGTTTCCGACGTTGTTGATGTCGTGGACGACTCAGTGCTATTACTTGTAGTAGGTGCAGCACTTGTTGATGTTGATGTCGACGACGTTGTAGAGCTCAGTACGGACGTGCTCGACGTCGAAGAGGTTGTGGTACTCTCAGGCACAGTAGTATTTGCTGTCGAGGACGAAGTTGTGCTTCGTTCCGACGTTGTTGATATCGTGGACGACTCAGTGCTAGTATTTGTAGAATGTGCAGCACTTGTTGTTGTTGATGTCGACGACGTTGTAGTGCTCGGTGCGGACGTGCTCGACGTCAAAGAGGTTGTGGTACTCTCAGGCACAGTAGTAGTTATTGACGAGGACGAAGTTGTGCTTGGTTCCGACGTTGTTGATGTCGTGGACGACTCAGTGCTATTACTTGTAGTAGGTGCAGCACTTGTTGATGTTGATGTCGACGACGTTGTAGTGCTCGTTATGGACGTGCCCGACGTTGAAGAGGTTGTGGTACTCTCAGGCACAGTAGTAGTTGCTGTCGAGGACGAAGTTGTGCTTCGTTCCGACGTTGTTGATATCGAGGACGACTCAGTGCTAGTATTTGTAGTAGGTGCAGCACTTGCTGATGTCGACGACGTTGTAGTGCTCAGTACGGACGTTCTCGACGTCGATGAGGTTTCGGTACTCTCAGGCACAGTAGTAGTTGTTGTCGAGGACAAAGTTGTGCTTGGTTCCGACGTTGTTGATGTCGTGGACGACTCAGTGCTAGTACTTGTAGTAGGTGCAGCACTTATTGATGCTGATGTCGACGACGTTGTAGTGCTCGGTACGGACGTGCTCGACGTCGAAGAGGTTTCGGTACTCTCAGGCACAGTAGTAGTTGTTGTCGAGGACAAAATTGTGCTCGGTTCCGACGTTGTTGATGTCGTTGTTACATCTTGGCTTGTTCTGGTTGACACTGAAGATTAAAATAACAGTTTTGTTGTTCTTACAAACTTTACATCATAAGAAAGCTTAAATTGGCCATCGACATTATGCGTTTAAAAAATTGATCAACGTCTGCTTTATGGTTTGCCATTGTCAACCTTTCAATATGGAACTTTTGGAAATTAACCTTAACTGAATTCTGATTGATTATTACCAGAAACGACAGAATATCGATTGTTTTGTAAAGAAAACTTTTTGCTAATATTATCGAACATAATTTACCCGGTTTTCAACTGGTGCCTGAAAAAGACAAAATGTATTTTTTTTAAATAAGTTACAAATAAAAATATATGTGATGAACAATATAACCTCTGCATAGCGGCCATCTAAAGAGCAAATCCTCTGCACATCAACATGTTTTGATATTTCCCTTTGGATAAATTTTAATTGAATTTGACCTCTGCAGAGCAACAACCTCTAAACTAGTGTTGTACCGATGATCGGGAATAATCGATTAATCACTAGTTGGAAGCTCCCGATTCTGATAATCGATTTAACTTTATCACAATCGATCATCGGCAGGAAAGGGGGTTATGCTATTTAAGGGCAATAATATGCTTTACAGGGGCTGATCCAGAATATTTTTCTAGGGGGGCCCGGACTTTCGAACCACAACCATATGATATGGTCCATATCATACATTTTTGCAGAATTATGCAAAATAGTAATAATAAAAACTACATAACCATTAAATCTGTGTTAAGCACCGAGAAAATTTACTTGATGCTACTTAAAAATGACCTACAGTCAAGAAATACACAGATGGACAGGTACATTTTGGAAAGTTAGGGGGGTCCGAACCCTACTACTTCTAAGTTATGTTGGTTAAAAAAGGCTACATTGTTAATTTAGCTTTCTTAACTGATTGGAACCCCCAAGTAATGCATCTCAATGCGCGGTTTATATTTCATATGGACATGTATCGCACCATCCTCCATACTTTGATGTTATTAAGCAAGACGGGGTGGTTAAGAACCAAACCAACAAATAGCACTACACTACACTTCAAAAGGAACTGTTTTTATTTCCAAGTCCATAATGCATTAACTTTATACGTAATGATCTGCAGTGAAATAATCATTCAAAGCAAACTTATCATAAACCGATTATAATCGGAAGAATCGCATCGATAGCAGTAACCGATTCCAGCTGATGATTGATTATAATTTCCAGCCGATGCTCCAACACTACTCTAAACACTCTATAGTCCCTCCCAGTGGGTGTTGCTCAATAGAAGTTATACTGTATATATATTTAATGATAGATCTATGGAAAGAATCACAGATCACCTATTTGCTGCCACTAGTATATCAAGCTACATACCATGATACCTATGCGTAAGAAAGTAGTCCGGGTGGAAGTAAAGTACTGATACGTGATAAAAAGTAGTTCGAGAAAATGTCTGCTACACATGAAATGTGCTGTAAGAAATAAAAGAATAAAACTTATTATCTCATGCTTTCCGGAAAAAGTGGTGTTACTATATGAAGATAATTATTTACAATACTTTTCGTCAGTGACTGACAACTGCCCTACATGATTAAAAATCATTGGTAGGAGGGAGAATGGCCGTGGAATTAATTTCATGACCAAGCTCCATGAAAGTATGCCCCGGTAATCGAATCCACGACCCCTCGATCAGTAGACTTGCATGCTACCAACTGAGCTAGCCGGACGGCTGCACAAAGAAAAGGAGTTTATATTTTCTCTTTGATGAAAATATAGAAACGACGAACTACTTTTTCGAGGAAATCGAGCCAACTAGATCTATCCCAACATCCCGGAATTTGTCTACATGATGGGGGTCAGAGCGCCATAGTTTTTTGCGCTGAAAGACATGTTAACCCGGGTCGATAGCGCAGTTGGTAGCGCGCCGGGATTTGGATACTCGTGCCCAAGAGGGTGCGGGTTCGAATCCCACCCGGGGAGGTTATACCCTTCCATGAAAATTTGCCAATTATGTCGATTTACTCCATTGATTAGATAATATGGAGAAGTTTCCGGCCTTGTGGAAGGGTAGGTGAGTACTGGTTACAGACAATGGTCCAGGAAAGCTAGGTTAGGTGCACTGGACGCCGTGAAATGACCTAAATTGTGTTGATACGGCGTTAACTCCAATAAATAAATAAATCAACGACATGTTAAAAATAAAATAATTCATTAAATAGTCTAAACTAGGTTTTATAAAGAAATTTCTTAACAAATCATTGAAACACTTACTTTGATATTCACATCTGGAGAGTATCAGCAAACGTTGACGCTGCATTGAATTCCATTCTGTGTTTAGTTTGTCGAATACCCAGTCATTATACAGTAAATGCATAAATCAAAATATTTGTTGAAACTAACCAATTGTTGTAGAAAGTTATATGATCGTTTGACGTATCATTATTGTCTTGATAGGATGTCTTGTCCCGTCATCAGTGAGGCATCTTCTTGATTAAATTCAGTATTCATTGGTTCCATTGGTTATTTCTGCGTTACGCCAAATGTTACAACAAAGCCTTTGCAACCAAAACAGATTTATCAAATTCTTACTTTACCAACTCCATACAAGGCTACTTATAGAGGTTGTGAGGACGCCGAAGTAATTGTTGTATCTGCCTTTCATAAAACTGGCGCCATTACAAAAATACTCTAATTTCAAACTTATAGACTGATTAGAACGTTCTTATACACATATTGGTGTTACGTCACCAATATTACGTTGCAGTTTATATCATACAGAAAAAGACATGACGTAATAATCAATGACGTAACAACATGGACGAACGTGACGTCATACAAGAACTGTGAATTCGTTTGTTTGTTTGTTTGGGTTTTACGGCGCACCAACACAAAAAGGTCATATCGCGCCGAAAGCAATCAATGATACTATTATTTCAAACGATATTAATGATGTAAAGCTCTATATCTTATTATATACATTAATTTCCTTTAAAAAGTTAAGTATCGCATATGATGGTACAGACTCAAAAAGTTCTTTAAGTGTGTTAACTTTAAAATGTTTGTCACGGATGTCTTAAAGATCCTGACAGTCACGGAGAACGTGTTTGACATTGAAATGCTCGTCACATGGTATACATTTAGGTACTTCCTCTCTTTTGAGAAGGTATGAATGTGTTAATCTGATATGACCAATTCTACATCGCGAAATCACTATTTGATCTCGGCGATTAGAAAATATTATTGACGAAGATGTTTCAAGTGTTGGCTTTATGTCATGTTACTTATTAAAAATTGCATTGTTCCACATTGTTTGCCATTTTGACTTAATTAACGTGTTTATTGAACAAGTCACTGCTTGGTAATATGATATCTACTGGTTGAAGGTTTAAAGATTATTTTGCTAAAATATCAACTTTTTCATTTCCTTTTATACCAATATGGCTTGGTATCCAGCAGAGGTGTACTATTTTAGATTTTAAAATTTCATATAATTTTAATTCGATACTTTTAATAAGAATATTGTCTGAACTACGATTTTTATGGCAGATAATACAGAGAATCTGAAAAAAATGATAAATTGTCATTAATACTATTTGATATGTATGTTAAAGCAAGATCTATTGCTTAGACTTCGGCTGTAAATATGGATGCCTGGTCAGGCAGTCGCATTCTTGCGACAAAAGAATTGCCATATGCAGCGCAACCAACTTTGTTACCATCTTTTGAGCCGTCAGTAAATAAATGTGTACAATATTTATATTTGTCTAAAAGTTCGGATTTGAAGGCTTCTGGGCTGGTAATAGATTAACGAAATTTTGATAAGTCAAGATTAACGTCTGGCATGTTGTAGGTCCAAGGAGGAACATTTTCATCTAAGTTCTGTAAAACGGTAGAAGTGTTGATATTAAGCATGTCCAAATCATTTTTAACGCGCAGGCTAAATGGTTTAATTTCGTTCGGTTTGTTGTCAAATTTATCAATGTAATTTGGTTTAAAAACAACTTTTCGCGCCGACTTTTCTACTATTGTTAGAAGATATTTGAGTTGCGTATTGTAATAAAAGCTTTTGTCGACGTAATTTTAATGATGGCTCGTTAGCTTCAACATAAAGACTTTCAACAGGTGAAGTTTTAAAGGCACCAAGGGCAATACGTAAGCCCTGGTTATGTATTGTAGTACGATTTACGTGCTGATCCGTACACAATTGACCCATAATCTAGTTTTGAACGAACAAGACTTCTGTATAATTTAAGTAATGTTTGTGAATCAGAACCCCAATCAGTATGTGAAAGTACTTTAAGTACTTATTTAAAGCTTTAATACATTTTGTTTTTAGAATTCAAGATGACAACAGTAGTTATTCACTTAGTTCTACAAATGAGACAATCACAAGACAAGACACAAACACTATGACGTCACAATGTTTCACGAAAATACGCTAACAAGCACACCAGCAGACGATATATATATTACAATGACGTAAGACAATTTCAGACACGTGACATAAGGACGTACAGACGTAACAACATGTACAACGACACAATACAAACACAAGAAAATATTAATGCAAAGCATTAAATACCGCCGGATAGTGGTATGTGTACATAAATCAAAAGAGAAAACAAAGATATATGCGGCAAAAGAGTACAAAATTCTGTATTCTGAGGTATAATACAGAACATGTAAAGTGTTCCATGATAAATGTCACAGTTTATAAGTCTATATATTTACTACATTATTTAATTAATACATTATTCCTTTTTACAAACTTAAAAAGTACGGCTTATTGGCCACTAATTACAGCAATAAATTTATGTAAACTTACTAAATATACTCGCATGTCTACGTGTTTTAGTCTAAACCAGGGTTTAGAAGATAATTACAATGTAGCAACTTCTTAGAGAAACTTCTTTTAAACATGGTATAAATGTTTTAAATAATAAATAAAAGTTATGTATATGAAAACACGCCAGATTTAACATCATGCATTTAGCGCTTCGTATACGATAAACCCGATCTAAATTTCTCAACTCGCGTACTTTCTTATTTACCACGAGCCTATAGCAAATCTGTTCACGGAGACGTGCGTGAAATATGTACGGTACGTGGTTGTTTTTAGCATACGCAAAAACTTATATGCGGTTATGTGTGTTATTTTGAGAATAATTTAGTGATTAAACGTCTTTATTTAGAAAAAAATATTAGTTAATACTTAAACAATTGTAATGTCGTAATATTAGTATCTAACCTTCTACGTATTAGAATCAAGAAAGTATTTCAGAGAATTTCTTTTTCTTTTCGCAATCGTACGACCGTGTTCGTTATTTTTAGCCAAACGTTATCTATTAAAGTAACCATTGCGAACAAATATTACATAATAAGTTAAATAAATATTCATACAATGTTATATAAATATCCTAGGTTCATTGTATATGAATCAAGGGAGTATTTAAGAGAGAAAAGGTTGTCTTCTAAGCAAAAATATGACAGCGTACACTATTTTGAGACAAGGATTATCCATTAAAGTAAACTGCTCGAACAAAAATCACATTCTGAGTATCAATTAATATTATAACAAGTGTTTAAATTATATCTAAGTGTCAATGTATCAGAATTAAGCGAGTGTTAAGGAAAATTTGCAAGAATATGTTTTTCTTATACGAAAAAATACGACAGTGTGCGTTATTTTAGGCAAATTTCTTCCATTTAAATAAACTTTTCGAAGAAAATCTCATTCTGATTCGTTATTAATATTCTACCAAGTGTTTTTTAAGTATTTAAGTATCATTGTATTAGAATTATAATAGTGTGCGAGAGTATTTTCGATTTTAGCGCGAGTATGCGAAGTATGCGGTAAGTATTTGGAGTATGCGGTAAATCGTGCGGCCGTCAATGCGAAGTATGCGGTAAGTATTTGGAGTATGCGGTAAATCGTGCGGCCGTCAATTTAGGGGAGCAGCTATTTTACAATGTCTTAAAATATAAATAAGGTTACATGTTCTTTATAAAATGCCCCCCCCCAAAAAAACAGAAATTTTTATTGCAGTACTATAAAACTAAAAATTATTACAATTAAGCACTGTCAACATTTGTAAATAAAAAAGCAGGACGCAAGTAAAAGAAGTCATGAACTGCTCCTACCACGGTCATCAGATTCTGACGATACCAATATACCACCGGCCTTCAGGCCGGCGGTAAATGAAATCACCACTGGCGGATATCGAACGCGCGCGTGAACAAAATAAAAAGAAATGGCAAAAACTCAACGAGCTTGACGCAGTCTTTATCCACGTCCATAGAGACACAGTGGATTATTTGAACACTGTACCAGTTTGAAAAGTCCAAGATATTGTGGCTTAAAGCCTGATAATAAAGAAGATGTCAACGTGCTATAGTTACCTGTTAATTAATTCTTCTTACTTCTTTTTCACTCAAAAGGCCGTTTTGTAAGTGTCATGTAAGAAAAATGATTGATAGAAAGAAACGTAAATAGTTACGAAATGAACACAGTACATTACATGTATATAAAATTGCAAGCTGTCGATGGCCAAACTAACTAAGCTTATCTACCTCTGGAAAATAAAAACTTCAGATTGTTATTTTTCTCGACAAAATGATCAAACGATTTGTTTTTCTTTAATACACTTTTTAAGCCTAAAGATTTCATCGCGTAAATTAGTAAAAATAAATGTCATTTCTGAATTAACGCTTGATTTCTTTACTTCGATTAATCTTGCGATGGAATGTCATATAACATTAGAAGGCTCTGCCTTTATATTGCCGAGTTCATTTTAGAAAATATGAGTTCACCAGAGACTTGCCAAGTACAACGGTGTTAGGGGAAATAAGAAAAAAAATATCTTTCGTTCGGATGGTTAATTATTTTCCAGTTGTAGACTGTAGAATATAGGTCAGGCACGCCACAGCTTTGAAGGTTTAGTCCAAAATGCATGTTTGAAATTGACTTGTTTCTTTGAAGTATAATCTGTTTTTGATTGCTTAAAATTTCAGAAATTAAGTAAATTTAATTATAACAATATAATTATTGACCGAGATATTGCAAGTTCAGATGCGAATGTATGGCTTTGTTGAGCTAGCTCTAAAATCAGTGGTTATAATTGCAAAGGTACATGAGAAATCGGCGTAAAATTGGAGCGATGAAGTTATAACGGTCAGCCTATTTCTTACTTTGTGTGATTTTACTGATTTCAAGGAACAAGAAACAATGCGAGCCATTGTGCTTTCATTTCAGCTAAGATTGTTTAGTATTAGATAAATTTCACAATTTTGTCACTGATTTTCGCGACCATCTAAACAAAAAAATACATATTCACATGCCATATGGACAGAAAATTATTTTTAATCGCATGTTTTTTAATGTTTTAGCTAGAACATATATTATAGTTAATATCAAAGCTCAATTACTAGCCAACAATCATCTCTTTCAGGAGTAAGGTTGCAAACCAGTAATTGAGAATTTCGTGTCGAGTCTGGGGATTATCGACCAAGAAGCCAAAAAAACTGTGCCGTGCCTCTAGAGCCAAATAATTATGATATGATTGTCTAGCAATTCACTACCGCTAGAATGTTTTACAATAAAAAATATCCTAAAACTACTAAACTACACTTGATCGTAAAACATTCAAATACGAAGTCACGTGATCACATGAGAACCTTCGTCAGTTCCGAAATTTAGAATTTTCTTAGTAAATAAATACACCTAATGTTGTAAAACTGTTCTCATTTTAAAACTATCGTACATATTGCGATACAGTTTACGATAGTAGTATCAGAAATATGTCTAAAATCCGAATATGTAAAAATCTCATATTCAAAAATTTTGCCATTCGGCCCGGTTTTCACAGAGCCTGGCTCATATCAATCCTTTTTGTTTAAGTGTTAAAATGTTAACAGTGGTTGGAAAAATAGATGTACCGGGATAGAACACAGCGACATTTGTGAACTCTTAAAAAAATATCTTAGAACTTGTTGAGGAATGAATCTTCATAGAGGTCTAGAATGACGAAAATTCACAAGTTTATGTAAGCATACAAGTACTTATTAGCCATTAGCAAAACTACAGTGCGTACAAAAACACTGTTTATGTAAACAATACAATGAACTAATCCACGACAGGGAATGCTCAGGGTGACAATAAAATATATCATTTTAATATGTTTTATGAGTTTCTTGTTGGTGTGATGGTACCATTACCAGCATAATTATGGACTTTAGTCAGTTATCTTTCCCTGATAAAATCTGAAGCAATCTAATTGGTAAGTAGGTCCTTACTGATGGAATCCTCGGATATTATCATTGAATTCCTATGTAAGGATAACAAAATATTTCATCTAATATCTTTCTTGTTAATGTTGATATTAACAGAAGTGATGGAAATTAGATAGTTCTTTAACTTAAAAATAATTAACTTGAATTTCAAACAAATTAAATGATTTACAAAAAAGGTTATTTAAGATTAAATTTGGCAAATTAACATTGTAAATTAAGGGTAAAATCCGAGTAATCCAACTAACTAGACCTACCTATTTTAAAGAGTATACAAGGGGAAATAACTGACTAAAGTCCCTTATTGACTAAGAGGTGGAGGTTTATTCGCCACACTAATTTTGAAAAAATGAACATACGACTTATATTTACAACACTGCCTACCTCTGGAATGGACTGGTTCATTGTTTATGTTTACACAAACATGTTGCGTTATATTGTTCTAACTATAAGAAATGATACAAAAGGGAATGACGACTTACCAGGAAGTAATAGAATGAAAGACATAATGATGATGATTCTTGTCGAGATCAAACATGACAGTGGTTGTTTTACTCTTGATCTGTTGTGGTTTGTATACCGGAACGATGGGCTCTAAAATATATAGAAATTAAATATAGTTTTTTTTCTAGGTTTAACGCCATGTCAACACAATTTAGGTCATTGTACGGCGTCCAGCGCACCTAACCTAGCTTTCCTGGACCCTTGTCCATAACTAGTACTCACCTACATTTCCACAAGGCCGGAAACTTCTCCATATTATCTAATCAATGGAGGAAAATCGACATTATTGTCAAATTTTCATGGAAGGGTACAACCTCCCCGGGTGGGATTCGAACCCGTACCCCCTTCGGGACACGAGATTCCAAATTCCGGCGCGCTACCAACTGCGCTATCGACCCGGGTTTACAATACAGAAACATTTTGAACCGTACTAATATGCATAATTCCGTCAAAAGTCATTTAAAAAATTCTAATATAGCTTGTTTATGATAACATGAGGCATTGTTTACATAGACTACCATTTAGTTTTGTCTCAAGGTAGCTTAATGTCACAGAGTTAGAAAAATATGCAGCCTGACCGGGACTCGAACCCAGGACCCCTCGCTAACAGGGCGAGTGCTCTCCCGACTGAGCTTTTCTGTCGCTTACATATACTCCTCCTCATAATGTATACAGTTAAGTACCGTGATTATTAATTATAAATTATGATGTCCTGTCCAAGGGACGTAATGACGTGCTCAATAATAATCTCCTCACAGTGCTTAACGTCTCGCTTTGCTAATTAACCACTGCCATCACGTAAATCACGTGACACTAGTAATACCATTAGACAAAAATGGCGACCCCATGAATACATCTAAACTCCTCACAGTGCTTACATTACGCTTTGTTATTTTTACAAATTAAAACTATTTTTATTTATCTTTATGTACTTTGAACATCATAATTTACTACAAGAAGACTGTTTTTTTATAGAAAATATTGAAAATGTAAAAGAAAAGATGAGAAAAAAATATTAGGCACTCTGAGGGACGAATTCACTCGTGATGGCAGTGGTTATTGATTTAATAAAGGGAAATAACTGGTGCGGGGAGTTTGGTTCAATAAGGGGAGATCACCGCGTATGAGACTGCGTTCATTTAACTGACAATGTTTAATTATTTTCATAGTCAACAACTTTCAATTTCACACATTTGTACGCAGTAGCTATCAAGATGGTTCTTTATGAAATGTTGGGAGGAAAATTAACAAAAGAAAATAAATTATGAACAAACTTAATCCAGGGAAGAACGACATGACATGTGCAGGAATAGACCTGATGACTTTTTGCATTGACAGATGTGCAACTGACTGAGATTAACTATGTGAGTTATTATTTTTATACTGGGTTTAACGCCGTGTCATCACAATGGTAGGTTATGTTACAACGGCCAGCGCACCTAACCTAGCTTTCCTGGACCCTCGTCTATAACTTGTACTCAGCTATCCTTCCACGAAGCTGTAAACTTCTCCATTTTATTAAACCTAAATGAAGGTAAATTGACATCATTGTCAAATTTTCATGGAAGGGTATAACCGTCCTGGGTGGGATTGGAACATGTACCCACTTCGGGGCGAATTGCAAATGCGAAACTGCACTACAGAACTGGTTAAGCTTCAGTAATAAATATTTTTAAAATAAACTATTTGTTATTTTCCCTGTAAAATGCCAAATTCAAATCACAGTACTGAACAATCTGTTTAACAAAACTGAAAACTGAAAACAGGGCCGAAATCTGTTACAGGGCCAATAACACTTATTGGCCCATATCCAATAATAAATTAATAAATATCAAAAACTGGTCCGTAAAAAGTTATTTAATAAAATTGTCATTAAATAAGGGATTTGATATAGGCCCTATAATTTTTCCTCAGGACAGTTTTATTGGCCGTATGCCTTCGGCCTTTGGCCAAAACGACTGTCCTTGGAAAAATAACAGGGCCTATATCAAATCACTTATTCATTAACATATTATAAAATACGTAGGAACGGGCGTGGCCGAGCGGTTACGGCGTTGGATTGGAAATCATTGGATAGCCAGCTCCACGTCAGTTCGAATCTCATCCAAAACCTACCCCGATGTTTCCTTGAGCAAGAAACTGTATTCTTCTAGCTCCGGGCTAGAAGAATAAAGTTTCTAGCTCAAGGAAACACCGGGGTTGGACCAGGAAGCGGACTCGAAAGTGATAAATCTAAGTTGTAAGAACTTGTTTCACAATCGAGCTAAAATAAATTAGAATAAACTAAAAAAAACACATTGGAACTACTCACCTCGCCCATATATGTTCCCATATTTTACTATGTATATCTACGAATGACGTGAAGAAAACTTCAATAAGACAATCATATCTGTAATAAATAAATAAACAATATCCTATATAATCAAACTAAAATTATGCGGAGGAATTGAAGCTAATGTTAAAAAATGAAGCTAATGTTAAAAACTCACTGGGTCAATTTGGATTTTTGGTGAAAGAATTTATTTATTTATTTATTGGAGTTAACGCCGTGTCAACACAATTTAGGTAATTTTACGGCGTCCAGCGCACCTAACCTAGCTTTCCTGGACCATTATCTATAACCAGTACTCACCTACCCTTCCACAAGACCGGAAACTTCTCCATATTATCTAATCAATGGAGGAAAATCGACATTATTGTCAAATTTTCATGGGAGGGTATAACCTCCCCGGGTGGGATTCGAACCCGCACCCCCTCGGGCACGAGTATCCAAATCCCGGCGCGCTACCAACTGCGCTATCGACCCGGGTTTGGTGAAAGAAAGAAAGTGGTTATTATATATTGTCCACCGAAAGTTAGGAGACATTTTCACTTTGAGCGCCTACTACATTGGGTTTATCTAAAATGTGATCTATCACACGATTCTATTGACGTTTTAAATAGCTTATTTTATTATGTTTTTTAACAAAAACCTGCACCCCTTTTCACAAAAAATCTTACTAAAATGTTATTGTAAGTCAATTTCATACATTTTGCCTTTGAAAGTCAGATGGATAAAAACATTAAAGTATGATATGATATTCAAAAAGTATACAATATTCTACATAATTTTATAATATTTGGATTTGATTGGCCAAAAAATGACCGTATTCCGACCAGACATATCGAAAAGTGTTTTGACATTACTGGACATTCGGTCCAGTGATCTGGGAAGAATCACCGGACCGAATCAGGTTTCACTGGACTGGAAAAAATCATCTAAATGTCAATACCTTATGACTTATCATTACTGTTTTCTGGTTGCTAATCTGTCATTGCCATAACTATTAACTGAGAACAAACGTCAAAATTAGTTCAAAACATACCAATAAGTAAGATAAAAGGGCCGATACATGTCCTCATTTCAATTTAAAAAAAATGAAATTTTACCCGACATTCAGACTGGCTTCGACAGATTTTTTCCTGGACCGACTGGAATTTCACTGGTCAGGTCAGTCAGACCGGCACTTTTCGGAATGTCTGATTTCAATTGTTTCTTGCTTTTGACTTACGTTATCGTGATAGTGTTAGTGATAAGCATCACTGATCGGTATCTAATCTTAAAATTATTTTCTTTTACAAGTGCGAGAAATATTGAAGTATGTAGCACACATGTCCACTGATCGAGGTGTCGAAGGTTCGAATCCCAGGAAGATATACTTTCGTGGAAGTTGTTCGTGGAACATTTTCCCTCCTAACACTGATTCTAAATTATGTAGGACAGTTATCAGTTACAGACGGAAGTATTAATATTTATATGATAAAAAGCAAATTCCAGAGATTTAGCCTCTCTAAGAACGATGAATATGTTGACTGGCTTGTGTGTTGCTACGACTTAAACCCTAATTAAACAAAACCAAACAGTAATTTGAAGCTAATTTCCTTTAGATGACCTTTGACTGTACACGTGATGTCAATGAGGGCTTTTAGTCACATACTCTTCCTTGATAAAGTCTAAAGCGATCCAATCGGAAGTAAGTTCTATCAGTTGGAAACCTCTGACTAAAACGTTGAAGACTTATGCAAGGATAATAAAATATTTCATCTAATATCTTTCGTGTTAATTAAGATATTAACAAGAGTGATGTTTGGATAGTTCTTCGACAAAACAATACTTTGTTTGATTTTCAAACAAATTAAATCGTTCAAAAATAAGGTATTTAAGATTGATTGTGTCAAATTGGCATTGAAAATTAGGGTAAATTCCGAGTAATCCAACTAATTGAACCCAGCTATTTGAAGAATATGCAAAGGGAAATAACTGACTTACGTTGCTTATTGTGAACAAGAATTGATAAACAACGACATGTTTGATTGATAAAGTTAATCAAAGTTAATGATATAAATACAAGGCTAGATCTATCGTGTTATAATGGCTAGTTGTTTAATAATAAATGAAACCTTTCTTTTTAAAATAAACGGTTAATGAGTTGAATCTTTCATAAACGAAACAACTATCAACAGACGTTTGGCGTTAATTGTCCAATAACATGTAAGTTACCTAACTTGAAAGTATAGCCTTAGTCTAGTACGGGTTTGTATAGTCTGATGTAAGATACATTTGTTATGGTTTAACGCCGTAGCAACACATGCATTGTATAGGTCATATAACAGCGGTCAGTCCACCTACTCAATTTTCCTGGAAAGGTTAAATCTCTGGATTTAGCCGTTAACCAACTATTAGGCGCATACTTTCATCAGTGACTGACAACTGCCCTACATGGTTAAGAATTATTGGTAGGAGGGAGAATGACTGTAGAAATTATTTTATGACCAAAATCCACGAAAGTATGTCCAACCCGTGAATTGAACCTACGATCCCTTGATCAGTAGACTTGCGTGATATTGACTGAGCTAGCTGGGCGGCTAAGATTTGACAGTAGTATATTATTTAAATTTATTTATCTCATGGTTATGAGGAATTTTAACATACGACTCCATTTTTGTCTAGTTCACACATTGTCATGTGTCTTGAATACAAATTACATTAATAAGAGTTTTTAGACTGCCAATAACCACCGCGTATCAATAAAAGGGTTGTAGTAATACATCGAAGATTGCGCTCCCTCGCAGTTAGTGAATATACATTAGTCCGATTTTATCCGAGAACTGTGACTGTACTTTTGTAGTTTTAGAATTTTTGAACATTCTTACGAAAAGGTAACGCAATTTGTTTAACTTGTCATTATTGCATCGGACGTATGTGTCCGAATCGTTTCCGGACTGCGCTATTTCGAAAAATGTTTTTGGTGCACAATACTAAACATAATATAATACATATATCATGTATACTTTAGATACAACAGTTTGAACTTATTTTCAATGTAGTACTTGCTGGTTTTACATATTGTCAATGTTATGATTGGATTCTTCCAACCTGTCACGACTCACCGAATAAAATCGGACTATACTGTAACTTAACAGAAAATAAAAGGGGGGTAACTTTCAAGCGATGCAAAGGGGAGTAATCGGTGATTAATATATCATTGTTTTCACTAACAGTTAAAACTTATTATGATGTGAGTATGTACAATGCCTTCTAAATTTACCTTTACTCTTGAAAAATCATTAATACGATCTTATTTACTTCATATGCATTATGATAACTATAACAGATTGTAACATTTAAAAGGAGAGAAATGTTACTATGTACATGAACAATGGTAACACATGTATTGTTCGTTTTTTCTCAACTGTCAAAACATGAATAATTTCACGGTGAATGCGTTTGTTGAAATTCTTGTTGTATTACACCCATGAGATTCCGAAAGTGTGTATTATGATCGAGTAAAGCTTCTTATGCCGTATTATAAGCTTTAGTCAAGATATTTTTAATGAAAACAAGGCCGCCAGTACAAAAACAATGCATTCAGTCACCGTGGAATTATTCAAGCTTTGACAGTTGAGAAAAAACGGACAACACATTAGTATATGTTTTAATTTCTCAAGATGAGATGTGGTTAATGATAAGGAACATACATATTTTAAAATTTGAAAATATAACCTTAACAAATTCAAAGTAAAAATATATAATATATTTTTAAGAAAATTTTAAGTTCATGGGAGACAATTTAAAAAAAGGGGAATTTGGAGTAATGAACCTTGTCACATGAGATGTGTTTGATAATAAGGGACATTTATTTAAAGTTTGAAGTTGATACCTAAAGAAATAAAACAGTTGCAGTAAAAAAATATTTTTAAGTTCAAGGGGGATACTTCTAAAAAAATGTATTTGGAGTTATGATCATTGTCACATGAGATGAGGTTGATAATAAAGAACATATATTTAAAGTTTGAAGTCAATACCTTAAGAAATAAAAAAGTATAGTGAAAAATATTTTACTGCACATAAACTTTAATCAGAAATATGGACGCCGACGCCGACGCCGACGCCGACGCTAGGACGAGTAAGAGAGGTCTCCATTTACTTCGTAAAGTCGAGCTAAAAATTAGCAACATTTTAACAACTAAGTAAATCCTTTGGTGTAAATTATACATAAATGGATATTTCAAATTTGATTGGGACCAAAATTCACTCTTTATGGGTAAAAAAGGAACATATTCCGAGGTCTGCAAATGAGGCATCTTTATGAAGCGGCCGGACCCTAAGTAAACCTAAAAATCATCATAACCAAATAAAAAAATGAAGTAAGAACCAAATAAAAAATGACTTTCGCACTTTGTTATATTATGTCATTCTTTTATAAGTTGATATTTTAAATGTGATAAATAGTAACAATATGAATGTATTGTTCCATTGCTATAATAAACTAATGCAGGCTTTCATATACAAAGTGCGAGTGCTGTTCTATTCTGCTCTGTTCTTCATACTATTAACTATTATAATTTAAACTTAAAAACTACAAAATGTATAATTTTAAATTAAAAATGATAAACACCTTACAACACTGTCTTATTTGAATATGGAATGTATCATTTAATATGGAATTCACTATTTATAAACATGAGACTACATGTAGCCCCTTTAACCTTTATAAACATGAGACTTCATGTAGCCCCTTTACAAATATGAGACTAAATGTATCACATGTGTTGGGACATCTTCACTAAGGATTAAACGCTAAAATCCCGTCCAAATTTAGTTCATGCGCCGCATGGGCAAAATCCACTATGTACAGTCTCTATCAACCAATAACTAGTATAATGAACAAAATTTGAAAACTACAATACGAATAGGCTACATACAGTCTAGTGAATTCCATATTAAATGATACATTCCATATTCAAATAAGACAGTGTTTTACCGTTTTTAACTCACAAGCAAAAGTTCGAAACACTAAATCCAAATATTAAACAATCAGAAAGTCATTTCCGAAATAAAAAATATTATCCAATTTCACAAGTTTTATATAGAAAAACAAGTTTTTAATAATCCAAACGTTTGGAATTTATATCGAAAATATCAGATTCACTTAGAACGAATGTCGAAATATAAAATCCAAACTTGGCGCAGTTATGACGAAAATTTAAGATCTACAGTAACCGAAATTGATTAAAACTTGTGAGCAATCAGGTGCGAAACAAGGAAATGTCTAATTCTCGTGCTATCATGATTTCTAGCAGTCTAACTTCATGGATTAAAGGCGTATAGGCTATACATATTATCAGAGAACAGTATTAACGTTTGATTCTTTACACCGCAATTAAACATTTCTTTTTGGTCATTTATTTGAGTAGAAAATCGACGAGGACTTCCGAATGACTTGGTATATACACTCGCCATTAGTTGACAACTGTCCTACATGAAGAGGTAAGCGAATGGCGAAAAAAATACTTCATTGCCAAACTCTATAAGGTGGTATGTCAGTCCCGCCACGGAATTTAACCTACTACCCAAGCATCATTGTCATCAATCTGATTAAAACCTGATCTAAAATTTTCCGCTCGCATTCTCGCTAATTTAGATCTGGCCTTTTCCAAACGAAGGTCACGTTCAGGTAACCCTTTCATATCATAATATTTATGACGAAATTGTTATGATACGTAACTTGTTTACACCGCTTACGTCACGCAATTTGAAATGAGCCGCCCAATCGCAGACTGTGAATAATACCGCTGTTTATGCAAACCTTGGTCTAAAATAGAAATTACGAAATCAAAATGTGTTTAATAGTGTTTTCGTCTAGATGAAAGCTACGTATTGATTGGTGGACATCTCGACGTGACCTTCCACGGAGAAAGTAGAGAGCCTGTATGACAACGCTAGATACAGGATATCTGTTTACGGAGAGTGCATTGTCATACGAGTAACACATTCCATGCTTGAAACTCATTATTTCTTAGAAAATTTGAATAATCATGGAAAACTGCATTTTGATATTGTTAAACTTAAATTCAACGGTCAGTGAAACATGCATTAATCCTTCTGAATCAAATACTCTATTTGTTCAATAATTAGGGACTTTTGTCACTTATTTTTTCCTGATAAAATCTGAAGCAATCTAATTGGTAAATAGGTCCTTATAGTTGGATTTCTCGAATTTTATCATTGAAGTCCTATTTAAGGATAACAAAATATTTCATCTAATATCTTTCTTGTTAATGAAGATATTAACAGAAGTAGTGAAAACTAGATAGTTCTTTACCCTATAATTACTTAGCTTGATTTTCAAGCAAATTAAACGATTTACAAATATATTATTTGAGATTAACTTTGGAAAATTAACATTGAAAAGTAAGGGTATGGCCTATAATCCGAGTAATCCAACTAATTGAACCTACCTTTTTGAAGAGTGAACAAGGGGAAATAACTGACTAAAGTCCCTTTTCCCCGTCTACAAATACGGACATCTGTTTTATTGATAGTAACTTAGTAAGTGTAGTGAGTAATTAAATCAGCAGGGCTACTTTATGCGCCACTGAAGCGCAGTTGGTAGCGCGCCGGGATTTGGATACTCGAGCCCGAGGGGGTGCGGGTTCGGATCCCACCCGGGGAGGTTATACCCTTCCATGAAAATATGACAATAATGTCGATTTTCCTCCATTGATAAGATAATATGGAGAAGTTTCCGGCCTTGTGGAAGGGTAGGTGAGTACTGGTTATAGACAATGGTCCAGGAAAGCTAGGTTAGGTGCGCTGGACGCTGTAAAATGACCTAAAATTGTGTTGACACGGCGTTAACTCCAATAAATAAATAAATAAATTATGCACCACTGACAGCGGATTAAATTTCTAAATATCAGCTCACATGTAAAAACTTTTCTGATTACAAAAGGGGCGTAAATCTGCAAAAAAAGCAAACTAGATATTCACTAAGAACATCAAACTCCTCCCAGTGCTTACGTCACGCTTTGTTACTTTAATCACTGCCAACACGTAAATCACGTGACGCTAGTAATACCATCTATTTATAGAATGCCCAAAAGTCTCACAGTGCTTACGTCACGTTTTGTTATGTTTACAAATTAATAATCAAAACTATTTTTTATCTATATGTACTTTAAACATTATAATTTACTACAAGGAGACTCAATCTGTAGAAAATATTGAAATGTGATAGAAAAGATGAAAACAAATATTCGGCTCTCTGAGGGACGTATTTACTTGTGGTGACAGTTGGTTATTGATTTAATAAAGGGAAATAACCGCTGCGGGGAGTTTGAAAGAACATGTGTGTGAAGTTAAAAACAATGTCCTTCAGTTATTACAGAGATACCAGCTTACAAGTGAAATCTTAACATCAAAGACGCCGGCTAATGGGCGACTGTATTAGCTCATATATTCAATTATTACATGATTCTTTATATAAACGTAATTTGATATTTTTAACTGTTTTCTTTTTAATTCTAGAAACTAGCCTCGTTCGCGAAATGTTGACCGGTGAATAGTATACAGTTATTTCATATGTGATTTGGGAACAGTCAAACTGTTGTCCCTCGGTGTCGAGGATAGTGTTTTGAACTGTTTCCCGAGGAATAAGTGGTCATTGATACTTGACAACGATCAGTGGTCTCATACAGGTACACGAACTAAAAGGCGTGATAGCAATCGTCAATTTTAACCAAAAAGGAAAAGCATAACACATGTTGGTTCCATCGGATTCACTATCAATGTTAATGAATAATTATTTCAGTTAGGTGACATCGTCGTAATATAATTATTTTGGTTGCAAATGACATATTGGTGGGGAAGGATATGAAATTAGTATATATAGTAAGAAAATTATTTAACTGTCATTAACCCCACTGATTTAAATACTCGTGGCCGAGCGGTTACAATGCTGGACTGGTAAAAATTGGATAGCCAGCTCCGCGTTGGTTAGAATACCACCCAAAATCCCCGTTGTTTCCTTGAGCAAGAAACTTCATCCTACAAGCTCAGTACTGGGGGACATGCAAGCGGACTCGAAAGTGATTAATATAAGTTGTAAGAACTTGTTTCACAATCGAGCTAAAATAAAAAAAGTAAAACAATGATTTAAATACTCGATGATGAATGTAGAAACACTGAAGTGAGTATTTAAATCAGCAGGGTAAATGTATGCACCACTTACAGTTGAATAAAATTTATCAATAAATGCACATGTTTGTGGTGAATATTTTTAAATAATTGTTACAAGCAGGGCTCTGGGGTATGTTATGTTCGTCACTAACACCTTTGACAGTCA
The DNA here is from genome assembly GCA_025267735.1 of Mactra quadrangularis. Taxonomy (NCBI): domain Eukaryota; kingdom Metazoa; phylum Mollusca; class Bivalvia; order Venerida; family Mactridae; genus Mactra; species Mactra quadrangularis. Next base: position 5,468,917 of record CM046311.1, on the reverse strand, counting down.
CATGAGGTGACCTGACGGCTGGACCATTAACTTTTATCAAAAATCAAACTAATTATATATAAATATTAAATTATGTCACTTTTAAACCGTTTCTTTTTATTTTTTATACGTTAGATGTGGACACAAAACGACAATACCAAACTTAGTAAAACGTTTTCATGGAGTATCCGCTTTTAAGAGTTTTTCATATACATACATCAACGGCTTAATGCAAAACTGCTCTAACTTTTTTCAAAAATCTTTTTTTTTGCATTCTTTTAGTAATTACATGATAACAAGAATCCAATAATAAAGTTTGACAAGATTTGAAATTTTAATGATATGAAAAAGAAACAAATTGCATTTTACTCTCCATAAAAAAGATCCGTTTTGTTCAAAGCACATTTTAGGCCTCCTTAAAAGTTTTGAAAAAAAACGTAAAGTTAGGGCAGTTTGGCATCAGGTCGACAATATGTATGTTTACCTTGCTAATCATATTAAAACCAAGTTTATCGTATATAAATGTATCAGTCTTTAGAAATGACGGTGAAAAATGACGGGCGTATACGACCTTACTCGCAGAAACAATCTTATTGCTTTAGATAACTGTGAATGAAAAGTTTAAATAGTTATCATACCCTATCATACATTGACTGTAAGCTTTTATTTACTCTGTCTTTGGGTTTATCTCCCCCTTATACAAGCTAGGAACTACTTTTCTTTGGATTCATTTATACACAACCGACGATAACCTGATTACCGCCGAACTACTTGACACCTAGCTGTCTGAACTATGACCTCTTCCCGTTAGTATTGCAATTAGAGACACAGTGCGTTGCATACACCTTCGCGTATGTTTATTAAATTTCAAATTTTTAAGCATTATATCATCTCAAGGACCCGAAAGTGTTTGAAGACAATGTGAACTCTTCATTAAAGAAGGTTCACACTTTACAGTAACTACGCAAACAACCGTGGAGTGATATCACGGTAGATAATAAATACTTCAATATTATGATAATATGTTTATAAGTCTTTTAATCTAGCAAGTTCAAGAAAAAAATGTCTGGCATTTTTTTCAACTTGCTTCCCCCACGAGACAAAAGTAGAAATCGTCAATCGGTACATTATGTAACAAAATTCAGAAATCATAAACTCATTTCAAGAATTAAAATGCATGAAATAAAGTGTTCTTAGTATTCGCTCTTAGATTAAGGTACCAGGGGGGCAAAGCGACACGTAGCGATAGGCCTAGACAACAGATCCCATCTTTTTAAGTTGTAGATTAATTTGCACTAAAATCGCCATTATTAGAATGCTACATTACTGCTTCCAAAATGTTTAAAGATTTTAAAAAATAGGAATGAATAAGCAGCTTTCATTTCACAATAGTTTTGCATTTTAGTGAGCTTGTTTTAGTTGTACGACCTTTTTCAACCTTTTTCGACAGCAAGAAACATTGGGCGTATATAGTTTATTTAAACATCGTTTTTAAGATTAAAGTTTCCTAAAATACCATCCTCTGACGGTCTCTGTCTACTTGCTATCATACATGTAAAGAGACATCGTTTGTACTTAGGATCAAGCATACAACTTTCAATACAATGGACCGGTTATTGTTTTAAAGTCACCATCGTTAACCACTCGATCAAGAAGGCGTGAAATACAGAACAGAACAGAAATTTTATTTGACAAAAGCACATAGACTTATAATACAATACAAAATGTTTATATAAAGGAGTGTATAGAAAGAGGGGCATAAATAAAATAATAAGTAAACTCACGTGACAGTTACTGAAGTTTTTTAGTGATAAGCATGTGAGGATAAGTCAAATATGTTTGTTTGTTTTTGTTTGTTTTTGTTGGGTTTAACGGCGTAGCAACACATATAAGGTCATATAACGGCGGTCAGTCAACCTACTCACTCCTCCCGGAAAGGCTAAATCTCTGGATTTAGTTGTTAACCGACTACTAAGCGCATACTTTCGTCAGTGACTGACAACTGCCCTACATAATTAAAAATCATTGGTAGGAGGGAGAATGGCCGTAATAATTTCATTACCAAGCTCCACGAAAGTATGCTCCGCCCGGGAATCGAACCCACGACCCCTCGATCAGTAGACTTGCGTGCTACCAACTGAGCTAGCCGGGCTATACGTCAAATATGAAAAAAACCTGAAAACATAAACCACATATAAGTTCATGTATCTATGAAGAATAAAAATCAAAACGTGAATTTTCTTTAAATGAAAATATGAAAGCTTAGTTTTGGTGTAAGAAGGGTACCAGGGCATCAAGTGCTATAGCTTGTAATATGCTTAGAAAACTCGCCCTAGACCACCATACCTTAGATGTAAACCTACTACGAAGCACTTAAAAGTATTTATCATCGTTTTTTTTTTAAAGAAAAACATCTTCCTTTTTTATCTTTTTTCTTCAAAATTGAATTTTGTACGAGCGAGAGTTAATTTAGGGTCCATCTGCAGTCGACTACTCTAAGATTCAAGCACTGGCGTAGGACACGGTCCATGAAAACTGGCTATGTGAGTCAGCCTAGACAAAAAATGAATAAACTCATAAAGTGACATAAAATCAAATAATTTAACTGATTTACAACTGTTTTCATATTGTTTTATCATTCAGACGTACGACCAACTAAAACTTTATTATACAAGGTATACTTAACGAACTCCTAAGTACCCCGATTTCCATATTGTAGGAAATTGTTATTTTTCAACATTTATGTCCGATTGATAATGGAAATGTGTATAGGATCATACTGTCGTCTGCTTGCATGGCTTTCATGCTTCTTTATCTATGCAAAACCGGGTTTGTCGTGCAAGTGTGGAAATGGGAAGATCTAATTGTTATGATTTAACAGAAAAAAGCAATTAGAAATGTTATCCCTGCAGGTGACTCACAGCATTGCAAAATACCTATGGCCATTCCTTGTTCTTGTAGCGACATTCGAGTCAAAGGATTTTTGCACGAGAACCACATGTCAATTTTCGCTTTTCAACACGTGCACGACAAAACTGGGTTTGCATTGATAAAAACACAGGGAATTGTCAAGTTACCTCCCCTTGATTTTTTCAAACATACCTTTTATATATTTATATACAAGCGGTATAACTGCATTTACTTGACCACTTCATCTAGATTTTTTTTGTGACTCACATAGCGCAGACCATAAATACGATTAAATTATCAAAAACATCAAACTCGGACAAGTTTCTGCACAGATGAAATCAACAAATCTCGAGGAAAATCGTTTATTTTTCATATTTAAGAATAACCTATTTACCCCAATCAAAGAAAACATTTCAGAAAAACAATATTATTGAATAAAAAGGTAATAACTATAAGGGCCCCGTTACACCAAACTAGTTCCCAGAACGTTCGACCCCGTCCTTAAAATATCGCGAAACTGGTTGCGAACGAGCTAGGACGTGCCGTTTAAGTCGGAAAATGTCAGCTTTACGATCATAGTTCGTTCAGAACCAGTTCCCAATACGTGCATTTCGTTTTTATCCCGTCTGTAGTCTGTTTGTATCGGGATCTGATCGGGTAAAATAACTCGTTCTCGTCACGAGACACCGTCTCCAACTAGTCCGAACCGTTTGTAGTCCGTTTTAACCCGTTCATAACTAGTTCTTCTAAGCTCCTTTACTATTGACCATCTCGTTTAAGACAGTTCAACTCGTTCTAAGAACGTTCCCATCTCGTTTTTTTAGCGTTCTGAACGTAATGACATCACGTTCTGATCCGATTGCTATGAATATCCAGGACGTTTCTACCCGTTGGCATTCTCGTTCCACGGTATAAGCTGTGAGGACACAATTTGTCAAGCATCACTGTGACCACACCATGCTTCCAAAAAAGAGCAGAGCCAGACATGCGGTGCATGTTAAGACAATCGCTTCCAAAAATCACCTGATTAGATGAAGCTTTTGAAGACCAGCCTCTAGTTAAGCATAAGAATTCTGAGCCTCCTGAGCCAGTCAATGAAATTGAGGGTGTTGTATCTGTTTTATCTCCTGCTTCTCCTATGACTCAGACAGCCAGGTTTCGGGAGAAGATTTGGGACAGAGTCAGAAGCCAGAAAAAAGAAGAAAACTAAGACATACACCCATATCTTGGTGAGAAATGGTCTGTATTTATACCAAACCTTGCCAGATCGTTCTGTAGACGTTATTGTGTAGTACGAACTGCATACGAACGCAATAAACTTATTAAAAACGAGTAGAACGTACCAAAAACCTACTGCGAACTTTAAGAACTGCGTGTTAACGTGTTGCAAACTGGTTCAGAACTTTATAATTTGTTTTCATACATTTAGACGGGATAACAACGCACTATGGACGTATTCAAAACGAGTTAAGTCTGTGTGCAAACGGAATGAACCGAGTTACAAACGGAACAGGTCGGTGTGTAAACGTACTGCAAATTGATGCCCGATCGAACTACGACAAGTCACGTCCCGAGTACGATGCTCGTACGGTAATTTCGTTCGCAGTACGTCCATCCCGTTGCCAGTACGTTGTTACTCAGTCTAGTTGCAGAACGGGGTGGCCGCAGAAAATTTTTGAGTCGACTCAAAGTTCTGAAACCCCATTCTCGTTCAACCCCGTCCGAGCTCGTTCATCACGTTCGTACACAGACTGTAGCAAGTTGCTACTACGTACGTTCCGTTTTCACACAGTTGGTACTCGTTCGGTCCAATATTTCCAGAACGTAGTGAGAACGAGTTTGGTGTAACGGGGGTATAACTCTCCACCTCGACAGAAACACTTGCGAGCCATAAAAAGCGAAGTTGACAAACTCTATTCGGTAATCAGATGTTGTAGCCGGTATCCTTAATTTATTCAAAAAACTTGTAAGAAACTTTTTTTGATTGGTTAATTTTGCAAACGAAAATCGCCAAGACTTCCGAGTAATTCACTGTATCAAATTTGGAAGATTTCGACTTTTTCGCAGTATTTTGGTTGCCTCGTTTGAAAATAGGAAAAACCCCGTACGGTTCGACGAATCAGAATTTTTTTAACTAATTAGATTATTATGTTGGTGACGTATTAGTTAAAATGGTTATGAGAATAATTTTTTCAAGGTTAAATCAGATAAAAAGTGTACAGATATTCGTTTTGTTTCATGACAGGTGATAATTGGCACGATGTTTTGTATTTTTATAACTAGTGAAGCGAAAACACAATCTAACACGGAAAAAATCATGCTGAAATCGACGTAACATTGAAATTTTAGCAATTTTCATTCTGTTCAACTGTGCAGAAACTTGTCCGAGTTGAGCTTTTTATGCCGTTTTTGATGTTTTTGATAGTTTAACCGTATTTATGGTCTGCGCTATGAAACATTTAATATTCATAGCTCGAAGGGTTATGTTTAATCGATTTAATCGTGCCGTTAAAGTGCCACCAGGGTATCAGAATTTTTTTGTGTCACAAAATAATAAATCTAGATGAAGTGGCCAAGTAAATGCAGTTGTACCCCTTGTATATAAGTATATAAAAGGTATGTTTGAAAAATCAAGGGGAGGTAACTTGACAATTCCCTGTGGATATAACCCCATAAAAACCACTCAAGCAGACGACAGTATGGTCCTATATTCATGAAGCTCCTAAGGATTTTTTTCTTTGGGAAAAATCACCTTGGCTTAGAAAAATAGCTAAGTTGGTATTCACAAAGCATCTAAGGTATATCCTTAGGTAAGGAAAAATCTTGTTTTCGTCTAAAAATATTCCTTATCATTGTAAGTTGACATAAGGGTTTCCGTGACCCCCTCTAAGACACACATATAGACTCGAGGCCCCTTTTTTATCCTATTACAAAATACGCACTCTTTGAGGTGTCGCGCTTTATTTGTGAATTATGAGCGGTATTACATAAGGACAATAATAATACGTAATTAAGTTAATTATCAAATGAATAAAAAAACAAACTTGCACCATTTTTACATAAATGTTTACAAACAAGGCTTCAACGCGTTTCTGACTTGTTTTGGTTTTTGCAAATAAGTCATACTGAATAAATGCGCAATGGCAAAAATTTCAACGATTTTTATTCATTCGTGTGAAAATAAAATAAAATATATCTATACTTACAATTTAATGAATTTTTAATCCTATATTATAAGTGAAATATGTCCTCACTCTTTACACGTCAATCTAACATTTACTGCTTTAACATTTGCAGTTTGGGTGTGACGTTTTTCCCAATCTGACGGCCACGAAAAACCCGTGCGTGTTTTTAGAATATATTTATTTTGATTGAGGCGTAGCTATTACCACTGTACATATAGGCATAACTTGCACTTTTAAATTTACTACACATACGAATTAGCTTCATTTACTAATTGTTCAAACCACGCCTATTGTTTTAGCAGAAAAATTTTGCGAAGTATATGTATTTAGTAACACGGATAAATTAATAAAGAACGTGGTTGTCCTATCGGTACTTGAGTACTTGAAAGAATGATTATTAAAATTTTATATCGGAGCTTATAAATTTGCAATAATAATATAAAACAATATTCTAAGGTCAATTATAATAAAAATGTATATTGCATGTGTTTATTTACTCATACATTGTCTGTAAATATGTAACTTATGTAACTCTCCAAAATTGGAGGTAATAAAAGTATATATATATATTTTCTTTAAAAAATGACAAAGGTTTATGCTACAGTCCCATAAACATAAAAATAGCCGTGGGGGCACCATACGAGCGCCGTGCGATCAAGCTCGCAAGGACCCGTACGAACTCTTGCGTACCCGTATGGACTGATACGATTTTACCAGGGTCCGTGAGATGAGCCTAGTAGCCTGTTCAGTTACCCCGAACGTTCCGTAACGTAAGAGTCGGAACAACTCAACCCAAAGGCAACTCAACCCGAGTCAACTCAAAAAACTACTAACGGGTCGAGTTGTCTCAACTTTGGGTTGAATTATCCATAGGTTGAGTTCAATTCGAGTTGGGTTGTCCCGCACCCGTAACGTTCGCTTACAGTCGTTACTGAACACGCTGCAGGATACACGTATCAGTTTCAAAGTCAAATTGTGAACAAAATCGTGGCCGAGTATGGACTAAACTTGCAAATCTTCCAGCTACGGCTCCGTACGGGTCCACAACAAGCCACGAATTTATGGGACTGAGGCATTAATGAGTAGCGAATATCTACACAAACTAATGTTACGATGAAAACCAGCGCAAGTCAATACCAAAATGAGTCGCAAAATGTCACAAGATTACAACTAGTATAAAATGAACCGATATTTGGAAGGAATTTCAAATTCTGCAATATTTAGAGTGGTACATGTAAGAATTGACTGAACAAATTCCAGAACATTCTATGACTGTCTGTTTTCTGATGCAAGGGTATAAATGTCTGGTTCCCAGTCGTACTTTGACAGGTAAAGTACGTCTGTCAAAGCAGAATAATGGCGGCGCCCAATGTATTGTACAAGGTATCGGATATTTTTTGTTGAAACGAACATTTCTCACTATACTGGCTTAAATTAAAGGAACTTAGTACAACAATTACGGAGGATACCTTATTTTCAGTTGTTTGGTTACATTTATGCTAAATAAATCATCAAAACTTTTAACGAGCCATGGTGAACGTCCGAATCGTGTCTACTTTGTAGACACGATATTTTGATAATCGTTGCTAAGTTTAACTGCACAAAAACAATCGACTTCGAATGACCTGTAACGTACCAAAACTTCTACTAAATGATCATCGCCAGGAGATGTTTGTGCAAAATAAATAGAAATTTTAAAGACCAATTCGTTACCTGAAGATGCCCTGGTGGGCGCCGCAATTATTGCGCTTTGCCTGACCCATTAACGATAGTGGTAGGTGGAAGGTAATCCAGACTAGGGTAAGAGTCTTTATCTATTTTATTGATCGATTGACTAAGTTACTATTAAAGTAAGTTTACGTGTATTAAGTTAAGAATCAGCCATGTGAACTTTTAGCAGGAGCAGTGGTCGTGTGGAAGACCGCGCGCTTAGTGATCGAGAGGTCCTGGGTTCGAATCCCACCAGGGGCACTGCTAATTTCCTTGAGCGAGAAATTAACCTGCGATTGCTTCACTCTACCCAGGTGTAAATGGGTACCTGCGAGGGTGGTATAATTCCGCTGTGCCAATTTGTCGGCTGCACTTATAAGCGGAGTAAAAAGACTCCCCAGGGAGATTGATAGATAGATACCAGTAGCCCAGTGACCAGGGGTAATGGCTGTTAAGTCGGTGAACATGCGTTAGCATGAAACTTAGACTATAAAATGTAATTACATTTATAAGGCTTAAATTATAACAAGAATGATAAAATGTCGTAAATCCTCTGTTTTTGAAATAAAAATATTTCGGTTCGTACAATTGTATTCGTAAAAAAACTAAGAAAATTAGAATTGTCGAACGATCACGAAAATTGGCGGAATAAGTCGATTACAAAAAAAACCGCCATTTGCTTCCAGATGAATTGGTCCGATGAAGGAACGCTAGTTTCTTTATACAAGTCATTAGACTTTACATAAAGGTGAACTTGATGGACATGGTTATATTATACAAAGATTGTCAAGTCGGTTAAACAAGTATGTATACAATATGTTTTCACTTAAAGGGTCATCAAAATTGTTGATCTAATAGCTGAAAATAAAGTCTAAAGTAGCAGGATTTTGAAATTTCCACTGTAGTCCATATTGAGGACATAACTGTTTGAAAAGATCCTTGAAGCAAACTGTTAATATTTTGCTAACAAAACTAATTTATTTTACAAATTTTACATTTTTTCATATAAGTGTTGACACTCGGAAATTTAATATAAGGCTCTCAAGTACAATGCCTACCTCACGTTCAATTCGTCAAGATACCTTTATAAATTATCCTTGACCTATTCACCATACATAACTAAAAAAATATAACATTTACGTATTATTGCGCAACGGTTTGTTCAAACTTTTAGGTGCTACTTTTAATGAATAATTTGTTATCAAATCAACAACAATGAACAAAGCTTATTTCCGCTGACTTATTGTTCTTGTTTAAATACTGTTATCAGACTGCAAGCAAACGCTTCAGTAAATAAAACTGGTTGAATTAAATGAAATCATTTGATGAATTAATATTTAATGAGGCATGAATAAAGGTCGGACTAGTACGGTACGAGGTCCGGATTTTGCGCACATAAGTTTGCTTACAATGTTTATCTAAATGGTCGCCTATCCTTCTTAAACCTTTATCGACACGCCCGCTATCAGCCGACAATAATTCAGAATTCGATTAACGATTACATTATAATGGTAGTTGGGTTTGTCCATTTGTCAAAATAAATCGTTGTCTGGCAAAATTCTTACAAGCTAAGGTCACTTGTCTGGATACAGGACCGGTCACTTACTCGAGTCATTATATTTAAATACCAAATTATGGCCATATTTTAAACACTTTTAAATAATACCTGAAAGGCTTCTTGCTTATTACTTTTTTAATTTGTTTGATATTGAAAAGTTATATGCCTACATGTATGTCTACTGGTAAACGTGTTAAGAAAATAAATTATTTATATTTTAAAGCAAGCTGACCTATATATTGTAAGAAATAAAAAATAAACGGTCACAAGAAAACACGATCAATTCATCAACACCGTTGTTTACAGGGTAATGATTCATTCATGAGATCACCATCTTTCAGTTGTATTTCAATTTGCACTAAAGCTGTTTCATCAGAAGCACTGCTTCCTGCTTTAACTACACTTTCTGGTACGACTGCCACGACATCGTATCGCGATACGTACTTCGATAGATTGTGGGCTTTTAGATTCGCTGTGCCTCCGCTGAATTGAAAAGAAACAATTTAACATGCAGCTACTGACAGAATCTAGTCTCTTTAAGTATATACGGTCATAAAGGACAGTGACATTCACAAATAGATTAAATTATTGTAACTTAAGGTTAGATGGAATGAACAATGGAATAACTGACGTTTCGCTACTTTTATTTCAAGAAGGGAAGACTTTTCCAATGAAATAAATATATCGTCAAATACCGGTGCGTTAAAATCGTACCGCGGTACATATTGCCGCAGCTGCGTATTTCAATATACCGGTATATCGGTATATCGTGACAGCCCTACTTACCGTACACTTTTGAGAATTTAAAAAAGTTCATATCAAAGTTGAATTCAGCGAAGGAGCATCGTCGGCAACCACAGTACTTTCTTCTGTTACACTCAATACGTACAGTGGGCAATGTAATTGGCGAAATAACGTTCTCATGAATATGCATGAGGCAAGGGAGACCAATCAACTTCCAATCAAATCGTATGTTACAATTAAATACTCTTTAATAACAAAGACGTCATACTGGGATTTTCTTCATCCGCTTTAAAAATCACCCATGGAGGCTGCCATTTTGAATGGTTAACCAAACCTTAGATGTAAACGTATTTTCACTGGCTACTTTTCCGCAGTGGTTTCCTTGCGGAACCAATTAAACTGCCTCGTTAAATCTTCATAATTAGGAGATTTCCCTAACCAAATGGCCCACGGTACATAACGCAGTATAGCGAAGTAATGTATCGGGGGATAACCGACCATGGGGAAGTAGTAGCTTCAGATAAAATGACTTGAGGTTCTGAAACTGTAACTAACTTCGGTAAACTTCAACGCTCGGTATAATCCGGTTTTACCCGAAAAGCTGTCGTCGTTAAGTTTCGTAATAGCTATTTTTAGTAATTTTCACCTCGCGACCCGGTTTTTCCATGACGTCATAGCGTAACACATTTTCCGAAAATGGCGATACCAGAAGCTAGACAGCGTGATCGTAGAGGACGTTAATGTAAAAGTAATGGTTTATCGACAAAACAATGTTACGTCGTGTAGGATCATGACTATTGGGTTAATTCTCTGTGTACAGGGGTAAAATGCACTGTTTTATTTTGTATTTGCGATTTAAATTTGCCAACACAACCGCTAGATTCTAGAAGATATCACCTCATATACCGGTACGAATACTATGACGAACAACACATCGCCATATTCAGCAATTTGGAATGCGGTAGAATATAGTGAGGCAGGGGCGGTTCCAGGATTTTTTTAGGGGGTCCGAACTTTTCTAGGGGGGTCCGAACTTTTCGGGGGGGGGGGGGTTCCAAACCTCGAACCGCAACCGCATTATACACAATTTGCAGAAAAAAGCAACATATTGATAATAAAAACTACATATCCAATACACATACGTTAAGCACCGAGAAAATTTGCTCCATATTACTTAAAAATTACTTTCAAGCAAGAAATACACTAATGGACATGTACATTTTCGTAATTTTAGCTCAATCCCGCATTTTTACGTGCTAGACCCCCCATCCTCCAAAATGGCTGCCACAGCCTTGAAAAAATGGTGTTTTTTAACTGGAATAAGTGAATTTCTCTTAAGGATAGTTGTCTCCAAAAATGAGTCTTTTTTCGCGCGCCTCCCTCCCAAAAAGTTGTCTCAGGGGGGTTCCGAAGGGGGATGTGCTCCCCTTTGTTGCTGGGCTTTGTTGCTGCGTCCCCTTCATCGCCAGAAAAAAAATCGGGGTCATTGAGAGCAGAAAAATGGCGCCAAATGCTGATAAGAAAACACGTTTTCAATATCTGAAACGACATGGCACTTTAGACCTAAGTTTTGGAGAATATTACTGTTTGAAACGCAAATGTGGGGTGGAAAAAGAGCGAAAATTGCATTTTTTGCCGTTTTTGCTCCGCCCCAGCCTTGCCATGGTAACGGGGATCGGGACTCAACTTGGTTTTTCTGAAAGACATTCACCCAGGTAATAACTTGGCCAAGTTACATATCTGTACGATAATTAGTGATGAAATTAGAGCCTCTTGAAATAGCCCTTGCGCGTAATGGTGAAAAAATGGCTACTTTTCACACATGTCGCAACCAGTAAAGGGTTAACAAGCCTGCTTAACTTCCTCTGATATTTCTCTGGCTGGTCAGAATGGACTTTTGAATGTGTTTATGAGTAAAAACTGTGATAGTCAACCAAGAGTCTCTAATACAAAAAGTGTTTGACTCCGTACTGCCTAACTAGTCAGAATTTTTTTACGAAAAACGTGTTAAGTTGTAAGTTTCTATAATATTTCCCTCAAACCAGCAAAAATCAGTAAAGAGAAGGTTTTATATGATAATCCAGAGTTCTACATTCATATTTCTATATCCAGTACCAATTTAGATGATAAATTTCAATAAAAGAGTATAATCTGTAATTTACCATTTTGACGTATTTTCTTCGCTATAAATTCTCTTGCAGTTTCATTGTAGTAATCTTATACAGATTCATATAAAAATTTTTAGAAACGGTAAACTTTCTTCAATATTTCATATCATGGGCAGAAAAGACTGCAGAAAATTTTAAAACTGGTTGCATGTGTCTAACTAACTTTAGACTTTAGATATAAGCTTTTAAAGATAGAGTAATTTTTTGAACACTCTCAAAAACTCGGATTTTGCTTGGGGGGGGGGGGTACATGTATACAAAGCACTATACTTTTATAAGTATTTGTCCAAAGTGTAATCTGATTGTCCTGGATTATCATGATATGATTGTGTAACAGGAAAATTGATTAAAATGTGAATATAAAACTGCAGAATTTGAAAAAAACCTGTTTTTTCATTTTTGTCAAGGCACAATTTACGGTCTCTTCGAAAATCAAGGGTCATGTTATAAAAATGTTTATAACTTAAGTTACGAACGGTAAACTTCCCTAAAAATTCACCATTCAATGTCTTTAATAGTATAGATTCAAGAAACAATATCATAATAAAGATTGTGTAAGGTCACCATTACAGTTCCAGAACCTTAAGATAGGTTGATAACATTATATGTGACTTGCCATTATAATTACACCTTATGCTTTAGGTCGCATTTCCATATTTCCGGCCATAATTCGACCGTCCGTCGTCCGTCGAGACCTTTCAACAAACTTGAATATTTCACTGGCAGTTAACTTTAAAATCTTATTTATTTATTGGAGTTAACGCCGTGTCAACCCAATTTTAGGTCATTTTACGGCGTCCAGCGCACCTAAGCTAGCTTTCCTGGACCCTTGTCTATAACCAGTACTCACCTATCCTTCCACAAGGCCGGAAACTTCTCCATATTATGTAATCAATGAAGGAAAATCGACATTTTTGTCAAATTTTCATTGAAGGGTATAACCTCCCCGGGTGGGATTCGAACCCGCACCCCCTCGGGCACGAGTATCCAAATCCCGGCGCGCAACCAACTGCGCTATCGACCCGGGTTTAACTTTAAATTAACAACTTCAATACAAAAGTTACATGTCACCAAAGCGTACAATAAAAAAAGTTATCGCTCAAAGCGTAAACTTAATACCCCCGTTACACCAAACTCGTTCTCACTACGTTCTGAAAAAATTGGACCGAACGAGCTCCAACTGTGCGCAAACGGACTGGACGTAGTTGCAACTTTCTACGGTCTGTGTTCGAACGTTATGGACGAGCTCGGACGGGGTTGAACGGGAATGGGGTTTCAGAACTTTGAGTCGACTCAAAATATTTTTGCGGCCACCCTGTTCTGCAATTAGACTGAGTGACAACGTACTGACAATGGAAAGGACGTACTGCGAACGGAATTGCCGTACTAGCATCGTACTAGGGACGTGCCTTGTCGTAGTTCGATCGGGACACAATTTGCAGTACGTTTACACACCGACCTGTTCCGTTTGTAACTCGTTCATTCCGTTTGCCCACAGACTTAACTCGACTTAATTGCGTCCATAGTGCGTTGTTATCCCGTCTAAATGCACATAAACAAAATACGAAGTTCTGAACCAGTTTGCAACACGTTTACACACAGTTCTTAAAGTTCGCAGTAGGTTCTCGGTACGTTCTACTCGTTTTTAGTAAGTCTATTGCGTTCGTATGCAGTTCGTACCACGTCCATAACGTCTACAGTACGATCTGACAACGTTTGGTATAAATACAGACCATTTCTCGCCTATCATCTGGGCCAAAGCTCTCTGCCTAGAACCATGGAAGTCGTTAATGCTTTGAATGTTGGCTTTGTACTCTTTTATAGAAGCGGAGCAAGTATACAATTACATGGTAGAGGAGAAACTTCCTCATTTTTATTGACTGGCTCAGGAGGCTTAGTATCTTGTGGCTTATCTTGAGGCTGGTCTTCAAGAGCTTCACATGTGCAGGTGATTTTGGATCGTCTGGAAGCGATTGTCTTAACACGCACCGTCTGTCTGATTCTGCTCATTTTTGGAGGCATGATGGTCACAGTGATGCTTGACGAATTGTGTCCTCAAACTTGAAGCGCGGAACGAGAATGAGAACGGGAAGAAACGTCTTGGATATTTATAGCAATCGGGTCAGAATGTGACGTAATTTCGTTCAAAACGCACTAAGATCGAGATAAGAACGTACTTAGAACGAGTTGAACTGTCTTAAACGGGATGGTCAGGTGTAAAGGAACTTAGAAGAACTAGTTATGAACGGGTTAAAAATGACTACGAACGGGTTTGGACTAGTTTGAGACGGTGTCTCGTGACGAGAACTAGCAATTTTACCCGATTTGAACTCGATACAAACGGACTACAGACGGGATAAAAACGAATTGCACGCAACGGGAACTGGTTCTGAACGAACTATGATCGTATAGCTGATATTTTTCGACTTAAACGGCACGTTCTAACTCGTTCACAACCAGTTTCGCAATATTTTTAGGACGGGGTCGAACGTTCTGAGAACTAGTTTGGTGTTACGGGGCCCTAAGTAAAAGGAATCGCTCACAGCGTAACTACCATGACTACAGTAATAATGATCACAAGAAGTGTTCAGTGATGTGCAAAACGTTAAAAACAAAGCACTAAAAGTTCACACTACAGTAAAAGGAAACGCTCAAAGCGTACTCTCTAGTGAAAAGAACCATGTAAAGTGTACACATAAGTGCAAATTGTTCACTAAAATAAAATGAATCTCCAAAAGTGTACACTAAAGATAAAATAATCGCCCAAAGCGTACACTCTAAGTAAAAGGCATCACTCAAAGCGTGGACTAAAGTAAAAGGAATCATTTATAGCGTGAACTAAAGTAAAGGAATAACTTAAAACGTACACTAAAGTAAAAGGAATCACTTAAAGCGTACACTAGAGTAAAAGGAATCCTTTAAATATATCATTAAAGAAAAAAGGAATCTCTCTAAACGTACACTGAAGTAAAAGGAATCACTTAAAGCGTACACTAAAGTAAAAGGAATCCTTTAAATATATTATTAAAGAAAAAAGGAATCTCTCAAAACGTACACTTATGTAAAATGAAATCGCTTAAAGCGTATACTAAAGTAAAAGTAAACACTTTAAGCGTTCAGTTAAGTGCAAAACGTACATTAAAACAAAATGAATAGCTCAAAGTTTATACTACAGTGAAAGGAATCGCTCAATGCGTACACTGAAGTAAAAGGAATTGCCAAAAGCGTACACTTAAGTGCAAATCGTACACTAAAATAAAATAAATCGCTCAAAGCATCCCTCCAAGCATACACTACAGAGGAAGGAATTGTCCGAAGCGTACTATGAAGTAACGGAAATCTATTAAAGCGTACAATTAGGTAATACGACTC
This sequence comes from Mactra quadrangularis, assembly GCA_025267735.1. Classification (NCBI taxonomy): domain Eukaryota; kingdom Metazoa; phylum Mollusca; class Bivalvia; order Venerida; family Mactridae; genus Mactra; species Mactra quadrangularis. The sequence continues at coordinate 5,453,291 of CM046311.1, read as the reverse complement.
TCTCAAATTGCATACTGAAGTAAGCAGAATCACTCAAAGCGTATACTTACGCGCTGTACTGTAACATTTATTTACTATTTATGTGGTATTTTGATTTAATATATCGACAATTTCACGTTACAGTCAGTATTTTTAAGGGTAAAAACCTTTATAACGTGTTTATACTAAGCTAAGCAATCGCCAACGCTTTTACTTCAAGGGAAGTAATTTAAGATGATTATCCGCAAGAAGTTAATAAGAGTTATTTCCCATTAAGAAAACGAATTTAGTAGAAGTGTAAAAAATTTTATCAGCTCACCAAAAGTGCAGTGAAAAGACGCTTTTGTGACCACACAGCTGGTCCTGCTTCTGCGGACAAGCGTCATATGTTTCGTCGAACCGTTGAAATGCCATGTTAAAAGCATCAGTGCAGTGTAATAGTCACAACATCCGTACCAGATTCGTCCGTACCCACCCGGTACTTGAATACGCAAATGAGTTGCTGATGTGCAATGCAAAATAACTTTTTTCAAGGGCTTTACCCATATTTAGTAGCGGACTGTGGCAAATCCTCATGTCAATCGGCCGCGGACAATTACATTAGGCCGCGCATGCGTAGTTTTAAGTAAAATTACTACTTCAATGAATGCAATCCGTCGGTATTACCCATTAACAAACAGACGATATGCTGTTGTGCAGTTGAGGTATGGGCACGTTCCGCAATTGAGCGAGCGCTTTGTATCGCTATCTAGGGATTTCCTACGGAACGGTCTGCTGCGATCAAGCAAATTGAATCGCTAGCTAGCGATACATAGGCTAGCAATATTTTTTCTTGCTAGCTGTATTATTTGGGACACTTCTGCTTTTTCAAAATGGCTGCCCCCTATGGGAACGTGTTTCTTTTTCAAAAAAACTTATATATATTTTGTTGAATGCTTATATCTCGTCAAAGCGGCTAAAAAAGAATAATCATGGTGATAATCGATAAATGAATATTTTTCATTTGTTTCAATTCTGAACTTTTTGTTAGAGAAAGTCGCCATGTTGGATTTGCTACCTTGAGCAAACCGTTCCGTAGACCTCTTATGCTACAAAAATCGCATCCAAAAAGCGCTAGCTGGCAGTCGCCTTTGGGAACGTGTCCTATATTTTTCTTGTCTCAGGTTAATTTACACAAGCTATGTTCTTGATTTAGATCTGGGTCATACATATTTAGCAAATTATCATAATGTTATCTATTAAAGTGCAGACTATGCTCCCCTATCATTATCGGTCTTACGATCGGTTAATGTCGTAAGTCCTTCTAGTTAATTACTCATCTATCTTAAAATTGATATATGTTATACAATCGTAAGATTGTTGATTAATGTTGTATAGATAGTTCGAGGTCAACAACAACTTGTTTGTTGGTTTAAAGATGTTTTCATTTATCAGATTGCAATGTAATGGTATAAGTTGTCATATGTGTATGTCAACTATAGTTAAATTGCTAACCTTATAGGCGTTCTATTTTACTTACGTTTTTTTTTTGTATTTTCATGTTGTAGAATAGCAAGTAGGACAAAATGTCGGGTACGTGTTTTATATGATATTTTTTACGTATGGTTTATTTTTTACATAAATTTTCATTTATTACTTTATTGATGTCAGTCTTAAAAGGAAGTTTTAAGTTTTTATTACATTTTGTACATTTACACAGTTATTCGAACATTACTATGTTTAAGTGAAAGAGTAAGAACCAATTTCTTTAAAGTATATCAGGTTTGGACAGTTAATAAACATTTGTAAATTATACACAGTTTTTTCTTGTTTTCTCAAAAACACTTTTTGTAGTTACGACCTTTCTATTCTGATGGATCGAACTACAGTTTTTACATTGTATGTTTATATTATTTCTAGTTCAAGACTTTACCTACAAAGGTGTCAGTATAGAGGTTAATGATGAAATGAAATCACACTTTGATGACAATGGCTACGTTATAATAAGGTACAATTAGAATGTTTCTATATTTTCATTGTTAAGCCGCCCGGCAAGTCTACTGATCGATGGGTCGTGGGTCCCGGGCGGGGCATACTTTCGTGGAGCTTTGTCGTGAGATTATTACTACGGCCATTCTCCCTCCTACCAATGATTCCTAATTATGTAGGGAAATAGTCAGTCACTGGCGAAAGTTTGCGCTTAGCAGTTGGTTTACAGCTAAATCCAGAATCCTTTCCGCTATAGGAGGATTGAATATGTTGACTGACCGCCTTTTTTATTACCTATACAATATGTTGCTACGGCGTTTAACCCAACAAACAAACAAACATATATATTTTCATTAACTGTTTCGTTACTGAATATTCTGTGACTGAATACAAAGGTAAGTACCAAATTCGACAATGCAGCACATTTCCGATCCATTAAAGGTACAATGTATATTCCAATACTTAGAGTGCCTTTGTTGGATTTGGACCGTGCCGATCGCCTGTGGACAGTACGCTCGATGGTTTCAGTTCGAATCCCTGTCGTGGTTGAGTGTATACTCAATCATGAACATGTTACACAACTTATATCCTTGGCGCCGTAGGCAGTGCGCAGGATTTCGAACAAACGAGATTTAACCTTATACTAATCACATACTAATGCCGTTTGTGTCATTTCCATACGTGAAACAAAGATAATCAAGAAAATGGCCGCAAAATATGTATGACCAAACTCCACGAACGCATGTAGGTCATGTCCTGGAATCGAACTCAACACTTAGGCTTGATAGTAAGCCGCGCTACCGTAAGAGCTTATTGGGCTGGGTTTCCATGAAAATGAGAGTCAGTTAGAAAAACGACATCATGGTGTCAAGAAGAGGTTGCTAGCTTAAACTTCATACATTTATATGTACACATATTAAGTTAAGCTTGATTGTGAAAAAAGGTTCTTACAGTTCATATCAATAAAGCTCAAGTTGCAACCAGGTCCTCGGTCCTCGGACAGTACAGGTATAGTTGGATACAGCTTTATTGCTCAAGGAAACAAGAAAGATTATGGAGCTTAACGTCGTTATTAGATGGTCACAGCCACTACTTGTATTACTTGCGCACACAAGCAATTTGCAAAAAAGTTAAATCTTCAAATACCTAAAAATTCTTTTTTCAGAAACCTTTTAAATAAAGAAGAAATCAGTAAAATAGAGAAGACTATTTTAGAAGGTGGACTTTTAAAACATGCTTACAAGGTATTGCTATGTACATTGTGTATTTGAGACTTTGTCCATAAGCTTGCTCTTTATTCTTTTCACACTGCAACTCATTGTGAGGTTGTAATGCGCATGCGCGTAAAATAATGTAACACTATTTAATAAACGTATGCATATTCTGTTATGTCTAATAAAGTAATGTAATATCTATCGTGCTTTTGTCGCATTTCTTTCAACATAATACTAATCACTTACCTACGCGCCGGTAACATTTGTCTGACATAGCACGGTTGCACGGAAGTCTACTAACGAGGGGTCGGGGGGGGGGGGAGGTTCGATTCCCGGGCGGGGCAAACTGGCTTTCGTGGAGTTAATTCATGAAATTATTTCTGCTGTCATTCTCCCTCCTACCAATGATTTTTAATTATGTAGGGCAGTTTTTATCTTCTGACGAAAGTATGCGCTTCGAAGCTGGTTAACAGCTAAATCCAGAGATTTAGCTTTCCAAGAGGAGTGAGTAGGTTGACTGACCGCCGTCCATGACCTTTACCGTATGTTGCTACGGCGTTAAACCCAACAAAAACAAACAAGAAACATTTAACAAATGTAGGCGACAATATGGTGGAAGAGAATAGTTCATGACCGACGAAGGTATGTAGGTCAGCCCAGTAATCGATCTCCGGATTTGTACTCAGCCACGATACACATGTACCGATTGAGTCTTAAGGGCAGGTTTGACATCAAAATGAGAGTCTTTTTGAAATAAAACTCCAGCATGTTGACTTTAAAGACATATGTTAAGAAAATGTTGTTAATGGGAGGTAACAACTGATGATATTTTCTAGATAGGACTTTTTATACCAGAGCAATTTGTCTTGCACAGGTACCTGACAAAAATGGACGTTCACCAATCATGGCTTTGTGGCAACATCCCGGAAATGACGTCACAGGAATGCTGACACGATGTCAAAAGGTTGTAACAACAGCCGAAAAGGTTAGATAGTTCTCAATCCTTACCCAAGAAACCTACTCTATAGAAAATAATTGTATCTTGTAAACGCATTTATTAATCTGATTAAAACCCGATCTAAAATTTTACCGCTCACATACTCGCGAATTTAGATCTGGCCTTTTCCAAACGAAGGTCACGTTCAGGTGACCTTTTCTCATCATAATATTCATGACGAAATTGTTATGATACGTAACTTGTTTACATCGTTTACGTCACGCAATTTGAAATGAGCCACCCAATCGCAGACTGTGAATAATACCGCTGTTAAATTTGCATGCAAACCTTGGTCTAAAAATAGAAATTACGAAATCAAAATGTGTTTAATAGTGTTTTCGTCTAGATGAAAGCTACGCATTGATTGGTCGACACAAAGTTCATCTCGACGTGACCTTGCATTGACTAAGTAGAGATCCAGTGCGACAACGCGAGTAGAACAGGATCTCTGTTTACGGAGATTATGTACGTCTTTACGTAATGAAATGTATATAATATGACAGACAGAAAAAGTTTAGCGCCAATGGTTCAAATTTTGTTGACAATGGGTTTTTACACCTCATGAAAACTTGTTGCTGACTAGAGTTTGAGTTAGCTAGAACTGGTAAAAAAGTACCAAAAAGTTTTGCTAACCGCCTTAATTATTGCACATTCATGCGATTTATGACAACTTTTATGTCCCAAATGTTTGATGTGAGGGGCAATATAGAGGACTTTGGCGCATTTAAAAAAAATCTTAAGACAAAAATCACCGTAAGACAAAAGCAAGAGACATTAATAATACGGTAAATATTTGGCCAATCAGGTCCAAACATAATTGAATAATGTAGATTATTGGATACGTTTTGAATATCAAATCGTAAATATTTTTACTATCCATATGACTTTGAACTGCAAAATTATGAAATTGACTTACGATAACTTTTTTTCTGTATTTTTTTTTAAACAGGTGCACTATACTGTATTGGGGAAATTAAATATTTATGGATCCTGTCTAAATAAAAAACCCTGTTAGGTTTATATTGTTTATGAATTGTGTTACATTTAGACATACAACCAAACAAAAGGGATTGTAAACACATGTTTATTTATTTCTATTTCAGTTACTGGGTGTTGAGGAACTCTATCATTATCATGCTAAAGTTTTAATAAAGGAACCAGAAGTGGGCGGTAAATTTGAATGGCATCAGGATTATGGGTAATGATTTCTTGGATGGCGATCCATCAGGGTTGCGTGGTTAACAATCAATATTTTCATCAATTTGCATTCATTCTATAAATAGAAGGTGAAGATATCACCTCTATACTAAGACGCACAACCGTCCCAAAATTCGGCGTTTGGTACGCAACAGAATATAATGCGGCGCATGAAGACAAAATAGTTGGATTTTTTCGTTTTTTGACAAAATCGTTGTTGAAATGTAAAATAAATGATCACTCATAGCTACAGGAATATAAATCTATATATACAAAGTACTTTTAAACCTCTATAGGTATAGGTGCATAGTTAAACCGTGTACTCTACTTTCGATTTCAAATTACTGAGTAAAAAAATGACAGATGTAAACACGTTATGATGAATGTTTAACTACCGGTTAAAAAGTTTAATTTAATGAGGTTAGTTGGTTGGATAGTCAAATTTTATTGAGTAGGCACAAAATTCATACTCTATTTGTTCAGTATACTTGAAGGGGGGAATTGATAGAATGTAAACGTTGCCACGTGTTTTCAGGTAAATAAACAGTTTTCCCATGATGCGCGGCGTCTCCGTACAAAGGTCAGTCAGACCGTTTGTGTACAGAATGATTTGCATTGGCTCTAATGAACAACGCCGAGCAGGTCCGAGTCAAAATACTACAAAACCTCATGCAGATTACTTTGGCAGTCTTTATTACCGAGGTCCGAGAACATGAGAACCAAAGGCATAATCATGCTTCAAAAATAGAATGTAACATTCTTTAAAGTCTATTATCAGCGGTTGGCAATAAGATTCGCATAATTTTACGCATACTCCTGTAGAACCTATTTAGTTTTTAAAGTTCTTTTTATAGTGCATTTTCTGAACTGTCAATGTCTGAATGATTTCACGATAATTGAATACTCAATATAACAATATCACAAGAGTATGACAAAGAACACGAAGTCGCCGTTTAATTTACTCATGTTTTTATAGATGAGAAAAAAACGAACTTTACTAAGGTGTAGCGTTATGGTCAGCTATTTTATGGTGGACTAACCGGTTCTCGAACCTCTAAGGACTCAATGAGCCATTTCTAATTAATCATTTTAATGCAACATTTTTTTAGAAAAATGCATTAAAAACACACATTTTAACCTATATTCCACTTATCTATCATATATTTGTTGATATCTTAAATTTAAAACAAATCCAAATTCTTCCAGAAAAAACACGACCATTTTCGGAAAACTGTCATGGCGGCTAAAAATAGATGACCTAATTTCGAACTTCTACCGTATTTGGTTATTTTTGAGGTTATAATTAGCTGTCACATGACTTTATGAGCAGAAGACAGGAATGGCTACCTGCCATGTGCTTCTTTTGCAATAACATACTTTTAAACAATATTTGATGGATTGTACTGACAGAGCGGAAAAAAGTAAGGATTTACTGAAAAATATTCCCCATCACAAAATATTCATTCTAATTACCTGTTTCTTGCGCTTTATTCTCGTTTGACAGTTGTAGTTGCGTCGATTGTTTACTTAACATTTGTGCACACGAGTTGATGACGTCATACGAAATTACGTAGCAAAGTAAACAACTTTTTTATGAAAGGTTCGAGATCAGATGAGGTTCGAGAACAGGTGTTTGTACGATACGACCAATTCTCATCAGTACTATCAGTGCTTTGATTTTTAAACTTTTGGAAGGGTTAGCAAGTGCTGGCAAATAATGATGCCCAGGAAAGATGGTTAGGGGAGTGGTCAGCGTACATAATCTAAAACTGAACTTTGTGTATTGAATTGCTTTTATTTCGATTTTGTCCTGTGAGATGATGCTTGTTTCAGTAGGGTCAATTTGTTAAAATGAAATATTATGTCATGTTTTTTTACACGTTTGCAGATATTGGTATAATTATTGTCTACGACCTGACATGATGGCGGTGTTCGTTGCCGTTGACGAATGTACTCAGGAAAATGGCGGCCTCATGGTAAACTAGTATTTTCTTTCTTTGTTATTTGTTGTATAGAACATGCAGTTTTATTTTTAGACGTACTCATGCCACAGCTTTTTCTTGTGCAAAAATCACAACGAAATCTAATGCTGAGTACTGTATGTTATTGTTGAAACTGTTGCAAAAATGGAAATATATACACAACCGTACACCATATAAAGTTTGACACATTGTCACTCATATGGCCGTATAGGGGAATAGATATTTCATTTTCGGTGAACAAGTAATGTTATTTGGAGAAGTTTCGAGCTTGTGGAAGGGTAAAAGAGTACCGGTTATAGACAAGGATTCAGGAAAGCTAGGTTTGATGCGCTGGACGCGGTAAAATAACCAAACCTGTTACTCGCAAATATAACAAATGAATAAATTTGATTACCTCAGGTATTACGAGGTACACATAAATGTGGTAGAATAAATCATAGTAAAACTGGTGGGCAACAAGGTGCTGATATGGAACGTGTTGAATTATTGAAGAAATACTATAACTTGGATCATGTGGATTTAAACCCAGGTACGTAGAGTTGTGTAGCCTGCAGTGTGTTCAGTTATCCTGAACGTTCCAAAACGTTTTGTAACGAAAGTGTCGGAACGACTAAACCCAAAGACGACTCAACCAGAGACAACTCAATCCTCTACAAACGGAATGAGTTGTCCCAACTTTAAGTTGAGTTATCCACAGGTTGAGTTGTCTTCGGGTTGAGTTGTCCCGTATCCGTTACGTTCACTAACAGTCGTTACTGAACAAGTTGATGGTTATAATGTTAACATAAAAACTACAAATCTTATCAATTCAGATCAATTGTTTGGCACCAATTTTGAAATGGTATTGCTTTTGAAGTATTGCTTTCATACATACAATCTAAAAATTCTGTGTTGCGATGAATTTTAATATGTATAATTACAATGCTAACCTGTGATCAATCTCCGTAGACAGATATCCTGTAGAGCGTTGTCGTAGAAATTAATTATAGATCGGGTTTTAATCAGACTGACCTGACATAATATGTATATTATACAGATTTCTTCTCAGTTCAGATCAAGTTTTCAATTTGGAAAAAAAAGTAATGTAACATTTTGTTGATTCAATGCGGCGACCAGTCGTCCTACCTGCTACTCACGTTTCCTAGACATGTCAAAATTTGGGAATATTTGTGTATTTGTCTTTCAAGTTAAGCACATGAAACTTGAAAATCGACAAGAGTGCCATGCAACCAGTGTGATCATTTTGGCAGAACTTTACTGTAGTATTGATAAATTTTATGCAACAGCCAGTGGTGCATTCATTAATGTCGATCGTGCGTATAGAAATACTGTACTGAGTATTTAAATCAGCGGGATAAATGTTTGTTCCACCTACACTTGGTATATGTATGTCATTGCTTTGTATTGTAAAAATTGTATGTTGTATATCCATGTATATCACATGTTTTATATGACGTATGTTGTACATCAATCTCCGTAAACAGATATCCTGTAGAGCATTGTCGTACAGGATCTCTACTGTCTCCGTGGAAGGTCACGTCGAGATGAACTTTGTGACGACCAATCAATGCGTAACTTTCATCTAGACAAAACACTGATAACATTTTGATTTCGTAATTTCTATTTTTATACCAAGGTTTGCAAGCTTATTTAACAGCGGTATAATTCACAGTCTGCAATTGGACGACTCATTTTGAACAAATTGCGTGACGTAGACGATGTAAACAAGTTACGTATCATAACAATTTCGTCATGAATATTATGATGAGAAAAGGTCACCTGAACGTGACCTACGTTTGGAAAAGGCCATATATAAATTAGCGAGTAGGCGAGCGGAAAATTTTAGATCGGGTTTTAATCAGATTGGTTGTTCATGGGCCAAATGGATTTTAAAATATGAAATTAAGTTTTCTTGTCTTATCTTGTAAAATTCATGGATAATTACCACAAAATTAATTGTTATATTATTTCAGGTGATGTGTTATTTTTCCACAGTAATTTATTACACTGCAGTGGACAAAACAACAGTAAGAAAAGGCGTATAGCAATCAATGTATCCTATAATGAGAAGTCTAATAGTCCAGTATTACCTGATATATGTCCTGTGTATACTCAACTAGAAAAAGTAAGTCTGAAACATACGGTGTTGTTAGCTCCATCTTATATACAGCTCTATTAAGTATGGTGCCTGATTGGTGACATGTCTTGTTCCAATTTGTTTCGTTACGGGGGTCACGTTCAGGCAACCTATTCTCGTTTTAATATTTATGACGCAATCATTATGTTAAGTAAAATTTTACATCGTCTACGTCACGCATTTTGAAATGAACCGTCCAATCACATCCTGTAAATAACACCACCGTCAATTAGCTCGCAAACCTCGGTCTAAAAGTAGAAATTACGAAATCAAGGTGCTATAAGTTGTGTTTCATCTGGGTTAAAGCTAGGCATTGAATGGTCCACACAAAGGTCATCTCTACGTGACCCTCCGAGCGACCCAAAGAGATCCTCCACGACAGCGGTCCGTAGGATACTTGTTACATAGATGGGAAAGATACTGAGTTGTAAGCTCTGTCTTATATACAGCTCTCTTTAGTATGGTGGCTGATATGTGACATGTCTTGTTCTCATTCCATGTTCCACCAGACGAAGAATGACAGATTTACAGTCTGTTGTACTTATGACTCATCGTCCGTCAAGGCTTTTGTTTCATTTATTAAGTGGATTACATGAAAATTAAGCTTAATAGAGCCACCTTTTTACTATCTTAGTTAAACGCCGTCCCCAATTATTTTTAGGTTATTTTCCGACGTCCAGCGCATCTAACCTAGCTTTCCTGTATTCTTGTCAATAACCAGTACTCACATGACCTGCCACCGCGAATGCCTGAAACTTCTCCATATACCTTATTAATGGAGGAAAAATGACATTATTATCATTGTTATTTTTATTGAAGGGTATAACCTTCCCGGTTGGGATTCGAACCCGTACCCCCTTCGAGACACTAGATTCGAAATCCCGGCGCGCTGTCTACTATCTACTGCTACCGACCCGGGTTAAACAATTTGAATCCAATAGAATTAAACTTAGTTATTTGTTTTTTTCTCTCATATTTTCTAGGTACCGGATACAGCCATTCTAGAATGTGAAAATTACTCAGATTTTACTGGAAAGAATTTTATAGAAAGAGGAGAAGATAAGTTGGTGGATTTCGGTGATCAAACAAAAAGTTATAATGTGTATAAATAAGTGCGAACTATGTATGACCGCTACCACAGATGGCCGGCACGGTAAAAAAGAAACACAATAAAAAAACATAATTGGGCTCGTGCCGGCCGCCTGTGACCGCAACTGTAATTTTGCTGATGAATGATGTAAGACAGAGATGTAACGTAAATAAGTATGCAGGTAATGTTTGTTCTTTTTCTTAACTCTCAAAACATGAATAACTCCATGGTGAAATTGTGTGTTTTTTCAATGTGGATCGTCTAACAATCTAGGTTTTCCAAATCCGCGTTTTGAGTGGAAAATACTACATGTACATGCATGCGCTTTGTGGTTTAATGCCTGCTTGCTGGATCAACAAAGCCTTCGTGTTGATACATCCATTTACAAGAACGTACAGTCGGTCACTGTAAAATATTCAAACTTTGAAAGTTGAGAAGAATGGACTTCATGTATACGTTTATGTAAACTTATGTTTGATTTTTGTTACATTAATATAGCTGATAAACCTGTACACAGTAAATATTGTTTAGCTTTGTTATCTGGAATGAAGTATACTGTTCTACCAGTGTGCATTATGGTTCCCTCGTATATCAGCAACTATAACAAAGTTTCTTTCTAAAAGAAACAACAAGATGGATTTTAGATGGGTGTCAACCCAAGAGGAGATAGTTATCTGATAATAGTCCAGACGCTATTATAAGAATAGCCAGTTTCATTCAAACAGAATATAATAAACAAATTTTTTGTTAGTTAAAACATATTTTTTGACATACCACCTTAAACAATTAACAGTATTCATACGCACTATTTATTAAACATATTTAATGCCTAAGTGGAATGTTTAAATCAGTAAACTGATGAAAATTCATAATCTTATTGGCTTATTGAGTGGACAAGCCCATAATTTAAAGTACAAACATCACACGCCCATGTATATATAAAATCATTATCACTCTGGTCAACATAGGCAATGTAAGCAGATCATAGAAATTTTGAAAAGTTTAGTATTCTTTGTGGAAGTCATCATTAGGGCATGGACATTTTAAAAGTTTAGTCTAGTCTAAGAGTCCCCAGGCTTACTTCCTGCCTTTACTGTTTCATCTGTGGCAGGATCAATGAAGTCTTTACCTTCTGGCTCACAATAGTTCTCACACTCACGTATGGCATTGTTCGAAACCTAAAATTAGAAAAACAATTAATTTATAATTTGTACATGTATATTAGTACAATAACTATATTATACAGGGCCTAGCGTCGTATCAACACAAATTTGGTTATTTTACGGCCGTCAACACATCTAACCTAGATTTCCTGGACCTTTGTATATAACCAATACTCACATACCCTTTTACTAGGCCGGCAATTTCTCCACATACCTTATTAATGGAGGAAAATTGACATAACTGTAATATTTTTATAGCAGGGTGAGTGAAATAACTACACACATGTTCTAAAACTACAAAAAACTAGAGAATGTTTTAAACCGGGGTCCATGGCACAATAGCCAAGTAGGCTACGGACACGATTTTAAACCAAGGATACCAAAGGGGTGCTGGTTGGAGCACTACATTTTCTAAACAGTTTGTAGTCGATGCCATAATGTATTTGGAACCCGTCTGACTTTGTATCCGGCGATCCTGGTCCGATTACGGGCGGCAGAACCCACAACGCTTTCGGGACCCTAGATTCGAAACATTGAGCTAATCATACTATGCCACGTATACCCGGGATAAGAGTATAAGTTACCTACCTTGTCCAGTTTATTATAACAAGGATGATGATGTTTCTTCACTGGGTTGTTGCTCTTTTTATTATAAGAACAATTAAATGCCCATCTTCTTTGTTCACTATCATTTGGTCCACTTGAATGTAATAGATTACAATGAAACAGTAATCCATCCCCTGCAATAGTAGAATAAAGTATCAAAGTGTAGGTTATGTTATATGAAAGTTGTTGAGACTGAGTATCATTTCATTATGTGCTGCCCAGCCTACACTGACATAAGAAAAAAATATCTCCCTTATGCAAAATGGGCATATATCCATAAATGTAACAATAAAATTTCGTCAAATAATAAAAAGTAAATTAAGTTATAACATAAATTCTGCCAAATTTATTTCAGAATTGTTAAAAAACGTAAACATATTTTGGAAAATGTATAATGATTTGGATGTGTATATCCTGTTAATTTTATTCATAAATATCCTGTTATTTTTTCATGTAGTCTTTGCCATAAAATATTTCGATGGAAATGGCCAAAGGCTAAATTTAGCCGATAGCTAATTAATATATATATATACAACTATCAATACATCATCAATGTACCAGTTTTTGTAAATCACCAGATGTAGCTTTATATACTTAAACAATGTAATTGAATTCTATAGTCTAAGTTTTATGCTTGTTTACCGACTTTTCAGCTATTACTCCTGGTCATCGGGCTACTGGTATTTATTTATCAATCTCCCTGGAAAGTCTTATTACTCCGCTTATTAGAGCAGCCGAAAAATTGGCGCAACGGAACAATACCACCCTCACAGATACCCATTTACACCTAAATGGAGTGAAGCAATCGTTGGAAAGTTCATTGCTCAAAGATAAAAAAATGTCTGATAATATCAAGAATTAATGTTTTGACACAACTACACTGAATGATATTCTGAAAATAACAGAAAGAAATAACCAAATATGTGAACTAGTACCTTAAAAATATTTTAATTTAATAAACCTTTTGTTTCCATAATGAAAATCATAAAGAGCTTGTAACACCAATCAGCACAACGACCAAATGGAAAATGCGATCGCTTAAAGTCCCGAAGCGTCGCGAGGATTTTTATTGACAGCCCTGATATATCATTGTATATAAAGCTATTTCCTTGTTTAATTCACTAACTTACCAGGTTGAAGGTTCACATAGAAATGATAAAAAACTTTCTTTAAATGTTCAACGCGTTCTTTATCAGCCCCTTGTTGTCCTCCATCAAAGTTATGATCAATACGTCCAGCTTTATGGCTACCAACTAATACCTATACAAATGTACAGTATATAGATACAGAATTAGTTTTATTGCAAAGACATCTGTCAGGTTGCATCATTTGCTAGAGTTTTAACAACAGTTTCCAGTGAAAGACGTAAAATGTTTAGTAGCAAAATCAAATGTTTATATTACAGGCGTCTGGCACGGTCACTAATAAAAAACACTATATATATGTATGTATGTATGTATATATAGTGCTTTTGATTCGGGACCGTGCTGGTCGCCTGTGGTTTATATAATGAATTTTACAATGTTATCTGCAGCCTTGTATACCCATTCGGAACTCCTCGGCCACTCGCTACGAATAACCTCGGACATATTTAGACGCCATTTTGGAAAAACCGGTGTTGAAGTAAACAAATACACGATCGTTTAGGCGATGATTGAAGTTTCGTTTTTAGTCCGTAAATTTGAATCCCAAAAAAGAAAGACCCCTCACGAATCCTTTCCGAGATTATTCACTCATGAAAAGTCGAGGTGTTCCGAATGCTTGTTAACGGTGAGCATGTACAAGCTACTCTGTATGAGCTTCCATCTCAATTTAGCGACTTTTCTTTTAAGCGACCACTTTAAACCCTTCCAAACCAAAGTGGAGGGGATAGTGTTTTTAACTGTTCCCAAACCACATATAAAATAATTGTTATATTACCTGATCAATTACTGTTTTATTTGCACTCGCAGAAGAAAACAATAACCAGAAAATTGTTTTTCATGCGAACGCGCATAGTTTGTTAGAATTTCAGAAAACAGTATTAAATACCAAAAAAGTAATATAAAAGGATTCAGGTGATAATACTGAATCATTTTGTTACATCGTATATAATATATATGAAATACCGTGTTACTGGGCTATCTTAAATAGTAACTTAAACAGAATTCACTGTACTCACTATACACGTATTATTTCTTTATAAATTTCATATTAGGGTATAGTGTTTCAAGTTTATTACCTGTAATCCACCGTTTTCTTTCACGCAAGGGTCCACAGCCAGAAAGAGGCTCATTAAATCTGGCTTTAAATTTCCATTTTTGTACCAGTATCTGAAATCAACATGGAAAGGTATATCTCAAAATCTCTTTCTATATCATGTCATAAGATGATTTATCTTCGTAAGATAAACTTACGAGTAAATGAATAAGTTAGTAGTGATTTTCACAAACATTCTTATTAAAAAATGTTTCGTGAGCCAAAAGCAAGAAACATTAATAGTACACTCATTTTTTGGCTTATTAATTCCAAATATAGAATTGTGTAGAACAGTGTATACCTTTTGAATATTATATCATGGTTATGCTTATTATCACTGACTCAGACTATGAACTGCTAGTAACATAAAAGAAACATACGATTACTTTTTTGTAAGAATTTTTGTGAGAAGGAGCATAGATTATTTACGAGAGCTTTGTTCTAATTATTGCTCTGTAACGTACATTAATCTACTCGGCAAGCTCATTTGGTGGCAATCTGGTGTGAAATCTAGACATCGTGGGTTGGATTTCCCAGCGGAACCTACGTATATACCTTTGTTGATTTTTGGTTAAAGAATATTTGGATTCTCTTCTGAGTAGAACAGTTAAGTCACTTGTGATGATATGTGCATATTATTAGGTTAGAAGCCTGTTTTGTATGTATTTGTTAGGTTCAATGCCGTAGCAACACATTGTACATGTTATATACATGTAACAGCGGTCAGTCAACCTACTCACTCCTCCTTGAAAGGCAAAATCTTTGGATTAAGCTGTTAACCAACTAAGCGCATACTTTCGTCAGTGACTGACAACTGCCCTACATAATTAAGAATCATTGGTAGGAGGAGAATGGCCGTTGAAACAATTTCTTGGCCAAGCTCCACGAAAGTATGCCCCGCCCGGGAAGAGAACCCACGACTCTCGATCAGTAGACTTGCGTGCTACCAACTTAGCTAGCCGGGCGACTTTAGAAGCCTGTATCCGTATATCAAGGCCTACCATAGATCGCGGATTGGCCGACTGACCTATGCAATATGACTGAAAACAAATCTTGAAATAAAAGCACACTTAATGAGGCAATATTGGAATACCATTTTTGTAGCATGCATTTGAATTAGCATCGAAATATTGAGTGTAATTGAAAATAAAAGGAAAAGCAAACGAATTGTCATAGTGTTTGGTTGACATTTCAGACGGGTTTTATTGGATAATGACCAAGTAGATTCTTTACCCATAATCTTGATGCCATTCAAAGCTTCCACCTTTCTTAGGGTCTTTCATCATTATCTTGGTATGATAATGATATAGTTCATCTCCTCCAAGCAACTGTAACATAAACATTGTATGGTGTTATATGTTCTGGAACTCTATTTGTGTAGGCTCCAAAATAAAGAAACTGAACATTAAACTTAATTACAACCTCACAATTAATATAAATGCACGTACATTGCAGTCTGATTTTCGCTTGCAAACAGGGGCGGATGCAGGATTTTTTCTGAGGGGGATTGAACTTTTCAATGGGGGTCTAGACTTTAGAACCACAACCACATTATACACATGTTGCAGAATAATGCAACATATTAATAATAAAAAATACATAACCAATTAACCATTAAATATATGTTACGCAGCGATAAAAATTGCTTCATGCTAGTTAAAATGACTTACAGTCAAGAAATACACTAATGGGCAGGTGCAATTCGGAAATTCCAGGGAGAGGGTCCAGAACCCCTGAACCCCCCCCCTTGCTAGGTCCGCCTATGCAATGTTGGTCATCATTTAAATCTTAGCAAGTTAGGTTGCCATGGGAGATAGGATGAGTGTTGACCTTGACCTTGCTGATATTATCGCGTTCATCTTCGTTTCACGGCTTTTGGAGGACAATAACTCGCAGCGTTGCATTTTAAATAAAAACTTAATCTGGCTTTATTGCTAGTTACTATATCAAAATGAAAAAAATCAAACGCAAAATAAACTGAAAACATGTTAATGAATCGAAATGCCGTGTTCTTATTGTGGTCACGTGACTTGATACACGAAAATTGCAGCAAATCGTAAACTTGCAAACCTATGCATGTAAACTCAGGGTTTGTGCTGGAGCAATTTTAAAATGCCATACATAAATGAAATATTTGTCTCTATTTATATTCTTCAAACTTTGAAGATTCTTTATAAGCGAAAAAAGAAAAATTTATCATGGAATAGTCAAACACCTTTTCACAAGTAGATGCAACTTTCTCACAGCGTGGAACCAAACCAAGTACGTCATTTCCGGCATAACTCCATAACAATACTCTTGGTTCCCGGCCTTCATGATCTGGGACCTGAAACAGGAACCACTCATTCTAAGAGACAAACTATTACCTTTTCAGCGGTTGATACAACTTTTTCACAGCGTGGAACCAGACCAAGTACGTCATTTCCGCAATAACTCCACAACATCATTCTTGGTTCCCGGCCATGGGCGTCTGGAAGCTATTATGTATTTCTATGTATAAGTACGCCAAATAGTGAAGCATTTTCTCATAAAACCGACCTTTACTTTTTACCACGGTGATTCACGTGAT
Organism: Mactra quadrangularis; assembly: GCA_025267735.1. Classification (NCBI taxonomy): domain Eukaryota; kingdom Metazoa; phylum Mollusca; class Bivalvia; order Venerida; family Mactridae; genus Mactra; species Mactra quadrangularis. The sequence goes on along the minus strand of CM046311.1, from coordinate 5,436,151 downwards.
TTCATGTAACATGAAGCGTCAAACGTCAAGGCTAATGAGGTCAATATACTTAGAAACCGGCGACCTGGGTTCGACTCCTGGCTCCGGATTCACAATATTACTTGAGTGTGTATATTCACTCATTAATGCGAGTTTATATTTACAATGTTTGAGTTTCAATTTAAATACATTTCACAAAAATATTTTTTTTTTCGTTGAAACTTTAGTTTTTACAAAACAAAACACAAGACATTTTCTAAATATATCTATTCCAAAAGATATGCTCAAAAAATTCTATCAATGAAATACTGTCTATTTCCTTCAGAATGCTGAATTCAAAAATTTTGTGAACCGATACATGGTCACGACAGGTAAGTTACAATCATTAAAACCACAAGTAAACGCAGTTGTACCCCTTGTATATAAGTATATAAAAGGTATGTTTGAAAAATCAAAGGAAGGTAACGTGACAATTCCCTGTGATGAAATCTGACAATATGTACGTGTGACCTAATCTGACCGTCACGGTCCTGAACCATTTAGACGCTGAACTCGTATATCATTCGAAATATACGTAGACAATGCACCATTATAGTATAATATATATAACATGTACATATATAGCCGACAAAGACAGTTTTTACTCTTAAGTTCAATTTTTACGGAAGCATGGAGGTGACATGGTCGATATTTTTTCTAGCTCGTTCCCACAGGTTAGGAGAAAGGGTAATTTTTTAATGACTTGTTCCTTCAACTTTCTCTTCGCCACTGTTTTCAAGGATGGGCCACCATTTTTAGGATGGGCCACCATTTTCATGATGGACGCTATTTTCAAGATGGCCACTATTTTCAAGATGGACGCTATTTTTAAGATGGCCATTGTCTTCAAAATGGACGCTATTTTCAAGACGGGTACTGTTTTCAAAATGGCCACCATTTTCATGATTGACGCTATTTTCAAGACGGCCACTATTTTCAAGAAGAACGCTATTTTCAAAATGTTCATCATTTTCAAGACGGACCCTACTTTCAAGATGGTCCATGTTTTCAAGATGGACGCCATGATCATTTTCAAAGGTATTTTATTGATAACTTACACCATAAGAATATTTCTCCACCAGACCATACTCCTCTAATGATTTCTTTATTTTACCAATCTCAACCCTGTCCATTAGACCCCTGAAACATGGAACTGGTCGGTAAACAGGATCTCCTTAATTCTATGTTAGTCAAGTGTTCAATCAATTTCTGATTATGTACGAGGTTATAGTTAAAGTGCAGATTTAAGTCTGCTTCCATATACATGTACATGTTCAACAGGGTTTACAATTCTGTATGCTAATTTGGCCAAATAGATGGTTATGCATTTGTAAAGCCAATTATATTATACGTTAATTGTTCTTTGTGTTGCTAATTTTCTATTAGCTATGTTTAATTTTTCCAAGATCAACTATGTTATATATTGTAAAATCTGCTATGGGGATTAACCTTCATACGTATCATTGTGTCTACAGTATATGCCAAGGTAAAAGCTCAGTGGTGTCATTGTTTTTGTATTTTTGATGGGGTTAACGCCGTGTCAACACAATTTAGGTCATATAACGGCGTCCAGCGCACCTAACATAGTTTTCCTAGACCCTTGTCTATAACCAGTACTCACTATTCTACAATGCCGGAAACTTCTTCATATTATCTAATCAATGGTGGAAAATTGACATTATTGTCAATTTTCATGGAAGGGTATAACTTCCTTTGGTAGGATTCGAATCCGTACCCTCTTCGCGACACGAGATTCCGAATCCCGGCGCGCAACCAACTGCGCTATCGACCCGGGTTCTATGGTGTCATAGTAACAGCTATAAAAGTATAAATTTACTGTTCACACCTACCGGACGATGATAAAACCCGTATCATCAAATGCTCGACGTACTTCATCAGTGACACGGAACTCAGGATCTTCATACTTGAATTCTGAAACAAAATTTTTAAAGCCTTTAGTCACAAGTGAAACAAAGTGCATGTATGTGACTAGTGAATTTATGATAAAATCCCGGACATTTTGTCTGAATTTTATTTATTTATTCACTCCCTTCTCTACACATGTGGTGTTTCTTGAAATATTGGCTTGAATCAGACATTCCGAAAAGTGCCGTTCCGACAGACCTAATTAGTGAAATCCAGTCAGCAAAAGATCTCTCGTAGCCAGTCCGAATGTCAAGTTAAATTTCATTTTTTTAATTACAATGAGAACAACTATCGTCCCTTTTCTCCTATTTATTGGTATGTATTGAACTAACTTTGATATAATAATGACCGGTAAGCAACCAGAAAACAGTAATGATAAGTTATGACGTATTGACATTTTGATGATTTCTTCGGGTCCAGTGAGACCTGATTCGGTCTTCCGAGATCACTTGACCGAATGTCTAGCAATGCCAAAACCTTTTCGGAATGTCTGACTTGAATATGTCTTTTAGGAAAAGTTCAAATTAGAATCATCCAAATCTCTGTTCTTAACAGAAAGTGGTCGTCATACTTAATGTATATAGACTTTTCTTTTCAAATAAAGCATTTGGGACTGAAATTGACAAAACTCACATGAGTTTGTAATCACAAATGTGCTCTTTATATCCGAGCTCTACTGCACAATGTTTCTACAGCTTAATCGATGCATTGTGATGCTCTTTAACATGGCGTACGTTTTTTTATTTTGTTCTGTTGTGTGTTCAGTAACAACTGTAAGCTAACGTAACGGGTACGGGATAACTTAACCCGAAGACAACTCAACCCGTGCATAACTCAACTCAAAGTTTGGACGACTCAATCCGTTAGTTGTGGATTGAGTCGTCTCGGGTTGAGTTGTCTTTGGTTTGAGTTGTTCCGACACTTCCGTTACGGAACGTTTTGGAACGTTCGGGGTAACTGAACACGCTGCTGATTTTGTTGTGTTTGACGCCGTAGCAACACATTGTATATATTATAACGGCGTCCGGCGCAGCTAACCTAGCTTTCCTGGACCCTGCCTGTTACCAGTACTTACCTAACCTCCCACAATGCCGGAAACTTCTCCATATGCCTTATAAATGGATGGGATCCGAACCCGTACCCCCTTCGGAACACGAGATTCCAAATTCCGGCGCGCCACCAACTGCGCTATTGGCCCGATATCATGGCGTACGTGGATAATTGCATATTCATTTATGTCTTTATGACATTGTAATACAAATAAAGATTGAATAATCTAAGATTATTTATCTAATCAATTTAATTGGGTACGATATACTGTACCAAGTGTAAGTATAGTTAGACAGATAGTTTGATACAAAACAAAGCTTTTGATCTATTACTTTGACTAGGATATAAATCTTACTATAAAAATTACAACGTACTCAGTTATTTGACAAGCGATTACGACATTTGACTGATAAACTTTGGATAGACAGGTATATACGTGTTGATTTCCGTCCCATCTAAAATATTATCACCGAATTAGTTTATTTTTGGGACGTTTTAAAAAACCTACATATAAAATCATATTCTGAATATTCAATTGAAAATTGACATCAATGTGACAAATACTAACCAAAAAACAAACAATATACTGTGCCGTCTATAAAAACTTGGTCGAAATCTTGTTTTTAAGAATAATTAAATAGGGATATTAGTCTGTTATCCTTCCTTGAAAAGTTTGAAGCGATCCAATTGGCAAGTAGGTCCTAAGTAAGGATAATAAAATATTTAATCAAATATATTTCTTGTTAATTAAGATATTAACAAGAGTAATGAAATTTATATAGTTCTTCAACAAAACAATACTTTGCTTGATTTTCAAACAAATAAAATGATTTACAAAAAAAGGTATTTAAGATTGATTGTGTCAAATTGACATTGTAAAATATGGGTAAAATCCGAGTAATCCAACTGATTGGATCTAGCTATTTGAAGAGTATGCAAAGGGGAATAACTGACTAAAGTCCCTTATTCACTTTAAGCAATAAAACAAGAAACAAACAGTCATCTGGGCTAATTTAATTCAGCATTAATTAATTTATTACCAAACGATACAAATTATTAAGAATGTAACAATACGGCAAAAGCCGTATTGCAATATAAAGTAATTGCATTTTATAGTCTAAGTTTCATGCTTACGCACGTTCACCGACTTTACAGCTATTACCCCTGGTCACTGGGCTACTGGTATCTATCTATCAATCTCCCTGGGGAGTCTTTTTACTCCGCTTATTAATGCAGCCGACAAATTGGCGCAGCGGAATTATACCACCCTCGCAGGTACCCATTTACACCTGGGTGAAGTGAAGCAATCGCAGGTAAATTTCTTGCTCAAGGAAATTAGCAGTGCCCCTAGTGGGATTCGAACCCAGGACCTCTCGATCCCTAAGCGCGCGTCCTACCACTGGACCACTGCTCCTATATATATATAATATATTGCAATACGTACCGGTTTTTTGCTTATACATGCAAAGCATTAATTAATGCATGCACCTCGTCCTATTTTGACCAGCATAGCACGCATATGCATATTTCCAAATGATCTATCCAAATATTGAATTACATGTACTAGTGTAAAATCGTCTGTTAGGAAAATGAGTGGATTGAAACAGACTTTTGAAAATAGTTTCCTATCAATTGACTGAATATTTAACCTTTAAAAGCTCAGTAAGATTAATTCAAGTATCCAATACATTTTAACGTTTATTTAAACAGTTAACTATCAGATTCTGATAAAAACAATCAGTACGAAAAATAACTACAAAATCGTTTCAAGGAAAAAAACGGTTAAAACCGTTAGAACTCGTATTGCAATATTAACCGGTATGTCGGTTAACCCATTACACCCCTACAAATTACATTACATGAATGAGATTCAGCTATTATGAAATGACTTGCTGCATATATTATATCATTCTCTTACACCGAGGTTATCAAGATTTTCGAAAGCTAGTATCGAGAAGTCTACTAGACTCTGGGTACGAGACATTAGATCGAGAATCTTGTTAACCTCAGGGTACGAGAATGGGTATGAGAATTAAATAGTGTATTCATGTAATAAGTTTGTTTCAAAGTTCAATTTTTCCTGGAATATTTGGAGGGCACTTAAGTCCTAATGAACTACAGACTGTTGTCGATATTGTGCCATTAGTTACAAATCTTCTTAAAATCATAAATATTTACCATTTCCATGGGGTCCAAATCCTTCTTTACCCATGATGTAAACGTTCTACCTACAAAAATCAAATTAACATAGTATCCATCTAAGGTGGAAGGGTACTTTAAAAATATGACATCCCAGCCGGCTTGCTCAGTCGGTATCATATATTTCTACTGACCAAGGGGTCGTGGGTTCGATTTCCGGACAGGTGAAACTTTCGTCGAGTTCGGACAGGAAATATTTTTTACGGCCATTCTCCTTACTTCCACTGATTCTAAGTCATGTGCGGCAGATGAAAGTCCCCAACGATTTGTAGATCTCGGCCTTGAATGTTAAGACAGGCGCGCTGTCGACTTGGCTGACACGGCAAACTTACCCATCTTGTCAAACCACCATAATATGCATAATTTAGTTAAGTATTTTAAACTCTTATTATCTTAAACGCGTTTCATTATTTCACTGAACAACTTTTAGATAAATCACATACAAAAAAGTTCCAACTTACAAATTCACAGTGAAGAATAAATAAATATCCTATTCTAACAAAAAGTAGTATGATTGTATGTACCTAAACTCAACAAATCTGGGATCAAAGTCGCTTTGTTTGTATTTATCAGCTTTTCACCACATATAAACGCATATCTAACCTAAATATATGTAGTATATAGTATTCATGTATATGTACTGTAGTTTTGATAAATGTCGAGTCAAGGCTAAATCACAAATAATTTTCATCGTTTTTACCGGGAGTTAATGTACAGACGACATATATCATAGGTCCAGTTACGTTCAGCTGCCGACCCGGGTTATCAATTTAGATGTCTCGAACGATTTTAACAATCAGCGAAGAAGGCATGCTTTACTGAAGAAAAAAGGCAAAAAAGGATAAAGAGCCTTATAAAAGTGTTTTACATAATTGTCAAGTTTCTCATTAATAGTATAAATTCTATGTACCACTAAGGTCATTCTACGTGGACCTTAAATGTCTGAAGTTTATTTATAAGAATGCTCGAAATTTCAGCAACAAAAATACACTGCCCTCTAAAGGTTCCTTCACAGTACAAATAATTGAATTGCTACAAACGTCAAGTTCAAGATGGCAGAATTATTATAATAAATTATCATGATTGTTGATTCAGTTTATTATTCATGTCATGGAAACAAAAATCAGAGGGTACAATTCATTCTCGAGTGCAGCAAAAGTTATCTATCAGCCTTTAAAACTATAGTCAATGTACCACAATGAATCAATATCAATCAAGTTTGAGATATTTTGTAATTTTAAATCTAAAATAAAAGTGTACGGATTTAAAAAGCAAAATTAAAATGTATTTTACAGTAATTTGCTATTAGAACTTTTTTAAACTCAACCGAACACAATGTCAATGGTAAATGTTACTCTCCAATTCATCGTTTCGAAAGATTCACTCGCTCACTTTCTTCCTCTGCTAAAATACTACGTACTAACTGATATTTCTATTTTTAGACAGAGACACATTGACATTTAAATCGTATAACTGTCACGTGGTTTTTAAAAATAGATGCAAAAATTTCTCACGCCTGTATTTTCAAAATGTCGTAATGCAAAGATGTTGGACAGTTTTGCATTAGTTAGATAATGGAAAATTAACAAAAATAAAAGTAAATATTGATATTTTTAAACGTGTATCTCTGATCTTTTAATTGTAAACATAGAGCAACTAATTGAATTTAAATACAAAGTGTAGCCACGCTATATATGACGTCATAAGAGGTTGCATTCGTCACTAGTATGATCATACCATATATGGCGTTGTTTACCCGTTCAACCAATGAAAATGCGTATAAAGTTTTTCAGCTAAATTGGCATTTGGTAAACTTTCATTGGTCGTTCAAAGGTTCATAGTAAAGGTCAATATCATAAATCGACACGTTTTAAAGCAGCGGGTGAATGTAATGTATTCACTGCGCTGCGAGGGGAGCGTAGGTAAATGTATGAAGCATCTTTTTGAGGGCAGTGTACATGTACGTCTCTTACAAGTATTAGCATTTCAAAAATGCTTGAAATCGTTGTTAAGCCATGTATCAATCTCCGTAAACAGAGATCCTGTTCTACTCGCGTTGTCGTACTGGATCTCTACTTAGTCAATGCAAGGTCACGTCGAGATGAACTTTGTGTCGACCAATCAATGCGTAGCTTTCATTTAGACGAAAACACTATCAATCACATTTTGATTTCGTAATTTCTATTTTAGACCAAGGTTTGCATGCAAATTTAACAGGGGTATTTTTCAAAATCTGCGATTGGGCGTAGACGATGTAAACCAGTTACGTATCATAACAATTGACGATGTAAACAAGTTACGTATCATAACAATTTCGTCATGAATATTATGATGAGACAAGGTCACCTGAACGTGACATTCGTTTGGGAAAGGCCAGATCTAAATTAGCGAGTATGCGAGCGGTAAAATTTGAGATCGGGTTTTAATCAGATTGGCCATGTATTCTCAGCGTATCAAACCGTCCTAAGTCTATTTATAGAATACAAGAATTCACGTGCCCAGCTAACGATATGTAAAACCATTGATTTAGATTATATCCCGCAGTAGGGAAGATAGGTCTGCATTTTTTCAACAAATGCGAGTTATAAAAAGAAAAAAAACATGTTACAATAAGCTATGCTTATATCGGTGTTATATTGCAACTTTCTTGAAACTGGTACTAGTTCATACATTAATAATGGTATTTTCTGGTAATACAAACAGATAACCCGACAAAACATGGCGTCGACGAGTCTATACACGCATGGCGTCGACGAGTCTATACACGCACCCCCATTTTGACTGTTTGACGTCCAATTTGACTGGAACAAAATGTTTTACAGTAAATTCCAGCTATTTAGACCACTTTTGTTATTTCAAAATCATGCGATTTTTGACAATTATTAAGACCCAAATGCTTAACTTGTAAACAAAAGGTTCTCTATTAAGACCATCAATTTGCTGGTTTTAACAGCGGAACTTAACTATATTACATTCAGTTACACATATGGTAACTTTGGAGCTATGTTACACACACTGCATGTTAACAATTTACAAAATCTCTGGAATTGTGCTGGTGTTGAGGCCAATGTATTTTCTACTTACCGGTTGCTCTGTCTCGAAAGTCGCCATGATAATGAGTTTTCGTCAATTGTTCAGTCCTTTTTCGATTCCATAATTATGCCTTTTGGCAGAATCCGTCTCTTTATTTGACTGAATCAATGTCAAAACACAAAATGAATGATCACGATCTTTATATAAACATTGACTTCGTACAATGCTGTTTAGCAGAGACAAAATAACCGAGAAAGTGAGAATGTGTGTAATTGTGTGTGTTCTTGTTTTTCACAGTACATTATTTTTGTCATTACTGATATGAGATTCTAGTATTCACACGGTCTACAATACGTTTGCGAATCCAGAAATCTTGCAAATGTACTGATGTACTTTCACCCTTCGAAGTACGACTGAGAACAGGACAAAATACTTATGTTCAATGAAAATTTGATCAACTAGAACACTTGGTTTGTTTCTTTGTTGTCCATTTAGTGTACCGTAGTGAGTCACAGACGGTGATACAATCTCAAGATACACACAAGCGTGTCGCGATATAGTGCAATACATTATCATGGTATCGCGATATACATGTATTGCAATACATTATCACTGTATCGCGATATATTGCAATACATTATCACTGTATCGCGATACGTACTTAGTGGACCTTTTAGATTCGTTGTGTTTCCACTGTATTCAACAAAATATTGCAAATCTTGCAGCTACAGGTAGAATCTAGCCTCTTTATGTCTATATGGTAATCTAGGACTGTAATTTATGTTTTGCAAGTACAAATATGTAAGTGTTGTTAGAAACAAGCACCCTCTTAGCTGTAAACATCCTAGCAATCAAGCTTCTGGACGCCATGCTTGTTTCACAACTTTCTGTTCAGATGTCCCGAAGTATTCGATTCAAGAACATGTTTTGCACAAGTTCTGTAAAACCAATTGGTTGGTTGAATTCTTGGAACTTTAGAGTTTATCAAATAAACGAAGAAAACACTGACGTTTTGCTAGTTTTATTTTGCGAAAGGAATAATTTTCAAATGAAATCGTTAAATTCGTACGGCGGTGAATTCGTTGAATTCGTACTGCGGTACTTATTGTCGCAGCTGCGTATTGCAATACACCTGTACACAGGTCTCTCGTGGCAGTCCAACTATATACACACAATATACAATATACAAAAAAACTATCAGACTAAATGCATTTTTGTACATTTAATTGATATTTTGCAATATAAAAGCAATACAAACATAAGGATAATAGCAGAACAATTCTAAATGACAGTTTCCACTAAGTGTGCACTTTGTAGTCTGTATATAATATTTTCTAAAAAAATGCATACTAAAGGTTGCAAAGCTAAAGTACAAAAAAAGTTTGGTCCGAGACTGACAGACATGCCCATTCGGAACTCCTTGGCCATTTGTTGAATGAATAATCTCCGGATGATTTGTGGGCTTTCTATCAAGAATATTGGGATTTTACTTCATACGCGAAGCGAAGCCCATAAAAGTGTACCTTTTTACCCGATGTAAGATTGTCCAAGCTGTCTGATAATTCTGGTTTTTGTTGTTGTTGTTGACAACGTTATTGAAGACGTGAAGAATATATTGCTTTAAAATATCAAGTCAATAGCCAAGTTTAATGTTAACTAGCTTTAAAAGCCAGTCACAAAGATTTATTTCACTCAGTAAATAATTTAATAGCATTTGCGAATGCCAAGTGTCATGAATTGTTCATATTCTTTGTGTGCAATCAAATCTTCTGGTCGCTGATAATGTAATGTACACTCATAGTATTTTCCATTGTATCCAAATACATAACCACCACACAATTGTCTTCTAAAAATACAATATAATATAATATTGAAAAATATCCATTAAAATACAAAAAAGAAAAATTAAAACAGAAACAAACAAACATTAAGATCTGAAAATTTTAAAGAAAAACTAAAAAAAACATCGATACCTAAAAAATTACAAAAAAAACATAAAAAATATTTAAACACTGAAAACTAAAAACAGTATCAAAATCTAAAAAACAACAACACACACAATGGGATGAAATCAAAGCGCCAAAGGCACTGGAGTAGTTCGACATAGAAAACATGTTGTGCTTTGGTCACTTAATATGCTAAAATGTGAGAATATATGTAGAATAAATTGTTTCTTGAAACAAAGACTGCAGACTTCGTTGTATGAAATGTATCTTCAAATGGTGCCATTTGTACTTGTAAACTATACATGAAAATCCAATTTTCATATGAGAAAAATACTACGCGGAACTATTTGACCAATTATTCTAATTATCTGTTTTATTTCCCATCCATTAATCTATATTAGAGTTCAACATTATGTACCAATCGGATAACTTCAGATATTATCAAGGAAAGACAACTGACAAATGAACATATTTGTAATTTGTAATGAGATGATTTAAGTTATTACCTTCCTTTTCTATCTTTCCATGAGTTCGTACACAATTCTTGACAATACCTGTGTGTTATAACCTTTGTTGAGTACGATCGTATTTTGTCTTTTGGTATAATTGCGTTTTTATGTTTTTCATAACCGTCAGTGTTGCTGGGACAAACTAAAAAATTAATACATGAACATGTTAACATTAAGTCATTTTGTTTAGTTATAAGACCCCGTATACGGGCAGACAAATGGTAAACAAATACATTTAATATATTTTCAAAAAGTATAAAAGTAGAACCTGCATTAAGCAGCCAGTGAAGGGAAGTGACTAAATCGACTGCTTACAGCAGGTGACCGTATATAGCAAGCTTAAATAAAATGCCTTGATTAGTTCAATCAGAACAGTTAATTATTCATGCAGCTTCTTATTAAATAATCCTCAAAAAGGACATAAGTGACAATGTCAGTTGTAAATTTGAAGTCTTACTTTATTTATGACACTTAGTTGATAAATTTTAACTGTATAAAGACTCAACTGGGTGGGTTGTCACACATCTGAACCAATATACAATGATGGGAACTCTTTGATAATTCTAAAATATCATTGCCCGTGACCAATTAAAATACAGGTAAATTGACTAATTTGTAAGGAAAAAGGTGACCACTGGCCACAGACAGCTGTCGGCTACTTTTACAGGTGCAAATTAGAGTGATTTTCGTTGGGAGGATGCCAGATTTGTCACTTCCAACAGGTGACCGCTGATAACAGGTGGCTTTTAAAGCAGGTTATACTGTATAAGTATATTTTACTGGCATGGGCCCGTACATTACCTCCTTGCTGGTGTAAATAAACATATTTCGATAGGGTTTATGTATGGGCCTATCACATTTAAATACAATTTATCAATACAGACAAACTCATTAGTTATAAACTCATAACAGTATGCAGTGGAACTGGCTATCAGATGATTGCCAGTCTGTCACGTTATAACCACTCTGTCACGACCCATTCTACAGGTCAACGTGTTGTCAAGTAGCCTGTTCATTTACCCCGAACGTTCCGTAACGTTCTGTAACGTAAGGGTCTTTACAACTAAACCCAAAGACAACTCAACCCGAGATAACTTTCAAAACGTATCACAAAAATGTCGCGGACAATTACATTCGGACATGCGCAGTAAGGTTAAGCGCAACGATAAGAACTTAGACTAACTCGTACGCGTGATGAAATAGTCCCAAATTTAACGATATCGGACAGTCATCAATAGTCTTTTTTGCCCTGTTGAGCCCATGCCCGGGCTGCACATCGGTGCATTGATTTCAAGTATATCTTATTGTACTTACATGTAACACATTCAGCTCGTCCTGACCAGGTACCATACTGTGTACACGTGAGTGATTTGTCTCCCTTCAGGTATGTTTTACCTCGACAACTGCTAGGACTTATTTCTTCGCCGATCATGTATTTGCTTTTTCTCGGGCTGTATCCTGTATTTACCACTGGCGGTTGACCACAAGTCACTAAAATAAGGAAGTAAATGTAATAAGGACTATGTCAGATGACAATGCGTCTACAAAGAACTAGAGGATTTAATCTCAATCTCGTGCTTTTCAGTAAAAATATAAACAAAATTCGTACTGACTACGCGCGGACCAGAACCCCAACAAATTTTAGTTTTAGATCTCTTGATTGGAGAATGCGTAAAAATGTCATTTTATAGTCTGAGTTTCATGCTTACGTCCGTTCACCTACTTTACAGCTATTACCCCTGGTCATCAGGCTACTGGTATCTATCTATCAATCTCTCTGAGTCTCTGGAGTCTTTTACTTCGTTTATTAGTGCAGCTGACAAATTAGTGCAACGGAATTATACCACCCTCGCAGGAATTCATTTACACCTGGGTGGAGTGAAGCAATCGCAGGTATGATTCTTGCTCAAGGAAATAAGCAATGTCCCTAGTGGAATTCGAACCCAGGACGTTTTAATCACTGAGCGTGCGTCCTACCACTAGACTACTGATCCTATGTAATAGTAAAGTTGTTACTTAATATATAGTTACACCTCTGATTACAAACTCAGGGATGATTCACTGACAGGACATCACAATGTACTCTCGAGAAGTTCGGACATGAAACATTTTCTACGGCCATTCTGCCCTCTCTACCTTTGTATAAAGTAGGACAGTTGAGATGTACAAGCAACAGTATGTGTTTAGTACTATGTCGTGGTTTCGATTCCCGGGCGAAAATGCTTTCGTAGAGCGTGGTCTTATAATTTTGTAGGGCAGTAGTAAGTCAATGATGGAATTATGCGCTTAGAAGTTGGTTAACAGCTAAATCCAGAGATTCATCCTTTCCAGGAGCAATGAGTAGGTGGACTGGCCGCTGTGATATGACCTATACATTGTATTGCTACGGTGTTAAACCCACCAGATCAAACAACAACTTTTTGATGATGAATCCTTAAAATATAAGACACTACCTACCTGGCATACAGTTTGGTATATTCCCATCTGGGGTATCATACGCACCATATGAACATTTATATGATTCATAAACTTGAACGTAACGTCTTGGACAACGTAGATTCACTTCAGTTCCGTGAGCAACAATATCCCCTGGTTTTAAGCTAACGCCATTGGTATTAGTAATAAACCTTTCAACTTTATCTGCGGGTACTGTACAGTTTTCTAATAAAAAAAAATAATAAGGAAAATATTACTTGTCTCCGTTCCCTCAAAAAGTACTTTATAAATAAATTTTGAGAAAAAAATGAACATGCACTGCACAAGCCTATTTGAAACACCTCAACCTTTTATAATTGAATAATCTCGGGAGGATTCGAGGGGATCTACTTTGACGGCTTGGGATTTTACTACCTACGCGAGGCAAAGCACAGGCGAAGCACGTAACGGTAATGAAAAATAGTTTTTGTAGTATACACGTAGCAGCGTGTTCAGTAAATATACTGTTAGCTAACGTTACGGTTATAGGAAAACTCAACCTGAAGACAACTCAACCCTTGGATAATTAGCCAAATGTTTGTTTGGAATTGAGTTGTCGTAGGTTGAGTTGTCTTTGGATTAAGTTGTTCCGACCCTAACGTAACGGAACGTTCGGGATTCTGAGAGATTCTAAGTAATCGATTTCTCGTGAAAGGCGAGTCTATTTGAAACACCTCGGTCTTTCATTGAATGAATAATATTAGTGAATGACCGAGGAGTTCCGAATGAGTCATATGATATCATTTTAAGAAAGAGAAAAGTAATTGTTAATTTATCTACTGATTGCCTACATATCTGTATGTTTACAAGCTCAAGATGAGATGCATACACCGTGTTCAGTAACGACTGTTAACTTACGTTACAGTTACGGGGCACCTCAACTAAGGATAACTCAACGCACAGTTAAGTCAAGTCAAATCGTAAGTGAGATATTGCGTTTTCTTGGGTTGAGTTGTCTTTGGGTTGAGTTGTCCCGAACCTAACGTTACGGAACGTTTTTGGAACGTTCAGAGTAACTGAACACGCTACAGATCTCTGTCAAAACATATTTCTATGTTACATAATCATTTAACAAAATATTGTTCAGCGATATCATTGAACTGTGTATTTCAAAGTTATGGATTAAAATCGAAACATTACTTATCGCCAAAACAATTGTGAATTCGTTTACTTCAACACCAGTTTTGATATATGACGGATGGGTAGTTTCAAAATGGCCAAAATATGTCCCATGTTATTTGTAGCGAATGGCCAAGGGGTTCCGAATGTGCACAAGTCATCAATTATCAGTGGCCTCCAGTTGTCACCGCAGACAATGAATTAGGAACTAAAGTCAGTTATCTTTCTCGTAGGTTCTTACAGTTGGAATCTTCGGATTTTATCATTAAAATTCTATGTAAAGATAACTACGTATTAATCTATTATTTTTCTTGTTAATTAAGATAAGATTAAGATATTTCTCCACCCCAAACATACTTAGCTTGAACTTCGAATAAATACTATAATTTAAAAAAAAGTTGTTTGATATTAATCTTAGCAAATTCACATAGAAAGTAAGGTTAAAATCCGAGTAATCAAACTAATTGGACCGACCTATTTGAAGAGTAAACAAGGAGAAATAACTGACTTATGTCCCTTATTGCGCTGGCTCATGCAACAGAGACAACAATAATCATACTAAAAGCAGATCTAAAATATTTCGCTCGCATATTCGCTAATTGAATATATGTCTGTATGCATGTCTGTGACCTTCCCTAATTATAACATTCATACATGGAGCGATCATTATGTTTATGACCTTGTTTTATAGTCTACGTCACGCAATTTAAAAAGATCTGTCCAATCACAGCTTGTATATAGCACCATCGTCAAATCAGGACATAGTAAGAGGGCATTTTATATTATTATGAAATTATACAATGTATATTAACATACGGACGCCAGTAAAACACAGTATAATAATATCTATATTATTATACAATGTATATTAAATTACAAGATAAAGTACTTACTTGGTTCGCATATAGGGGAGAACGGTTGCCACTGGCCGTCTTTGTTACAATAAAACAAGTCAGGAACGTGGCCATCAGTAACTAATGCGTGTCTAGGACTACATTCAACTTTAAACCCATTCTCAGCTGAACCAGTGATCGCTGCGTTGACTACCATAGGACATACCTTTTGTACTGAAATATTACAGAATACGTTAAAGTTCAAACCATTTGTACCCTTGAAATCGATTGTCTTTATAGCGGAGTGGTCTAATGATAGGGACCAAAATCGTCTTAAATGTACAGTAAAATTAAAATTTAATTCAAAGATTTGATTTTTTTTTATAATTCTAGAATACCATTCAGTGTTCGTAATTGTGTCAAAAATATAATTCTAATTATCTTAATACAAACTGTCCTATAATTATGTTGCTACCTATAAGTGTCTGTACCGTGACGTACGGGGTAGATATTTTCAAAATAAAACTCCATCATTTGTAGTTTTTTATCAATTTGCGCTAAAATCGTCATTATCAGAACACTACTTTCCTGCTACAAAAAATATATTAAATATATTAAAATACTCAATAAAGTTTTTATTCGTATTGCAGATCGTTTTCATTAGCTATTAAGCTGAAAATGTTCTTTCATTTTTTCTAAAAACAGATCGCAATCCGACATTTTTTGACGTGACTAATATTCGTACTCGATTTTCAGGTCGGGATCACAAATACCCAAGTACTCAGGTACACACAACAGCTCTACAAAATATAGACCAGCCAGACAGCAAAGACCAATTATTTAGATTTTTATTTTTTTCTTATAAAAAGGGTGCCACAAACAAATTGTCTCAGTGAAAAGAACTTCTAGGCTAACCCAAGATAAATGAGACTTTTTGATTTTGCCTTTGTTTTATTTTATTCAGCAGAAAAGTTTTGTTTTAATTAAATGAAGAGTGTTCTTTCCAAAATGTTATTTTGAGAGCTTTCTGGTGATGCATAGTTTAATATATGCTATATTATGAGATAGTATTCCAAAGGCATTGTTTTACACTGTTTTTGAGTCTCACTGATGTTTTGATCAGTTATCATCAATGGTTTTGAAATGTATTAGTTAGTTACTTTGATGTGTTTTCCATATCTGATTTACATTCAGGTATACATCACTTTTTACAAATGGTACATTCAATCATTATTGAAGAAATTATTCATTAAACAGTAAACATGTACCTTCGTTATGCAAGTAATAGTTTTCCATTACCAGCTTTAAAAGACTTTAAAACAATGTTAATGCTTTATTTCACTTGTATCACATTTTAACAAATAAAGAATATGATTATTTTCATTTATACAAATGACAACTTTTTTAGGATAGCGTTCTCTTTTTTGAAAACAACAACTGAACATTAAAAAATGTATGTAGAGTCCGTAGCCCCAGTTTTAAACTGTGTGCTGACTGAATATAAAGAAACATAGCTGATGTTTTATTACATTTTCTGTTTCGGGTTGTGCCACATACTTAAGGGTATATCAGTTTTTGATATTAAAAAAAACTACAAAGTGGGTGGGTAACTTCATAATATCAAAATAATCATCAATTACTTAAAATTGTGATATATTTCGTAAGTGATACAGCAAGCGTATAGACATGACAGTGGAAATATGAAAAACTAAACAAACAAGACATTTGGTAAAAAATGAAAACATTTATCCTAATCCTGAAATAGCCTTCCCAACAACAGTACAAACACAATATTATATACTATACACGATAAAGTACTTACTGGGTTCACATATTGGGGTGAATGGTTGCCACTGGCCTTCTCTGTTACAATGAAATAAGTCAGGAACTTGGTCATCAGTACTTAATGCGAGTCTTGTAATACATTCAATTTTAAACCAATTTTCAGCTGAACCAGTAATCGCTGCGTTGACTACCATGGGACATGCCTTTTGTACTGAAATAATACAGAACATGTTAAAGTTCCATCACTAAAACCTTCGAAGTCGATTGTCTTTTTAGCGAAGTGGTCTTATCATTTGGACCAAAATCGCCTTAAATGTACTAGTTCACAGATGTGGTCTAATAAAGCCAGTGACACGAACTTCTAGTATCTTTTTTAGTGAGGATTTGTCAACAAATTTCCAAAATATTGTAAAGATTCGATCATAATTAATGATTCTGCACTTTTTTATATACATGGACGTGATGAAATGCGGCGCAGCTCATGGCGTCTCAAACGACGTCATGTTGTCAAAAGAAGTAAACTTAATTACTGTTTTGCCTTATATATATTCAAAGCATTTCCCCTTTGACATGTACGATGCATTTCTAGCTCATCTGCTACAATTCTGCTAACACTACATATAAATTATGAAATTTTCTTACTGGTACATCATAAATTCTATTATATTCAGCCAGATGAACCATCGGTACTAAATTAACCAACACATGATAATTTATACTGCAAATTTCTATAATTATAGAACGCGGAAATTGATTTATAAGTATGCGATAACCGTATAATTATGCAATTGGACAGTTCAATATAATCGTACAATAATATGTATAATAATCGGTTTATACATGTATCTAAATATCAAGATTAATGTGTCTATGTCTATGGACTATATTTAAAAAAAGATATTATCTAGAACAAATATTATAGCATTTGATAAATAAAATCTTAACTTAAGTAATATACATCAAATTACACAAAGAATTAAACTACATGAAGATCAAATTATACAAAGCATCAAAATACACAAAACATCAAAGTACAATGTACTAAAAAATCAAATCACACAAAACATCAAAGTACCAAAAAATCAAATTACACAAAACATCAAGTTACTCTAAACAACTTATTTGTTTAAAACAAATTACAAATGCTGCAAAATTACTGAAAACTTCAAAATATCTTGAATGAGGCAAACAATCCAATTACGCAAAATGTAAAGTTACACAAAACATCAAAGTACACAAATAACATTTTACACAAACAATGAAATCGAACAAAGTCTCAAATATCACTAAAATTTGGCATGGCGTCAAATTGAGTTAAATTAAAAAAAACCATCAATTTCATAAAACATCGATGACTTACCACATTGGTCAACTGGTATACAAGGAAGCAGTTCTCCTTTCCACTGACCGTTTTCACACGTATAACTCGCCTCACGATTATCGCAGTTCTGATCCAGTGTTTAATATAAGTTTAAATGTGTCCCATGTGCACAACAGCAAATAAAACAAAACACTAGGGCTATAGTTCGCTGAGCAAGTGGCGATCTGAACCACGATTCATGTGTATCGATACCCAAATCAAACCACAAATCACTTGTTAATGGAGAAGTATACAGATATTTATATGTTGGTAATAACAAAAAATAGTGAAGAAAAACCGGAGTTTTTAAAAATTACAATTATATAAAAAAACTTTGTACTCCTAAAATATGTCTAAAACATATCGCAATCCGACGATTTTTGACGTGACTAATATTCGTATTCGATTTTCTGCTCGGGATCACGAATACCCAAGTATTTGGATATTCACAACAGCCCAACAAAATATAGACCAGTCAGAGAGCAAAGATCAATTTTAGATTTTTATTTTTTCTTAAAAAAACCACAATAAACAAGTTCCGAAATGAGGAATCTAAGAATGTCTTCCATTAGTCTCACTGAGGTTTCGATCTGCTTTCATCAGTTGTTTGAAATGTTTTTGTCAGTTATAGTAACTACGATGTGTTTTCCATATTTGACTGACAATCAGGTATACATCACTTTTCACGAAAGTTATATCCAATCATTGTCAAAGAAAATATTTATAAAAGAGTAAACATGTACCTTCGTTATGCAAGTAAGAGTTTTTCATTACCATCTTTGAAAGACTTTAAACGAATGTTAATGCTTTATTTCACTTATGTCAGCTTTTTACAATTACAGAATATGATTATTTTTTATCTAATACAAATGCGTTAGTTTTTTCAGAGGATAGCATCCTCTTTTGGAAAACAACAGTCCGTAGAGTCCGTAGCCCCAGTTTTAAACTGTGTGCTGACTGAATATTATGAAACATAGAAGCTGTTTTTTTTTTACTTTTTTCTGTTTTGGGTTGTGCCGTATACTTAATGCAGAATAGGAAATAAATCAGAAGAAGAACAAAAAACCTAAAGACAAATAACTGTTGTCCGTAGTCCTGTAGAGTCCGTAGCCCCTAAAATAATCTTTTTTCTTTTTTTTATGCAGGACCATTATAAATTTTTTCTAGTACTTAAAAAATCAAATCACACAAAACATCTAAGTACTAAAAAATCAAATTACACAAAACATCAAATTACACAAAACATCAAATTACACAAAAATCAAATTACACAAAACCTCAAATTGCACAAAAAACACAAGTCACTCTAAACATCTTATTTGTTTAAAACAAATTATAAATGCTGTAAAATTACTGTAAACTTCAAAATATCTTAAATGAGGCCAACAATCAAATTACGCAAAATGTCAGGTTACACAAACCATGAAATCAAAGAATGTATCAAATTACACTAAAATTTGTCATGGCGTCAAATTGAGTTAAATTCCAAAAATCACAAATAACATAAAACATCGATGACTTACCACTTTGGTCAACTGGTATACACGGAAGCAGTTCTCCCTTCCACTGACCGTTTTCACATGTATAACTCGCCCCACGATTACCACAGTTCTGATCCAGTGGATAATATAAGTATAAATGCGTCCCATGTGCAAATATCTTATCTGTTGTAACTTTGAGTGGATATTTTTTTTCATCAAACACGTCGTATTGTATTATCTCTGATGCACTGCAAGCTGAAAAATGTATACTAATTACCACCATATAATTTGAATTCATGCATCATATTTAATGCTAAGTTCACACTGTTCAAGTATATGCCCAGGTGCGCCCAGGTTATTTAAGCCTGTAAATCGGGATGAATTGCGAGGATTCGTGAAGAAAAACGAGTGGACAAACTGAGTTTCGCAGAAACTCCACCTTGGACAAAGATAAAACTGGTTTACCATCTAGTGGTCTTTTTTGAGGATCTTTAAGTCAAGATGCTAAATTCAAAAAGAAAAGATCGCATTCTGCTACCAAGATCATGAACTTTGATGGTCAAAAGTGGAACTTTTTTTGTTGTTTTAAAATAGTCTTTTCTTGTTTTCATGTGACCTATTATTGCCTCTATAAAGTTTAAAGTCTCATTATCATAAGTAACACTTTTTGGAGAGGTCCCGTGTTCGAAATCCCTTTGAAGCACTGCTTATTTCCCTTAACAAGAAATATGTAGGCTGCTCTAAGCGGAGTAAAAATAGAAAATTTCAGTAGTCTGATGACCAGGCATAATCGCCGTAAAAAGTCTGTAAATTTGCATAAGCATGAAAATTAGACTATAAAATGCAATTAGAGATTTAATCAGTTATCTTTCCATAATAAAACCACAAGCGATCCAATTAGCAAGTAGGTCTTACCAGATGGAATCCTCAGATTTATCCTTGAAATACTACGTAATAAAAATAAATGAATTTTCCTAATATCTTTCTGGACAATTAAGATATTAAAGTTACTCGATCACAGATTTCAACTTAAACATCAACTTTTTCTGAAACTGCCAAACTTGTTTGGAAACATTTTGGAAGTAGTCATTAGTGATTTGATAATGGCAGTTTTAGTGCAAATTGACCTACAGTACAAATGGTGGTGTTTCAAGTAGTAAAAATCTAACCCGTATGTCACGGTATAGACAATTTTAGTGCATTTTTGTGACATTTATTTATATTTCTTGAAAACTATAGGTCAGATTGTCCTCAAGTATTAAGACTTTATTATTTGACACAATTACAGACACTGAATGATATTTTGAAAATACTGAAATATCTTAACCAAATCTGTAAACTAGTACGTTTAACAGGATATCAAGATAAATTAAATTTAGTTAGTTCTTTACCCAAACAATACGTAGCTTGATTTTCAAACAAACAAAATGTTAAAATTAAGAGGAAATTATCTGACTTAAGTCCCTTATTACTTTAGTTTTACTAATAAAAGGGAAATAACTGGACTTACCTTGTTGTCTACATATTCTCACGTCAAACTCATTATCATACTGACAGAAACATTCACAATTACTTCCGCCCACAAAACCACCGACGCAAGTATTTACTGGACAACCAGCTTATGAAATAAAACAAAACATTCAAACCTAAAGAGCCAGGTCAAACAGTACTCTCCGAACATTTTTGGATATAATTCTTTCTTATGTCACCTGGGTATATTCTAAAGTCAGTTTTAATTACTTAATTAAATTAGGCTCTAAACTTTGTTACATAAATAAGCTTGATACAAGGTTTAAATTAATTGTTGTCGTTTGTATACGTATTGTCGTAAGGAAAACTATGCACTGTTACATATCCTCACTACTTTATGCAGTAAATTCAATGCATTTATTATCAAAGGAGTGCCAGAAAATATCATTTGTTTTGACAAGATATACAATTTTGATACTAAGTGGTTAATTCTGCTTACTAAACAATTTAATTTTACTTATTATTACCAATTTTAACTCGCATATCCATCGGTAATTAATATAATTGTCGAATTGATTGTGAACTTTTTTGAAAATGCTATATTTCAAGGCTCTCGGAATTTGTTTTGTGCTTTCTTGACTTTGATTAATGTTTTTTGACGATTAGTATATACATGTATATGTTGTATCTCATTTACTACTTAATACTAACTAAAGGTTTTCATTAATTGTTACTAGTACAGTTACATACACTTAGAATTCAATATCTATACTGTTTTAAGAATTCCATTTTGATACAAAACTAAAACTCAAAGTATATGTCTTTTTTCATAACAAAACACATTTTCATAAATTTTTGCAAATGCAAATGATCTGATCATGCCGATCATGCTAACCTCAGTCTTTTGTAAGAACAGAATTGAAAGATCGTAGCTACATGTTTTATATTAATTTTCTATAATATTTCTAACATAACAGATGCTTCATATGAGAAACAGAATTTCAGTAATGGATACCTTGATTAGCATATTATCTTAAATATGCAAATTTATCATGCAGAATGGTTTAGAATGACAACTGGATATTACTTGGGTACTCAAACAACACAATCAGAATATAATTGTACCGCAGAAAATAGTTAGGACACATAGTAGTGCACGGTTTTCCTTAAATATCGCCTAACAGTAAAACTAATACAAACGACGGCCATTTTTGGCGCCATTTTGAAAATTAACGTTTATTTAATCAACTTTAAACTAACCAAAAATGATTACTACATTTTTATTATACTATCATATCTACTTAACATTTATGTTCA
Source organism: Mactra quadrangularis (assembly GCA_025267735.1). Classification (NCBI taxonomy): domain Eukaryota; kingdom Metazoa; phylum Mollusca; class Bivalvia; order Venerida; family Mactridae; genus Mactra; species Mactra quadrangularis. Next base: position 5,413,630 of record CM046311.1, on the reverse strand, counting down.
TGTTTTTGGCATTTTTGGTGCATAAATAATCATTTCTGAACATGTTTTTTTTTAATTTGTATGATTTCTGCCTTCTTGGACGCCATCTTGAATTCTCAGAAATGAACAAGGGTGACACCGCCAGTATTCCAATGTACTTCATCCCATCATTCAAAAACATCCAAAACATTTTCTATGCTATTCAAATCTAGGTGAGGCTAATTTTGCCCCAATTCTGTTGGTCTTTAAAACGGTGTTTTGCTTTTTGTACGAACTTTATACATGCTGTTATTGTCGATCACAAAGACTTAGAAGTCCGAATGTTCAGTGACCCTATTTATGTAAACATTACAATGAACTAATACAAGGCAAGGAATGCTCAGGATGATGAATTAATATTATAATATGATAGTAGTCCCAGTATGTCTTATGAGTGTCTTGCTGGTGTAATGGTTAAGCGTTCTACCATTACAAGCATGATCGACATGGGGGTCAAAGGTTTATCCGACACACTCATAAACTATACAGCCTTTATTTCCAGTAATGTCCTAATTTTAGAATGGTTTATTTAAAAGTTTACACAGACGCGTTATGTTATTTGTACGAACTATAAATCAATTTCCAAAGTATGGTACGTTAATGTACTAATAAGCCGCCTGGCTAGCTCTGTCGGTAGTACGCAAGTCTACTTACTAATCGAGGGGTTGGGGTAGTTCGATTCCCGGGCGGGACATACTTTCATGGAGCTTGGTCATGAAATTATTTCTACGGCCATTTTCCCTCCTAACAATGATGTTTACGTAGGGCAGTTGTCAGTCACTGACGAAAGTATGCGCTTAGTAGTTGGTTAACATCTAAATCTAGAGATTTAGCCTTTCCAGAAGGAGTGAGAAGGTTGACTGACCGCCGTTATATGACCTGTACAATGTGTTGCTACGAGCCTACGGCGTTAAACTCAACAAAGAAACAAACAATGAGTGAATGTATTTATAATTTTTGGATCTATCCGTTCATTGGAGAAACACAAGTCAATATTATTGGGTAGCAGTTTAAAAGTATTTGAATGTTCTAAGAAATTCCTACTTTTGACTGACTATTCTCTCATAATATCGACGGGCCAAGTTAAAAAATCACTTATATGCCACTATCCGTTTATAAACGTGGACCGACTTGATTTGCCAGAACGGCTCAAGAACCGGTGTTAACCGATCACCGATTGGCTCGCTCCGGTGTGTTATGCGAATCAAACGTTCAGGCTAACTAAAATGGTGTCAATAGCTACGGCTTTGGTTGTGTCAAAATTAATTAGCAAGGTAATGGTGACATTAATAACGATGAATTACTTTTGCAGACGGTCGCATTTCCAGCAGTGTATATAAATAAATCATTTTAGTCGTCAAATTCATGTCTGGCGATTAAAATGTGTTCAATGTACCTATAATATGACTTAATCTCGGAACAAATAAATGCCAGGGCCGGTTTAGGAATCGGCGTACACCGGCTTGAGCCGCCCTGGCAAATTAAGTCGGCCCACTTTGAACATAAAAAAGAAAAAAGAAAATACCTGAACAACTGTATAAATCATTAGCTATTTTCATATCATAGTAACTCAAACTGGGACTATTACCAATGGTGTCCAAGAATGTCAAATTTCTTGGTTTAATGGTAACTAAACCAGCTTTCTTATCAATGGAGAAAAACTGAAATGGAAGTCAATAAATACATGTTATCATTCTTTTGTCAACATGAATGCAACGAGAATATGTCACAATATCTAACCACAAATAACAGAGATATCTAACATATTTAAAACTTAAACGCAAAAATAACTAGGGAAAATAATCCATAATAAAACCAGATAGAGTTATGGTTACTTATTCAGTTCATTACATGATATGTTATGATAGTACATTGTATGAAGTTTCATAAATCTCTGACCATAAATGGCAGAAATATGTGGTAAAGAAAAAAAAAATAACATAATTTAACGACACCGGACGCCCGCCAACACGACCGCCCGGGTTTCGCCAATCTATAAGCCATTTTTTTCCTTTGAAAACTTCGACAAAAAGCTCAGTTTACTATGAATGATTTAGAGCTTTGATGGCCTATGGACAGAGCCGAGGACTACCAAACGAACAGGATACATAGGATAGTGGAATTTAAAAATTGAAACATCACGATTGCAATACCACGTGAGTAAATAATCATGCTAACGTTTCAAGAAAAAAAAACTGAAAATTCAGCCTCGACCCAGAAAGACGAAACTTTATTTAACATGTGTACTAAATTTGAGCAAGATCGAATAAAAGTAGGAAATAATTTGCAAAATAGTGGAGCTACCTTAATTCGTCATAATTACACGATATCTACGCGAGGTTAAACAGAAAAATGTATACTATATACTTATATACGTCAGTTTTATACTTTCTGCTATCACTCTGGGAAACCAATTATTTTCAGCGAGCTACATTTAAAAGTGGTGGTCGTTTTTGAATAGGACAAACACTGTTTAAGTTGAGTTGAGCTGTGCTGTGCTGTTCTGCGTTGTATGGGGCTGTGTTGAGCTATGCTATGTTGGATAGTGTTGCATTATTTTGCTTAGTGCTATATATATGGTGTGTAATGTTGTGTTGTTTTGTGTTGAATTGTACTGTCAAATGCTGTGTTTTGTTGGATTGAATTGTGAAATGTTCTGCTGTGCCACGCTAGGTTAGGTTGGCCTGGGAAATGTTACGTTATATTGTATAGCAATATTGTCTCATTAATAGGGCTGTCACGATATACCGGTACATAGCAATACGCAGCTGCAGCAATACGTAACGCGGTTCGATTTTAATGTACCGGTATTTGGCGATATATTTTATGTCATTGGAAAATTCTTTCCTTTGCAAAATAACAGTATCAAAACGTCCGTTTTTCCATTGTTCATTTTAACTAACCTGAAATTGCAATAATAAAACTGATTGAGGCGCATCTCAGTCCTACATGACAGTAAATACTTAAGGAGGCTAGAGTCTATCAGTAATCTCAAGTACGATTTGCATTTTTCTGTAAAATACAGCGTAGAAACAACGAATCTAAAAGCTTGCAATATATCGCGGTACGTGTCGCGATACGATGACAGCATATTGCAATATATCGCGGTACGCTTCTGGCAGCCCTACTCATAAACATGTACTTACCAATTTGCCGTAATGCATTACACTATAGTAGTCATATGGTTTATTGAAGTCTTGATACTGATCATCATTCAGTGTATCAAAATTTGAAACTTTTGTTTCATTAATATTAGTATAGTTCACAAACACATACTGATCTCTATCTGCTCGCATTTGCTCATGATAAAATCCAATGGCGTGAAGAATTTCATGAACCAGTGTGCGTTTCTGAAAAACAATAAAATTCCACTTTAAAGATCACCTTGGCTATGGCAAAAACATGGGATTTTTTATGATTTCTATGTCCCAAATGCTTGTCCCTACAATTAGGTCGTTCCGCTGAATTAAGACCACTGCATGATTTTGATGGCCTTAATAGCAGAACTACTGTATAATAAAACCGTTCTGCTAAATTAAGATCACTAATCTTGATGGTCTAAATAGCGAAACTGCTGTTTATTAAGCATGTAAGCAATCTGATTATCCGGAAAAAATCCGCTCGCATATTCGCTAATTTAGATCTGGCCTTTTTCAAACGAAGGTCATGTTCAGGCGACCTTTTCTCATCTAATATATTTATTGGAAAATTGTTATGATACGTAACTTGTTTACATCGTCTGCGTCACGCAATTTGAAATGAGCTGCTCAATCGCAGACTGTGAATAATACAGCTGCCAAACTAGCATGATGCAAAACTTGGTCTAGAATAGAAATTACGAAATCAACATGTGATTGAAAGTGTTTTCGTCTAGATGAAAGCTACGCATTGATTGATCCAAAACAATGTTCATCTCGACCTGACCTTTCCCGGAGAAAGTAGAGATCCTGTACAACAACGCTCTACATGATATCTGTTTACGGAGATTGGTATGTTAGGTGAAGAAAAATTATGTAGATTGAACTTTAATAATTGACTTGCCAATTCAAAAGGCAAATATAGGGACGTATGTATATTTTTTCTGATTTTGAACAGAGCCCTTTGAAATTCTACAATTTGGAAACTTGTTGTGCCAAAAGACGTTTATGTTTCATTTCATTTTAAAGTGAAATTAGATCGAAACAGAAAGTAGAATTTAGTTGTCGATACTTATGAATAGATTTGATTTTACAATGTATTCAAGATGAAGTTTTGTGGTTGTGAAAACACTCTCCAAATATAAATATATAAGATGAGATTTAATTGAGACAAACAGATGAATAAAATGAGATCTTTAAAAAAAACACACACACATTTTCAAGATACTTTCTCGAACCAAAAATAAAAAGGAATGTGTTTTACAACTTTAATACATTTTAAATATTAAAAGCTTTTCGCATATAAGGTGGTATGGTACATCTGACTTTTTGTCATTTTGTCTAAAAAAATAAAGCATATGACCAAGTATTCGTGGTCATGACAAACAGACAATCCTTTATCTTGACGTCAGAATGACGTTTTTGACGTCATACCGATAATACTTAAACGCATATAGCGGAAAAATCGTACAGACAACTTTTCTCAAATTCTGCTGTATGAAAGTCTATACCATGCTTTACATCATATCAAAACTTGGCAAAAATTTATCGGGCAGATTTTTCATAAAAACGGTTTGAAGGCAATTTTTCTGGATTTTTTTTATGTTGCCAATTCGGAAGTTTTTGTCCTTTTTGAATATTTAATATTAAACGTATATTCACAATGTCCAGGTGGTAGATAATGATGCAAGCTTTGAATTGATGTATAATTTGTTGCTGTGGCGCGGAAAATAAAGATTTAGCAACACATTATAGACGTTTTCTTACCATTGTCGACTGACGTAAAAAGTGCACGCGGGCGTCATGTTTACGACGTCATGGTAACGTTATTAGCATAATGACGTCAAATAAAGTGTAGATCCGAATCGGAAATATCGTCCAGTTTTCAACGGTACCAAAAATTATATGCAAATCTAAAAAAAGTCAGATGTACCATACCACCTTAAGGCAGCTTTCTATGTCTGTAAATGAGTTGCTTGCATATAAAAGCTTCAATAATCAAAGCGCTAACAACACTGACAGACATGGGGTATGGATGGTGTATAGTCCAAACAATTCTAAAACAAACGGAACCAAAAAAGGTCTCCTTTACTTTTAGTTATCATACAATTTAAATTACTAAATTGGACTATATTCTACAATTTTACGAACTGCATTATGCGGGCGTTAATGCGCAAACCGGACTTTTTAAATTGCAGTAGTAATAGTGCGTAAGATTAACCCCGAGCTGACTTTTCACATTTGCATCTAATAATTATCTACGCATATCCCGAAGAAAATTAGAAGCACGCCTATTCTACACTTCGGCAAGTAACGTATTCAAAATGAGCAATCGATTTACAGCAATTGTAAATAGAAATATGTTTATGTGTTTTTATCCTGATGTAACAGACATTCACTCTACGCGTTTTTGGATATTAAGAAAATAATCCTTGTCTAATAATTACATTCGAGATTTGACGATATTCTCCGATATCGGTATCGAGCATCAATACTACATTCGTATTCAATGTAATGAGTATTCTTGCATAAAGGTCAGATTGGGTTTGAACTTGACGTACTATAATTATCCTTTAAATTGTGCATGCATCGTCCGAGTGGAATTGAGATGATGATTTGCTACAGTCCGATACTAAACATAGATACACTTCATGTACTTATGGATGCATACTTCATGGAAATGACCCTAACGTACAACAGAGCTACGTATAGTGCGACAATTATAAGCGCAGCTTGAACTAACTTATCATGATAATAACACGGTTCACTTGCAACAAATAGTGAGTTACCGTATGCGTGTATACTCGGTGGCGAACCCACGTGACTTCATCCGGGTATATTTTACCATATTTGGAATATAGGTCACTCGCATAAGGTAGGTTTTTTGCTTTTTTCTTACTTATCACGTAGTGTTTTTTTCCAAGAATACGCGCATAAACCCCCTGTTTACGAGTTATGATTGCTGCAGTAATTGTTTTCCTGAAATATTTAGTCGTCTTGGAGTAATTTGGTACACAAATTTTGATGCGATTGAAATTGTCAGGGTAGCGTTCATTGTATTTCAACGGTTTATGTGTTTAAATGCCTTAATTTGTGCCGACAGTTATGCACATGGTATAATTATTTCATATACACTTCCAATTAACCCTCTATATACGATAACGATCTTTGAAAAGAGCTAGTTTGTAAATTATGAGAGAATGTGGATAATGATAACGTTCATTGCCCGTGATTTTCCGGATAACGTTCATTTCCTACGTAGAGTTGTCCAATTTACTCACCACAGTTTCTTAAAAATGACCTAAATAGTGCATTGCATTTTATGACTACGTACAGTGATGTATCATGTGACCTTTCTTTGATTTTCAAACATTTTACAAATTGCATGGGATACAACTTAGAGTTTATATACATATGCAAAGGATTCAACATAGATTTTAGTTGACCACTTAATGTAGATTTAATACAATGACTTTTTAGTGACGCACAAAAAATACGTATACCCTGACGTGTAAAACTATTAAATAGGTAAAAAATTAAAAGTCAATGTACGAAGGTGTATGAATTCTAGGATGACTCTATTTTTTGCATAGACATTTTTAAATGAATTTACATTAGCAATCTTTCTTATTGTTCAACTATTTTCTTTATGTTTTAAATTTCAGAAATGGGCAAGACAAATTAAAATTAACACTTAATAGAAAAAAGATAGAAGAGAAAATGGATGTAGATCGGCACAATCATGTCCTAAAAAAGTCAAGAGTGGTCCTCAGTATTGGCCTGACTCATTTGATGAAAATTTTGGACAAAAAGTTACCACAAAGTATCACGATATAAATAATATTTCAATTGAAAGTCCCATTGGTGCTGTTAGTAATACTCACCATGACGTTTCTTCAAACTTCGAAGGCTTAATGAGAACAGAGATTTATTTTAAACAAAGTTACATTGAATATGGCAATTTATAAGGCTATTTTGATTAATTTCCCAATGTATTATACTGAGTGTGGTTTTTTTTGTATGGCAGAAGGGATTTCTGCTAGAATCCATATTATACAATAAAAATCAGAAGTTAAGTGATTATGTGTTTACATGGATCACATGGATAAAGTTCAAGTTTACATGGTATATACAATTGATCATGACTTTGTATGATTATTTTTCTTGTTTAATATTTTAAGTATGCATACACAAATTTGAAGAATTACAAGTTAGAAGTCATCTGACATGTCGTATATAGATAATATATTTGAAAACAGTGAATCTCTTCTTTGTTTTTTGTGGCTTTTCAATCTCAGTCATGAGACGGATAGTTAATCTGCTAAATCTGCTAAACGTTCCAGTTGTCTGTGAGCATTAGACTTTATTCCTGTTAGCTATTAAACGCCATTGTCAGAAGCTGGTTTGAACCCATCACATTTATCATTGAGAGGTTGCAGATCGGCCTCTAAGTCATTTATATCATGGAGGAAGTTAATTCGATGTGGATTCTATTTTAGATTTGCATATATGCACTGCTATACCGTGGTCACATCGATAAGACACGTGATGTTGCATAGATGGAAAAAAACACAATTCGTTAATCAATATAAACTTTTAATGAAAGAATAATTCACCATAGTAATATCTGTTGACAAATATCCCTAAAAAGTCGTGAATACATGCACTTTTTCAGTCTTCTAAATGACCATGGGCTAACGGATATTTCTATTTTAGAGTAAGACACAACCATGTTTAATTACATAACTTTCATTGGTTGTTCAGTAGTTCAAAGCAAAGGCTGTCGGCATGAAACAGTCCCATCAAAAATATTGTATACACACACACACTCACACACACATATATATATAGTAAAGGTATGTAACTCATAACCTCAGAAACCTCGAAAAAAATGACCTGTCTTATTCAACGGGCTCCTGTGTTTTTATTTCATGATCGATTTTCGAAAACTTGGTCTTATTTATCAAAAAAATGGTTGATCTGTTGATTGCTTACAAAAGCTTATTAATTAAAAGCTATTGAAGAAAGTTATGAGACGTTAAACAGGAAAATTGTCCAGGTCGTTACTGTCTGGACCTACCGAAAACCGTTTCCTTCTCGAACGTAACTCATAGATGTGTACGTGGAACTCAGATAAAAATGAACCAAAAACAGAGAAAATAATATTTTAACTCACTAGCCTCTCTCACAGTCGCCTAAGGCAAATAATTTGATCACTATCATAACTTTTCCTTGACTTGTCGTGAGTTGTTTTCGTTGGTCTCCATTTTTAGAAAGAAGTCTAGGCTAAAACCGAACTCATACCGTTTTTACGGATCATACAACTCTACCCGAGGACAACTCAACCCGTTACAAATAAACGCATTTTTATATTCAAACAGCTATTCTGGACAAAACATCATCGTTCAGAACTGAATGAATTTTAAAAGTGAGTTAATGATAAAGTTAATATATTTATTAGGTGATTATTGATTACTATTTTTCAGATACAGTATGTTACAATTAGAAAGGCGTAAAAATGAAGATAGCGTATTACGTTGTTAGTGATATTGTAGTTCTATGTATTATAGATTAAAATTACATAAAATGTTATGATAACTATAAAACTGTTTCCTGATAATTTATAATTATTCTTTATCTTTAGTTTTACGGAATTAATTTCATTTTAGAGCTCAAATTTACTAACGTGTTAATTGTCATGGGTTGAGTTGTCCTCGAGTAGAGTAGTATGATCCGTAAAACGGTATGAGTTCGGTTTTAGCCTAGACTTCTTTCTAAAAATGGAGGCCAACGAAAACAACTCACGACAAGTCAAGGAAAAGTTATGATAGTGATCAAGTTATTTGCCTTAGGCGACTGTGAGTGAGGCTAGTGATTTAAAAATTATTTTCTCTGTTTTTAGTTCATTTTAATCGGAGTTCCACGTACACATCTATGAGTTACGTTCGAGAAGGAAACGGTTTTCGGTAGGTCCAGACAGTAACGACCTGGACAATTTTCCTGTTTAACGTCTCATAACTTTCTTCAATAGCTTTTAATTAATAAGCTTTTGTAAGCAATCAACAGATCAACCATTTTTTTGATAAATAAGACCAAGTTTTCGAAAATCGATCATGAAATAAAAACACAGGAGCCCGTTGAATAAGACAGGTCATTTTTTTCGAGGTTTCTGTGGTGATGAGTTACATACCTTTACTATATATATATGTGTGTGTGAGTGTGTGTGTATACAATATTTTTGATGGGACTGTCTCATGCCGACAGCCTGTGGTTCAAAGTGAATATCATAAATCATGAATTTACTAATTTAGCATGTTCTCTGAGCTGAGAAAGGAGCGTAATCCAAAAGATGCTTCACTTTAGAAAGTGAACGATAGTTAAACATACTGTCCATGTGCTAGACAGTACCTCCCTATTTGTACATACATGTATGCTCAAACTTTTCATAGATAACTTTTTTAAAATCATGCTGTGTGATTTTTCAATTCTCTGCAACAAGCAAACGATAATAGGATCCCAGGGTAGGTTGCACAGTTTGTCATTCTACCTTATGTGGCATCGAATTTGGACTCACGTTAATAAATGAAGTCGACTATGACAGATGTTGAATGACTTAATCGATTAAAAAAAGTAACAATATGTTAACTCGTGGATGACGAATCTAATACTTCGAAGACGTCGCTGGTTATTCCTTTCCATGAAAATTACAATTGTCGATTTTTCCCGCTGGAAAAATAAATTTATGGACATTTGTCGACACTGTGGAATGGTAGGTGAGAACTGGTTATATGCAAAGGTAAAGGAAAGCTACCCAAATCAATCAAACTTGTTACTTGTTAATTGTCGGACATAGATCTACTTATGTCTAACAAGGTCTGCTCTAGATAAGAAGCCATTGCCACAACAGTAGTTTCTATACTGGCCATTGCATCTTCTTTCATGCTCATCAACACATTTTTTGTTTTTGAACATATATCCACACATGTATGTAACACAAAAACGACATTGTCTGAAATATATAAAAAATAACATGATTGGATTAGTGAACAATTTGAGATTCATGTATATATTTTACTACTTCTGGATCGTCATCATTATCTTACTATAGTCTAGGGATCTTATTACATTGAGTGTACGATATCTCATCATAGTTATAAATCAAAATAATCAGAGGTTTGCAACATTAGACTGTCAGCCGTTTGAAAATGACTCCTTCAGATTGAAGAGATACAGAAACGATACAAAACGATCCAGAGCGTATGTGTCACAATAGCGCCAGATAATTAAGGTACACTTTTACTGCTAAAGTACGTTGGCATTTATAAGACGTTCAAAGATCGATCATAGTTATGTTAATTGTTTAACAAAACAAAACAAAAAACTAAGATTCTAAAACATGCAAGATGGTAGTACGACACCGGGATTTTAAAACGGCGTAAAGAAATTGCAATACCATGGATTGCAACTTGGTTCTTATTACGACTGCATATACTTTCTGTTTTGAAATATCTTTGATTGTGAACTTCAATTACTAAAATCTGCATGGTATTTAATTAATTGGACTAATTATGTACCTTTTCCATCTTTTAAAGAAACTGTGGTGAGTAAATTGGACAACTCTACGTAGGAAATGAACGTTATCCGGAAAATCACGAGCAATGAACGTTATCATTATCCACATTCTCTCATAATTTACAAACTAGCTCTTTTCAAAGATCGTTATCGTATATAGAGGGTTAATTGGAAGTGTATATGAAATAATTATACCATGTGCATAACTGTCGGCACAAATTAAGGCATTTAAACACATAAACCGTTGAAATACAATGAACGCTACCCTGACAATTTCAATCGCATCAAAATTTGTGTACCAAATTACTCCAAGACGACTAAATATTTCAGGAAAACAATTACTGCAGCAATCATATCTCGTAAGCAGGGGGTTTATGCGCGTATTCTTGGAAAAAAACACTACGTGATTAGTAAGAAAAAAGCAAAAAACCTACCTTATGCGAGTGACCTATATTCCAAATATGGTAAAATATACCCGGATGAAGCCACGTGGGTTCGCCACCGTGTATACGACTGTACATGTGTTTATAATATAAGACAAAATTTCAATTTTGTAAAATGGCATGTTAATGTACTTTAAATTTTGGATGCGTTCGCTCATGGTGAAATACGTAAGTCCGCAATATTGTGGCACTGATTCAAAGTATTTATTTGTTTGAGAACAAAATTAATTGTTCAATGTGTGTATACAGCCAAAGACAAAAATAGAAAATGAAAACTGAGTTAAATGTATTCTTGCATGAAGATCAAGCTCAGGTTAATTCTGTCAGACTGTAATACAGGACAAAGTACTTTCTTATAATAATTGAGTAAGAAAAAAACAACTTACACTCATACAACCATCACGGTCAAGACCTATCGTCTGAAATCCTCCTATGCGACCAACATATGAATAACACCTTCTGTAATATATTGTATGTTAAAGTGTATAAGCAGGGGTGTGGAATTCTTATTCCCGTCTTGTCCGACCCGTACATTTATTTCTTCGGGCAAATGCGTTTATACACATGTACGTTTTATACCCGTAAACATAGGTAAATAAATCAACTCCACTTATCCGCGGACAAGTAATATTTTAGCTGTAAATAAACTACTAGTAAATGTTTTGAGGTTATAGTCAATTCAACAGTGAACTTTGCTCTATTAAATTGTCAATTATCCACTATTACTTGTAGTATGTATCTAATATCATAGTTAGAAGCGGGTCCAGGATTTTTTTCTAGGAGGTGTTCAAACTTTTTCTAGGAGGGGGTCCAAGATTTTCTAAGGGGTGGGTCCAAACTTTTTCTGAGGGGAGGAGTCTAAACTTTCAAACCACAACCACATTATACATTGCCTCCAGGATAACGGAACAAGTTAATAATAAAAACTTTACACATGTACACTGATAACCATTCGATCAATATTAAACACAAATGCGTAAACATCACTATTGGGGATTTTTTGAATAGTAAACCAAACCAAAGATATGAAACGTAATTTTTTGGCTAGTTTTTCGCAGTGGTTTCCTTGTGGAACAAATAAAACTGCCATATTTATTATTCATAATTACGAGGTTTTCTAAACCAAATGGTCCACGGTACATAATGCAGCATAGCGGAGTAATGTAATATAGGATAACCGACGATGGGTTAAGTCAAGCCATCTGAGAAAAATCATCAACACATAATCATTAGCTTACCCGTCTTTATGTTTGAATTCAATGCCGTCTATATCAGTGACTTTGGCCTCTACAAACTTCAAGCATGTATACTCTTCTACGTGATTCATAGCTTCTAGTATAGCTAGGTTGTGTTCTTTATCTAAAACAAAAAAGCACTAGAGTCACGGACATAGGTTTTTAGTGAAATTATATTCTCCAACTTTTGAAGTTTATTATACGGCGCATGCAATTCCGAACTTATTCGGCCATTCACTTAGAATAACCTTGGACATATTTAGACGTCATTTGGAACTACCTTTGTGTTACATGCCAAAACAAAATACATTGACCGGTGTTGTAGTAAACAAATCAACGATCAATTAGGCTTTTATAAATTTCTCGTTTTTTTGTCCATAAGGTGAAATGCACGATTCAATGATATCCATTGAACAATATGTAGTCATTTATTTATTATTAGAAATGTATCCATAAAGCCTTAATTCTTCCGATGATTCATTTAAACAATAGTCGAGTTGTTCCGAGTACCATTCTTGGTGAAAAAAACAAAAATACCAAAGCACAGCCAAAATGTAGAAACATATTCATAGTATGTGTAATGATTCGATTTTTATTCTGTTTCTTGATAATTTGTACCAAAACAGTTAAGATACAGATGATTTTGTTGTGTTTCAAGAAATATTGAAGTTTCGTAAGTATAGGAAGCCAGTTTAGTGATATTGTGATATTAAACATTTTGAGAATTAATGCCGTTTTTTCTCCATTAAAGCGGCCTGATGGTTGAATTAGAGGTGGTTTGCGTTTTGGATGGATAAGTGAGTTAATGTTGTAGAAAAGGGTTAAGGTAAGCTAGGGTAGGTAAGCTGGCCTCCGTAAAAGTATATTAATTTGTGGAATAAAAAATAACTTACTAAATTCGTCTGAAATCTTATAACTAATTCTTTTACTACTCCACAGTAGTATTTTCTTATTTGTAGCATTTCTTTTCTTTCTTCTATGTTGTGGTAATTTTTCAGTTCTGGTAGAAAGGATATAGAGAAAAACATGATGAACAGTATACAACGTCCTTCAAACATCCAATGGCTCAGCCCCATAAAGTCGCGGCTTGTTGCGGACCCGTACATTCACGAAACGACACAACTGTACGGAGCCGTAGCTTTAGGACATGCAAATTTAATCCATACTCGGCCACGATTTTGCTCTCGATTTGACTTTGAAACTGTTACGTGTATCCACGGCTCATCTCACTGACCCTGGTGACTTCTTATTTATTTGTTTTACAAAAAGTGAGACTTATCACTCGAATGATTGTCATTTTGACGTAAAGTCATATACATTGCTAAGCATTTTACATCTTTTGGTAAAGCATTTTATGCCTACGGTCGTTGCATAACACTACGCTATTCCCTTTTCATACAGAGAAGGGAAATCAGACATGGTTACCAGAGCTGTTGATGTTTCGTTGGAAGTTGTGCTTACGCTGTTTTTTTTCGTTCGTCTTCGTGAGACTTGCAAATCCTGAATGTTAATTTTCAAAACATTACTGTACCGGCATAACTGACTCAAATTTCACAATTCTTTTTATGCCATGCATAATATCATTCTCCTTCCAACGATACCAAATGTATGAGTGTGCAATAACAAACAAAAATGATTTTATGGTTTTTGTAGACCGGACAAGACTTTTGTCCATGAGTAGAAGCCTTCAACTTTTAACATCCATTTTTCTGAAATATCTTATCTGCGAAGTTTGCAGATGTGCCAACATGACGTCATTTGACAATTCGCGCTTTACGCCAAATTCCAAGAAAAAGGTTACGAAAACGTTCATGAAACGATTTAAGAAATTCTTAACGACAGACGTATTTTAGTATAATCGTAACTTAAGCAAATTATTTACGAAAACAATGATGAAAACGCACCAAGGTGTTTTGCATCGCCTATGTAGTGCAAAGCTTGGGTTATTAGTAGAACCCCCACGAATCCTTCCGAGATTATTCATTCAATAAATGGTCAAGGTGTTCCGAATGGAAGGAGTTTTAGTTTAATGTTTAATTATAGCGTACGCGAATTCCTAAATAGCAACCATGATTAATTGACCGAAGTTAAAGTGTTTCTGGATCACCCCTCGTATATTTACCTATTGATGATTTCCTGGTACATTTCCTTGGTTATAATCATATCGTGTTGAATTTTGACAAAACTTTCTGATCTGTTGGGCAATGAATAATCATTCCATTCTAAAAATGATAAAAACACAGTTTACATAAATGTATAGTCCAACAATATTAACCTGAGCTTGATCTTTAAGCAAGAATATATTTATATGCTTCAAGCTGGCTATCTAAAAGTTTAAGTATGATATGTCATCTGAACCGCACATCCAAACAATGAAAATAACATAATATTATTCATTTTGATTCAAAACGGTAGAATATTAATTTTATTTCACTGATAAATCACGGTGTTCGGAAAACATCAGTTTATCAACGATCATTGGTATACATGTACTGATCTATTTTAGTTCCATTGTGAAACAAATTCTTAAATCTTTGATTTATTACTTTTGGGTCCTCTTCTTGGTTCCCCAGTACGGAGCTAGTAGGAGTTTTTTTGCTCACAAAAGCAACGGGGTTGATATTGGGTGGGATTCGAACCAACGCGGAGCTGGCTATCCAATGATTTCCAGTCTAACGTCGTAACTGCTCGGCCACGCCCGCTCCACGATCATTGAAATCCCTTTCAGGCAAGTGGCCCCTCACATTACCCATTTAACCTGGAGTGGAGTTGAACAAATGTTAGTATATTTCTTGCTAAAAAAGTAGCACTGCTCCTAGTGGGGTTCGAAATTGGTACCTCTCGAAACCGAAGCGCGTCCTACTCCCAGATCACAGCGTCTACGCTACGACTGCTATATAGCCAAAAAAAAAATAATTATAAATATAAAATGAACTTGGATTTACCTGGTCTTATTGAACGTGGCATAAAGGTGTTTTCCAGTTTTTCTGAAATATGAGATTAAAATCAATGCAATTACTGTGTTACATAGACCTACGATAAGCTTTTTTATGTCTACCGCTTCCATCGCATCAAGCTTCCTGGACCCTTGACTATAACCAGTACTCACCTACACTTCCACAAGGCCGGAAAATTCTCTACATACATGTACCTTATCAATGGAGAACAATTTACACTTTCGTCATTTCTTTATTGAAGTTATACCCTCCTCTAGTGGGATTCGAACCTTCAGGACATTCGAAATCGAGGCACGCTACCAATTGTGCCACCGACCTGGGTAGTTCACTTTCAAACGAGTAAAAATACAGAAATTTTAAAAGCCTCAGAAATTGATCGTTTCCTTTCTGACTAGATTTAATTAAAGACCAAGACATCATAATAATAGATATATATCCATTCTACAATCCTGCCGGCTTGGTAGATTACCGAAAATGACTTAAGTGGGTAAAGACGTCATTATTAGTGTCACGCGAGGTTGAGTCATACGGATCACGCGTGGTTGAGTCATTCAGGCCCGTCCCAGTCCGCGTCATATTTCAAGTAAGGACGCTAATTAAATGTTTTAAAATCGAACCAATCGAGCGAAGGCACCTACATATACTAAATTTCAAAGTTATCCAATGGAAGCTCAAGATAAAAATCAAGCTCCGACACGTCAGGTTGAGTCAGACATCTACGTAATTTCGCAAGTTCAAATGTAACCAATCAGCGTGATCGATGCAAAAAACGCCACCTAAGTAAAGGTTATTTTAAAGTAAATACTCCAAACCGGCGGGATTGTAGTCTCCTTCTCTGGCCGTTACAGCCTCTTCTCTAGATGTGTACCAACTTGGAATATTTTACCAGCCTTGTTTGCTGTGATCCACTCTTTGACATCATTTAAGAGTGTTCCTTTTTATTGCCCACCGTCAAAGAATTGTCAATTTTCTGTTAGCTTTCAAAGACGCCTAAAGGTGGATGTATTCGCAATTGATAGTTGAATAGCACAACACATTTTGATATTTCCCTTAGACAAATTTTTAATTGAATTTACCTCTGCAGAGCAACAACCGCTATACAGCTAAACAAGTTAGTCCCTCCCAGTGGGTGTTGCTCAAGGGAAGTTATACTGTACCATATTATACTTCATTAATATGTGATATAATATCACAGTGTTACAAAACAAGAGCATCAACAAAGAATTCACTTACTTTGATAATCCTCTTCAACTTTTGAAAATATTTCATCTATACTCATAGCTTGTACATGCACATCATGTGTCATGAAAACCTAAAAAATAAAGTGCACTACTTTAATTACGGTAGTAATTGTTCCTATCGTCTTAATTAGGAATGCATGTTTTTCAGAAAATGGCTATTATCTAAGATTAAAAACAAGTTTATATTAAATAAAATTAGATATGTCGCGCGAATAGCACTGAAAGTTATCTGAACTTGATCCTTATAACGAAACAGACAGATCTATTTTAGCGAGTAGTCGAGCGGAATTTTTAGATCGAGTTTAAATCAGATTGTTCTATAATATATGTCAAGCATTCGACTACAGTCTACATTCTGACCAGGAAAGACGGCTGCAACTTTATGAGAGTTATATAATAATTTATATCGAGAGTTTAGCGCAAAATGGACGCAACTCTTTCTTTTCTTACATCAATAAGTTAATAAATAGTTAATAAACCCGCGATATATTCCAAATTGCCATTATTTAACTTAAGGCCGAACATAAGTCAAACCCATATTTTCTTGAATAAAATTTCTCGTTTTTCTATATAAACAGAGTTTTTGTACGAACATTTTTGTAACATTATATAAAATATAACTCACTTACCAGACATAACACAAAAATCAAAATATAAAACTCCATATTGAGGATCTACTTGTAAGTATGCTAAGTGATGTCTGTTTTCAAACTTATAACTGACTTTTACACAATTCTTGGAAAATCTGAGGGAATTTTCTAAGAAACATAAACATGACCCAGTGAACCGGGATACTAGAACATCACAACCGGTCTAATGTAACAGGATACGGCAATTGAAATAGGAAACTGCAGTACAGCTCAATGTGAGTAATCTTCATAATGTGTTATTCTAATGTTGAAACCGTTTGTCTGTTCATCAAATTTATTCGAAAACTGAATGATAAATAGGTTCACAAATTTACTCAATTAAGACTATCAAATTATCAGTTAAATTGCAAGTAATTTAATTTTCCCTGCATTAACTCAATACATATATTATGAAACATCGCCGATTTGTACCTCTAGTTAGAGTCATCTAAACATTATTTGGCCTAGTTTCTCATTTATTTGCCATCTACCTCTTACTCATTGACTTCATATCTTTATCCAATTTGCAATCATATCTCATCATATTGACTTGCATCTTTCACACCATTGACATCCGCCTTTCATTCCTTTAGCGTCCGCCTGTTTTTTTATTATATTGGCATTCACCTCTCACCCCATTGACGTTCGTCTTTGATCTTATTAATTGATATTTACCTTCATTCTATGTTTTTCTACCTTTATCCTATTGGCGTTTATCTCATCCCATTGACGTCCGCTTTTCATGCCATTGACATTCGTGCCACATCCCACCCTAATGACGTCCTTTTTCATCACATTGGCATTCACTTCTCATCCTATAGGTACCAATCTTTCATCCCCAAGGTATCGACTTCTCAATCCAATGACATTCATCTCTCAACACGTTGGCATCCTTTTGGCATGCACCTCTCATCCCATTGTGGTCCACCCTTCATCTCATCGGCATCCACTTTTTAACCCCATGACATACACCCCTCTCATCCCGTTGACGTCGGCCGTTCATCCCATTGATATTAAAATGTATTGTTCGCAAACATGTTTCACGTGCTATGTCTTCATTGATACTTAACTGTTACCCTTTCAAGAGCGTCGCGTACGATTTTAAGTGAAGTACGTAGATTTAACAAGAAGATTGAGTAAAATTGTGAGTAAAAAGAAACAGTTTTTGATACCATTTCCGTTTTTACGTGAAAAATTTTGTGCCCTCACGGCTATTTTCATGTTTATGGGACTGTAGAATAATACTCTATAGCCATTCTAAACATTCATCTACAAGATGTTATAAAGTGGTTACAAGTCGGTTATTTTTTAACCTATATTGTTCTTTCTTGGAAAATGTAAAAAGGCGGATGTAAGTTAAGTGTTTATGAAGTATAAATGACCTAGAATTAAATACTTAAATGAATTATCTCAACCTAACTCACGATACTAAGGCAGTGAATTTGGCTGTTTTAAAGGTACATTACCCATGTTGATACACAAATTTATAAGTCATGTTTAAAACAAGTTTATCAACAAATTTAAACACAAGTTAATTACTAATGTTTTTTAAACAATCTCTTTGCCCATGTTAAAACACGATGTATTTTACTCATATTTACACAAAGTTTATTGTAGATGTTTAAACGCGGGTTTACTACCGATGTTTAATCACAAAGTTATTGCTCGTGTTAAAATACAACGTTAATTACCCACGTTTAAACACAAAGTTTATTACCCCTGTTGATACACAAAGTTTAAAATCATGTTTAATCACAAAATTTATTGCTCATGTTTAAACACAAAATGTATTACATATGTTTAAACACAATATGCCCATGTTTAAACACAAAGTTTGTTACCCATGATTAAACACAAAATCTTAGATATATTAGGAAATTCTCCTCTTACATGTCTTATCAAATTCAACAAAATACTGCTGGAAATACTCTGTGACATTTTCTGTAGTCACAGCTGCCATTTTGGTATCTGAATTCATGTCTTTGTAGTCACAGCACTTTGGTAGTTCCATAAGAAATTCTGGAAATAGATCATCAGTCTTGCAGAAGTTTTGGTTCCGGTCGTAAGATTCATGTCTGAAAATAAAAAATGTAAATGAAGATAGTAATCAAGCTCAAAGTAAATGAACTGCCCATGGTTGTGGGTTTGAATGGATGAATATTTACTTGTACATTAAATTTAATGCTTCTGGTTTAATGCCAAACACTTCTGTCACCACTAAAGTAATTAAGGAGAGTATCAACTGTATTTGTTTGTTTGTTTGTTTGTTTTTTTGTTTGTTTGTTGGGTTTAACGCCATAGCAACACACTGTATATGCAGTGACGGACAATTGCCCTACGTAATTAAAAATGATTGATGAGTGGGAGAATGGTCGTAGAAATAATTTCATGACCAAGCTCTACGAAAGCATGTCCTGTTTGGGAATCGACCCATGACCACTCAATCAGTAAACTTGTATGCTACCAACTGAGCTTATAAATCGTAAGGCAAAGCTAAAATTGAACCTGGTTTTCCCGAGCAATAGGCGAGACACTCAAACATGAACCAGTCCATTTGTGTATTTCTTGACCGCGAGTCATTATACATACAGCATGACGCAATTTTTAGGGTGCTTAACATTGTTTTAATAAATGTAGATTTTATTATTAATATGCTGCATTCATCTTCAAAATGTTTATAATGTGGTTGTGGTTCGAAAGAATAATTATTTATATAAAAGAGCCAAAATACCATTTGGGGTCGAACTATCTAGGGACGAAATGTCAGTAACTCTCTACCCACGAAATCGAGCTCACATTAAACCACAACAAAAAATGATTACGAAATTTTATGCACACTAAAGCTGGCACTTCGACATTTCTGCATTATTATACATTATTGTTACATTTATACTGTATAACGAATAAATATTTCAAACAAATGCACCAGGTTGTTTTACTTCAGGCATCATCGGCTGTCAAAGATGTCAAATGGTTAATATTATACATTTTTATTCAATCTTTCTTTCTTCCAGGTAGCATTTCGACGGCGAAGCTCTGCTCTTAGCTGTGTAACACCACCGCCTCTTTATCTAGGTTGCAAACAGCAAGTCAAGTCTTAGAATCGATACAAACAAGTTTATTTACAAGTTCCACTATTTAAAGTACTATGCAAAATTATACGTTTGAGAATTACAAGTTCTAAACACAGCAATCATCTCGCTGCTCAGTGCTCACTTACTCTCCTCTCTAACTCTCTTCTAACTCCTACTCCCCCTATATTTTACTCAGAACAGAACAGAGCAGAACATATTCTTTATTATAATAAACACATGTTAAAATATATAAGGTAACAACATGTGAGATAATTGTTTATGGTTAACAGAATACAATATTGATATAGAGTTATAGAGTTACGGGGAATTCCAATGTATTATAAAATAGAGTAGGTATATGAATATAACTATTATGTATAATGAAAATCAATTCATTTTCTAAGTTCAAAAACGATAAGATAAACAATGTAATAAATGAATGGGAACTTAGTTTTAACTTTAAAATTTATGAGAATATCGGATGTGTAATTACGTATTGTACAAATTTGCTGAGGTTGATAAGCATGGCTTCTTATGTGACATTCATTAGAGCTTTAAAGTTTCTCAAACTAGGATAGTTATAGAAATAGGGAGGAATTAATTTTTGTCTGGAGGGTCCAAAAAAGTACATTCTAATAAATAATGTTTTTCATTACTAATGGAATTTAAATCACATAAATGACAGCGTCTGTCCTCGTATCGTACGTAAGGTCGCGTCCATCGTCCTGTCTCTACGGGAAGTCGGTGGTTGCCTGTTTTAAAATGAAATAGGCTAATTCTATGTGTATGATTTAAAATAGTTAAGTAGTTTTCAAAATGTGTATTATCTTTAAAAGAATGGTAGTTATGTCCCTTTGATGATGCAGTTAAACTAGATTCCCAAGATTGTTTAAATTGGTCATTTAGCGTACATTTAACAAGTGTGTGTATATATGTACAGGTTTTTAGTTCATGTTAAATTGGTTTAACCATACATAAGTGTTACTGGTCGTATCTAATATACTTTTTATATAATTTAGCCACTTAAAAGAGCTATGAGATTGTAACATGTATTCATAAAATAAATGTGCTATTTTTTATTTATTTTCACTAACTATATTACTCCAGAACGTAATCATTCTAGTTTTAATGGTACGATTAGATGTCGATCTAACCGCGTAGAGCATATATTTCGGTGTGCTTTTGCGAGATTTGGTTATAGTTCTAAGAAAATTACAATGAAATGTTTCCATTAAATCCTAATTATTAAACCCCAAGATTTCGCACCCGAATGTGAGTATAGGTAATATTGTACAATCAAATAACTTAAGTTTAAGATCTATAGGCAAATGTAAGTTTTGTATTCGTGCAGGAAATGCCAAGAGGGCTTTATTTGCCTGCATTATAAGTTGTTTTATATGGTTTAGGAAGCTGCCAGTTGATGAAAAGACTACCCCCAAGTATTTGTAAATTTTGACAATTTCAATTGGTTTTTTGTTAATATCAAACGAGTATTTATCAATTTTGTTTGTACCAAATATTATTACCTTTGTTTTAGAGAAATTAACATTTAGTTTCCATTGGTTACAATACGTATTAAAATCATTGAGTAATATACTTATATATATTTATCATCTGTAGGATTTAATAAATCATAAATGATGTGCGATTCTTTCATGTTTCGTTTTAAACTATTATCAAGAGTTCTTTTAAGATACTCGGGCTAATTTAATGTTTCTTTACTTTGTAAACAAATTGAACACAAATGGTAAAATTTAGAGCGTATAAAATGTATCCAAATGTTCCAAACATTGTTTTCTAAAAGATCATCTACGTAAGATAGGTAGGACGATGTTTTTGCCCCCCCCCCCCCTATATGCGCATATGTAGAAACTACTTCAGCATTTCATGTAACCCAATGATAATCTTTGTCCCGAACTGAGAACTGAACCCCTGAACCCACGACCTCTCCACTCGTTAGCAGATACTCAGCAATGTCGTTATAAAGCGTGAAGACAAGGGTGTATAAGTGTCGTATTATAATCTCTGCTACATACTCACCTTCCTTAATAGAGTTTGTCCTCGAAATTCTCGGAGCTTGAATGTCTGTTGTAACATTGGGGGTTACAAATGTTTCTAGGTGCACTGACAGTGTTGAACCTCATTTTTCACAACCCGTGTTTTTTACAACTTGTGTGAAAAACACGTTAGCATACAAATTTCATACGAGCGTAGACACGCATTTTTCACAACTTCAAATGTTACGAAAAAAGTGTTTGAAAAATTTTGAGTTTTTTAGTACTAACGCATTTTTCACACATGTAATTTTTTTAGTTGCCAGCTGTCAGTAAGTAAGTAAGTAAGTATATTATTTATTTTCGTGACGTGTGTTATGGCAATATTACAGACATGAAAACACCATGAAGAATATTTACTGATGAACACCCGACATATTGGGTCTATATGTCACCAACTGACACATGATAGGTACATATATGTACCATATAAAGTTAAATATATGATATAAATACATGTATGTACAGACAAACAGTATCAATGGTATACGGCGTATTAGTTGTATAGTATTGATTTTCGTCAAAAACATTATCATTTGAAAATTGGCTTAAAAAGTCAGTTCTGAATTCAGTATAAGCACTACAATGAAGTAAAAGTGAGTCTCTGAGTCTATAGATCCTTGATCACATAAAATACACAGTCTCTCAGTTTGTGAGCAGTGTTTCTCTAGATTCGGAATTTTAGGTTGCCCTCTTTTCATGTGTACACCAAGGGTGGATTAAGAGGGGCAGTACAGAAGCGGAGTATCCTTCCCCTCGTCAAAGGTTAGAGCTTTTGTCCACTTGCATGTATAATAACAAATGCATTTGTTGTGCAATTGATACTTATATATTGTTCAACTACCTTGGAAACATTTTATGCTTTAGAAAGAAAATACAATCATTTAAAGATTTCATGAACAGAACATAACAGAACAGAAGTTCTGTTCTGTTCTATAATAATAGTAAAACCATACAGTCTGGGTTTTTGTGTGAAAGTGACATAATTTTAGCAAACTTTTTTTTAAAAAGAGGAACATTAAACTATGCTATTGATTGAATACCAAAGCTCTAGGCTTAGCGGTTTTAGACGAGAAAATTTATTTAATTTTCATATTGTCCATTATATTTGTTCTGTGAAAAATGAGGTTCAACGTAAAACCTCATTTTTCACAAAACGCGTTTTTCACAATGTTACAACCCGTTTTGTAATAAAACCCCGAATTGTAATAATAATTACAAAACGGGTTATTACGAAAGTAATTGAACATACAAACCAATTTTGTAATAAAAACCCAAAAGGCAATAAAGTGTCTAGTTGGGCTAATTTTATTATAAAATATAGTTAGATACTTTAAATTACTGATAAAGAAAGACAATTTTAAAATAAACACAAAATGTTCAAATAGACAAATTACTTACATTTCGCCATGTTAATTGTGTCATATTTTTTCGCAAAACGAGTTATTACTAAAGTGGTTGAACATACCAACCCGGTAATGATAAATTATTATTTCAATTAGGGTTTTTATAACAAAACGGGTTGTTACAAACGTTGAAAAAACAAGAGCGCAATTTTTACAGGTAGTGAAAAACACGGTTTTTTTCACAAGAATGCGTTTTTCACAACCTGTGAAGAACACGTTTGGTAAAAACGAGGTTCAACGCGGCAAACTTGCTCAACACTGGAATATATTGCTCGCCTCGAGGTTTTATTGGCACACTTTCGCAGCAATTTTGTTACTATTTATACAAGATGTGATTTCAAGTATTGAGCGACGGTAAAAATCTGACAAGAAATCTGTATCTCTGAAATTGATCACTGTGTTACAATTCACAAAATATAACTCACAATTGACAAATGTTTGCATAAATAACAAGAAATGTCTTTAAAAAAGACAAACGGCGTCAATTTAAAAACAAGTGTGCTCACCTGAGGAAAAGGTCAAAGGTCACAGAAGAGCCATTTACAGAGGACCACTAATGTTAAAACCTATTTTTTGACCCAGTGACCTACTTATCCAACCAATCAGACCTATTTGAACAATTTTGGTAGGGAACCACCCACGGACCATTCCTTTTGAGTTTGGGCAAATTATCATAAGCGGTTCAAGAGAAGATGTTGTTTGAACTTTTCCTTATATAATTCAATGTAATATTGTGATTCATGGGGTGGGGTCAATTTTGACCCAGGGGCATAATTTGAACAACTGTGATGGAGGACCTCTAGATGATGTTATATACCAAATATGAAAGCTCTAGGCCTTGTAGTTTCAGACAAGAAGATTTTTGAGAATTGCATTGTGAAAACCTATTCATTAATGCTACAAAACAAAAATTATGAATTTATTCTTAAGGTTCTGGAACTGTAATGGTGACCTTCCACAATTCTTATACTGATATTGTTTCTTGATCTGTACTATTAAAGACATTGAATGCTGAAATTTTAAAGAAATTTACCGTCTGTAACTTAAGTTATGTGCATTTTTATATCGTGACCCTTCATTTTTAGAAAGACCGTAAATTGTGCTGGGACAAAAAGTGAAAGAACTTTTTTTTTCAAATTCTGCTGTTTTATTTACAAGTTTTAATCCATTTTCTTGTTATACAGTCATGTAATGACAAATCAGAGCAACCAGGTTACACTTTGGACAAATACATATAAAAATACAGAGATTTGCATACATGTACCCCCAAGCAAAAATCCGAGTTTTTGAGAATGTTAAAAAATTTACCCTATCTTTAAAAGCAAATATCTCAAGTTAGAAGTTAGTTAGACACATGCAACTAGTTTTAAAATTTTCTGCAGTATTAACTGCCCATATAATGAAAAATTTAAGAAATTTTACCGTTTCTAAAATTTTTTATAAGAATTTGTATTAGATTACTGTACTGAAACTGCAAGAGATTTTATAGAGAAAAATAACGTCAAAATGGTCAATTACAAATAATACTACTTTATACAATTGGTATTTGAGATGGAAAATGTATGTTAAACTCTGCATAATCATATAAAAACCTTCTCTCCATTGCTTTTTGGCAAGCTTGAGGGGACTATTTGGGGATTAAACTTGTACCAGCTATGTTTTCTGCTGTTGTCGTTTTTTGCACTAACAGTTGGACACTAGAGTTAGTAATGTTGGCATATTATGTGCCTTAGCTTTCAAATTATGCTGTTGATTGTATTGTTTTTTTTTTATAATTAGAATATGATGATATTAAAAACAGAAAATGTGCAACGATTTTGTCTTTATATGCTGACTTTGGTACGATTATTTGTGGGAATTCCGCAATAAATCAATATAAGTTAAACATTCTTTCCAGTTTATCGATATTTGTGTAGTTTATTTTACCTTTGTTCATTTTCAGTACACAAAATAGATTAAACAATCAAACCCCCATTTTGCCCCAAATTCTCCATTTCGTCCATTTCGCCTCAAAATCTCCATTTCGTGTTTCAGTCATACCCAATTTACATCGCAAAAAAAGATGAAAAAAATGTATTTTACACCTGTACAAACAGAATCAACGCAAAAGTTATGATCCACTAACGGCTTTTCATTGTTTTTATGTCGATAAACCATTATTTTTACGATAACTAACTACGACCACGCTGTAGAGCGTCTGGTTTCGCCATTTTCGGAAAATGCGTTACCCTATGACTTCTGGAAAATCCCACGTCACGTGGTGAAAATTTCTAAAAATAGCAATTACGAAACTTGACGAAGATAGGTATTTGGGAAAAAACCTACTTAAGTATTGATTTGATAAAGGGAGATAACCGCTGCGGGGAGTTTGGTTTGACGTGTCTATTTTTAGTTTTATCTATTTTTAGACACAACCCCCCCATTTTTTTGTTGATTTTTGGCAGTTTTTGCAAATATCAAGAGGCTTTGTCAAAAAAGAATTGTCAACTTGATATGCCGGTATATGTGTGCTCCAGCGACAAACAAAAGATTTATTTAAAGCTGCGCAGTTTTTTCCACAAAACAGGAAACTCACAAATTTAATAGTATAGATGTGGAGCTGTGACTCTCAAAGTGTAAACCCCGGAAACTGGACGTAGTGAGGCTTACTTAATAATTATTGGGTAATATGTCAGACTTTTTACTAGAAACCGGTTCACATCTGGAGACGTAATTCATTTTACCAATAAAATATTGTGTTTGACACGTAACTTTTTATTGTTACAATATAAAAAACACTTTGGAAAGCAACAGAAGTCTACCCAAAAAAAAATAATCTACGACCGAAGCAAAATTTCGTAAAACACTGCATTACAATAGTGTGGCCTTTATTTTTT
Source organism: Mactra quadrangularis (assembly GCA_025267735.1). Taxonomy (NCBI): domain Eukaryota; kingdom Metazoa; phylum Mollusca; class Bivalvia; order Venerida; family Mactridae; genus Mactra; species Mactra quadrangularis. Next base: position 5,386,988 of record CM046311.1, on the reverse strand, counting down.
CGCGCGTGTCAGGGCCATCCAATCGAAGAGGGGATTTTCTCTGTTTCCCCCGTACGTCATTTTCAGTGCTTATAAAATCATCCAATAGAACGGCGGATTTCCGAAATCCCCAGACAGACGTCATTATACAGAAATGTAGGTCAAAATCCAGCTTAGACAGCTACGCCGAAAAAACAATGACCTTTAATTTTTACATATCAATTATATAAGCTATAATCATATTTATTTAAGTTTAATATGCATGCATCTTTCCAACATGAAAACTTTTTTTTTTACCAATGTCATATCTTACCAAATATGAAATACTGTAGAAACTTCATGTTACCATCTATGCATAATAAATAAATATCAGTGTCAGGGCGGATAATGGGTAATGTGCTTTAGCTTCATACCCCAAGAGTCGCTAGTTTGAATCCCTCTCCTCCGCTTAAACGACTAACGCTCGATAGAAGTTGCTATGGACATAAATGTCACCATGGATCTTTGTGCTGTTGCTAGGGAGGGTAATGTATGATGCTAGGACCTAAGTGTTTGCTAGAAGCATTAGAGTAATTACTATGGGCAATGAAACTGTTGCTAAGTGTGCTTGAGCAGCTGCTATGGACCTCGAGGCGGTTGCTTTGGATGCGAAACTTGTCAATATGGACATTATAACAGTACCATGGGACATGTGTGCTTACTATGTACCTTAGGATGGCTTCTCTATGTGTTAAAGTGGTTGCCTGTACGTATAGGTAGTGGTTAAAGAAGGCACAATACTGGCTTGTTGAAGACCTTAGGGTGGTTGCGACATGTTGCGTCCATGTTGCGATGTTAACCATCAAAATACAACGTAAAACATTTAAAAAAAACAACTGAAACATTAATTTTGTTTATCATATTCTTTTTGATATACTATGATATTATGGAAAAGTATATGGTACACCCTGATGATATGATTAAGTCTACTTAAAGTAAGTCGACTTGTTATGATAACAAAAGAAAATGAACTGTACCGGTTGTCTACGTAAACTTATCTTTCTGACATAAGTTAATGCAACATTGTTTTAAAATATGCCATGCCGACGTATGCTATGTCAGCTTATCCACATAATTTGTACATCCTTCTTCCCTGACTTACATAGTTCTTATAAGCATGCTGATAAAATCTTTTAATCTCATTCCTATATAAATATTTTTGTCAAAAAGAAATAAGTCGACGTGATAGTCGAGCATCTTGAACATATATTTCCCCTACTTGAACATTTATTTACAGCTTTACCTACGACGACAAAAGACTGCTTTTTATAATGCTTCTTACCCCCATAGGATACTTACCGTCTGGCAAAACGGAAGTTATGCAACGTATACAGGTACTAAATTCTTAATTAATCTATATCTTTATTCCAAATGTTTTTTTTTGTATTTGTCAATCTTTTTATGATGCATTATCACCCTCTACACAATTTATAGAAAGTATTGTTATTGAGAAAAAAGCAACGTTTACTTGATCATAATTGTTAATACTTGGATAAAGTACCTGAATGGTTGTAAGTGCACAGACAGTCGGCTCCTACTTTATAGTTCTAACAGATTAGACCACCACTTGAATGTAACAATTACACATGGGAAACAACAGGCGTGAGCTTAATCTTAAACTGCTACCAATTGCTAATTTCTAATGAACTTTCAGGCATTCTGTTGTGATAATATAAACATCCCTGAATAATATGTCTTCTGTTTTATATGCACGTATGCCTTTTCTTGGCATTGGCGCTATTCGAATCGACTGAAGCGGTTCTTCAAAATGGACAGAGAGATGCATTGATTTCTTTTTATGAGGTTATTCCCATTTAGACATATGTGGATTCTTATTATTGGTGCATAATACTGTTGTCAGCTTAAGTCAAATGAAGCGGGCACTTAGAAGGTTAGGACTGAAAAGACGCGGTGTTTCTTCTCCTTTACGAGATGTAATACGCGAGATTCGTGCAGTATATAACAGAGGATTTGCGGACTGTGGTTATAAAACAATATGGAAAATAGTAAACACAACAACAAATGTTAAAGTTACACAGGAAACAACAAGACTTGTCTTAAAGGCTATTGATCCTGTAGGTGTTACTTTGAGATCTGCACATCGCTTACGTCGCCGAACTTATATCAATAAAGGTCCAAACTTTGCTATACACATTGATGGCTACGATAAGCTGAAATCTTTTGGCGTCGCTATTCACGGAGCCATTGATGGATTTTCTAGATATATTTTATGGTTAGAAGCATGCCGCCCAAATAATGACCCCCGAATAATCGCTGGCTTCTTTGTCAATTTCCTTAAACGTACAGGTCGGGTTCCGCGTCTTATACGTTCTGATGCCTGTCTGTATGTCAGTCCAGTCGCATTTACCTGGTGAAAACACTTAACGCACTAACTGCTTCTCTCTGTCCAAAACCTGTGGTGCTTTTCACAAAAATTCTTATGAAAAAATTTCTTTGCAAGTCAAAAACAATAAACATTATTAATTTGGTCATTTTTTGGCTTAGCGATTCCAAATGTCATGGAATTGCGTAGAATATTGTAATCATCTTGAATATCATATCATAGTTATGCTTATTATCAATATGACTTTCAACTGCTAATTATATGACATTGATTTACGATGGGCTTTTTACTAAGAATTTTTTGAGAAGCCCCACCCAGTATAATCGGCTCTTGTTTCTATGGTATCTCTCCTACATTTATTAGCATGTGTAATTTTGGTCCAATATTATACATGTTATACCAAAGTTGGCAATTTTTACTGTAGCTTCCTTCCAAAGTTTTCAGAATTTTAATTATAATATATATAAGCATATATTAACCTACTAGGGTTATAGTATGATATTCACATCTACCTGTATATGGTCCTTCTTTTACAAACAGGTCCAACTGCTTGAAATATTAAATCACTGTACCGACAATCAATGTGATCATGGAGAACTGGATTCTGCTAGTAGAAATAAAGAGTGGTTAAATCCAAGTGGCCCTGATATCATAGCCCTGGAAAAAGTTCTGTTAAATGCCAGGTTTCTATCAACTATGCGATATTATGTGACATGTCAGTAAGTAAGATTTTTTTCACATATAAAACTTACTCATAAGTTGCGCTCTACAATTGCTTTACAGCATATAGTAATATGGCTTTAAAATTAAATATAAGATGCAAGTATATTGTTCTTACTTATATTTAATCAATGTGCATTACTTCAATGAATTGTAAACTATATACCAGTACATGTTCAATAATTGAACATATTTTTACTAGTGCTAGGTTTACATCTGGCCACACCTCCTCGCTTTTTGGGACCTCTTCGTGGGTGGTGAGGAGGAGTAACATGTGCCCATTATGTAGGTGCTTTTGTGCATACATGATGGGCATATGGCCAACACCAAAACTGCCCGTTTGCCGTAGGCAGCGTTCCGTATCCGGGAAAGGAGGATCCTGGTAGTTGAGGGAGACCCAGGGATCTCCAGTCTATCCAACACACTACTTTGGCCTCTGATTCAGGGTAGACGGGTGTCCAAGTAGGCCCGACTTGGTCAATCGGCTGGTAATGCCTTGCCCTTGAATAGTTGCATACTTTCAAAAGCCATTTCATTCATGTAAGTTCACGTACTCCTTTATGTGCACTATCTCAAAATTATTAACATTACTAGCATACTCACAATTTGAAAAAAACATAAGTGTACTCCATTACGGTCAGTGTTTGCTTACTAAATTTAAAGTACTTTCTTTCAATATGTTTAAAATCCTATTCAAGAAGGCGGTGGCTCATGGGCCAATTGTGTTGATTGTAATCATTTGCAATTCATGCAAGTATATTTCTCGGGTATCCTTGTGGTGCGGAGGCTGGATATCCGCCTCCATTGCGCTTCCCCTTGTTGGAGTCCGAGGTGGCTGGGGAACCTGAGGGATGAATCATTAATAACTCAACCATGGATCCTTTAACCTCTTCAAAAAAACGTAAGTCAGACGAATCACCAAACATTTCAAATGAAAATCAAGTCAGTCATCCTTCCCACGCTTTCTCGTAGTAGAAGCGCTAGGAGATGAAAAATTAGCACAGCTGAACCCGTTTGTAATTGAAAAGACCATTTCTGCACTCATAGGAACTCCAAAATCGGTCAGGAAGCTCCGTGGTGGAGAACTCCTGATCGAGGTCCTAAGAAAACAACAATCAGATAATTTGCTCAAATTAAAATCCTTCTTCAACATTAAATCTTTTTGCACTGCACACAATACCCTCAATTCATCCAAAGGAGTCATTCGCTGCCCTGACCTTGCAGAAATGTCAGAGGCAGACATAGTAAAAGAGCTTAGCTCTCAATGTGTTTCAAATGCCAAACGTATTCTATCCACCAGAAACGGTAAACGTGTTCCCACTCACACATACATTTTAACATTTGATACCCCCATTCTTCCATCCACTCTTCGAGTTGGGTATCTCAACGTTCGCGTTGAGATGTACATACCAAACCCGATGCAGTGTTACAAATGCTTTAAATATGGACATCATGAAACTAAATGCACTAGAGAGAATATATGCCGTAAATGTAGTACTTCTCATGCTGGTCCGCTTGAAAACTGTTCTAATGAAGTCAAATGTTCAAACTGTGGGGGTAATCATTTTGCAACCTCCCGTTCTTGCTTAGTCTGGAAGACAGAAAAAGAAGTTCTCCGTGTTAAATATACACAAAGTTTGTCTTTTCCTAATGCACGCAAGCTTGTAGAAAGTTCCAAAACTAATTCTTATTCAGCTGTTGTATCAAAACCAGTTAAGATGGTTGATTCTGCTGTGCAGGTCAATTTATGTAAATGTTCTCCTCTTGAAATAACTCCAGTGCAAAAACCGTCTCCTATTCTTTCACGTAATACGTCCAAAGCAAGTACAAGTTCACAGACAACATCTACAAGTACCTCATCTGTACCTCAGAGGCGGGTCTCACAGGCTTCTCCGTCTCTTGAGCGGGTGATTCAAAGGCAATCACCCAAAAATAAGATCGTCCTAACCGACCCAGTTAGAAAAGCGGAGAGGGACCCTGTCCCGTCCTCCAACCGATTCGAGGCTCTTATGAGCGACATCGAGTCGATGGAGGACGAGGAAGCGCGAAGTCCTGTTAAGTTTCCGAAGTAAGTTTTTACTTTTCGTTGAACCATGAGTCAAACTATACTTCAATGGAATTGTCGTGGTCTTAAATCAAATTACAACGATTTACTTCTCTTATTATCAAAATACTCCCCGAAAGTTGTCTGCCTTCAAGAAACATTCCTATCTACAAATGATAAAACATCAATAAAGGACTATACGCTTTATAATATAATTTGTACAGACACTATAAGGGCATCTGGTGGCTCAACAATTGCGGTTGCAAACTGTATCCCTCAACGACAAATTCAGATACGAACTAATCTGCAAGCCGTAGCCGTTGAAGTAAATTTGCACAGACCTACAACAATATGCTCATTATATCTCCCTCCCAATTTATCTATAACTGTTGAAGACTTAGAAAATTTAGCTAATCAACTCCCAGAACCATTCTTTTTACTCGGCGATTTTTATGCACATAATCCATTATGGGGAAGTACATCTACGAATAATAAAGGCAGCATTACAGAAAAGTTAATTGATAATGTTCAACTATGCATTTTGAATAACAAGTCACCAACTTACTTACATCCAGCCACTGGAAGTTTTTCTTGTATAGACCTTACATTATCACATCCATCAATATACTTGGATTTTACTTGGTCAGTGCTTGACGAACAATATGGCAGTGACCATTTTCCATTGTTGTTAACTTTAAACGACTCTGTTCCAGTAAACAACCGCTCTTATTACAAATTCTTAAAAGCGAACTGGGAACAATTTAACAAATTATGTTCCGATGATTTAACAATCCCGAATTTTTCCAACTCTTCGGATAAAGCTAATCTCTTTGCGTCCACTCTATCAAAGATAGCTGATGAGTGTATTCCTAAAACTTCAATGAAAAACTCGAGTAAAATTAAAAAACAATGGTTCAACGATGACTGCAGAAGATCATATCGGAAACGAAAAGCAGCGCTAAAGAAATTTCAGGTTTGCCCTACAGCTGCAAATCTAGACAATTATAGAATCCTACGAGCACAAGCTCGTAGAACATTTAAGTTTTCTAAACGTAAATCATGGCAGTCATTTGTTTCTAAAATTAACGCCAACACTCCAATTAAAAAAGTTTGGGAAGCAGTTCGTAAAATTAATGGTAAACACAAAAAAGTTCCTACTGCTCATCTGAAACGTAAAGATTCGAGCGTAGCAAAAACTACAAAAGATATAGCCAACACACTGGCAGAAACTTTTGAACATAATTCTTCTTCAGCACACTACACCGAAGAATTTAAAAAGGTCAAATCTAACTTGGAAAAACAAAATAATAATTTTCATTCTAACAACGAAGAAGAGTATAACACCCTCTTTACAATTGACGATTTAACCGATTCTATTAAGCATGCCAAAGATACAGCTGCTGGCCCTGATGGAATTTATTATCAATTTTTAAAACATCTCCCATTGGTATCTCAACATTTATTGCTCGATATTTTTAATGATCTGGTAAAATTCCAGATTCCTGGAAGGAAGCTTTAATTATACCAATACCGAAACCGGGTAAAGACAATACTGACCCCCTTAACTACCGACCAATATCTCTAACTAGTTGTATTTGTAAAACCTTTGAACGCATGGTTAATAAAAGACTCATCTGGTATTTAGAATCTAACGGTATAATAACTAATTTCCAATCTGGTTTTCGAAAACAGCGAAGTACTAATGATCATTTAGTACGCCTCGAAACATTCATAAGAGAGGCTTTTGTCAATAAACAACATGTAGTTTCAATTTTCTTCGATCTTAAGAAAGCTTATGATACAACATGGCAATATGGTATTCTCAAGGATTTAAAAGATGCTGGTCTAAATGGTAGATTACCAATGTTCATTTCTAGTTTTTTGTCAGACAGAAATTTTCAAGTTAAAGTAGGATCAACGTTGTCGGAGAGCCACGAACAAGAACAAGGCGTGCCGCAAGGCAGTATTTTATCAGTTACCCTCTTTGGGCTTAAAATTAATAATATTGTTAAGGCTATAAACCCTGGTACAGATTGCTCATTATATGTTGATGATTTTTTAATCTGTTATCGATCTAAAAATATTCGAAGTATCGAACGTCAATTACAACAGAACTTGGATAAAATTCAAAAATGGGCAACAGAAAATGGTTTTAAATTTTCCAAGTCAAAAACTCAATGTGTACATTTTTGTCGATTAAGAAAACAATTTTACATTTCTGGCTCAAAAATCCCAGTACTAAATGAAGCCAAGTTTTTAGGCGTTACATTCGATAAAAAATCTTTTATACCACACTTAAAGTTGCTGAAAACAAAATGTATTAAAGCTTTGGATCTACTGAAAGTACTTTCACATACAGATTGGGGATCTGATACCCAAACTTTACTAAAATTATACAGAAGTCTTGTTCGGTCAAAACTCGATTACGAATCAATAGTGTACGGATCAGCTCGCAAATTATACTTACAAATGCTAGATACTATACACAACCAGGGCTTACGTATTGCCCTTGGTGCTTTTAAAACTTCACCTATTGAAAGTCTATATGTTGAAGCTAACGAACCATCACTACAATTACGTCGTCAAAAACTTTCATTACAATACGCAACTCGTATATCTTCTAACAAAAGAAATCCGGCGCGAAATGTTATTTTTAAACCTGATTACACCAGCAAATTTGAAAATAAACCAAATGAAATCAAACCTTTTGGCCTACGCTTAAAAAACGACTTAGAAATGCTAAATATAAACACTTCGTCTGTGATACAAAACTTAGATGAAAATATCCCCCCTTGGACCTACAACATTCCAGACGTCAATATTGACTTATCAACTTTTCGTAAATCTTTCACTAGTCCTGAAGCTTTTAAATCTGAATTTGTAAACATCTTGGAAAAATACAAAGATTTTACTCATTTATTTACCGACGGTTCCAAAGATGGAAACAAAGTTGGTTGCGCCGCATACGGAAACTCTTTCGTTGCAAGAATGCGACTGCCTGACAAAGCATCTATATTTACTGCCGAAATAAAAGCAATTGATCTGGCTTTAACATAAATAACAAGTTTATTATTTTCTCAGATTCTCTATCTGTATTACTAGCGATTAAAAATCGCAGTTCAGTCAATAATCTTATTAGAAGTATCGAGTTAAAATTACATGATATTTTAAAATCTAAAATAGTACACCTCTGCTGGATACCAAGTCATATTGGTATACATGGAAATGAAAAAGTTGACATCCTTGCTAAAGAATATTTGAACCTTCAACCAGTTGATCTAAAATTACCAAGCAGTGACTTCAAGTGTTCAATCAATTCGTTGATTAAGTCGAAATGGCAAAAAGTATGGAACAACGCTATTTTTAATAAGTTACATGAAATGAGGCCAACCCTTGATTCATCTCCATCAATAAAATTTTCTAATCGCCGAGATCAAATTGTGATTACGCGATGTAGAATAGGTCATACTAGATTAACACATTCATACCTTCTCAAGGGAGAGGAAGCACCTGAATGTATACCATGTAATGAGCATTTCAATGTCAAACACATTCTCATTAATTGTCAGGATCTCAAAAACATCCGTGATAAATATTTTAAGGTTGGCTCACTTAGTGAACTTTTTGATAATATACCGTCACATGTGATACTTAACTTTTTGAAAGAGATAAATGTATATGATAAAATATAGGGCTAAGGATCACTTATATCAATTGAATTAATAGTGTCATTATTTGTTTCGGCGCGATATGACCTTTCTGTGTTGATGCGCCGTAAAACCCAAACAAACAAACAAACATCTGGCCACGATCTCCCCGATTAGCCAGAGGCTAAAAAATCGGGGAGCTCTACGATTAACTGGTATACTCCACGTTCTGTTACGCTTCCTTACGAAATCAGCACGTTTTGTTGCGCTCTACTGCGCTTTGTTACGATCGAGCCCACGATTTGCATCACGTTCTGTTACGCTTTGTTGCGATCAACACGATTGGCTTCCACGCTCCACCACGTTCCGTTACGTCCTGTTAAGATCTCCCACGACAAAGCCGCTTTGTTGCGATCTCCTGCGATTTGACCTACGATTTGAGACAAATGACCACGTTTTACGTCACGATTTGATATTTAAACAAGATATAATTCTTTCCCAGCGACGCGGGATGAAAAAATGTGTCCACGCTGGTCCCGATCTGTTGCGATTGTACTCCACGTTCTGTTACGTTCTTTTACGCTCCGGTACGTTCCGTTACGTTTTGTTACGAAGGCTACACTCTGTCACGATTAGAAAATGAATAGGGGCAATCGTGGTGAAATTTAAGTTTGATTTAAATGCCCAATTTCTTTACTGGAGGATTAACTCCTGACAAATTCGGGGTTTGCTAATCCGCTATATAATCTTAGATTGTTTTGAATTCGGGGTTATTTCTATTGCGTTTCTTTTAAAAAATTAGCAAATCCGAGATTAATTCGAGTGTGGAAAACAATTGACACGAGTACGGATTTACTCACCAAAGTTCACGTGAAATAATAAAAAATGGTCCCCTTAGGTGGCCATGTGACTATGTAGTCAATACAAACGTTGATGACATCACAAGAATGTATTGATATGTTAATGGAAAATCAATTTAATAATTAAGATTATAATTTATTTTGTCATAATACAGTAAATTGTTTTAATATGTATTCTTCTGATATGCATGTTTTGCAATCGTTTATTATATAGTTTTGCCCTTCTACATTGATAAATATCATTAATATAAAAACACAAATAAACTATCTATCATGTATATACATTTAACTTAAAATAATATTCTATCTAAATGAAATATATCTGATCCTCATTTCATAAATCAAGTTTCTTACAATATTTCAATGCTCTCGAGGAAACGTTTACTGAGAAATCGACGCACATTTTTAAAGGTCGCTGGTGCTCATTGTGAACCTATGGATATATTGCAATTTAGGAAATCTGAGGTATACCGATACGATCTTAATTACTTTGCACTATAATAATTGTTTTTCTTGGTTTCTAATGGTGTCTTTTCAAAAAGAGAAATATACCCGATCTTTTGATAAAATTCAAGAATTCATTATCTAATCTATTTTTTGAATTACATTAAACCATATGTAGGTACAGTAAAAACTCTGAAAACCGGACCGGGCTCGGACTGACCAAAAAGTCCGGTTTTCAGAGGATTCCGGTTTTCAGAGGTTTATATAGAATCACTAATTAAACATAGCTATGGGTTTGTTGGGACATTTTCCTACATTAAATGGATGGTTCAGCTACATCTTAATTTATTTTTAATTAAAGTTTGGTCACTTTTGGTTTGGTAAGTGTAAATTTACTGAGAAAAAAGAAAATTAAAATATTATAACTTTTCTTAAGTTTCATGTACATGTTATCAATGGACTTTAAATGCATTCACATAAATAATTAATAAATATGGATGATATTCTCATTAAAATGAATGCATATTATCACATAACACCAATAACAACATCATAATTATAAACTATTTTCCAATTTCTTACTCAAAATAAAAAATTAAAGAGATAGACATCATTATTTTCTTACAACTAACAAACTTTAGTAATTTTGAAAACAAACATGTAGCCGTTTTATTTGTATAAAAACAATATTTGAAATTAAAATATTTTCACAAATTATGTCTGTACAACAATACATGTTTATACAAAACAAACATTACAAGAATCCTAAACAATGACAGACAAGTGTTTTTCACACCTGTATAGATAAAATGCTTGGATATTTAATTAACAATTGACATCTGCCAGGGATTATGATTAACTAACTTTTACAATACACAGAAAGTTGACAGTTGGTGTCCGGTTTTCGGAGGATTTTTTATGCATATTTATCATTAGAAGCCATGGCAAAAGGTCCGGTATTCGGAATTCAGAGTTTCCGGTTTTCAGAGGATATTTTTCAATTCATTTAATAGGGAAAATATGGGACTTTAAAAATCGTCCGGTTTTCAGAGGATTCCGGTTTTCAGAGAGTCCGGTTTTCAGAGTTTTTATTGTAGTATCTACGACAAAATTAATTGTCTTATGGTCGAGTTTTAATTTTTAGCACCGACGATTAAATTCTGCTTTCGGTTTCGATTATTTTTAATGCAAGAAACAACATTAACAGACTTTCAGACACAATCACATTTTAACTTGAAATTATACAAATCACTTTGCATCAATTCCATTCGATAAATATATTTTGTAGTCAATTTAGAGATTTAGTTTTGATATGGGTGTGTTCATTTTACAAATTACCGACTAGATAACATTTGGTATGGCTGTACATTTACGCGGCTCGGAGCCTGAAATTTTATTCTTTTACCAGAGAACGCTAGCATATACATGTAAAGCGTGCCCCTTCCACAACATGACCATACCTATCTAACAAACTCAATTTTAAAGCTTCAAAGATCATTTAGTAATAACATCCCTAATTCAACAATTGATAACATATCATTCTATGATCCACAGCAGCGGCATTCATTAAATTAAACAGTATATTAGTTCAGATTCCAATCTACACTCGAATTAAACCACCCCTATAGTAGGATTATTTTAACAATAGGCAAATAACCCAGAGTTAATCTGAGAATTTTTAAAGAAACGCTCTTTACCAAATACACTCAGATCATTTCCTAACGGGATTATAATTGAGGATTAAACTATTTCGAAGGTAAAGCAACACACCGGGTGTTATATCTGGTGTTAATTCACGATATAACACTTGGGTAATGTAAAGAAATTGGGCAAAAATCTGTCCCGATGCCCACGATGCCCCCGATTCAACCACGTTCCGTTACGCTCCCCCACGATCACCCCGATTCGACTCCACGCTCTGTTACGTTCGCCACTAGGGATGTAACGGTTAACCGATATACCGGTTAATATTGCAATATGAGTTCTAACGGTTTTTTAACCGGTTCGTTTTTTCTTCAACCGGTTTTTGTAGTTTAGTGTCATACTACTTGTTTTTATCAGAATCTGATAGTTAAATGTTTAAACAATTGTTAAAATGAATTGAATACTTGCAATATTCTTACTGTGGGTTTAAAGGTTAAACATTTAGTCAATTGAAAGAAAAATATCTTCAAAAGTCTGTTTCAAACCACGCATTTTTCTACCTATAGACCATTTTACATTTGTAATTCAAACATTTGGATAAGAGATCATTTGAAAATACCCATATGCGTGCTATGCTGATCCAATTAGGACGAGGTACATGCATTAATTAATGCTTTGCATGTCTAAGCGAAAAACCGGTACGCATTGCAATATATTGCAATACGGGTTCTGCATATTGCAATATATTGCAATACGGTTTTTACCGTATTGTTACACCCTATTCGCCACGATGCTTTGGAATCGGGGACATCGTGGTAATCGTGGTCAGATGTAAACCTAGCATAAGGCAATATGATACCAGTAAAGTTTAACAGGAAGTGTTATTCAGAGAATATGTTTTTCTTGTGTATAATATTTACTGCAGCAATTCTTCATTGGCATCATGCATATTCTGAGGTAAAAAAATCGAGAATCATTTAAATACTGCTTCATTTTAATTAGCAGCTGATTATTTTGATGTCAACATTACTATCATTATTATTGCATTAGGAGTGGACTCCATATTGATTAATACTTATTGAAGTTTAATTTAAGCAGGTTAAAATAAGTGTATAAGAAAGTATGCCATAAATGTTCTAGTAAAACTGTGAGGTTAATAATTAAGAAGTAATTCATTTATTAACTTTTATATTTTAATATTGCAACATTCAATTTACATATTTCAGGACAACACCTGAATTGGAATCATTTATCAGTCATTTACTTATGTATGCTGCAAAGAGACAGTCTTTTACGTAAGTGCTTATGTTTTACATTAAGATACCAATGCCCTGTACTAACGTTAATAAAAATGTATAGTTGAATGCCCACTAACAGTTGCCTCATCAGACATATCATTAGAATACATGAAAATTTATGTAAAATAATATCATGCTGATTCCTAAGATCTACTGCTGTCCAGTGTCCTGTCTGTCGTTTTTGTCATTCAACTGACAATGAAGTTTCATTTAAAGTTAAGAAAAGTGACGTTGGTGATGTTGTCCCCTTTTGTACACACTTAATTACATTTAGATCTCTATAGTGTAGATATTGACCTTTTGTTAAGCATGCTCAGCTGATTTCATAGTAAAATGTATCACAATGTAGTTATGATGAATACTTTATTTGAGCAGGTATGGTGTGTATAAAGCTAGATGTCAGTTGGCAGCCATTGATTATATGATGCACCTTGATAGACCATATAAATATAACAAAAATGGTGAACAGTGGTTAGTGTTTTATATGTTACTTGCTCATTTTTGGACTAATTGCACCCCAATGATTCTGCTCCCAAAAAGAATTTTAGACAGAATATAGAGGTCACTTTGGCAATTTGCCATTTTTGTCTGTCTGATTATCATTGTAATTGATGTAATTTTTTGCATGATAAAATAACAAGAAAAGAACTAACTTAGGTATTTGAAAACATAAAAAAGAAGTGATAACATCACAATAATGTACATACATGTAATTAAGAGGCCATAACAAATTGCCAAATTATTCATTTTTATACACTTGTTGAAGGTTTTTGAACTGTGGTCATAAACAGCTAATGTTAAATTAATTATGTAGATTGTTTGTCACTAAGTAAGAGATCATACCTCTTTTCTAAGCAAGCTTGTTTAAAATGCAATAAACTCATTTTCTTTGTGGAAAGTTTATAATACTTCTTCATCTTCAGCTTCAACAGGGCTTTTTCAAAAGCAGCCAATAAGTGGATTGTAAAACCGGTGAAGGAAAAGAAGCAATATGACTACATTCAAGAATTATTGTTGGACATCATTTCTTCATATTGTTTAGGTTTGGAGAAATTGAGAGATCCTATTGAGAGCCTTTCTTCAGACCCAGCCAATATTGCAGAGACTATCGCTCCAACTCCTCCACCCCATACTAAAGAGCTTGCGAAATCAAGAGAACCAAGACTTAAATCCAGAGCAGGGACTGGTGGGGATTAAGAGTTTGGATTATGAAGAAAATACATCCTGTCAATGACATTGCTTAAATTCTTTTACATCTTTATTACATTTGTGTTTAATACTTCATTAGCAATATTAACAAAATAAAAAAATGACATTTGGTTGTTTATCTTGAATGTTTTTATCACACTAGTAATGCAGTGCCTTGTTCACTTCCAAAGCTAGGAAAACTTGTATTCCTAAGCTTAAGGGCACCTAGTAAAATGTTAATAAATGTGCTGCTCTAAGTTTGGACATAAGCCTCTGACTCCCAATCACACCAAAGCTTTACATTATTGATTTATTTTTTCAAAACATTTTTTTTATTTATGCGCTCATTTGTTACAGTCCGAAGTATGAGGGCAATAGTATAATTCCTAGGATGCCTATGTACTAAGAATACCATCCTCTATAAACAACTGTCCATTTCCTCATATGCATAGCAACAGTTGTTAGCTGGGCTTTAAGTATAACAGAAGAAGTCTACATGTATAATGCATTTCAGGCAAGTCATAAAAATTCTGCAGGTATTCACCTTGTGCAAATTACCCGACACTAGGAACACTTTATTTTTCATGTAAATTCATTTTATCTGCTCTAGTATGGTACATTAATCTAATCAGCCTCGGGTCAATTTGTAGAAGATAAACATACTCGTGAATTCCTTGGTTTGATTTGCATGGCTATATAAAAAAAGAAGTCCTTACATCATTAAACAGACTTGGCTATGGACTTCTGTAATCCTATGCTATGCAAAGTTTATTTATGTGACCATGTTTGACTGTAGCTTTAATGCATTATTTCTTTTTAAAACAGCAAATACATGCATACATCACAAGGATTATGTAGATTGTGTCAAGCAGCTACATTAACAATTGAATCTCCAATTTCTTTTCTGGATAAGGTTAATAAAAAAATACATTTTTGTTCATCAAGTTCATCTGCCTTTTATTTGTTTACAGAAAATGACAATCAATTTAAGAATAAGACGTACACACAAGTATTTTGAGCTGATTGAACAAAATAACTAAACATACAAACTGGTTTTAAGAACAACTATGTCAGTAATTACTTTATTTGAAATAGAAAAACATAACATGGCTCAGTGGGTACTAAAAGCATAATTATGATCTTATGATAAGATTCAATAGACACTTAACCATAGGATGACAAGTAAAAAAAACAATTTGTATAGGTAGTTTGTCCATATCAGCAACAAAATGTTTTCAGAATATAATTGTACTTACTACTGATATAAATATTTCATGATACAAGCAACAAATACCCTAAATGAATGAAAATGGTAGCAAATAAACTAAATCATTTAATGCTGATAATATTATTGAAGAAGCAGAGCAATTGAAGTGCACGATTTCTCAACCACTGTCAATCACTAGTATTGTATACACCAAATCATCTAAAATACAAGATTTCAAACAATAGAAATTGCCAATAATAAATCTTGCCATCAAATAAGCAAATTTAAAATAATGTCGTCCTTCTTACATGTATGTCTTTTCAAATACAAAAGGAATAAATAGCTGTCAATTGTTCAATCACAGCAAGAGATACAAATATTTCATCAATAATTTTCAATAACAATCAAGCGAATGAAGTTTATAACAGATTAAATTCAAGTATGCCCAAATTTCAATTTCAATGTAAGAAACATTTTGTAACAGTATGATTATATGTACCATAAACATATGTGAAGTGTCCTTTGATAATCAGTATCATCTCATCCTAGTACAAACAATAGTAGTTAAAAAGAAACATGCATATTCAAAACGCATTCCATATAAGAGAGCTCACTTCGGTAAGCGCTCAAGAATTACTGAATGAACATTGTAGTAAACAGTTAAAATACATGTACAAATGTTGCAAATGCCAGTGTGAGACTTACAACAGTTAATACACTATTCCCATTAAAGGGATATACAGGCAAATGACTGTGTCAAAAGAATAGAACCAACTTAAGTCTTTAAAACAGTATTAAGAATGTAAGAAATTATTTACTAATAAAATATGTCAGTAATAACATTCAACTGAACGAATAAAACATGTTGCATGCACATTGTTGAAAACGAAAGTAGGGTACTGAGGGAATCACCAAATTACTTTATTATTACCAATAATCTATTTTTAGCTAACCTGACCCACGTGGGTCTATTTAGGAAACACCCCAAATATTACAAGAAAATTAAGAAATATTTTGCCATGTAATATAACAGTGTGTCCTATATCTTCACAGTTATAAAAATGTAATTCAAAAGCAGGAAATATGACATTGAACTTTTGCCTGTATATCCCTTTAAAATGACTTTAGCTTGGGATCAATGAATAAGACACAAGTCACAATTATGCATGAACAAACAGCAATGTAACAATACAAATTCAAATAATGAGATATTAGAACTTATTCTAACAGGTCCCATAGGTGTTTGTTTTAATATGAAGGTTTATAGGGAACAAATAATTGTTTGGGTCGGGGTATTTATCCCGAATAAACCAGGTACAGCATGATGGGACTGGTCTCCTGACGCTTTGTCCCAACTTTCCAAAATGAAATAAAATGTACTGCCCATAAGCGGCATGTCTCATACTGGCATTTATGTCTTCTTCTGTGACAGCAAGACGTCTAAACATATCATTCCTAAACAACTGCTGAATTTGCAGAACACCTTCTATAGTGATAGATAAATCCATTTCCTGAAATGGTAAACACGATATTGATAGGTTTTTTATAATGCAAATAAAGGTACACTTGTCTTCAAGGTTTAAAAAATTGTCTACAGAAAATGCATCACTCATTTATCATCTATTACTCCTGGTTTTCAGGCTACTAATAGTTATCCATAAATCTTCTTGAGGGGGAAATATTTTTGTGCAGGTGACAAATGGCACAACAAAAAATAAACCACACTAGCAGGAACTTATCTAGACCTTAGAGAAGAGAAGCAATTGCTCGTAAATTTCTTGCTCAAGGTATTTAGCAGTGCCCTTGTATATTTCAAAACCAAATAATCTTGATTCCAAAGTGCATTTCTACATGTGAACTACTGCTCTCACAATTACATTATAAAGCTGTCGGAACTATTGATAGTCAGGTCATATTTGCTTCTTTCAACTAACACACTCTTCATATTCAGTACATATCTGGTATTCAGTAAATCTAATTACCAAACAAGGCAAATGACCATTAGGATTAAAAACAAATTCTGCGTTTTATTTTCCTCTTTTGTGAAACCTTATTAGAAGCTTATTCATAGTACTATGGTGATATTTTAACAGGGTATGCTACTGGCGCAATAGTATTCTATTGCAATGAGTCATATATAAGGAAAATACTTACTGGCATAATGCTATGACAAAGGTCTGGTCTCATGTTGCAACACACACGAGACACATCTGAGGGCATTTCCCGACATCTTCTGCAAATACACCATTCTGGCTGGTCTGGAACCTTTGTATCTTCACTTGGCCAACTTTCCTTCTGCATCTCAGCAGCCACTGTTAAGATTAAATTTGGGGTTTTCTGTATCACGGATTTCAGTATCTTCCTACACCCCTCCGCCGCCAAACTGTCAACAAACTCCTGTAAAAATCAAATTTCATTTCAAATTTACATCACTTTAATTCATGAATTACTTCAACCAATTTTTCATAAAAGCAAGAATAAAGTGTGTTCCTATCATATTGATATAAGGTACATGGTTTGAACCATTCAACTATAGTGATATCAGTTCATGTTGCCCAAATCAGAAAGTGGTTGTCTAGGTTCATGGACTTACATGATATTATAAAAATACAAATGTTACTTCATGATTCATAAGCAGTTATACCTGTACATAGTGCTAGACAAAGAATACTGACATAAGAATCTTACTGGAACTAAATATTACTTTCTAAGTATCTTGGTCAAGTAAACAAAAAAAACTGGTAGAGATAGATTGACCATTTAGATAATATTCAAAGTCATAAAAAATACATCACAAAAACATATTGGAGGTACTGTATCATATAAAACCATTCAAACACTATTAAAACTGAGATGTAAATGATACATTTGTACTTGTCCAGGGCTTTTTTTCATTATATAACAGTGGCCCTTTACAGGCACCTTCCCAATCAGAAAAGTCTTTATGAACTTACATCAGCCTTCCTCTTTCTCATCATTCTTAAATGTTTCATTCTGTCCACTTCATCATCTTCAAAATGGAAAGCACCTGTCTGCTTCCTTTTCCCTCTATCCCTGCCCCTTCCACGGTCACTTCCTTCACCCGTCACCCTTATACCATGAATGTCTTTACCCCTCGTCTTCCCCTACCTCTAATAACGGGTTCATAACAACTACTTGAGGTGGAGCTGGTGGAACTTTAAAAAAATATAAGAAATCAAATTTAACTGAGAAAACTAATTCTGATTTGTCAGACAGGTATGTATGGCAACTTAAGGCAACTACATATAGTACGGGGGCCAGAGGGGTCCACCATGCACCCCTCTCTAGACTTTTTGCCACCTATGCTAAATTGTTTCGTAGGGTCCACTGAATCAGAATCCGCGTTGTTCTCAAAAATAAACTCTTGCGCACTACCTGAAATGTCACAGTTTCCATGGCAACCCCTTGTTTTTTGTCAAAATTGTCGGTGTTTGTAAAAGCATTAATAACTTACACAAGCATTAGGCTAGAATAATATAATTAGTGTCATATCAAAGCTGAGGCACTGACCTTTTGGAATATATGTAACACTATCCGCTAAAATACAGTTTAATTCATGAAATTAACGGAAAAACATGAAAAAATGCTGAAAAATATCAATTTTTTTTTAAATTTCATGCATATCTTTTAATTTTCAAACCCTTTTTTTTGGGAAATAATACATTTATTTTGTTATAAAATATTTTAGAAAGGTCTACTCATTCATATCCAAAATTATTTTTATGACAGAAGTACTATTTTTGTATGTAAAAACCGTTGCCATAGCAACCGCTATTTTCAAGTAATAACTTCTATTTGGTGATTAAACTTGATTTTTTGCTCAAATCTAACGATAGGATTGCAATATTGATATCAAATGATACCCGAGACTCATGTCTTTAGTATTATTGCTGTTATCAATAAATGCAGTATCGAAACCTTCATAGATCATTGTTAAGAAATGTTAATCAAAGCGCTGAAAGCACCGATTTTGTTTTCGGTTTGACAGTATTATGTCATAACGTTTGAAGACCTTGGTTATTGTGCAGTGGTGGTCTATTGAATGAAGAAATAATATAATAAGACTAAAGAGACTCTTGTTGTTTTGTTTTTGCTTTTACTGAAATAAAATTATGTTGGAATATGATTTTGTAATTTAGATTTTACGCTGTATATCATTACTTTTTAAAAGGTTATGTGCGGCGGCAGACTTTTTTAACCAACTTTTCCGGACTTGTTTCTTTAACATTAATCGGTTTAGCATCTTATCCTTACGTGTCAAATGCATAGCACTGTCAAAACCTGATACTTTTATTTACTCAGTGACTGTTAAAGTAAAATATTTGTATTAATAAAAGAGTAACCAAACTATATAACAATGAGTCGTAAAACCAAAATCAACATATGCGTAATATTTGTTCATTAGTTTACATCAACAAACTCGTTTATAAAGTTTTCCTGGACCATATTCTAACAAGTGTCTACCTTCCCTACCTAAGGAGCTGGTAACTTCGCTACATATTGCGGATTAAAGGCCATAAGGCAATTTTTCAAGGACCATGACCAGCCAAACCGGTGCTGAACCTTGAACCGCATGATTTGACAAATGCCAAACGAATAGAAAATACACAACCTATTATTTTATATACGTATTTACTATTTATACATGTCCAATATCTTAACAATAGTTTAATACATCTATCCACTCCATGAGTTTATCTAATTCAACATCTGTAGATATATCGTTTATCTTGTTCTTCGTCAGCATAAGCGTTATCTAGGGTATCGCCCAGCTGAGATTAAAGGACGTTACCTTTAAACATGAATGTTCAAGATACCCATCATTATTCGTCTGACCAAATTATTCTGAAACGGGAAGTATGTAAGGATTAGTATTGTGGACATTTTTCTGAATAGCTACCAGGTTATCAAATTTCTTGATTTGCTGTACTAAACACTTGTTACAAGGTAGTAATGCTCCCATATCAACATTGCGAAACGCATCAGCTGGTTTGTCTTAAACTTAGCTATAATACAATTGTATAGTAATAACTCAGGTGCCCTGACATTTGCTGTTTGCATGGAAGGCATTCTTTGTATCTATACATATTATCTCTTTTTGATAAAAAAATTTAAAGATGGATATTTTTTCAAGAAGTTAGTCTGAGGGTTTTGTTGTACTTCTACACAAACATGGTAGTATAATTGAAGTAAACATTTTCATGGTCGAAACTTCATTGAGTTTGTTAAGAAAACTATTTACAAGAATTCTTAATAACCGTTCGACTGGCTGGACAGTAATAAGAAACATTTGATAATATCTTTGTTTAACATTGTATAATAAATCACATACATTTGTACTTAATACTCTATTACGCCTATCTTATTTGCACTTTTTTGATGAAATCGAGGATATGCTTATTAGTAATGGTCTTGCTGGTATAAAAGTTGATATGTTTAACATATTTTCATTTTATATGCTGACGACATAGTTATTTTCGCTAATTGTAGAGAGGAGTTACAACTAAGTATACACGTTTTTGAAGATTATTGTAAGTTATGGAAATCAGTGGTACACACTAGTAAAACTAAGGTTATGATTTTCAAAAAAAGAGGCAGGATTTCAGAGAATACCAAATTCTATTAAAATGATATGAACTGGATATTGTTGAACAATTTACATACATTGGTGTAGTTTTCTCATCAAGGGGGTCATTCTCTAATACTAAAATTGTTTTGTTGGCCAAACTTAGGTATTTTAAAGTTAAACTTTAAAGTTGGTGATTCGTCTAAGGAAACTCCATTGAACGAGTTCATTTACATTTCTGTGAAAGGTTACTCGGGATAAAACAATAATACTCAAAATGATTTAAATCACAGTGAGTTTTGGAGGTTGAATTTTCCAACAATTTTAACATTATAGTAAACTATTGGGTAAAATTATTGAACACTGATATAAATTAAAACAACAGAGATTTGTACCCTAATAAACCCAACTTGTGTTCTTTGTTGAATTCATTTTTGTCCTATCCTTGGTTTTTATGATGTATGTACTTTTCAAGATATTGGTAATGTTCATATATCTTAAGCAATGTTAAACACATACTATATGATAATTTAATGCAAAGTTTGAACATAGGTTAGCTAATTCAAGTAGAGCATTATTTTACAAGAATATATCAAATTTTAGTTTTAGTCATATTCAAAAACATTTCAACATTTAAGATTTAGATATTTTGTGGCTATAGACTTAAACTGTGTTCTCATAGACTACATTTTGAAAACGTTAGATGGAACAAACAAAGATCCACACCTACATGTCTGTATAAATTGTCATATATTAGGAGACGAGTTTCATGTCATTACAGAATGAAAATTATATTAAAATCATATATTAAAATTCAGAATGAAGAAATATTAAAATCCCTACATAGTTTCCTTATTGATCCTAGCATGTTTAAATTAATTGAACTTATTCTTACTGAAATTAAAGCTTTAACAATTCAGCTTGGTACTTATTGTTAACAATTTTCCCTAATCATGGCGAAATTATTTAGAAATCCCACCACTGTGTAACCAATTTTCTACTATCATACTGGAGGTTTTGATTTGTCCGATGCCACCATTTATACATTATTTGATGTCCATATGTCTCTTACAAATTTATTTCACTCACATTAACCCAGTTATAACGATAAACTACAAGAATTAAAGACATAACCAAAGACAAAAAATAACAACCAGAGCTAGAGA
The DNA here is from genome assembly GCA_025267735.1 of Mactra quadrangularis. NCBI lineage: Eukaryota > Metazoa > Mollusca > Bivalvia > Venerida > Mactridae > Mactra > Mactra quadrangularis. The sequence continues at coordinate 5,364,821 of CM046311.1, read as the reverse complement.
GATCCAGTTAATAAATAAAGTTTTCTATATACAAAAATGTATTTCCTATTGACCTTAAAAGTTAGGTAAAGTAACTGTAAAAGTCTCGGTATGAATCGTAACTTTTGAGTTTCATATCAAATTTCTAACCGTAAAAAAAAGATTAGTGAGTCATATTTTAAGGTAAATTAGATACTTACAACTTCCTTTGCTAAAATATAAATTTGTAATATTATATACAAAAAGCTTTAAAATTGGAAAAAAATAAGCTAAAGATGCTATAAAATTATCCATATGCTTTACAGCTAACATATGTCTTAAGTATCATATGAATGTATGATACCACATGTTTATATATTAAATGACTATAATATCACGTTTGATATACTGCAGTATTATTTTTATGGTAATTTTATATTAAACTGACATGTCAATGTACAGGTATTTTTCGCTTTGGTTGAAGACTTGCCTGTGTTTATATAAACAAACTTGTAAGTTAGGATAAATTTGTAGAAGTTAAACAGATTAGCATGCCCAGGAAAGTTGGTTAAATTAGTAAATAGCATAGCATAGCATAGCATATTCTTTATTTGGCATCAAATATACTTTTATAGCTAACAGAAAAGTAATATTACAAATAAATAGTGCCCGAAAATAACCATTTAAAAAGTAATGATGTGCAGCGTAAAATCCAATTTACAAAATCATATTCCAACATAATTTTATTTCAGTAAAAGCAAAAACGAAACAAGAAGAGTCTCTTTAGTCTTATTATATTATTTCTTCATTCAATAGACCACCACTGCACAATAACCACCGTCTTCAAACGTTATGACATGTGAATCACTTTAATACTGTCAAATCAAAAACAAAATCGGTGCTTTCAGCGCTTTGATTAACATTTCCTAACAATATCTATGAAGGTATTGATTCTGAATTTATTGATAACAGCAATAGTATTAAAGATGTGAGTCTCAGATATCATTCAATATCAATGTTGCAATTATATCGTTAGTTTTGAGCAAAAAATCAAGTTTAATCACCAAATAGTAGTTCTTACTTGAAAATAGCGGTTGCTTTGGCAATGGTTTTAACATACATAAATAGAACTTCTGTCATAAAAATAATTTTGAATATGATAGAGTAGACCTTTCTTAAATATTTTGTAACAAAATAAATGTATTATTTCTCAAAAATAGGGTTTGAAAATTAAAAGATATGCATGTAATTAAAAAAAAAATATTTTTCAGCATTTTTATCATGTTTTCGGTAAATTTCATGGATTAAATTGTATTTTAGCGGATAGTGTTACATATACTTCTAAAGGCCAGTGCCTTAGCTTTGATATGACACTAATTATATTATTCTAGCTTAATGCTTGTTCAATTTATTAATGATTTAACAAACACAAACAATTTCGATAAAAACAAGGGATTGCCATAGAAACTGTGACATTTCAGGTAGTGCGCAAGAGTTTATTTTTGAGAACACAGATTCTGATTCAGTGGACCCTAAGGAACAATTTAGCATAAGTGGCAAAAAGTCTAGAGGGGGGTGCACGGTGGACCCCTCTGGCCCCCGTTCTAATAGAAACTGTATTGTGCATAAATTTGTAGATATACAATTTTAGCCTAAAATCTTCTTGCCCACTCAGATTACATAAAAATAACAAAAATAGGTGCAATAAGACTGTACCTTGAGACAAAACCTTATTGCCCTTAACAAATACTGTTTGTCACTTAAAGTTAAACACTGTGGGCCAAATGGAACTTCAGTTATACTCCAGAAACTGTTTTCAATTTTAAGGTTATAGTGACCTTGACCTTTAGCATTGCGACCCAAATATCAACAGGGGTCTTCTACCTAATATGGACAATCATCCTATGAAGTTTGAACATTGTGGGCAAAATGGAACTTAAGTTATGCTACGGAAACCAAATTGCTGACGGACGGACGTACTCACAAATGGTACTGATGTGACTTTTCCTTTGATCGTTTTGGCCATGTTTGGTTCGGATCAAGAAGGGGAGCCACGCACATAACCGCAAGTGTCTGTGATCAAATACTCTGTGGCGAATCGTTATGTGGCGAATCGTTTGTGTGGCGAATCGTTACTAATTCTTTATATATACCTGGTTCAGAAGAGATTTTAATAACATCAAGGACATATTTAGTGAAGTTTCTATACAAGTTCTTTGGTTACGTACATAAATTAGAAAATGTTTGGGTTTAGATTTACTGCAAAATATGTACATCAGTTAAAGCGTTGTTGTCTCCCGCGTCCATGATTTTATCTGAAAATGCAAATGATGTTTTTTTTAAAAGGGAGAGTACTCATAAAAAATCAGTTGGGAATTTGGGGAGGACACATACCACATATGTACCGTTTTGGAGGGTTATGTACCAAATATTTAGCAAAAAATAAGTAAAGAGATAAATGCAGGGATTCTATATAAAGGGATTTGTAACAAAGTGGTTTTTTTATTTTCACGGTCGTCACTGTCTATAACTGGCTGAAGCAGTCTGTACAAACTATTTCAGAGTTTAAAAACTTGATTTATGTTTTTGCACATGACTTCCATGCAACTTGTGAATGTTTCTGAAGTTTTTGACAAAAAATTGTTGCAATTATGACCGAAAATATGACTTTAGCTGATGTAAAATGGGGTTAAAAATGGCAGATGCATTATTTTGTGAAACAGTCTGTGAGCGTAATTTACCTCAAAATCATCTAGAAACACATTTTTCCTAACATTTATTTCAATTTGAATGGTACTGGTACAAAATTTCATGTGAATATCTTTATTTGAATTTGTAAACAATGTACTTGTTTTCCGTATGGGCCGAAATAATAGCGACGACAGTAAAATTTGATGAAAATTTATTACATTTACTTATCTTTCAAAAGAATTGATCAACTTTCAATTGGAATGTAATGAATACTGTTGAAAGATATTATACGTTGAAATAGACACTTGTTTTCGGTAAATAAATACAACATAAATGCATCTGTTTATAAATGATATCAGAAAAACTGCTTATATTTATTTTGCAGTCCTGTCTCCTCTGTACAGGATATATAGTCTTGATATTGTAGCTTTAATATTTTGTATATATTATACTATATGGTCCAGTGAATGCAACACTGCTTTAACTCTATTGTATCAAAATATTCAGGTGGTTTAAAACATACAAGATATGTTTATATCTTTCACTTAAAGTGATATGCCATCAGGTCTCTTTATCTATAAAAATCAAATCTGGCGACAGTCTTATTGTAATGTATACCATGGAATGCATTTAAAAATGGAAAAGTAACTTTTAAAAAAAAATAGAGCAGTGTTGTATTTAGTCTACAATTGTTATGTTTAAAACTTATGGATATTTCATTAAAAGTTAGTTACAAATTCATGGGTATCAATTTAGTCTAGCTGGGTAAACAAAGTATTTTTGTTTTATGTTTTGTTTATTCTTTCTATAAGTTGCTAGTAGAAATGAAAAAAGAAAGGTTTTATTGTATACAGTATAACCTGCATTAAGTAGCCAGTGAAGGGAAGTGACTAAATTGGCTGCTTACAGCAGGTGACCACTTAAACCAGGTTCAGATAAAAATGATTTGATTAGTTCAATCTGAATAGTTAATAATTCATTCAGTTCTTTATTAAATGATCTACAAAAAGGGACACAAGTGCAGTGTATATTTGAAGTTTTACTTTATGTGGTGACTCATAGTTGATAAATTTAGACTGTTTAAAGACTCAACTGGGTGGGTTTTCACATGTATGTACCATATACAATGATGGCAATCTGATTAAAACACGATCTAAAATTTTACCGCTCGCATACTTGCTAATTTAGATCTGGCCGTTTCCAAACGAACGGCACGTTCAGGTGACCTTTTCTCATCATAATATTCATGACGAAAGTGTTATGATACATAACTTGTTTATATCGTCTACGTCACGCAATTTGAAATGAGCCACCCAATCGCAGACTGTGAATAATACCACTGTTAAATTTGCATGCAAACATAGGTCTAACACTAGAAATTACAAAACCAAAATGTGATTAATAGTATTTTCGCCTAGATGAAAGCTACATTTTGATTGGTCGACACAAAGTTCATCTCGACGTGACCTTGCATTGACTAAGTAGAGATCCAGTACGACAACGCGAGTAGAACAGGATCTCTGTTTACGGAGATTGCAATGATGGTGACATTTAGTTAATTCTAAAATTTAATTGACCGTGACCACTTAATACAGGTAAATTGGTGAATTTGTTAGGAAATGGGTGACCACTGGCCACAGACAGCAGGTGGCTGCCTATAACAGGTTCAACATAGAGTGATTTTCATTGGGAGGAAGCCAGATTGACCACATACAGCAGATGACCGCTGATAGCAGGTGGCTGTTAAAGCAGGTTATACTGTATATGGACCACAACCCTTGTTATTGAACACTTGCAGTTTGAACGCATAAAATAGCTGAACGCCTGTATGTTCTATCGAAAAGATTAAATGTTCAACTAGTGATCAAAATATATACGCCTATCCTTTAAACATGTTCGAGGTATTCAATATTTGTTGCATTGGATTTGAACGTCCCGAACGTAAAATTTCTGAACACTTTAAGCGTTCAAGTATATAACACATGCCATAAACTTACTGAACACCAGTGTTCTAAAGGCGTCCTATTTAAACATCAGGTGTTATAGTTTAGAACATGTTTTGAACAAATGGACGCGTTCAACATCTGTTGCATTTTGGGGTTCAAATGGTGTTCATAAGTTTAACGTTTCGATTTACAGTGTACGTAACCTCCAGTAACAGGCTTGAATTTTATATAGAGCCATTTACTTTTGTCCCAATTTCTGCTTTTGCAAGAAAGAAAGAGTTGATGTGCTTTATGTTTTAAAACCGTGGTAGTAAATGTTTAAGCGCCTAGAAAATGCATAAAGCCAATATATCAAAGGTCGTAGTTCGATACGCCGCTCCTCCATTTGACTCTTTACCAGTGTATAGTCGCCCAAATGGGACTTCCGGTGGCGACTTAAAATTAATCAACTTCATTCATTCATGACCAGTCGTGCACAATTTCAACAAGTGAGAGAAGGACGAATTTTTCTTCACTCTAACTTTTGGCTTCTCAAAAGATGGAAATTAATCAATACTTTATTATAGTGTTGTAAGACAGAGATCTCCGTTCAAAGCATATAAAGGGAACCAAAATAAAAAAGTTTGGAAATCTTACCAGTGTTGGAATCCATGACACGAGGCTCGTTTAGATGCAGGTCAAAAATTGAAGGAAATCGTAATTGATATCAAATGTCGTCTTAAATTACATATAGATGCCTACATAATATATTTATGTGGACTTCAAACTATTTTAAATTGTCGAAAGACCGCCACCAACAACGAATATTGTCATAATGTATGTCGACGTGTCATGATTATATACATAAGTCGCGATGAAATTGGGGAAAATCATTATAAAGACAAAAGTCAACATAATTTAATAAATAGACATTGGGACTAAATGTTAATGTGATAATATCAGTTTTTAAGGACATGAATATGTTGTCATGATCTGTACTTGTTGTCTATAACAGAAAACGACAAGACAGTAAAATCCGGCATGTCGACCTATAGCAAGTCATAATACCGTAAACAACGAACATAGTCAACATACCAGTTTTCATATTACGTTATTATGTAGTTATGTCGTTTTACTTTAAGACGACGAATCGTGATCTTTTATAACGTCGTGATCAAATTATCATATCATTTTTTTATATTTTATGATAACTTGGCGTAATCATTTAGTCCTACAAGAACACTTCTCTACGTGAAATGACATCATCAGTGTGTACCATATACGTTTCCATAATGATATTGACTTATGTTGTGAAAATTGCGTTAGGACTAAAAATCGAAAAATATGTCTAACGTAATTTTCACATTGCTCATTTGTGAATTAACGCGTACGCAATTTTCACAAGTTGTGAAAATTACTAACGTGTTTTTCATAAGTTGTGAAAATTGCGTACGCGTTTTTCACAAGTTGTGAAAAACACGGGTTGTGAAAAATGAGGTTCAACAGACAGATAAAAAGATACCATGCAAACAATTGTTTTATTCTGTAATGTCAAGCCAAGCTGATGATGATATTTATAATATTCGAAGATACTTACTTGCTGCAGTTGAACTACGTAGGACTTTAATGGAAAAAAAGTTGAATAATTATTGTTCCTATCTCACTTTGAATGTACCATGACCACATGTAATATTTCAAAGAATACTCATGAATAAGTAAATGTATACAAATTATTATTCGTATTATGTTGATAAATACTATGTTATTGTTTTAATACATTTTGCACCAATCTCATGACCAATAAATTTCATTTATAATGTCTCATATACATATTTGTTTTTTTACTTTTGTGTATATTGTCATATTATTTATATTTTTTGTAATACCATGTTACCATATATTATTTTGACTGTGTGTATTTTGGACCGGTGGCCATATAGTACAGTAAAATGATTTGTATTATATATAAATATTTCAAAAATTGAATTGCTAGCAACTGTCGTTAATAAAAAATTGAACGTAATTTTGCTGATACCTAATCTGCATAAGCATCTACACCAAAACCAAAGAACCGATTGTTTACAATTGAACAACGCTGAAATGAATTCCATTCTACATTTGATTGACAAATCCAGTCATAATCCAGTCCTTATAAAGTAAAAACAAAACTTATGCAGGGATTCTAAATAACAGGGATTTGTATCGAAATGTGTAATAATCAAGTCAAACTAGGCATTTATTAAATACACATGTACATTACTTTTCATAAAGACATTTATCAAAATGCAATCTACAAATTCATCTATCAAAATTCTTAGTCGTGGTTAAAGCATCACTTATTCCTGATTCATAAACTCAGACGCCTTTTTTAAGAAGTAACATTGGTATGTTTTAATGCTAACTCTTTCGGGCAAAGATTTACTAATAAATTAAGCGAAATGATTTGACAGCGTATCGACACATAATAGATTTCATTAAGTTTCACCACATTTTTTTTTAATTAGTGATATTGCTAAATTAAATACATGTATTATTTTTGTAATCGTGCTAATGAAGTTCTCTCCGAGATTCGTTTGTCAATGACAATGACAATGATTTGTTTGTCGCCATATGATGTTCTCATGAATTGAAATTGATCCTCAGACCTGACAATTAGATACGATAAGTACCAAATTTCTGGCATACCTCAATGGTTTAAGACTTGATAACTGACCATACGTTTATTGTATGGTATAAGACTTGATAACTGACCATACGTTTATTGTATGGTATAAGACTTGATAACTGACCATACGTTTATTGTATGGTATAAGACTTGATAACTGACCATACGTTTATCAAATGGTATAAGACTTGATAACTGACCATACGTTTATCAAATGGTATAAGACTCGATAACTGACCGTACGTTTATCAAATGGTATAAGACTCGATAACTGACCATACGTTTATCAAATGGTATAAGACTCGATAACTGACCATACGTTTATCAAATGTTATAAGACTTGATAACTGTCCATATGTTTATTACATGATATAAGAATTGATAACTGACCATACGTTTATCAAATGGTGTAAGACTCGATAACTGTCCATATGTTTATTACATGATATAAGACTTGATAACTGACCATACGTTTATCAAATGGTATAAGACTTGATAACTGACCATACGTTTATTGTATTGTATAATACTTAATAACTGACCATATGTTTATAACATTCAAACGCTCGATCAGTTACTAAAATGATTATAATTGGTTTTTTTTTCAGACTACGACAGTGTTTTTTCATTGGATAACACACCTTTAATCAATATATTTTTCAGGTTATGTTCTTCGGTCTCTTAATTTGCCAGTTTTTATGGATAATTTACTTTACCATTACTTGCTAAAACTCACACAATGATTGGACAATTCCTTCACAACAAAACGATATTAAATAATGAATTTTCATGTAAGGATAAACTTGCCATGTCAGGGAATCGAAAGTGTAATCTTTATGTATATCTGAAATCCTGCTTTCTTCCTCTACATCCATTCTCGTACCCAGAGTCTGGTAGGTTTCTCAATACTAGTTAGATTGAGAATTTGGACAACCTCTGGGTACGAGAATGACTACATCACGGTTGTGTTTGTTTGTTTGGGTTTTACGGCCCATCAACACAGAAAGGTTATATCGCGCTCACAGTTGAACGAAAGCATTTATTGCAACTTCTTGTTAAAAAACATCTATCCATATGATTTGCTACATTAATGTGCTTGTTATAGTTGATTGTTCTAAATCAGACTAGTCTCAAACCAGTACAGTTTTGTTCCAAATTGATATCAGTGTCCCTTATATCGTTCTGTAATTTTTACTAAAACTCTGTTTAAGTTTGATATTCAACCAACTTTATAGTTCGTTTTTTTTTCTCAAATGTCAAAACATGAATAATTTCACGGTGAATGCGTTTGTTAAAATTATTGTCGTAATACATCAACGAGTTTCCAAAAGTGTGTATTATGATTGAGTATTGCAGTTTATGCCGTATGATATGTTTTAGTCGAGATATTTTTAATAACAAATGAGGTCGCCAGTACAAAAACAATGCATTCAGTCACCGTGAAATTATTCAAGCTTTGACAGTTGAGAAAAAATAGACTATACAATCTTGTACTCTAACTCCAGATCATAGAAATCAGTTTGAAGCAAGCGACCCTCACAGTACCCATTTATAGCAGAATGGAGTGAAAAAATTAATTGAATGTCTAGATGAACGAAACTATTAGTTGTTGAAATGGAGAGGTCCTCGGTTTTCACCTCACATAGGAGTGACATTATGATTATCACATGTATGCCATATATTTCTCACAGAATAAAACAATAGAAATATAAGTTTAATTCAATTTTTATTAATTTATTCAAGCACGAATTAATGATAATATAATACATGTATTGGGTTTTAACAGCTTAGTACATGATACAGTGTCATCCTTGATTACCTTTTACACTTTTGTAAATGAATTATTTGCTTTTAAACTTTTACCAAATTCTTGAGAAAATTAACAAGAGCTTTGCTGGACGGGCATTATACGCCAAAGTGCTGTCGTTGCTGTGTGCTGTCCAGTATGAAGTCCCAGTGACCTTGACCTTAGACACCTGGGCCACAGAAACAATAGGGAACACCCCTGACCAATGGGGTTATTCTTACATAAATGTGGTGAACCTGAGTGAAGTTGTTGCTGAGTAATCCTCCAAACAATTATTTCCATATGATATCTCAGCAATTTTAACTTTGAATCCCGGGCCTCAGACACCATAAAGCACGTCTCTTTCCCACGGACTATACACATGTAAAGTTTGGTGCACCTAGGTACATTAGTTGTTGAGTAATCATCCGGACAAAGGTCTCCATATGGAGTCCCAATGACCTTGACATTTGACCCCAGAGCCTCAGAAACCATATCACACACGCTTCATACAAGGGTTATCCATATATAAAATTTGATAAACCAAGATACGGCAGTTGTTGAGTTATCGTCCAGACCAAGTTGTCCCATATAAAGTCCAAGTGACTTTGACCTTTGATCCCGGGGCTTCAAAACTAATAGGACACACCACTTACCCAGGGCTACCCACAGATGAAATTTGAGAAACCTAAGTGAAACTATTGTAAATTTATTGTCCAGACAAAGTTTTTCCATGTGATGACCCTTTGACCTTGACCTTTGACGCTGGAGTTTCAAAACCAAAAATCGCACATCCTTGACACAAGGGCTATCCACACATAAAATTTGGAGATTCTTAAGTTATCGTCCGGACAAATTTTCCACACAAGAAGTCCCAGTGACCTTGACCATTGACAACGGGGCTTCAAAACCAATAGAGCACATCTTTGACACATGGGCTATCCACACATAAATTTTAATGAATATAAGTAAAGCCGTTGTTGAGTTTTGTCCGAACAAAGTTTTTTTGTACTGTCCCAGTGACATTAACCTTTAACCCCGGGGCCTAAAAACCTGTAGGGCATATTTTTGACCTTTGAACAATCCACACATAAAATTTGGTGAACCTAAGTAAAGCCGTGCCTGAATTATCTTTTGTCCCAATGACCTTGACCTTTTGACCAAAGGGCTACTTTCACATTAAATTAGGTATACCTAGGTACAGCAGTTGTTGGTTTATCGTCCAGACAAAGTTTTCCCATATGAAGTCCCAGTGACCTTGACCCCGGGATCTAAAATCCTACAGGGCTCGTTTTTTACCTTTATCCACACATAAAAGTTTGGTGAACCTAAGTAAAGCCGTTGCTGAGTTATTGTCTGAACAAATTTTTATCATATGATGACCCTATGACCCTGACCTTTGACGCTGAGGCATCAGACATCCTTGACGTAAGGGCAGCTCTAACGTTAGATTTGGTGAACTTAGGTAGAGCAGTTGTTGAGTTATCGTCCGGACAAAGTGTTCAAATTTTAAGTTTCAGTGACCTTGACTTTTGATTATCGGTTCTCAAATTCAATAGGGCACCACCTTTACCCAAAGAATATCCACACATAATTTGTTGAAGCTATGTACATCCTTGATTGATTTATCATCCGGACAATCAATTGTCCACAAACGAACAAACAGACAGGCGGACAGACGGCAAGACGGATAGTTGCAGAAAATCATAAGGAAGCAATATTCCCCTTTTCAAATCATATTGGTAAATATCTTATTTAAAAAAAATGCATAATGAAAACAGTGTATACATAAACAAGTAAAAATAAGACAAAAATACAAATTTATGTATTGATATATAACTCAGTGTGCTTGTTATCATTTCTGTTTTACATTGTTGATCTATCATCAGTTTATATATCTAATTATGCTTACTGAAAGAACCGTGTTTAATGGGCTTCAAAATAATGTTTTTGTCAGTACCAACTCTCCCACTCTTCCACACGAAACCAAGTTTTTCACTATATTAAAAAGAACGACATAGCTGTTAAATTTTCATGAAAGATTAAGGTGAAAGTTCCTTCCCCTTTCAGTAAATGAAGGACAAGGTAAGTGTAAATCAAAGCACCCTAAATACTAATGTAATTATATTTCTCATTGAATATTTCTTATTTTTCACTTGCTGTCGCACGACCCTTGGCATTACAAAGGATAGTCACATTCAGGTGATCTTTGTGTGGAGCAATCAACCCATATTTTCATTTAGACAAGACATAATCAATAAAATTGTAAATTTTAGTTTCTATGTTTTTTATGTAAATAATGGTTTCTAAACTATGTTTTCTTTTGCCATGATTAGTATAACAAAGCGAATGTCTGCTGAACGTGACCGGAAGCGCAAGCATGTTAGATGTAAAATGAGAGAGTACGATGACTTAAGGGACTAACTTTGTCAATCACGTTAATAATACTCTCCATCTGTATTAAACAACTCATTTTTGCGAAGAAAAACAACTAAGAAAATGTAAATCACATACTCGGATTCTATCAAGGCTTTTGTAACTGTATCTGTAATTTTTAATCATTGTATAAGATAAAAGTCAAATCTTGGCAACTTGTGCGATAACTAATATTTACATCTTGTAATTGTTCATTGCAAATGAAAATGACTTAATAATTATAAATATATGTCACATCATGCAGTAAATATTATTTGAAACAATACTATGAGTTTTGTACTGCTATATCATTCGGTTTAGTTTGCAATTGCGTTGCGACCTTTCAGACTTCAACAGTGACCAGACAATAAATGTTATGACCCACTCCGACCTATAATCAAATCCTGAACATCGGATTCTAAGTAGTGCATGGTGACCACTTCACCTCGACCTATAATCAAATCCTGAACATCATATTCTAAGTAGACCTCGGTAACCACTTCACCACGACCTAGGTTTAATGTTATTTTTCATATAGTTTTACAAAATGTAATATTTGTGCACTATAATCAAAGTTGAAATCAAGGGAAGAGCCGTAACTAAGTAACATAATTTGTGGCTCAACCCGATTGCTTATCAAAAGGTCATTTAAAATGCAAACTAAACCTATTCATGTACCTTAAGAAATAACATGATCAAAACATATTTCTGTTTCCGTAATAACTATACATGTATGTTTATCATTTTATTGTGTTAAACACAAGGTTACTAATATCATCACAATCTTTTATCCTCACATTTGGATTGGCCTTTAGAGCCAAAAGTGTGTTTATCATTTTGCCACAAGAACTCCCAAGACCTTGGATGTTTACTCTAATCATAGATTGATGGTTTACAACGCAATCAATGAAATCCTGGAAGCATGTATCACTCATTGTAACATAATGCAATTCTATATTTATATATTTATCACATACAATATCTGGATGTAACTTTAGCGACACACTATCTGATATTGTAAAGCCAAACAGTGAAAGATTTTCTATGTATTTGAGGCTTCTTACTGCAGTTATAAAATTATTTTGCTCAGTATCATTGATACAATCTCTGTGTACATAAAGACATTTTAAAAAGGAGTTCTGTGAGAAAAGTACAGTATTCATTAATCTAGGATTCCATGTTGACGTATATATTGTTCCTGTAAGTTTTAGTGATGTTAAACAAGAGGTATTGATTCCAGAACATTCTACTTTGATATAATGTAAGAACAATGTTTGTAGTTTTGAATGATCTGATAAATTCAATGTTGGAGTACACCAACAGTTCCCTAAGTAAAAAAAACAGCTAACATAATCTAATTCAATATTTTCTAGAAGAATGTTACCTGATATATATCTCATCAAATCAGGTAAAAGATCATGTTTTATACATACGTTCGTGAAAACAATTGATGTAAGATTTGGTAAACCTCTCACTGATAAATCTGATAACACATAGCCTTCATAGGAACAGCTAAGTGTGAAACTATGTAGTGTTGACTGATTATGTAACATAACATCATTAAATTTAGCATCAAATTTTTTTCCAATCATCAAATATTGAAGACCTTTGATTGCATTAAACTCATCGAGATATCCTTTTGCTATAAGAGATTTTACATTATATTTGTTAAAATCAAGAAGTGCTTTTAAGTCTTGGAAGTTTTTGTGATACATATTAAAATCTTCTAATGTAATAAACCTTCGAGAATTGTCCGATACACGTATCTCATTTAAACAGCAGAGAATAACGTTTTGTATTGGGTCAAGAGTACTTTTTCGATAAAAATTTATTTTACTGCGCTGTAAATCTAATTCCTCCTTCTGTTCCATGTAAATGGTTTCAAAACATACGCTGGTCAAATGTGAAGAAATTCCAGACAGTAAGATGAGAAAGTTTTCATACTTTCCTAGAAAATTTACATACTTTCCTAGATTATAATTAAAATATTTCTTCACAGCCCCACGAAATAAGTCAGTTTTGTCATACAATGAAACAAATAATGCAGCAAGAAATTCAAGGTAACTCATATGTAAAAACGACAACAAATGTGTTTGTTTACCAAAGGATGCAATTACCTTGTTTTTAGATATAATACCTAATTGACATAAGAAATCTGTCTCCTCTGAGCTAATATTATAAGGCTCTGACAGTAATTGGTCATTTGTAAAAACAAGACTTGGTGTCTTGTTATTTAGATCGAACAACAACAGAAATGATAACCTGCTTACTTTCTCTAATGTACCAACATATTTTTGTAAATCAGTAAATCTTGAAAAGGGCACGGGTAAATGTACATCAGACGCTGCCATTGAAGGAAACTGTATTTCATTCTTAATGGCTCGTGCAAACAACATGTCTACAATGCTACCATATAACATTGCCCGGTTCATATTGCTCATCTCATAGTTAAACCAGACAACTATCAATTGAGATGTGATTAATGGTATATTTAATTGATTATCCATTTCACTATCTTTTATTTGTCTCAAAAAGTCATCAGGACCTTTATTAGTGTTTTGTGATTTATTTAAATAACCAATAACTTCGCTTATATACTTTTTATGATCAAACCCCGTTATCTGAACTTGGTTATCAATGTCCATCTCTGACATACGGTCAGTTTCAAGTATATGTGGTCTACATGTTGTAAGATAAGTACATTTGTCACTGTCAGACGTGACTTTTCTTGGTAATGAGAGATGTCTGTGACCACCGATATTTGGTCTCCATTCATCCAAACCATCTAAGATTACAAGACAATTTTTGGTTCGAAGAATTTGTTCAATAGTTTTTATTGTTTCTTCAAACTCATCTTTGGATGAAGTGTAGAAATATTTATCAACGATCATACTAACAACATCTTCACGATTAGTTTCTTTCAATGAAATATAGAATACAAAGTCAAAATGTGTCATAAATCTAGCGTCATTTTGTGTTGCTGTATTACCGACAATATCACCAGCTATAGCCTTACTCCAAAGTAATGACATAAATTGACCAAAGTATGTTTTCCCAATACCAGCATCTCCGGTAATAAATATGTTTCTGAAAACAGTATTTCCGTTAGAAAATACTCGTTCATATGAAAATATCTTATAGTTACCTTCACTTTGTCTAGATTTGTGATATGGTACATGTTTCATTTTAGGTCGAGCATAAACAGTTAACATATCAATACGATCGTCCTCGCTGTAAAGTGGAGTAACACACGCGGTACGGAAATATTTCCCATATGACTTCCTTAGACTTTCTTTTATATCTGAAAATGATACACGAAGAGGTATTTTAATTAACTTTAACAGTTATGTTAGCAGACTAACATTTCAGATCAATAACTGTACTGCGGTTAAATACGTAATGTTGTGCCTCGTGAAGTCTCTCAACAAATACATAGATTTACAGATACAGAGACGTTTTAATTTGCGTAATGAAGTTTCATAGCTGTTTTCATAAATAACTAATATTCATAAGCAATGATAAAAGACCTAACCAAAATCATATTATGATTAACGTCCGGTATATTTGAAAACTACCTACTTAAAAAGAAGAACAAATAACCAGCGCGAAAAACAACAACAGAACTTTCATTCAGCTTGGTTGTCATTAAGGTAGAATACCCATAATACACATATCAAGGAATAAGACTTTTGCTACTTTCTTTATAATCAGGATCACAACCTAGATTCACTGGCAAAATATTTTAAATTTTTACCGTCAAATAAATTTTTTATAACATTTTTTTGAAAATTGAGTTATAAGTAAGAATCACACTATAAATTTGAAGGGGTATATGTCTTTAAATTGTAAAATTGAATTAAATAATCTAATTATTTTCATAAATTTTGTTTGATAAAATTCACAATACTTTTATGAATGCAAATACATCAACTTTAATAACTTTACCTTGGTATTTTTACACACATACCAAGTTAATAATAGGGAGACCCAACAGAAAATGTGACGATTTTCACCAGCTATAAAAACTACAAGTCCGTATCCTTATTTTTTGACTATGAAAACAGTTTCTGCACTCCTAGTTACACATTTAATAATTTACCTTAAACCATATGGCAATGAATAAAACAAAGAACAAAAACTTTTACCACAGATAACTAAACAAAATGCCATTTTAATACATCAACCCCCTTTTTGAAAAAATGTCAAAACTCTAGTGACCATCATAATATGAAGTAAACACATCTTTACAGTATATATTTTACTTTTAAACGCCATTATTGACAATTTAAAGATAAAATAATGGTATTTTACGGTCTAATTGCATTAATCCTCAACAACTTATTGATTACGAATTTGTTCGGGGACGAATCTGTTAGGGGGCGAATCTTTTCGTCCATTATTTGAATTGGATTTTTAAACTTCCGGTTTAAACTTTTTACACGAATTCTTCCTATTTTCTCATATAATTGAGGGAATTAATATTCTTGTGAGGTAATACAATAATAATAATAATAATATTTGAAAAATGAGGCATTTACACAATAAAAAAGTTCATCCGATCTTTATCGATTGATAACGACACCGACGAAAACCGCTTACGTAATTTGTCGACATGACCCGACATCGCCCGAAGTTTGACAGCAGCTATTATGGGAATTCTGCCTTAATAACTTTCTGGTGATAAAGCAAATCGATTTGGAACACCTATGCTGAATTGAATTTCCTGTACATGTACTATCAAACGGAGATTAAATCTCATATTCATCAAATTATTCTATTTACTACTATTCATACCCGGGTCGATAGCGCAGTTGGTAGCGCGCCGGGATTTGGAATCTCGTGCCCGAGGAGGTGCGGGTTCGAATCCCACCCGGGGAGGTTATACCCTTCCATGAAAATTTGACAATAATGTCGATTTTCCTCCATTAATAAGATAATATGGAGAAGTTTCCGGCCTTGTGGAATGGTAGGTGAGTACTGGTTATAGACAACGGTCCAGGAAAGCTAGGTTAGGTGCGCTGGACGTCGTAAAATGACATAAATTGTGTTGACAAGGCGTTTACTCCAATAAATAAATACTACCATTCATTCATACTCTTCAGCCATTAACTTGAGTTATTACATAACAGTCATTTTGGTACCCATAAATATTATTAGACAGTGTTGTAATAATATAATTAATATCTTTATTTGGATTTAAATTGTGTGAATATTAAGAAATGTGACATTTATCATTATTGGATTTATGAAGAATTGGACTTCATCTACTAAGGTTTTATTTGATATTTTACATTTTTCTTCTTCTGTTTGTAATTTTCGATACAATTCTGTTGTTAAATAAATTTGTATTTGTTTATTGTAGTTTGTTGCTGGTTTCATTTCTTATCTGTACCATAACAATGGGGTCTCAAAATTTGTCGTAATACTAACATTTATGATTTCTGAAATATATCTGTACAGAAGATCGCCTAGGTGTTTCGAATGAACTATATGTCCCGGGTAATTTTGCAATACTGTATTTATATTATGCATTGCAATATTCAAAGATCTTAATATTGACTTATTAAGCGTCCTGGTGTTACATGGGAAATCATTTAATACATTAGCATTGCTGTGCTTGATGGATAGAGAAATAATAATGTTGATGCTACACACAACCTTCTACATTATCATACTTCAGGATTTAATTGGCATTACATACACGGTCTTTTTTTCTGAAGTATGGTTTCCTAGCATAATGAAAATAATTGCATAAATACCGTGCCCTACTCAAGTGGTCTTCATAAGCAGAAGTTTTACCACCGTCTAAAAATGCAAGACATTAGTTATATAAGCTCTTACTAGTTTCCTTACATGCCTGAATTGTTTCATAACGTAAATATTTGCATATCATCTACCCTATCTCCATAAAAATATGTCCTATAAACTGATGTTTTATAGGATATCCGGAAATTGCACAGTTCTGATGACCTTTGAGTCGACCAATCAATGCGTACCGTAAATCAAGACAAAACTCGTTATGTAGTAATTTCCCGATTTTTGTAGATACTTTAAGCCATAAATAAAAAATACTAGTACTTACCACTATCTGTGTATAATTTGATGCGTTTGTTTGAAGCGCAAGCCTGTTCAATATTGTCAAATTTACTTTTGTTTTCTTCTTGAATATTTTGCAACTGTTGTTTATTTTCATCAAGACCATCCTTCAAGTCCTTCACTGCTTCTTTTATTTCAGACTGACCAATTTTGAGGTGGTCAATTTCTTTTTCAAACAAACTTTCTGCTTCGTTCCACGCTTTAAGAATGTTATCATACTGTTGCTTCAACTGGTCATCTAATGGTTTGTTATAAACTTCATCAATCATCTCAGTTAAGTTAGGAACGCCACAAAAGTTATTTAACCTGTGCAGGATCTGAAGATATTTTTTTATAATTAGTGATATTCGTCACAATTTAATGCTTTGGACATCAAAGAAATAAGATAAATTATGTCCATGTAGTTTAAAACAGAAAATCTTTGACATTAGAATGGTTAAACATAGGTATATGTATCAGATTCATGTCCATAGTTTGTCTGTATTCCTCAAATGCGATATGCCAGAATTAAAATTAATAATTCTTTGTTGATACTACAATTGATTTTAGATTTTTTAAGTATAAATAATTATTCAAAGCCATTGTACACAAATATAATTATAAACAGTAGACATGAAAACTGTCTCGAAACCGTAAAGTCATTGAAATATAACATGCATTAGGAAAAATGCTTAATCAAGCCAAACCTGTTTTGTGTTTCTTAGTTTCTACATGTATTTGCATATTATATCTATAAGGGTGAATCCTTTTATAATAGATTGCTATATTCATTAAGTTGAATCTATATGGTCCAAAATCTTTAAGAGCATAATATTTTAGGGAAAGTTTCTTCTATCATAAGACTTCATTTTAAACATAATGTGATCAAAACTATTGTTTAAAGTATTGACAACAAAACTCTACTGTCGGTTTTGATCTACTTTCGGATTTGATCTTCTTTCAAGTTGTAACGCAATAAACATATTTAACTTTTTTAGTTTGGTTTAACTCCATGTCAACACAATTTAGGTCATTTTACGGCGTCCAGAGTACCGAACATAGCTTTCCTGGACCCTTGTCTATAACCAGTCCATTATTAATAGAGGAAAATTGACAATATTGTCAAATTTTCATGGAAGGGTAAAACCTCCCCGGGCGGGATTCGAACCCGTACACCCTTCCACAAGGCTGGAAACTTCTCCATATATCTTATTAATGAAGGAAAATTGACATTATTGTCAAATTTTCATGGAAGGGTAAAACCTCCCCGGGTGGGATTGCTAATTTCATTTATTAAAAAGTTTTTTCGTATGAGATGTTTGAAATAATATCAGTACATGTACCAAATGAATAACTAAATTTTCTTTTCCACTCTTGGACAGTATTAGTCTTGAAATAGAGGCTTTAACTAGTTACTAAGTGCCTCAATAACCTGTAAATAATCAACACCAACACTACGTATTTGGAATACTTAATTGGATTATTTACCTTTACCAGCTCTGACCACTTCTGATTGAAGTCTGATTCAGATATATGGACTGTACCTTTATGCACGACCTACAATATATAAGTTGATACATTTTATTCATAAAAATGATATTATATTAGCTCATTACATAAAAGTTATATAAAGTTATTTTATAAATTATGAAATGAATACCGTTATAATGTCCAAGTGTTATATTGAATTAAATGGATTGCAGGTTTGAGCATACCACTAAGAGTATTTTTGGTCCGGTAAATTTCAATCGGTCTAGTGAAAAATATCCATTTTGCTGAACCGAATGTCCAGTGCTAATAAAAGCTTGCCATGAAGACTGAAAACATTACATATATTAAGCTGTCTCGATAGACAATCACACTAGGGAACAAAAGTCAATGCAATAAAATTTATATAGGTTAATGTAATAATGTCATGAACGGTGTTTTGAGATGCATTTAAACAATTTGTCATTTATTATGAGGTGGTCAACGTTGAAAAAGCAAATTGCCACACAATATCTATAGAAGATAATTCATAAACAAACACTACGAAGTTAGTGTTTATGGTATCGCCATTTATGAATTAAACCCACGACTTATGATTTCGACGTCAAATGCACTTCTGAATAAACTAACGGTACTTACATAGTTTCGACATTCTCTGAGGCGAGTAATATCGGCCTCAACTGTCAAATCTGTGCTTGCTGGATTTTTCCACACAGGATCCAGATTATGTTTCAGTCCACATATGTTTCGTAACAGACATGTTAATAATGTAATGTCATAATTGGCTGTATCCGGATTGTTGTCTTTCGGAGGTAAAAAAATCTGCTGATCAACAGTTATAATATCTTGGTCTATAAGAAACTTCAGCTGTTTGGCAGCTTTGGTATACCTCCTGAGAAACTGCATAAGATCATTGCCGACTTTAATATCAAACAGCTTCCTCAGTAACTGAGTGCCTACTTCAATAAGTAAATACTGATACCGAAACACCAGTTTATCTGCGATATAAAGATAATTAAAATCTTTAAACATGCAAAAATACCATGATTTTTACCCCAAAAAAAGATAAACAACAAAAAGCGCTGCTCAGTACAGTTGCCATTTAAGCAATTGTGTACGTATTTCTTGACTTCGGACGAATTTTAAGGCTTTTAGGGCATATATGGGGCCATTTAATTTATTGTAGTTCGATTTTTTTCAGTAAAGAATATTTGTATGCAAAATAGTCATTTATAGGGCAGACAGTGAAAAGGATTTGGCGATCGGGACGTTTTTGTGAGGTTGGTGACGATTTTATAACTTTAACCGTTGAACAGACGTTATAAACCTTCCCTCTATATACGAGTATATAGTTCGTTTTTTTCAACTTTCAAAACATGAATAAGTTCACGGAGACTTTGTACTCTTTGTTTTACATTCGTGATATTTAGATAGTGTGTATTCAATCACCGTGTAATTATTCAAACTTTGACAGTTGAAAAAACGGACTAAACTATTATAAGGAAAATTTGTGTCCTACACCTGTGGTTAATACAAGAAAAAATCAAATACATAACAATATGTTCACTACTAGAACCATCTCACTCGGGAGCTTTACAATGCATTTAAACAACATGACTGTATATGAAATGAGTCATTTCATTGGACATCATCTGGATCCCGTCAAAAGACATAGCTCGTAATAGACGTGATTCGCACGCGTCTTCATTTACATAAATGGTTGACACGGGAGATAAACAATAGCGATTCGAGCGAAATGATCGGTACAGTCTTTTTAAAGGAAGCGAGAAGTTGGATATTAATGCTGGTTGTCCAATTTTTTATTTGTCGATTATGTCCGTATTCGATTTTAGCGCTAAACCATTGGCGAATGGGTGTTATGTCTTGAAAAGGCGACCGGTCACATGTCTTCAGAGTAAAAGTTAGAGGGATTTTATTGATTTGTATACCTTATATTTATTCACAAAACACAATTTTAGATTTTGGCTGGAACTTCTGTAATTGGTGTTTTTATGATACTTGGAGCATGTTTAAGTAAAAATTAATAATAATTTGGTGTTTTGTAATGCAACGGGCACCCGTGCTTAGAAATACAACGAGTAACAAAACTATATTTAAACAATGCAAGCATTAATGTAAAAGTTGTCAGTCATTACAGGATTTCAAAATAGATATTGTATTTTCTTTGCATCCCATGAAAAGTTTTACTTTCAATATTTTTGTGTTAATATACATGTAATAAAGTTTTACCAGTAGGTCCAGGGTTTGGTTCAACACCAGCAATCAATAACAAAAGATGTATAAATACAACAGCTCCAACAGTCTTCATCTTTATACTGTCAATGATCTTATGAAATTTCATCTTGTTTATGTCACAGTGTACTGACTATCTCATAATACTGTTTTATTATCTTGTTCAGTATTGGTATCTGAAAGAACATTATTAAGAAGGATCAGTTAGTGTTGCAGGCAACACTTAAGTGTCCCCTAACAGAGATCTATGACTAATTTAGGAAACAACAGTACGTCCTTGATCTTGGACAAAAAACATGAGATCCGTTGGGTGGTCAGTATACCCATGCGTGAGGTCCAAGCAGACTTGACATTTGACCATTGGCTTTGCCTCAGGGCTTGAACAAGACTTTCAGACTCAAGGGTCAATGACCGTTCAGTCAAAATATTCAGGGGTCAAAATCAAATTTTCCATGTCAAAAATCAAATGTTCAGGGGTGACACTATACTTCACGTTTTCGTCCATAGATTTTAAGATATCGTTGTTGCAATAACTTCATTTATTAAGATTTCAGGATTATCACTAGGATTTTACAAGTAGGATTCAAAGTCTCTCTTTCTGAGAAAAGTAGTCCCACAGCCAAAAGTTGGAGTCCCGTATTTTCTGCCCGAGATTTTATATAACAACATTTACGTTATAGTTTCTGTAATAGTTGACAAACAGACCCACGTATAAAATCACATGCAGTATGACAATGCCTTTGTTGTAACTTAAATTTTGAAAAAATCACAGAATATAGTGATTTTGTATCAAATTGTGAACTAGAAATCTCTATTCTTTCATTTCATTAAGGGACTTTAGTCAGTTATCTTTCCCTGATAAAATCTGAAGCAATCCAATTGGTAAGTAGGTCCTTACAATTGTAATCATCGGATTTTATCGAAGAAATCCTATTAAAGGCTAACAAAATATTTCATCTAATATCTTTTTTGTTAATGAAGATATTGACAGAAGTGATAAAATTTAGATAGTTCTTTACCCTAAAAATACTCAGCTTGAATTTCAGACAAATTAAATGATTTAAAAAAGTTATTTAAGAGTAATTTTAGCAAAGTGACATTGAAAAGAAAGGGTAAAATCCAAGTAATCCAACTTATAGGTCCTACCTATTTGAAGAGTATTAAAAGGGAAATAACTGACTAAAGTCTCTTATTGAACAGTTGTTCAGGTTTACTGTGTATAGTCAAGACTGCCTTACTTCCGGTAAAAGTTGCAGTCATTATCGAGTTACATCTATCATTCAGAAAGACAGACAGACACCACCATTAGGTCTGTGAATCTTAAAGCGAGTTGCGATACAATACGAGATGTGATACAGTAGCTGCGATACAATAAGAGATGTGATACAGTAGTCACAATGCGATATACGTTAAATGAGATAAAATGTATCTATGCGAGTTGCGATACAAGACGAGTTGTAATACAGCATTTTCCCCTGGAAAATTGACATAAATGTATATTTTTCATCCACAGAAGGAGAAGTTGGTAGCTGCTTGACAAAATGTAAGCTGATACTTGACTAAGGAAACTAAGCTTAAAGACATATACAAACAAAGGCAAATGGTTTTCACTCAATTGGAACATTCATATAACTATGTTTACAGTCAAAAGAACAGAGATACACGTGTAAAAAATGTTTACTTTCAATTTATAATTATTGTAGTTAGGTGATCGTTTCAAATAATTAAAATTCGTATAAAGTTTTTCGATCAAATTGGAATTTTGCAAACTTTCATTGGTCGTTCAAAAGTTCAGTGAAGGTCAATATCAATATCAAAAATCGACACGTTTTAAGGCAGCGTGTGAATGTACTATATTCACTGAGCTACAAGGGAAGCGTATGCACAAACTAATATGATTTATTTTAGGTGTAAAGACTATTAATTGCATTTCACTCACCAAATATTGACATAAACTTCAATAATTTATACATAAATACAGTTTATTCTCTATCCTCGTTCTTAAGTTTGTTAACGGAATTTATAGCGTCGCTATAGTAGTACACCTGCCGGATCAAAAACATTAAACTCGGCCTTAAAGTTACGTTACATTCAGCGTCGGTCGGCTGCCAAAAGGTCGTAACTATGCTTTTTGACAAAAATGACTTTTTGGCTGCACGAAGTACGCCAAAGCGATCCCGCCTTGTCTCAAAACGTCGTACCTGAAAGCCAATCAGTACCCGAAATATTGTCATGTGATGAAATTGACAATTGGTTTTTTGAACAACAGTCAAAGATACCCAACTTTTAGACCCATAAAGATTTTCACTGTTTGATTCAGCCATATAGCACTGATCTTAGATACATCAGATACTATAATCTACAAGCTATAACCCCATGTTGTGATCGATAAGATAAGATAAGGATCATAGACCACGATCATGGTCATAAAGATTTTAATTTTTCATCGGCGGGGGGGGGGTTAATCCCTTAATACTTAATTGCCCATCCATTAATTTTGATAGGCCGTATTTTTATTGTATCAATAGTTAAATGATAAATTTAAATTGCAACAAATTATTCAATCATCATCGTTATTGTTAAGACGTCAATAATCATTTTTTGTTTCGTTTGTCCGTCACAATATTTTACTAAGACTAAAATGTCCATGCATTAAGTAGTAACTGTATATACATTTCACCTTTTTAATGAAACTGTTTTACAAGAATAAAGTATTAAATTAAAAAGTTTTCAAGGGATCAACGATTGGAAAAATTATAATTATAGAGGTGAAAATAAAACAATTGCATGGTTTTTTCAGTTATTATATTGCCGCCAAAATAAAATACAAAACTTAATTCATGGTTCGAAGTATTAATTTATCTGAGAGAAATAAAATCTTAAAAACGCAAATTATACGCATATAAATACATTACATGTATAAGCAATGAAGGAATATTTTTTCAATTAAAATTGTTTTAAAGTAGTATTTTTTACAATACTGCTTTCAATGGTTCGTATGGTCGAGTAAATCTCCCTGACTAATATATAATTATACATTTGTATCTTCAAAACAGTCTATAATAATTCCTGAACCTCTATTGTTAGATCATTTGACAGATACAACTTGTTATCCACGAAATATAGACAGGAAGGTAATCCTGTTATAAAAGTGTACCCGCTGTGCCTTGCTATGCACAGTGTATTATACAATCCCACCAGGGGTCCCTAAATCCGATAGCGCAAACTATAAAATAAAGAAAAAAACACGTTAAAAATCTAAAACTTCTGGAAAAAAGTGCAAAACAGACTAAAACTTCATTAAGATATTCAAAAGTAAAAAATGCTCCGGAAACTAGAAACATACAGCTTTCTCATGTCGTTTGCACAAATTTGATCAAAGAACCAGAAATGCTTTATTTTTCAACTTATATCAGCATGGGTATTTATTTTCCTTTTTATTTTATAGTAACGTGAGTTGTCAAATAAAACCTCAAAACAGACCAAAACTTTACAATTTTACACAAATGTAAAAACAACCATGAGAAAGAAGAAATATTAAACTTTTTAACATCATCTGCACAAAATTGATATCTTAAAAGATAAAAGAGATGTGGCCGATAAAAGAATTTTCCCCTATACTTTTCTATTGAAAATTGAGTATCGACTTGAGATTATGTATGGGACTAAAAGTTGGACATGATATCGTATCTCACACTTAACACTCCATTGTAAGATTGTTGATAAAAAAAGATCATGCAGTTGGATTATTCCTTTTAAGAGGTAAAATATGTTTTATTTCAACCACTTTATTCATTTAACTTTAATTTTGTATGTTTATCTTATATTTGATTTGCATTTTGTGACTTTTAAATTCGACGAAAACGATTGAAAATAGTTCATGTCATTTCTGTTCCACTAATGATGACAAGTATTCCACAATAGCAATTAAATTAAGAAGCAGAAATAATGCATTTATTACATTTTTATTGTTTGCAAGCATGGGAAACAGTTATCTGTTGACGAATGTTGCAATACATGAATGTTATGTCTGTCAAATGCGAGTTACGACATTTTGAAACAAAACATAATTATTTTAAGTTTGGATGATTTTGAGATATGACTTTTTGATAAAATAGTATTTTTCTTTCTCCTGAAAACCTTGAAAAATTGAGATACGAGGTTTTGGCAGCCGACCGATGTCTATATTCATTTGTTTGTAACTAGATACGATTGCATATGTTATTAAATAAAGTATCTGTTATATCCAGGCGCGTAGCTACCAGTACGCAGAGTACGCAGCTGTGTACACATTGGTCCAGAAAATCGTAAAAATACAAACGCCAAACAGGCAATAAAAACTTAGGCCTGAAGGGGGGATAGGGGGGGGGGGGAGTGAAACAAAAATGCTCATTATTTTACAAATCTTATACATTGTATCAAGTTACTTTTCAATGGGATTTGACTTTTTTGAGTAGAGCTTATGGTTTGGTTCATTGTTAGTCTTTGACTCCAGTCTATATAATTCTTTAGACGCTGGTTGGAAATGAATGATTATTGGTACGAGTGGTGTCTTCATATATTTTTGCCCGGAATGAATTAAAAAAACTCTTTTTGAATAGTTGCCCAAACCGCTCCTGAGATGATCTACAGATAAACAAATTCAGGGCGGGCATGCCCTTGACCCCCTAGAATTTTACGTACACATTAAAAAGCTCTTGCTACGCCCCTGATATCTGCTATATTGTTAAACGGGTGAGTAATTTTCCATAATGGTAAACCACGTACTTGTACACTGTCACACAAAATATGTAAATTGAATACCAATAATTTAACATGAATTGCTACATATTTTTTTACAATATTTTAAACAGTAACAGGCCACAAAGTTCGAGCTTAAATACTTCATTTAAATCGAAACAAGAGCGGAAATTAGGTCATCTTAAAAGTTGACAAAATTAGAACATCCAAAATAATAAATTTTTAAATACAATTAATAAAGATCTGTTGAAAATGAGTGGAAAAAAGCAAAACCCATGTTCTAAGTTTTTTGTAAATTTAAATTTTAAAACCTTACGGAGTACAATAAAACATCATTTACGTTTATTTAGTCATCACAGAAAATAAAATCAGAAAAAACACATTTTAAAACCGAAAGCAGGAATATTTTAACTTCTTCAATTAAACAAAATGCGATACAATACGAGATGGGATACAGTAGTCACAATGCGATATACGTTAAATAAAATGTATCTATGCGAGTTGCGATACAAGACGAGCTGTAATACAGCATTTTCCCCTGGAAAATTGACATAAATGTATATTTTTCATCCTCAGAAGGAGAAGTTGGTAGCTGCTTGACAAAATGTAAGCTGATACTTGACTAAGGAAACTAAGCTTAAAGACATATACAAACAAAGGCAAATGGTTTTCACTCAATTGGAACATTCATATAACTATGTTTACAGTCAAAAGATCAGAGATACAAGTGTAAAAAATGTTTACTTTCAATTTATAATTATTGTAGTTAGGTGATCGTTTCAAATAATTAAAATTCGTATAAAGTATTTCGATCAAATTGGAATTTTGCAAACTTTCATTGGTCGTTCAAAAGTTCAGTGAAGGTCAATATCAATATCAAAAATCGACTCGTTTTAAGGCAGTGTGTGAATGTACTATATTCACTAAGCTGCAAGGGGAGCGTATGCACAAACTAATATTATTTATTTTAGGTGTAAAGACTATTAATTTCATTTTACTCACCAAATATTGACATAAACTTTAATAATTTTTACATAAATACAGTTTATTCTCTACCCTCGACCTTAAGTTTGTTAACGGAATTTATAGCGTCGCTATAGTAGTACACACCTGCCGGATCAAAAACATTAAACTCTGCCTTAAAGTTACGTTACATTGCGTCGGTCGGCTGCCAAAAGGTCGTAACTATGCTTTTTGACAAAAATGACTTTTTGACTGCACCAAGTACGCCAAAGCGATTCCCGCCGTGTCTCAAAACGTTGTACCTGTATGCTAATCAATTCCCAATATATTGTCATGTGATGAAATATCGTAGCTCCGATTGGTTTTTTAAACAACGGTCAAAATATCGTATCTCACAATTAACATTCCATTGTTGATAAAAAATGATCATGCAGTTGGATTCTTCCTTTTAAGAGGTAAAATATGTTTTATTTCGACCACTTTATTCATTTAATTTTAATTTTGTATGTTTATCTTATATGATTTGCATCTTGTGACTTTTAATTTCGACGAAAACGATTGAAAATAGTTCATGCCATTTCTGTTCAACTAATGATGACAAGTATTCTACACTAGTAATTAAATTAAGAAGCAGAAATAATGCATTTATTACATTTTTATTGTTTGCAAATATGGGAAACAGTTATCTGTTGACGAATGTTGCAATACATGAATGTTATGTCTGTCAAATGCGAGTTACGACATTTTGAAACAAAACATAATTATTTTAAGTTTGGATAATTTTTTGATATGACTTTTTGATAAAATAGTATTTTTCTTTCTCCTGAAAAACCTTGAAAAATTGATATACGAGGTTTTGGCAGCCGACCGACGTCTATATTCATTGTTTGTAACTAGATACGATTGCATATGTTATTAAATAAAGTATCTGTTATATCCAGGCGCGTAGCTACCAGTACGCTGAGTACGCAGCTGTGTACACATTGGTCCAGAAAATCGTAAAAATACAAACGCCAAACAGGCAATAAAAACTTAGGCCTGAAGGGGGGATAGGGGGGGGAGTGAAACAAAAATGCTCATTATTTTACAAATCTTATATCAAGTTACTTTTCAATGGGACTTGCCTTTTTTTAGTCGAGCTTATGGTTTGGTTCATTGTTAGTCTTTGACTCCAGTCTATATAATTCTTTAGACGCTGGTTGGAAATGAATGATTATTGGTACGAGTGGTGTCTTCATATATTTTTGCCCGGAATGAATTAAAAAAACTCTTTTTGAATAGTTGCCCAAACCGCTCCTGAGATGATCTACAGAAAAACAAATTCAGGGCGGGCATGCCCTTGACCCCCTAGAATTCTACATACACATTAAAAAGCTCTTGCTATGCCCCTGATATCTGCTACATGTTAAACGGGTAAGTAATTTTCCATAATGGTAAACCACGTACTTGTACACTGTCACACAAAATATGTAAATTGAATACCAATAATTAAACATAAAAGAATTGCTACATACTTTTATACAATATTTGAAACAGTAACAGGCCACAAAGTTCGAGCTGAAATACTTCGTTTAAATCGAAACAAGCTGAAATTAGGTCATCTTAAAAGTTGAAAATTAGAACATCCAAATAATAAAATTTTAAATACAATAAAGATCTGTTGAAAATGAGTGGAAAAAAGCAAAGCTCATGTTCTAAGTTTTTTGTTAAGTTAAATTTTAAAACCTTACGGAGTACAATAAAACATCATTTACGTTTATTTAGTCATCACAGAAAATAAAATCAGGGAAAAAACATTTTAAAACCGAAAGCAGGAATATTTTAACTTCTTTAAAATCTTGTACTGTAATTCATATAAAGCTAAACATGTTTAAATCATCGTAAACATAAATGAATAATATTTACCCTCGCTTTCTTGGTGACTTCATCTAAGTCCCTCCAGCATTGATATCAAAAGACAAATGTCCTCTCCGTCCTTTGCGGGTGATCTTTTATACTAGGACGCAGAACTTATCATCGTTGTTATGGGCGATACTACTCCGCCGAGAAAATAGTTCGGCGTATGAATACAAATCGTTTATCAATACAAGGATTTTTTTAAAACTAGCTGTAGAACAAATAATGTCTAATGACTTAAATACGAATTTGTTTATACAAAATACCTTTTTTGCTCAATGGGTATTCATCCATTTAATTCTACTTTCGTTTTCACGTGTCTATTATTAGAAAGACACATCAGCATAAATTAAAACGAGCACCTTGGGAGAACCCACGTGACAACATCCGCGTATTTTTACCATATATGGAGACATAAGTACATTGCATACCAGCACTCGGAACTCCTCGGCCATTCGCTACGAATAAACTCGGACATATTTAGACGTCAATTAAGAACTACCTTTTCGTCACATTTTCAATCAAAATGAGCCCTGCGTCCTATAATGAAAGAGCATCCACAAAGGACAAGGAGACATTTGAATTTTGGTTTCATGGTTGGAGAGACTATATGATGAAGTCACGGTGAAAAAAATAAGACAATAGTTCGGCGTATGAACACAAATCGTTTATCAAGAGTAACTGTAAAATAAATGAAGTCTGAGGACTTAAAAATGAATTTATTAAAACAAAAATTAATACCTGTACAAACCTCAATTGATGGTCATCAACATCATAACCGTGTATTCTACTTTCGTTTTCATATGTATATTAATGGAAAAACACGTCAGCATAAATTGAAATAAGCATGTTGGGGTACACGTGACTTCATGCGGGCATCTTTTACCATCTATGGCAAGTAGGTCGCTCGACTAAAGTTACATTTTTTTGCTTATTTTGAACTTATTAGTTTGCATAATATGCATGTAAACTATATCTGCTTTCGAGATATATTTGCTGCAATTATTTTTTCCACAAAGATTTGAGTTGCTTGGCGTAATTTAAGAAATACACTTCGCGTCGGATATAATGAAAATGCCAGTATTCATTTGATAACCATAACCTTAGATGGGTTACTTGATGACCTTAATCTTGTAGTGGTCAGTTGATGATCTTTACCTTGGAAACGTGAATTTGGTGATCTTAACCTTAGAATGGTATAGTCCGGTATATAAACTACAAAAATCGACTGAACCGTGCATGAAAGGATGTAGAAAATGTTTTTGCATTTCCTTGAAGCTAAGACACCGTTGTTTCCGAAACTGGATGATGCCACTTCGGCACTCTTGGGCAACTCCTAAAATTCAAGATGGCGGACAAAATGACGGATGAGAACTGATGAATCTATAATAAATCCATCGTTATCACAGTCTGATCATTTAAAGAGCTTAAATTAGTCTAACATTATCTGCAATATTATTTCATGCAATTTCGGTACCCTTCGTTTATTCTCCAATCCAAAATGGCGAACAAAATGGCGTATAAAGTCCACATTTGTCATGTATGTCAACCACAATGAGCCAAATCGTACACAGAGAAATATAAAAAAAGAAATAATGCATTTTTGTAGTTATAGTTGAGTTTATATGACTGGTTGATGCCACACTGGCATCATTGGGCAATTCCCAAAATCCAAGATGGCGGCTAGAATGGCGTAAATAACTAGCTGTCGGGTATATGTCAACCTCAATGAGTTAAGTCATAGAGTGGGGTATACCCAAATAATTTCAATGCATTTTACTTTGTCCTTAATCCACTTTTATTAATGCAACCTATTGATGCCATACTGGTATTCTTGGATAACTTCAAGAATTAAAGATGGTGGTCAAACGAATGATAAAAGCTGGAAAATTAAGTCACATAAATAGACATGACTCCACACTAATGAGTATACAGCGACATGTTTAGGTTTTTATATCTCTTGGTCTTGCGAATATTAAATAATTGAAACTAGCTTGTCAGTTGACTCTAGAAGCAAATTTGTTTTTAAGATGGCACTTTAGAGACACTATTTCGATAATATTTAATTAATTGAACAACATAACATGTGATACGAAATTTTAATATACGACCACTTTTCCATATATGTTTGCCATTTCAACAATAATCAATATGAACTAAAAGGAGGTTATATACAAAGAAAAAGACAAATGATATTGAAAGTATTGTGTGCATGTTCAATTATCTTTCAAGGTATTCTAAGAGTACATTAATGCCAAAGCAATTGAAAGAAATTCTGTTGACATTGTAACACATTTTGATAGTAATTAGGGAAAATTTCAATAGATTTTCAAGTTTGACCTTGATATCAGATATCACAACTGGATCATGAGTGTTATTGATTTCATTGTAAATACTCTATCCATTGATCAAAAAGGAGAAATATTAAACTCACATTTCCATCAAAGCATGTTGTATAATTTGTTTTGTTATTTACAAGGATAAAGAGAACTTGGATGTCAATTCTATAAGCGTATACACTGCTATTTAAACCCAGTGTCTAGCTCATGATTTAGCAAAAAGTGTTACCCTGTGCAAGATGGTTGCTTTAAGGGATTCATCAGTTACAAAAATATGGCGAAGTAGAAAATTTAGAAGTGTCTTGTTTCTCTTGCAATGCACTCGTGCCTGCATTCTAGCATTATTATCGACATTATTCATTTTGAAGTAAACATGATCTATACAATTACTCACAATGTGTATTGCAGATTTATAAAACTTATACAAAACAAATTTGCATACTCGCCAGACAAAGTATGGGACTATGCGATCGTTATCATATAATTTCAATTGAATGAAAAGCAACACGGAAGTAAAATTTCGAAATAATCGACCAATAAACGCTAAGATAACAAACCTATTCATTGTCAGGAGAGTGTCTGCAAATTTTTAAGTAAAAATGTAAGTTTTGAATAGCCTTACAAATAAAGATCACGTGATAATGAAAGTTATTCAATTGAAACACAGACGTATTATATCTTTTGTAAAAATGGATTTTAAACAAAATCTATTTTGAAGCATTATCATATTACCACACGGTTTTTACGAATAATAACTCTAGGCTTGGTTATAACGATCAAATTTCTTTAAGTAGTAAAATTATTTTGAATGCAAATAACAATTTGAATTATTATCTGACTAGAGTGACACAAATTCTATTAGCCATAAGAAATTAGATTTTGTATGAAACATATATTATGTGACAGTAACTCATCATTTGTCCTTGTTTATTTACATTATGGCGTCCAGCGCACCTAACTTAGATTTCCTGGACCCTTGTCTATAACCAGTGCTCAACTACCCTTCAACAAGGTTGGCCACTTCTCCATATACCTTATTAATATAGGAAAATTGACATAATTGTCAAATTTTCAAGGAAAGGCATAACCTCACCGGGTGGGATTCGAACCCTTATTCCTTCGAGATTCGAAATACCGGTGCTCTGCCAACTGTGCTACAGACTCGGGTGTCACAACAATTACTAATGAAATAAACAAGCACATGCTCTTCGTACATATCTCTTGCCTGACAAATATTTGAATGACATCACTCGGCGCATAAAACAAGCACATTTTTCTTTTTCCAAAAATTCCCTAGCTTCGTTCGTAGCGTTGAATTTTTCGCACAAAATTTTAATCGAACGATAAACAAGGTATTTTTTCAAAACTAATTTGTGCACAGGACTCACAATTGGTGTGCTCATGATTTAGCAAATAGTGTTACCCTGTGCAAGATGGTGGCTTTAAGGGATTTATCAATTACAAAAATATAGCACTTAAGTCTTGAAATATCTTGAAAGAACACATGACATATCTGATGCATCAGTGACAAAAGTTTAAACAGGCCTGGTAACTAAACACATTTGGAGTATATTCACTACCAACTGCAAAGACTCCCCCAAAGAAGAATGGTACGCTGAGATATCTTGTCGATCTCGTTCACAATATTCAAATATGTTCCATTCCAAACATTATAGACGATGCATTGCAAGATATGGTGATTCTTCATGTTTTCGGTAACTGTTACTGCAATTCGCTGAGTACCAAAATATTTGACTACATTGGTGTGCTGATACTCATTTTGGAATATCTATCTTGTAACACTATAACAATACGTTTAACTGTCATTCGTCCAAAATGTAATGTTACAAGTCAGTCAGTTATTGAAAGCATAAAGAAAGTACACTATTAGCATGGGTGTAAAATATGCTTTTAAATCTGGTTCACCTATCCTACATCAAAAGTGAAGACAGTTATGATATCTTTTGGCCATAAGCTAGTATCCATTTGGATACGTTCTTAAGACAATAAGCATTGATATGTAAAATTTACCATTGCATGTGATGTGCTTAGGATGTTAAGTGCAAAATACTATGTAAACAGTAATTTGTGTCGTCACTTGAACATGTTGTTATCAACATACAAAAACGACCAGAGAAATTGTGCTATCGTTATGTAATATTAGACTGAAGCAAACTTGAACATTTAAGCACATATTCTAATTTAGTCTAGTTAAGTCAAGTCAGACTGTAAAATTGTTCGTGTAATGATAATAATAGAGCTCAATAAGTTTCTTCCACATTTTTTGGCACATGCTTATTTTGTTATTTATATGTTTTAGATTATTTATAATAAATTGTCTACTGTTAACTGTGTATTAATCCAATTTGATTTTATATTTCTTTATTTAAATGGCTTACATTTTGAAAATAAATTAGTTTGTCCATTCCAATTATTTATCAAATTTTCATTTCATTAAATCCAGTAAACAAGTAACATTATTAATAAACTGTATAATATTGGACTTCAAATTCGGGGCTGATATGGCGTTCACTACGGCATTATAACCAAATAATCGGCCACGACCTTTAATAAATGCCTCGGCCATTATGAGATTCAGGCATTTTGATTGGTTCCGAATATCATAATGGTCGAGTTTTCTCATAAAGGCCGTAATTTTTCTTCCACAAAAATGCCACCATTTTGAATGTTGGTACAATCTGGGAGTTTTCAAAGGGTCCCTATCTGCGACGATGGTGACTTAAGTGTTTTCATAATGGCTTGTTATTTATTATCCAGTAAATAAGTAAAATTATTAATTAACTGTATGATATTGGACTTCAAACTCAGGGCTGATTTGGTGTTCACTACGGCATTATAACCAAATAACAAGGGCATTATGAAAACACTTTATTATTTACATTACATTATTGCTAAAAAAATAGAACTGGTTGAATTTGCTTCGTAACCGTAATCTTGGACTCCACATTGAATCTTGACTTGCTAATAGATAATCAGGTGGGATTAACTAGTTTTACGAACTGGAGAAAGATTCAAAAGCAAAAAAAACAACATTGAAACCCACACGTTTTTGGTTCCGTCCATGTATGTATATTATATATACTGAACATTTCCGCCATTTAAGCCGCCATTTTGGATTTATAATATTTTATTATAACATAAAATTTAGTTAAGTCAATCGGTTTCTTTTATTTCATGAAGCCGCCCGGCTAGCTCAGTTGGTAGCACACAAGTTTACTGATCGAGGGGTCGTGGGTTCGATTTCCGGGCGGGGCATACTTTCGTGGAGCTTGGTCATGAAATTATTTCTACGGCTATTCTCCCTCCTACCAATGATTTTAATTCTGTAGGGCAGTTGTCAGTCACTGACGAAAGTATGCGCTTAGTAGTCGGTTAACAGCTAAATCCAGAGATTTAGCCTTTCCGGGAGGAGTGAGTAGGTTGACTGATCGCCGTTATATGGCCTTATATGTGTTGCTACGACGTTAAACCCTAACCCTAACCCTTTATATACTTGGCCCTTTATCCGCCATTTTGTCCGCCATTTTGAATTTAAAGATTTGTATATGAATAACAAAATTTAGCCAACTGGATCCGCAGATGTTGAAATCACTTTTGTCCTTCATTTTAAGATCATAATGTGTAAAAATACATTTTGCATGTATTATTTAGCCTCTAGCCGCCATCTTGGTCGCCATCTTGGATTCTGGGAATTGCCTAAGGATGACAAAGTGGCATCAACCGCATTTGGAATCAGTAAGACCATCTCTACCAATAAATTGAATAACATTTTCTACATCCTTTCGTGCACGGTCATTCTTGGTGTTGGTCGGACTAGTACGTTTGATGATCTTAGTCTAAGAATGGAAAGTTTGATGACATTAACCTTGGAATATTAAATTTGATTACCTTAACCTTGGAATGGTAAATTTGATGACCTTAACCTTAGAATAATCAGTTGATGATCTTAACCTTGGAATGATTAGTTGATGATCTTAACCTTGGAATGATTAGTTGGTGATCTTAACCTTGGAATGATTAGTTGATGATCTTAACCTTGGAAAGATAAGTTGATGATCTTAACCTTGGAATGATTAGTTGATGATCTTAACCTTGGAATGATTAGTTGATGATCTTAACCTTGGAATGATTAGTTGATGATCTTAACCTTGGAATGATTAGTTGATGATCTTAACCTTGGAATGATTAGTTGATGATCTTAACCTTGGAATGATGAGTTGATGACATTAACCATGGAATGATTAGTTGATGACCTTATCCTTGGAAAGATAAGTTGATGATCTTAACCTTGGAATGATTAGTTGATGATCTTAACCTTGGAATGACTAGTTGATGACATTAACCATGGAATGATTAGTTGATGACCTTAACCTTGGAATGATAAGTTGATGATTTTAACCTTGGAATGATTAGTTGATGATCTTAACTTTGGAATGATTTGTTGATGACCTTAACCTTGGAATGATTAGTTGATGATCTTAACCTTGGAATGATGAGTTGATGACATTAACCATGGAATGATTAGTTGATGACCTTAACCTTGGAAAGATAAGTTGATGATCTTAACCTTGGAATGATTAGTTGATGATCTTAACCTTGGAATGACTAGTTGATGATCTTAACCTTGGAATGATTAGTTGATGATCTTAACCTTGGAATGATTAGTTGATGATCTTAACTTTGGAATAATTAGTTGATGACCTATACCTTGGAATGATTAGTTGATGATCTTAACCTTGGAATGATTAGTTGATGATCTTAACCTTGGAATGATTAGTTGATGATCTTAACCTTGGAATGATTAGTTGATGATCTTAACCTTGGAATGATTAGTTGATGATCTTAACCTTGGAATGATTAGTTGATGATCTTAACCTTGGAATGATTAGTTAATGATCTTAACCTTGGAATGATTAGTTGATGATCTTAACCTTGGAATGATTAGTTGATGATCTTAACCTTGGAAAGATAAGTTGATGATCTTAACCTTGGAATGATTAGTTGATGATCTTAACCTTGGAATGATTAGTTGATGATCTTAACCTTGGAAAGATAAGTTGATGATCTTAACCTTGGAAAGATAAGTTGATTATCTTAACCTTGGAATGATTAGTTGATGATCTTAACCTTGGAATGATTAGTAGATGACCTTGACCTTGGAATGATTAGTTGATGATCTTAACCTTGGAATGATTAGTTGATGATCTTAACCTTGGAATGATTAGTTGATGATCTTAACCTTGGAATGGCTATTTAATGACGGGTATAGATAGATAGCGAAAGAAAACTTGTTTTCGCGAAAACAACTTGTTAAATTAATATTATACGTTATTTCAAGCAAACCTTGATATTTTGTGAAAAGTATATGATAAAATACGTTAAATGAGCAAGTTTTGGTACAAAATTCCGAAAAATAACGATTTTATATAGCATTGCTCGTGAAAACATTTTGTTTTGCAAGTTTTATTTTCACACTGTATTAAATTGTCAACTATATCCGGTAATCTGCATGAACAATACAACTTTAAAATAATTGTTTTTGTGCACTCTTTGGCATTTTGGGCATTTTTGAAATTTTGGGGAAAGATACTAAGGCATTATCAACATGACATTGCAATAAATGGTCACACCACTTATCTAGTTACGTCTAAAATGACACACCTTTACAAACAAACTTGTGATCTTAATCTCACGCGAGATAAAGTTTCTATACGGAAGTTTTTGTTCTGGTTGAAACAACCATATCTACAGGAATGAGAACAATGGAGTCACGAACGCAAAATTTTCATCACGCAAACTGGCTTTTGTTCACTGCTTGAAAGTTATTTTTCTTTTAAGTTATATTTTCTTTCCTGTTTTATAAACATAGAATTTACAAGTCATAGTTGCAGAAAAACCCGTTTTCTTTATGAATCTGAAATATTCAAATAAAGTAGGTCTTTTTCAAAATCTTAAACTACACTCATCATCAGCACGTATATAATGAGGTTGCTAGCGAATGTACATACATGTATATTAACTACACTTTATGTTAAGAGTTTTTCTCTCACATAAGTAATGTCAGTTTCATGATCTTTACAAATAAATCTCCGCCACAACAGACTTTCAGAAAATCTTCTTCGGAAGCTGAATGAAGCACTCTATCATTATGCTATGTGTTATGTGAATATTCGATACACATGCGCATGTATTATTTATGTGTATACGAATATTCTGCATCATTTTGATTCTTACTGAGTCTTATTAATCAAAAATACATAATTCTAAATGTATGGTTTATTGCGGTATAAAGGGAGTTTAAATTCTTCGGTATTCCGCCTCGCGCTGTTTAGTATAGAGCCTTTAGCTCAAATGTGAAAACAAATCTAGAATCATCACTCTCGAGCTCGCTTCCCGATCCTAAACTGAACTGAGAATAAAATTCAAGCCACTTTGCTTCACCAAATGTTTTATTGATGAGATTGCTGTCCTATCTATCCGAGTACTCGGATAATCATAATCCCGATCAGAAAATCGAGTACGAATATATTATTCGTCATGTCCGAAATCGTCGTATCGCGATCTATTTTTGGAAAAATGAAAGAACATGTATTAGCTTAATTATTACTGAAAAAGAGATGCACTACTTATTAAAAATATTCCGAAATAAAGTACCCTAATAATGAATCTTAGAGACAGACCATTGTCTATGATATATGAATAAGAAACCTTTAAAATCTTTGTAAATTTTCTGAATTGATATATGTAAGCGTTGAACCAGGGACCATGAACCTGGAGTCACGTGACGCGTTCGTGACATCATTCTAACACATCATACTTACAATACGATGGCGTATACCCATCGTGTGGCCCTCGCATGTCCTGCGTGTTACAACTTTGTAAAAATCTGCGTCTTTGAGGTGACTTCGTGAGTAGATCGGATGCCATCGCATGAAATTCAGAAAGATACGTGTGTGGATTGGATGCGATCGCGTGACCTGTAGAAATCGTACTTGCTTCGGGTGCTGATAGATTGTCGGACAATTTCGGGGCCATCTTCGTGCGAAATTCGAAATTCCATATTCGTATGTCCATCTGGGGTCAATTTCGGAACAGTGTGACGCCAGCTTAATGGATAGTTGTAAAGATATAAAATTAAATAAATAGCATATAGAGGTGTATAAATGCCCACATATAATGCATATAATGTGCTTGTGTTCACTTGCACTGGACAGAGTTGTGTTCAAATGCATTATTATTTACTAAACATCCGATTTCGTTATTCTAACTTTTTTGAGAATGGCATTGTCCTAGCTTTTAACAGATATATTATTTATGAGGATCCATTCGTGAATAAAGAAATAAAGGTGGGTCCATTTCCTACAAAGAATAGACGCGCAAAAATTATCAAAGAATACACCTAAGTTTAAACGTTTGTAAAAATCTTTGCGATATTCATTATTTAGAAAGCTAAGGGGTGGGGCCATGTAAAACATCTCTAAAACATAGGTGGGTCCGGGGAATACCCCTGTCCAGATTGACTTATTGTTGTTTTAGTAGGAATAGTTGTTTTCGTGAGATTGACTGATTGTTGTTTTCATATAAAAGTTGTTTTCGTAGAAAAGGTTATTTTCGCGAGACTGACTGATTGTTGCTTTCGTATAAAAGTTGTTTCGTATAAAAAGTTGTTTTCGTAAAAAGTTGAGTTCGTGGGATTGACTGTTGTTTTCATATAAAAGTTGTTTTCGTAGAAAAAATTGATTTCCTTAGTTAGGTTGATTGTCAATCTATAAATAGAAGGTGAAGATATCACCGTTTGTGTACAGAATGGGTTGATTGTTGCTTTCGTATAAAAGCTGTTTTCGTGACTGCTATAATTTTATTTTTATTCGGGATTGTTTTAGGCCGTATCTTCCGTCGTCGTGTGCGCACCTGTCAAACATGGCCGACAGTGCAAAACGAGAGAAGATAGCGGCTGCTCGGAAAAAGGTTAGATTAACACGTACTGCTTGACCTCAATAACGTTATCACTGAGTGAAACGATTAGATTAATAATTGAGTTACCAAAATCTGTATAGTTTGTGCTGTGTTTCTGTAAAATTTACCGAAAATCGGCGTTTACAAGGTTTGTTTTCATTTTGTCCGGCCTCTGAAAAATGTCTGAATAAACATGAAATCTTTCCTCTCTGTTTGTTAATTGTTGAATTATCTTTTATTAAACTACTTAATGGTAACACCTACCACGTCCTCATTTGATTCAACAATCTGGCTGTCAGAGTTATTGTCCTAACTCGCTGTCTCTGTCCAGAGCTGTCAAGGGTGGCAAGAGTCGAAGTTGAGAAGTGGGTTCAAGGGTTCGAAGGGGTAGTTGGGGTTAAGGACAACTCAACCCCGAAGACAAGTCAACCCCAGACAACTCAACCCACAGGTTGGGACAACTCCCCCCCCCCCACGAAAGGACAAGTCAAGCCGAGGACAACTCAACCTGTATCCTATATTATAAGGCTGTGGCTAGAGTTACGGTAACGTAGCTCTAGACTCAGGTTCTAGAGTTACAGAAGTTCCGTAACTGTAGACAACCCTTGCAAGGGTAGGCTAGATTAACGGAAGTCAAATAGCATGTGTATGTTTTAACTTTTAAACATCGGAAAACTTGTTTATATTCATTATTACTCAAAATAAACAAATATTTACCGATGTGACTTATCGGAAATTGTCAGGTCTGAGGATCAATTTCAATTCATGAGAACATCATATGGCGACAAACGGATCTTGGAGAGAACTTCATTAGCACGCTTACAAAAATAATATCTAATTTAGCAATATCACTAATTAAAAAAATTGAGGTGAAACTTAATGAAATCTATTATGTGTCGATACGCTGTCAAATTATTTCGCTGAATTTATTAGTAAATCTTAGCCCGAAAGAGTTAGCATTGAA
This sequence comes from Mactra quadrangularis, assembly GCA_025267735.1. Taxonomy (NCBI): domain Eukaryota; kingdom Metazoa; phylum Mollusca; class Bivalvia; order Venerida; family Mactridae; genus Mactra; species Mactra quadrangularis. The sequence goes on along the minus strand of CM046311.1, from coordinate 5,324,686 downwards.
ACATATCAATGTTATTTCTTAATTAAAGGCGTCTGAATTAATGAATCAGAAATACGTGATGCTTTAACCACGACTAAGGATTTTGATAGATGAAAGTTGAACACAGTTTTGAGAAACAATTTGTAGATTACTTTTGAATAAATGACTTTATGAAAAGTAATGTACATGTGTATTTAATAAATGCCTAGTTTGACTTGATTATTACACTAGTCAACTTTTGTTTTTACTTTATGACTGGATAATGACTGGATAATTTGTCAATTAAATGTAGAATGGAATTCATTTCAGCTTTGTTCAGTTGTAAACATTCAGTTCTTTGGTTTTGGTGTAGATGTTTATGCATATTAGGTATTGTACGATTATATTGAACTGTCCGATGGCATAAATTAAAACGTCACATATCACGGAATATTTAATGCTCGAATAAATTTCAGTCGATCACGTGGAATGAATCGTTAGCACATAACAGTGAGGTATTACATCTTACTATCAATGAGTATCGAAGTTTGTGTGGCCGAGTGGTAAGACCGTCGGACTGCCAAATTTTTATTCGTGGGTTCGAATCCCGATAGAATCATATAAAATTTTCAACTCTTATTTTCGTAATATACAATGTATTATAACATGCGATACTCGGATGATACTAAAAAGTTTTGGAAACTGGGATACCGTACCTTTGGTGGGCAGTTTATACATTTTATGAGTGGTTTCAAAAACAATGATAGCATTGTAGAAGGTATTTCAGAGAAGGGGATTTACAGTCCGGGTCAGTCTGTCGTTAACTTTGCTGTGCCTGATGCTAATGTGATTCGAAATTACCACCCTTATGATATGGCTGACTGTAATCAGAATTCACGAAAGCCTGGAATATATTTAGATACTATTAAATGTTTGTCTGACGTCCTGAAAGAAAAATCTTGTTGTCTTACTTTCGATGGCAAAAAATTGAAAAGAGGCTTGACTAAGTCAGATGGAGACATCGATTTATTAGGTTTCGACAAATTAGGTTCATTGTCATCCCGAATCGAAGATCACAAAAAGCTTACAACACCTGTTAATAACATGATTGATGAACTATCTTGCATTGATGACATGATGTCAGTTGACCAAATAATTGAGCAAAGTGATGAACTAAGGAATAATCTGATGTTAATGTTGAAAAATGTTTCTTGCCATATGTTTGAAATGAAAGAAATAAGGCAAAGAAAGAAGTACGCACAAGAGAAATTGATTGAACGCAGTGGTGACAAGGACTGGAGAAATGGCAAATATGTTCTTGCCATAAGTTCTATGATTGCATTTATTCATGATATTGACAATCACAGCCAAAAAAGTTTGAATCTAATAGAAGAAATATGGAAGTGTATTTGTTGTTTAAATAGTGCTAAAGTTAACGAAAAAATGGTCATGAATGTAAATGAAAGTGAAATATATCAAGGATTAGAAGATGACTACAATGGTACATCTACTCGCAAAGTAAAACAAAGATCAGACCAATGGTTTCAGAGAAGAAAAGATGCAAAGGTGACTGGAAGCACGATTTATACATCGTTAGGACTAGAAAGTTTAAAAAGACAAAAAGAATATTTCGATGTTACTATATGTGGTATGAAAGACCTTGAAAAGCCTGCTAAAACTAAGGATGCATTACAACATGGAATAGAGAATGAAATACATGCCGTTGCAACATTTGTAGGTAGAGTTATGCCTATGATGACTCCCGATGATATATTTTTTGAAGAAGGCTATGAAGAATAAGGAGTAGTGGACAATAAACCATTTATGGTTGTCTCTCCAGATGGTAGTGTCCGCAGTGCAACTCACGAAAATTCAACTAAGATTGCAGTCGAGCTCAAATGTCCAATTTTTGATGTACACAAGAAGTTTCCAAGTCGTTACCTTTTACAATGCCTAGCTGAAATAGAAGCTTTAAAAGTTGACAGTTTACTTTACTTAAGTTGGACTGAAACAATGTCTTCCGTGTTCAGAGTTAAAAAGAAGTCTAATTTATTTAAAAGAGCCTACACCATTGCCGAGAGTATCTACAGCGTACCAAAAACAAAAAGACCTACAAAGCTTAGTGATAAAGTAAAACTACTAAAACTTGAAATTGAGAAAGAATGTCAGTCAGAAGATTCAATCCAATTTATTGGTGTTTTACCATCAGTGAAGCACGACAACAAAATTAGAAATGAATACAACTGGGTTCAATTCACCGTAGGTCTAGTTAAACTTATGTTACAACAAGTGAAAGACATATATGATCAGTACTACAATCTAAAAAGAGAGCCGGCCTCAGAGGCAATGGTATTTCTTTGTTGTGATCTGGATAGTTGTCTGTTGGTTCCCCAAAGGTTATTCATTAGACTGTAATACTTTGCGAGAAATAGTAAATGCAATACTTAATTATTGCAGAGAATATGGACTTCACATTCCAGCTATGTCATTTGATGGACAGTGGCATAATTTAGCTGTGAGAGGGTGTGATAACAAACCTCAAACACTGTTCCAATTACAAAAGGACATATGGAAACGAGTTGAAAATATGTCAAAAACTGAAATTATCAAAAAGTTAAAAACCTTAGATCAGACCATCCGATGTTTGAACTTATTGAAACGTCAGGAATGAAAAAGATCGTATTTAACGGAAACGGAAAAGTGCCATCGGTTTCATTAAGGGTGAAACGACAAAGAGAAAAAGAAATAAAACATAAACAAGTTGAAACATTACATGAAAAATCTGCTATTGATATTGAAATAGTAACCGATGATGCTATTGAAGCTTGTGACGATATGATATTGATAGAAAATACTCGTCCTGAATTATTAGATAATAATAAATTATGTTCAGTTGAAGAGAATTGTAGTAACGACATAAATCAAATTGCAAATGGTGGTGAAGATATTTGTGACCATATAGAATCAATTGACAAATTCATAGGAATAACAACAACGTCAAGCTCTGATAATTATTCAATACATAACGAGGGAGAAATACACCAAGGCGAAAAAAGAATTGTACTAAATAAGACGGATGCTATTTCAATTTTGTCTTTATTCAAAACAGATAAATTATGTAATTCTAAAGGTATTTGGGATAACAAAAATGAGTCAGACATTTTAATGATGACAACATCCGCCGAAAACTTGTCATTATGTCGAGACATTGAACTACGTATTATTATTCGATATTTAAAACGTACGAAGTTTATAAAATTGAAAGAAAGTGACAAGAAGAACATTAAATTAGGAAACTTATGTCAGTTGTTTGGTTTGAATATGAGACCCGAGCTAAGCACGAAGAAAACTTTGCATCGAAAACATGCCATACCCACTTTGTCCGAATTAGCGCTGTCTGCAGTGACAAAAAGTCTGCGAAAATCTGATTTTAATATAATATACGCTGAATTCATATGGCCATCAGAGTTAGAAAATTGGGAAAACTCATTCAATGATGGAATTTTATTCCCACATCATTTACAATCGGTCAAAGGTTTAAACTCAAAAGGAACGAATGATTGGTTTTATCGTCCATATCATAACACGCATCGTCAACAATTGGAAGTTAGCTGCGTTGATTCTTCTCATCTTTTAACAAGGACAAGAAGAAAATGTTGTAAGGGTGGGCTCGACGGACTTCCAAACACAGGTTGGAAGGAAGTTGCTAAGTCAAATGCAACATGTTTATCTTTAGCAATGGTAGACTGTATATTAGAGCCAATGTCTGTGCCAATGGCACTTGCACACTTTAATGATGATGTTGAGGTAGCTCTGCGAAGCAATGGATTTATAGACGAAGCTGACCTGTGTAAAGATGTGAGAACATGGTGGAAAGCTGAGGATGATGCTGGAATTCAAGCCATTGATCGAATACGTATGCGAATGCCACTTCGTGAAAGGTTACTTCGATCAATTAACTTTTCACACTTTCCTCCACCAACTGTTAGCATTCATGGATGGCCGATTCAGTTGTGGGAAGCTTTAATAGCCAACATCGACGCTAAGATCGCATTATACAAAATCTCCAAATCACGGACTTATAATGTAAGAGCCTTCTCAAGTATGATGGGTGAGACATTTTTTTCAGAGCTTACAATGTACGACAGACGTGGACAGGGTACTGTTACATCGGCGGAATTTGGTCAATTCATATACAGCTCCATCGAGAAGTTACATATAAGAATGGACCCTAAAAGGTACAATCTAATTATTAACTACTAAATGAATAAATGATGAAAGTATGGTATTATATGTAGCTCAATTACTGCTTTATGTAATCACATAGCTCGATGTTGTTCCTATAAACGTCTTAATTGGTAATATATTAGTGTTCTTAATGTTTACATTTCTAAACCCTACCTCACAATGTCATTTAGAAGGGTTGTGATTACCAAACCCAGTTCTGGATCATCTAAACACTATTTATTGCATCAATCTAGCAGCATTGGTAACGTGTGTAAACAAATATTGCTCATGTGTTACTTTTATTTTGTTAACTACTATTCAACGTATGTGGCCTCTCAATTAGCTATTTAATCATTAATAACACAATTGTACTCTTATGAGTGCATTGATTATGTCAGTAGTTGCTTAAACTTGTCTTTACTATGCCTTGCAAAATGTTGATGAAATGAAACAGTATTTAGACGTGTAAACATGACATTAAACACGATTGTAATCAAAAGAAGGTTTCAGATGTTTTGCCTCCTTTGCAAATGCATTGCATGAAAAGCTCAAATCTATAGAGTAACTGAACGACCTTTTTTCTTTCATATATTTCAGAACCTTTGCTTACAGAACCGCACGAAAACCTGTTTATAAACTAGTGGATGCCCTATCGGATGAGGAAGATGAAGATGGTTCAGTCAGTTGTCCGGAAAACTCATTGTTTTACAGGTATTTGCATACTATCACAGTAACATGGTTCGAATTTAAGCTAGCATAGTCGCAAAATGGGAATGGATTTTGAAAAATGCAAATAACTTTAATTTTTCAAGTAAAATTGACTGTCGAAAATTTGCAAAACATTTTTGTTCTATTCGAGACCTGACTTCAACTATTTGATAATTTGATTTACATAATATGTTGTATCATAAGACGCTGTATTTGATCATACGGAACTTTTTAAAATGGCCTTTAAAATGTTTCGATTTGTCAAACTATTAAAATTGATATTTCATTAGAAACAGGTTTAAAGTTAAAAAAAATCGTTTTATATTATCTTTTTGCTTTTAGAGATCACCAGTTCGACAAACCAGGACGTATTAGACTCCAGGGCAAGAAAAAAACCGAATCTGTTTGTAAAGATAGGAATGCAGTACAAAGAGGGACCCTTGGCGTGAGATGGGAATCTGCAAGGCGTAACGAAAGTAAGCTCTGGCCTACGTTACGTTTGGGTATAGATTTGAACGACCAAATCTGAAAGTTTTTTTATCTACAATTCGACCATATCTTTCGAACTATATGCCATATTTACATTGAATATGGCAAGTTATAAGACCCTTTGATAGGTTTCCCAACGTATAATACTGTGTATTTGTATGACAGAAGGGATTTCTGGGAGAATTAATAATTATTTTAAGTTCAAGTTTAAAGAATATATACAATTGATCATGACTATGTATGATTATTTTTCTTCTTTAATATTCTAAGAATGCATGCACAGATTTGAACACATTGCAAGTAAGAGGTCATCTGAAAAGTTACACATGTATAGAGATAATATATTTGTAAATAGTGAACCTCTTCTTTGTTTTTGTGGTTTTTCAATCTCTGTCATGAGGCGGATATCTGCTAAACATCCCAGTTGTGTGTGAGCATTAGACATTTTTCCTGTTGGCAATTAAACGCCATTGTCACTAGCTGGTTCGAACCCATCACATTTATCATTTAGAGGTGGCAGATCGACTTCTAACTCATTTACATCATTGAGGAAGTTATTCCAATATGGATTCTATTTTAGATTCGTATAGATGCTTACTCTACCGTGGTCGTATCGATAAGACACGTGATGTTGCATAAATAGAAACACGACAACACAATTCGTAAATCAAAACAAACTTTTAATTAAAGAATAACTCAACAATGTAATTTCCGTTGAAAATGAGATCTCCTCAATGTAAAAAATAATCACAGATCAATTGCATAGTAATTCATAACAAGAACTGTCAGAGGAGACAGCATGCTCGATTTGGTAAGTATTTGTCACAGGAGGTGGTTGATGATAAGGAACAAACACTTTTTAAAAATCTTAAAATATAGCCTTAACAAATTTATAGTAAATAGATAATTAAAACAATTAAAGAATTATAAGTTCTTGGAGGACAACTTTGAAAAAAAAATGAATTTGAAGTTTTGTCACATAAGATGAAGTTTAAAATAAGGAACATATATTTACAGTTTGAAGTCAATACCTAAAAAGATAAAACAGTTTCAGTATAAACATTTTTTAAGAAATGTAAACGTTCAAGGTGGATTACTCTGAAATAATATAAAAGGAGTTATTAACCTTGTCACATGAGATGTGGTTGATAATAAGGGACATACATTTAAAATTTGAAGTCAAAACTTAAGACAATAAAACAGTTGCAGTAAAAACAAATATTTTTAAAATAAATTTCTAAATTCAAGGGAAGAAAATATTGAGAAAAAAGTATTTGGAGTTATGAACCTTGTCAAATAAGATGTGGTTGATAATAAGTACCAGGGATCTACATTTAAAAATTGAAGTCAATACTTAAAGAAATAAAACAGCCTCAGTAAAAAAAAACATTTTTTAATGAAAACTCTAAGTTGCAGGGGAGAGAGTTCAGAAAAATATATTTAAAGTTATTAACCTTGTCACATGAGATGTAGTTGATAATAAGGATCATATATTTAATGTTAAAAGTTAATATTTAAAAATAACAGATTACAAGAAAGTATTTTAATTTTACTGCACAAAAACTTGAATATGTGTACAAAAGTTTTTAATCAGTTCAAGGACAGATAATTCCGATAAAAATTGTTTTGAGTTTTGACCCTTGTCACATGAAATGTGGTAGATAATAAGGAACATATATTTAAAGTTTGAAGGTAATATCTTAATAAATAACTAAGATTACAAAAAAGTAATTTACTACACAAAAACTTGAACCTGTGTACAAAAACTTTAATCAGCTCAAGGGGAGATAATTCTTATAAAAATGTGTTTGGAGTTTTGAACCTTGTCACACGAGATGTGGTTGATAATAAGAAACATTCATATCAAGCTTGAAGTTAATATCTTGAGAAACAACAAAGCACTTAAACTTTAATCTGTGCTTAAAAACTTAAATCAGTTCAAGGGGAGATAATTCTAATAAAATGAGTTTTGAGTTATGAACCTTGTCACATGAGATGTGGTTGATAATAAGGCACATATATTTAAAGTTTGAAGTTAATATCTTAACAAATAAAAAAGATATAGAAGAAGTATTTTACTGCACTTAAACTTAAATAAGAAATGTGGACGCCGACGCCGGGGCGAGTAGGAGAGCTCTACATTACTACGTAAAGTCGAGCTAAAAGTATTTACGTAAATAATCACAAAATGATCGACAAAATATCACCCAATTGGAGTCATTTATAAAAAATAAATGAAAAATAAAAAACAATTATTAGAATCATCATACGATTCCCTATTCATCAAATTGCAACAAAAATTCTAAGGTTTATAGAACATAGTTTACGAATAGATTACATACAAAAATCAATTATAGATTATCATTAAATAATGTAGATCACATGATCGTTTATAACGTTAATCACAAATAAATCAAGTAAAAATACTAATAATTTATAATTATCAATGGCACAATCACCTGATTGTAAAAAAGCAATAATTGCTTATAAATTAAATACAAAATAAATAATAGATAAATAACAATGGCACAAAATCATCACTTGATTGTAAAAAACAACAATTATTAAAAATTAATCAAATACAACACTTATGATTAATAGTTAATAATAGCACAAAAAGAGCACCTGATTGTAAAAAAAACCCATTAATTTAAAATAAATGAAATAAAAAAAATAATAATAGATGTATAACAATAGCACTAAAAAAACACTTGATTGGCTGATCGTAAAAACAATGAATAAAGTTAGTCAAATTAAAAAAATCATAAAAAATCACTGATTGTGCTTCCTTGCCCTGTGTCTGGACAAACCAGACCTGTATCTATATAACAACCCACATTCAACACATATATGTCCTTTTTGGTCTTTATGCATGTCCATATGGTCCTTTAACTTTGCTACATCGTCACCTGCAAACCCACAGTGGTTGCATTTGAATCTATTATTCACATCATGTCGTCTTTCATGCCTTGTCAGGTCTGCGTTTGTGGAAAAAGCATTGCCACATATCTGGCACACATATGTTCTGGTTTCTCCGTGATGAGAACACCTAAAATTAAAATTAAAAAAAGTATTATTTCGATAAGCTAGCATTCTACGATTCCATTCACAAGTGATCGGCACGGTCCAGATTCAAAAGCACTATGATAATGTACATGTAAGGTCTATTATCAAAAATATTAGTTCTTTTTTCAACAAACTTTAGTCATGGGACAATCTCTATCACGAATTAATAAAGTTTAAATGTTTATACACGCCCGCAAAGCTAGGGCTTTCAAATGACACCAACATCTTAAGCAGTCGTCAAATAATAAGGTCTTTTGCAGATTTCGAATAATACGATTATACACACTTAATTTACTCGAAACATAAGTCGCCAGAATTACATGCTACAATACACTACAAGATGCTATGATGTAGACAAGTATGCACTTTTTAATCACTGATCAACGTTTCGAATACTCATACGATTTGACAGCATTAAATACATTTAATGACCGATTGCATGCGTAAATATCCTCGTTTTTACTTAGTTCATTCGTTTTAGTGGTACAACATGTGCAAATAATTTTGTATTTTGTCTTCGCGACTACTGTACCAACTACTATATATCTTTTGGAAAACGATGTTTGAAATCGGCCCATGACTGTATTACTTGATGTTTGCAAAAGTTTAAGGTGTCATTTGAAAGAGCAAACTGTTAGCTACACATGCATTAATAAGTAAAATACATGTTTTTATAATGGAGAAATTGGCATCTAAGTAAATTCGTTAAAACTACCATTTATAGTAATTTACCATATTTGTTACGTGTTATTGAATACGGACAATGCCAGTCACCTGTGATTCCATTCATCACGCCAATAAAATTTGGTCAAGCTTGCTTACATGACATGATAAAGAGTGTCATTTTAAAGCATTAGCTAACACTAGACAATTGTTTCATGCAATAACTATGAATGGGATGCCACCTCCCTGGAACGCGCCTTTTACAGCTTAGAGAATACTCTAGAGAAGTTCTCAACCTTGCATCACTCAAAAAAGTCGTAAACATATTCACTTTTTCAGTCTGCAAAATGACCAAGGGCTAACTGATATTTCTACTTTAGAGAAACACATAACGACATTTTAATTGCTTAACTTTCATTGTTTGTCAATGGTTCAAAGTGAATATCATATATCCTGAATGTACTAATAGACTTAATTCCGAACTCAAAATTGTGGGGTGCTCGGTTCGTGCGCTGTAGGTACTAAGATTTTCACATAATTGATGAAAAACACGAAATACGGATTAAGTCTTTTTTGCTTTTTATACAAATGTTTTAATTGCGACAGCAAAAAATTGTACAAGCAGGGAAAACCCAAATATTTGAATTCCGGATAAAGTCTATTTAGTATAGTGCGTACGTATTGACCCCGACATGCCCTTTCACATTTACATCCAATTATTATCTACACATATCCAGACGAATGTGAGTACCACGCCTATTCTGCAGCGATTGTAAAATTATACTAGTGCTTAAACTCACAATCCTCACGGTCACTGAGTAATCGAGAATTAATACTACAATCGTATTCAATGTAATGAATATTCTTGCATAAAGTTCAGGTCGGGGTCAACATGTACGCACTATATATTCGCTAAACTGAGACGGAGCGTTACCCAAAAGATACTTCACTTTTTTAGACAGTGAACGATAGTGAAACATATTGTCCATGTGCAGGACAGTACCTCCCTATTTGCACATACACGTATGTTCTTACTTTATATATAACTTTTTTTTAATCAGGCTGTGTGATTTTTCAATCCCCTGAAACAGGCAAACGATCAAAGGAACTAAGGGTAAGTTGCATTGACTGTTAGTCAATCTACTTTAGGCGGCATCGAGTTATCAGTTATATATTTAGACATACGACCACCTACGGGGCCCATATATTAGACCGACTTGTGTGGCAATATTTCGTATAGTTGGTTTCGATATATGCCACTATGTAGGCATTTATTGAACATTTCCAAACGACAGACCTAAGGGGCACTAAGTTATGTAAATCAACTATATATTTAATTTCAAAATAGGTGACTTCAATATGACAAGAACTGTAGTACCCCATAAAAATTATACACATTAATGGGGCATATACCATTCACTATTAAAACCGCCTTATGCACACTATTTTAGTAGGGTACCCTACACCCCCCTACATCATTTAAAAGGTGCTAGAATTGCGAGGTCTGATATATGCCCCGTACGAAATATCGACCCCACAAGTATGGTTTCAAATAGACCGATACCCCGTAGATGGTCATATATTTATATTTATTAATTAGCTATCGGCTAAATTTAGCCTTTGGCCATTTCCATCGAAATATTTTATGGCAAAAGACAAAAATATAAACTTATACATTACATACAGAGAATGTACATAACAAATTAACAGGATATCTATGAATAAAATTAACTGGATTTACATGTATATGAGAAATTATACAGTAATTAATCATCCAAAACATTATACATTTTCCAAAATATGTTTACGTTTTTTAGAACTTTCTAAAATATATTTGGCAGAATTTATGTTATACGTTTTATTTTTTGACGAAATTTTATTGTTAAATTTATGGATATATGCCCATTTTGCATAAGGGAGATATTTTTTTCTTATGTCAGTATAGGCTGGGCAGCACATAATGAAATGATACTCAGTCTCAACAAAATTTATATTACATAACCTACACTTTGATACTTTATTCTACTATTACAGGTGATTATTACAGAACAGAACAGATATTTTATTACGGTAACGTGTACAAAGGTATCTTGTTACAAACAAATGAATATAAACAATGGTTCTGTCACGCAACACACAACACAAACACACACTCACACATTCACACTCATACTCACGTGGACTCATTCACCCATTCATACACTCACAAGCTTCTAACAACATCTCACACTGACAAAATAATCAAAAACATATGGTCATACATGTATATCAATTAACATAATGTTTTAAGTATCAATGATAAATGGACATAAATGTAAATATTTACAAGTTAACAGAATAATATAATCTATGAGGATGAACTACATGACGAATATTTTCAGTACTTATGAAACTAGAATGAATAAATATGATGCATATAACATGATATTTGAAATTAAGAAACATGTTATATATAATAGTTCAACACGTTAGAAATAGGTTCTACAGGAATTACAAATACAATGTATAGATCATGTAACTGAGATTGTTGTTTGATTACGTAATAAAAATGCATAATATATGTATTTAGCAAGATTTATAATTTCTTTTTTGCTTTCAGATTGCATTAATTGAGTAAATTTTAAAACGCTTGGCCTGATAAAATAATAAGATTTTAAATATTGTTTCCGTAGAGTATTGCATTTAGGGCAAACAATTACAAAATGAAAGTCGTCTTCAATGTCTGATGAGTTACAAATATTACACAAACGATGGTTGCGGTCGATTCTCTGATTACCATACCGACCAGTCTCTATTCTTAGTTAATGGGAAGCTAATCTTAAACGAGTAACAGCAATTCTATATTTTTTAGGAATAATGTCTAAATATGATTCGTATGAATGAGTAATCTTGAAATATCTATATATGTATAAACTAGGACTGTTAGATATGCTAGTATGCCATGACTGTATAAAAACACAACTAGACGTTGTTTAAAGGTATTACAAAATGTTAAAAGATTAACGCTGTCCGGATTTATCCAAATATTACTAAAACCGTATGTATCTAAAAGGGATTTAACTCTACTCGCCCAAGTTTAGCGCCATTTTCGCTATCAATTAACATTGATTTATAAAGGCGATTAACAATAATATTATCGGAATACATTATTTTAGACCAATATTTTATGATGCGAGTGTATCTTTGTATATATAACGGGTATCTTCCTAATTCTCCGTAAATACTTATACTAGACGTAGAATTTTTACATGTAATAATAATTTGCAGAATTTCAGGTGAACCCTTTCAATTTCCTTATTATTGGAGAACCCCCAAATTTCGCCAGCGTATCCTAATCCGACAAAGGAATCAAACAATTGTAAAAGAGTACTAAGCTTAAATTTAAATTTACGCGTATTGGCTAGTAAACAATACATAGCCTTTACAGCTTTGCCCACGAGCATTTCTATATTTGTAGTAAAGCTTCCATTATAATGAAAAACTGTACCCAAGTAATTGAAAGTATCTACTACTTCTAATGGCATTTCATTATAAGTACAGTGTTCAACGTGCTTAAGTCCACCCCGTTTCCTGAAGACAACAATTTTGCTTTTTGTAGAGTTAACAGTTTGACCCCAACTGTCACAATATGTTTTTAGTACATCAAGGCTTCTCTGTAAGTCTGCTGGATTTTTGCCAAATATTACCATGTCGTCGGCAAATAGCATTAATATGAAGGAAATATCGTCAGTATTAAGACCATGATTTTCTAATAGGTAAAGCTCTAAATCTTCTATAAATAACGCAAAGAGAACAGGTGACATAACCTCCCCTTGTTTCAACCCAATTGAACATTCAAAGTATTCCGAATACGATTTACAACCTTTGACCCGAGCCACATTCAAGTGGACCAAATGACAGTGAACAAAGAAGATGGGCATTTAATTCTTCTATAATAAAAGAAGCAACAACCCAGTGAAGAAACATCATCACCCTAGTTACAATAAACTGGACAAGGAAGGAAACTTTTACTCTTATCCCGGGTATACGTGGCACAGTATGCTTAGCTCAAGGTTTCGAATCTAGTGTCCTGAAAGCGTTGTGGGTTCGGCCGCTCGTAATCGAACCAGGATTGCCGGATACGAAGTCAGACGGGTTCCATATACCATGGGCTTGACGGAAAACTGTCGTAACTAACATTTTTTTCAAAAATGACTTTTTTGATAAATTTGGCTTTAGAAATGCCAAATACATGTCCCTTCCTAATTTCATCAAAATATTCCATTTATAAAGATAAATGTACTTAGTTTCATGTTCGGAATAACTCCCAATTTCAGTGAAAACTGTTGTAAGTCAAAAAAGCTTGAAAATTCACAATAATAAGTCTTTTTTAAATCTATGTAATTACATAAAACATGTTATTTCTGACCCACATATAAAAAATAGTCACAGAATAACATGAGAGAAAACTGTTTAACAGGTTTTTGCTTCTCCTGAATTTTTTTGAAAATATGAGTAACGACAATTTTTTGTCAAGCCCTCGATACATCATAGCATCGACTACAAACTCTTTAGAGAATATACTGCTCCAACCAGCAATCCTTTGATGTCCTTGGTTCGAAATCGTTTCCGTAGCCTACTTGGCTACTGTGACATGGGTCCCGGTTTTAATTATTCTTGTGTTTTTGTACTTTTAGAACATGTGTAGTACATGTAGTTTTTTCACTCACCCTGCAATTAAATTTGATAATGATGTCAATTTTCCTCCATTTATCAGGTATATGGAGAATTTGCCGGCCTAGTGGAAGGGTATTTGATTAATGGTTATATACAAGGGTCAAGAAATCTACGTTAGATGTGTTGACGGTCGTAAAATAAAGTAACCATATTTGTGTTGATACGACGCTAAGCCCTGTATAAAATAGTGATTGTACTAATATACGTGAACAAGTTATAAATTAATTGGGTTTTTTTCTATTTTTAGGTTTCGAATAATGCCAAACGTGAGTGTGAGAACTATTGTGAGCCAGATGGTAAAGATTTCATTGACCCTGCCACAGATGAAACAGTTAAGGCTGGAAGTAAGCCTGGGGACTCATAGACTAGAGTAAACTTTCAAATTGTCCATGTCCAACTTACTTTATCATTCAGTATGAAGATGTTATATACAATGTGCATACACTGACTTTGTTGAGTAGAGTGATAATGATTTAACATATATTGTCCGTTTTTCTCAACTATCAAAGCTTGAATAATTTCACGGTGACTGAATCCATTGATTTTGTACTGGCGGCCTAATTGTTATTAAAAATATCGTGACTAAAACATGTCATTCGGAATAAGCAGCTATATTCGAATATAATACACACTTTCAGAAACTCATGGATGTATTTCGACAATAATTTTAACAAACGCATTCACCATGAAATTATTCATGTTTTGACAGTTGAGAAAAACGAACAATAGACATTAAGTATTTTTAATAAATAGTGCGTAAGAATAGTTAATTGTTTAAGGTGGTATGTCAATAAAATATGTTTTAACCAACAAATTTATTATATTCTATGTTTATTATATTTTGTTTGAATGTAGCAGGCTATTCTTACAATAGAATTCTGACTATTATTGGATAACTATCTCCTCTTGGGTTGACACCCATCTAAAATCCATCTTGTTGTTTCTTTTAGAAAGAAACTTTGTTATAGTTGCTGATATACGAGGGAACCAGAATGCACACATCGGTGTTTAAAGTGATTTAAAAATTATTTTCTCTGTTTTTAGTTCATTTTAATCGGAGTTCCACGTACACATCTATGAGTTACGTTCGAGAAGGAAACGGTTTTCGGTAGGTCCAGACAGTAACGACCTGGACAATTTTCCTGTTTAACGTCTCATAACTTTCTTCAATAGCTTTTAATTAATAAGCTTTTGTAAGCAATCAACAGATCAACCATTTTTTTGATAAATAAGACCAAGTTTTCGAAAATCGATCATGAAATAAAAACACAGGAGCCCGTTGAATAAGACAGGTCATTTTTTTCGAGGTTTCTGAGGTGATGAGTTACATACCTTTACTATATATGTGTGTGTGTGAGTGTGTGTGTGTATACAATATTTTTGATGGGACTGTTTCATGCCGACAGCCTGTGGATTGTTGGACGATCCACATTGAAAAAACACACACACTTTCGATATGGAGTTATTCATGTTATGAGAGTTAAGAAAAAGAACAAACATTATCTTCATACTTATTTACGTTACATCTCTGTCTTACATCATTCATCCGCAAAATAAAAGTTGCGGTCACAGGCGGCCGGCACGGGCCCAAATATGTTTTTTATTGTTTTTTTACCGTGCCGGCCATCTGTGGTAGCGGTCACACATAGTTTGCATTTATTTATGTATTGTATTGTATTGTATTGTATTGTATTGTATTGTATTTATACACATTATAACTTTTTGTTTGATCACCGAAATCCACCAACTTATCTTCTCCTCTTTCTATAAAATTCTTTCCAGTAAAATCTGAGTAATTTTCACATTCTAGAATGGCTGTTTCCGGTACCTAGAAAATGCGAGAAAAAATGAAATAAGTTTGAATTGGATTAAAATTATTTACATGACAATGTACCTAGTTTGTGCTAATCAAAAAGTTTGAATTCTACGGAGCCCCTAAAGTGACATTTTGAAATACTTTTTTTATTTTAAAACTATTTCGTTAAAACTTAATAATGATTTCATTTTTACGTAATATAATTTCGTTTAAACGAAATATTTCTTCGTAAAAACGAAATGTTATATCGTAAAAACGAAATAATATTTCGTATAAACAAAATAATTATTACGTAGTAAAAACCCTGAGGTTTTAGTGGACCCCCACGAATCCTTCCGAGATAATCTATTCAATGAATGATCGATGTGTTCTGAATGGGGCTATTAAAATTGCAAAATGACGATTTTCTCCTTATCGTAGACATTGCTTCCTCATATGGAATGGTCCATAATAATCTCTGTAGTGATAGCTCTCTTTTATATAGATATCTCCTTGACTTAAGATATATCTCCTAAATAGTAGCAGTTTATCCATTATTTGAAATTAGCTTTATCAAACTTATTCTTGATGCCATTATTTAATAAATAGTACAACAGCTTGTCATAATGTGGTATTTTGCCTTGACAGGCGATAAATATAAACTACAACAGACTGCCATTTGTCGTGGTTTCGTGCTTTACCATTCGGAACACCTCGACCATTCATTGATGAATAATCTTTTAAGGATTCGTAGGGAGTCCACCAATAATATTGGCTTTTTTGTTACATGCGCAGGGCGAATTACAGACGAAGCACGTAACGGTGGTGCAAAATAGTTCTTGTGGTACACACACAAATCCTTGTTAAAACATACTTTAATGTTATGTATTTTACTAAATATTGTTCAGTGATATCATTAAACTGCGTTATTTCAAATTTATGGACATAAAACGAAACATCAATCAACGCCTAAATGTTGGTGGATTTGTTTTATTTCAACATCGACATTTTGTTAGAGGATGTGACGCAAAATATAGTTCTAAAACGGCGTCTAAATATGTCCGAGATAATACTAGTGTAGAGAATGGCCGAGGAGTTCCGAATGGTGCTTCGTCTAGCAGAACGCTTGGCGAAAACAAGACATGTCACAAATATGCCACCGTACGTATGAGAGCAGTACATCACTATAAGATAAAAGTAACCAATCATAGACTTACCTTCTCAAGTTTAGTATACACAGGACATATATCAGGAATGACTGGACTATTAGACTTCTCATTATAGGATACATTGATTGCTATACGTCTTTTCTTACTGTTGTTTTGTCCACTGCAGTGTAATAAATTACTGTGGAAAAATAACACATCACCTGAAATAATATAACAATTAATTTTGTGGTAATTATCGATGAATTTTATAAGATAAGACAAGATAACTTTATTTCATATTTTAAAATCCATTTGGCCCATGAACAACCAATCTGATTAAAACCCGATCTAAAATTTTCTGCTCGCCTACTCACTAATTTAGATCTTGCCTTTCAAACGGGGAAGGTCACGTTCAGGTGACCTTTTCTCATCATAATATTTATCACAGAATTGTTATGATACGTAACTTGTTTACATCGTCTACGTCACGCAACTTGTTCAAAATGAGTCGTCCAATCGCAGACTGTGAATTATACCGCTGTTAAATAAGCTTGCAAACCTTGGTATAAAAATAGAAATTACGAAATCAAAATGTTATCATTAGTATTTCGTCTAGATGAAAGCTACGCATTGATTGGTCGATACAAAGTTCATCTCGACGTGACCTTCCACGGAGAAAGTAGAGAGCCTGTACGACAATGCTCTACAGGATATCTGTTTACGGAGATTGATGAACAACATACGTCATATAAAATATGTGACATACATGGATATACAACATACAATTTTTACAATACAAAGCAATGACATACATATACCAAGTGTAGGTTGAACAAACATTTATCCCGCTGATTTAAATACTCAGTACAGTATTTCTATACTCATGATCGACATTAATGAATGCACCACTGACTGTTGCATAAAATTTATCAATACTACAGTAAAGTTCTGCCAAAAGGATCACACTGGTTGCATGTCACTCTTGTCGATTTTCAAGTTTCATGAGCTTAACTTGAAAGACAAATACACAAATATTCCCAAATTTTGACATGTCTAGGAAACGTGAGTAGCAGGTAGGACGACTGGTCGCCGCACTGAATCAACAAAATGTTACATTACTTTTTTTGCCAAATTGAAAACGTGATCTAAACTGAAAAGAATTCTGTAATATACATATTATGTCAGGTCAGTCTGATTAAAACCCGATCTAAAATTAATTTTTTACGACAACGCTTTACAGGAAATCTGTTTACGGAGATTGATCGCAGGTTAGCGTTGTACTTATACATATACATTAAAATTCATCGCAATACAGAATTTTTAGATTGTATGTATGAAAGCAATACTTCAAAAGCAATACCATTTCAAAATTGGTGCCAAACAATTGATCTGAATTGATAAGATTTGTAGTTTTTATGTTAACATCATAATCATCAGCGTGTTCAGTAACGACTGTTAGCGAACGTAATGGATACGGGAAAACTCAACCCGAAGACAACTCAACCCGTGGATAACTAAACTCAAAGTTGGGACAACTCATTCCGGATTGGGTTGTCTCTAGTTGAGTTGTCTTTGGGTTTAGTTGTTCCGACACTTTCGTTACAAAACGTTTTGGAACGTTCAGGATAACTGAACACACTGCAGGCTACACAACTCTACGTACCTGGATTTAAATCCACATGATCCAAGTTATAATATTTCTTCAATAATTCAACACGTTCCATATCAGCACCTTGTTGACCACCAGTTTTACTATGATTTATTCTACCACATTTATGTGTACCTCGTAATACCTGAGGTAATCAAATTTATTTATTTATTTTATTTTGGCTTTACACCGTGTCAACAGGTTTGGTTATTTTACGGCCTCCAGTGCACCTAACCTAGCTTTCCTAGAGTACTCACTTACCCTTCAACAAGGTCGAAAACTTCTCCATATATCTTATTAATGAAGGAAAATTGACATTATTGTCAAATTTTTATGGAAGGGCACAACCTCCCCGGGTGGGATTCGAACCCGTACCCCCTCGGGACATTAGATTCGAATTCCCGGTGCGCTATCAACTGCGCTACCAACCCGGGTTGAGTTAATCTAAGCACTATTTGAGCGATTAGTTGAAGGTGTGGTAAGTTGTAAAATCAAAGCACTGCAAGCACTGAGTGAACAATATATTAAAAACCTGGCCAAAAAATTCAGACACACTTTATTGGTTCTGACACAACTGAATGATCAATGATTATATACGAGTAAGGCAGTAAATATTCATACCCCATATTCGGTCTTACGAATAACAATGTGTCAATATTTATACGTAGCACGGTTGAGAATATATTTCAATTTCGGCCACCTATGAATTCCGTATAAGCTTTCGTAGTGATTTTTAACCTGTAAAATCTGTGACACAAGTAAAATAGATAACTGCAAGTTTTATACAACAAATAACAAAGAAAAAAAAAACAGAAATAAAACATTTGTTTACCATAAGGCCGCCATTTTCATGGGTACATTTATCAACGGCTACAAACACTGCCATCATGTCAGGTCGTAGACAATAATTATACCAATACCTGAACCAACGATGAAATGATTTTTTTGACATTATTTCTTACTTAGTTATTATTATCACATTATTCACAAGTTCTAAATCAAGAGAAAAACAATAACACCGCTTGTTTTCCGGTTTTACTACACTAACTGTTGAAATAAGTGGCAAGTTTTATCATGCCATTCTATAAATTACGTAGCTTGAAGTTCTGATGTCTAGTTTTATTATCGATTTAGGGGCCTGTATTTTTTCACAAAACAATATTACGAAGAAAGTTATCGGAAGTAAATTTCATAAATTTTGCAGTTCAAAGTAACAAGAATAATAAACATACACTATTCTAAATAATTCAATATTTGGAATTAATTGACAAAAAATGACCGTATTATTAATGTTTCTAGCTTTTGACTTACGATGATTTTTATCGTAAGATTTTTGTGAAAAGAGCCACGGTTGTCTACGCCCAACGTTACGTATCAATTCGTCCCCTGGTACCTTCGATTAGATATCACATTATTTATTCCTTCTGGTGTAAGAAGGGTACCAGGTCACAAAGCGCTACGTTGCAATATGCTTCAGTGCAACTGGGTCTTGATCAACTTTGTCATTCGGAACACCTCGACCTTTCATGAATGAATTATCTCGGAAGGATTTGTGGGTGTGCACCCTGGCGGCTTGGGATTTTACTACCTACGCGAGGCGAAGTTCAGGAAAAGCACGTAACGGTAATGCAAAATAGTTCTTGTACTATACACACATGCAGATCTTTATCAAAAACATATTTGTACCCTATATACTAAACCAAATATTGTTCAGCGATATCATTGAATTTTGTTATTTCAAATTTACGGACTAAAAAACGAAATATCACTCATCGCCTAAACGATTGTATATTTGTTTACTATCAACTGCGGTACCGACCCCGGGTGAGTTAATCAAAGCCATATTTGAGCGATGTGTTGAAGTTTTGCTCAGGCCGCGGCCGTGGCATAGTGGTTAGCATGTCTGACTTCGAATCCGGAGATCGCGGGGTTAAAGTCCGGTCTCGGTAGGTCATACCGTATACATGAGTAGTCGGCCTCGTGGTAGGGTAAGTTAGTACTGGTGATAGAAATAGTGTCCATGAAACCTATAGTAGGAAGAGCTGGCCGTCGTGTATATGACCTAAATATGTGTTGAATACGACGTTAAAAAATAAAAAAGACGGTTTACTTAGTTAATTCAGTAGGGCGTTCAGTTACCGCGAACGTTTCGTAACGTTTCGTAACGTTCGCTAACAGTCATTATTGAACGGTCTGATAGCGGAAAACGTTTAAGGCCAACAGCTAAAGGTTTTAGTATATAGTACGCGAGTATGAAACAACGTGAACAAAATAGTTCTAGTACATTCTGCGAATTAGTAACTGCCATTGCGAATAGAATATATCTGGAATTCAAATATTTGGGTTTTCCCCTCCGGTACAAACAAACTTCACTGTTACAATGAAAACACGTGTAAAAGAACAATAGGATTTAATCAATAGTTCGTGCTGTTTAGCAATAATGTGTAGAAAACTTTGATTGTACCGCCTTGCACGGACGGAAAAACCCATAAATTTGAATTTTGAGGTGCGTTCAACAATGCGAGCGCTCGGGGCGACATCGAGCGCCCGCCTTCTGAACGCGGGCGATCGCGCGTGCGCTCGCGTGCGCTCGCGATACAGCTCGAGAGGTGTTTCGCTTATAAATTGTTATATAAATTCCGGTAAATACCGTTTCGTTTTGGTACCGGTACTCAAATCGGTACATTGAAAAAAATATAGCAGATTTAAAATAACCAAATACGAAATATCCAATGCTTTAATCTCAAGCCTTCTGTGTATTTATCGTATTTCAAAGGGATTTACATCGTTCTAAACTTCGGTTTAGTATATCATATAAGCTAGGGTGTCAGATGCTGAATATTATACATGTGCCACATAAATGAAATTTGTTTTCATTTTATCACGACCATATCTAAATATAAAAAAATAATTTTGATTCACCCACCCGTTTTTTACTAATGTGCTGTTTGACTTCGTCTTGGATTTTTATAGCGAGCGCTCGCCATTCTGTACACAAACGGTCTGACTGACCGATATCTTCACCTTCTTCTATTTATAGAATGAGCGCTCGCAGTCGTTCAATAACAAAACAATTCGCGAGGCGGGCGCTCGAGCGAGCGCCCGCATTGTTGAACACACCTCCGGATTAGGTATATTAAACGTTAGACAACGGTGCCCCCTCTCAGCCAATCAAATTGCTTAAAAAGTGTTTGATAAATCTCATACCACACGTTTAAGTCTTTAATATTATCAGACCGTTTTGTCCGTGCTTAAAACTCGAGAAAACAGTGCGTGAAAGTATGGGGTGGATCCAGACTTTTCAAGTTAGGTGCACACTGAGGATCCGGTACAACTCAACCCGTGGACAACTCAACCCGAAGTTGGGACAACTCAATCCGTAAGTTGGGACAACTCAACTCGTGGACAACTCAATCCGTTGGTTTTTAGCAAAGGGAAATAACTGTGTTTTATCTATGTACTATTGTATGCCATGATTAACTCCCTTAGTTACCGGAAGTAAAGAATCTTACCAACCTTCAATGGTGTTGTGCTTGTCTTTTTCTGATATTATTATTATCAAGTTAAATCTGATTATTACGAAGACATCACACTAACTATTTTCTATGTACTATGTCATATCTATATACTGTTAATAGGATTGCCATCAAAATTAAGTGAAAACATGTTTGAAACTAAGAATTAAAAAGGTTACGAATCAGACTAAAAAATCAAAACAGTTAAATCGTGTTCAAAGTTATCACATAGTAATTCACTTAAATATACAATCGAAGTAAAAATTGTAACATTCTCCTAGACATTCCATGAGGTACCGGCACACTTATTTCATAAAACAAATAGTTTGTCACCCAAATTATACCCTCATGGGTTTGCCATTTTATAAGAGATCGGCGCTGTTGCATGAACGGTGTGTTTGCTTCCTTGTCATTATCGATCTGTAGCGCCATGCTAATTCACCATGTTCCCTTCAATAGTTCTGCAACAAAATCTTCCGCGACGTATTCTAGTTGATGTACGACAAAAATGAATTCCGATATATGTTGTTTGTGTCGTCAGGAATAACAACAACGTGTGGTAACGTATGTTTATGAAAGTCGAACTACATTTTTTCGCTGCTGTTAAATTTAACAGACGTGTTGTGTTCCTTTACACTTAAAGACAGGATATAAAGGAAACATTCAGGACTTGAACGTTTGAAATTTAAAAAAAATAGCAAAACATAGTGAATTTAGCAAACAAACAAGCATCAACTATGATACATTTCATATGAAACGTACGTTACCAAAATTAACGTATGTTTCAATTCATAAAACCATGTCTTATTGAATAAGAAGCGAAAAAAGGACGAATAAATCAGATTTGTTTACATCTAGTAAGTATCGAAGTAGCAAATGAATTGCAAAAAAACATCCATTTGAGTATTGCTATGTAGGATTTTATGCTTACTTTGCATGCAATGGTTAAAAAATCTACAGACTCGTTTATTTGCCAACGCCATTGAAAGGCACGCAATTTCAAGTTTTTTTTTCAGCCTGGTTGATGATGTCGTATATTTTGCAATGAGGTAATGTCATCGTTTAACCCTTTGCCGCATTGTAAGATCGGTATATCATTTTAACGGTAACGTATATTACATCACGTATGTTACATTTGATACTTTAGACAGCAGTATCTCTAGACGAACCTGAGGAATGGCAAAAGTAGTTATCATAAAATGAAGAGTTCATTAGAGTGACTCATTAGTAAACATGAATTCAACTACGATATTTACCATTAGTTGAAAAACCATGGTCACGTATGTTTCATTCTTAAATGTCGACGCGAAAATGTTGGTAAAATGTGATGATTAATAAAATGCCTTTGAATACTTAATGGCAATCGTTTTCATTTCATGTATATTCATATGTTTATTATTTAACTAGATATTTAGATATTATTACAAAAAATATATTTAAGACTTATCCAATTAATCAAAAGCAAAATTTATACAGTCACGCGTTATATTTTGTATATATTCTATACACTGTGTTTAAAATCATAAACATGCCCCCGGGGGTATATTTATTATTATCTAATACGATTTACATAGGCAATGAAGTTAAATAGGATCTAAGCACTTGCCATTGTTGCCTCCCTTTGTGCCAATTTAATGTAGTTTTTAATAACAAATAGTAAGAATTATACGCTTTTTAAATCTTCACCGTTCTATTCTTTCTTTTTCTATATTTTTCTCTTTGTACTTTTTACCTTACATTATTCTTTTATGAGAAATATGGTCTAAATTGAATGTTCACACGTTTACTAGTTAAAAAGTGATGAAAGATATAAAACAATAACATGTACTTACAGCTTAATATTGCTCCTGGTTAGCCAAAACAGAATACAGTTCTGTGATAAAGAATTATTCCTATGACGAATCACCACTGTGATTATTTATCAAAAATTATTGTTAAGTTGAATCCTTTATAATTATTTAACTCCACATTATGCACATGGGCATATTAATAATATTTATATTCACGAATAACACTCTCTTATTGTGTTTATGAGTTCTAAATACCTTTCGCACAAAATATCGTTTGTTTAAGTTTAAGGCCCACTATATTTTTCTGAGTTTTATGTGGCTAAAAGATGGCAATAGTATTAACACGTGACAAAATGAATGAAAATGGACATTATAAACTTATCATTTCATACCAGTTGTCTAAGTCGGATAGAATACTCGTAGCAGTTTGATATGGGATTTACCACACTGCTACTCATGCTCTATCCTATACAAGTCGGCGGTGTTACTCTCGTTAATTTAAATCAATACATTTACAAAAACAAGTAAACAAGAAAAATCTTCTAATAAAATAGAAGTAACGACTCTCTTGTCCGCCATCTTTAAACGTTCGCACTTCAATGGGTCGTTCAATTAACCGTTCATATCGGTAACGGTGATTGGCTAACATGAAATGCTTACTGAACGCAGGGCTGTGCTTGCAGCGTTTTGATATTTAACTGAGCAAATCTTCTTTTTTTCTTTTTCTTAACGTTTCAAAATGGCGCCTTAATATGTCCGAAGTAGCGAATGGCCGAGGAGTTCCAAATGCATTTCTGTGTGTTAAATCAAAGAGACACATAATACCAAATTTATTTTTACTGTGGTCAAGACGCTGGTTCACAACCAAACTAATACGTGTATGAATTTGTACCCACTGAAATCAATTATTTAAGCTATAAAAAATTTACATTACCCATAATCCTGATGCCATTCAAATTTACCGCCCACTTCCGGTCCCTTTATTAAAACCTTAGAATGATAGAGTTTCTTAACACCCAGTAACTGAAATTTAAATATACATGTGTTCACAATCACTTTTGTTTGGTTGTATGTCTAAATGTAACACCATTCATAAACATATAAACTTAAATGATTTTTTTATTTAGACTGGATCCATAAATATTTAATTTCCCCAATACAGTATAATGCACCTTTGGATTGCAACGATTCACTAGAAAGTCGATTCGATGCGATTTAAAAAAATTTTGTTCGATTCTTTTAATGGTATAGTTTATTCCAAATGTACAGTAATACAATGTACATTATTCATCTGAGCTTAAAACTACATAATATGTAATCGATATTGTATATATTATTTTTATGCTATTTTTTATAAATTAAGATAAGTAGATAGGATTGTACAGTTAAGCTAAGAACGTAAAAATATATTTTATCCAAAGCAATACATTGTATATTATTTAACTTAACCAATCCATAGAAATTAATATCTATCTTATATATATTTATCATCTTTAGGATTTTATAAATCATAAAGGATGTGCGATTGTTTCATGTTTTGTTT
The DNA here is from genome assembly GCA_025267735.1 of Mactra quadrangularis. Lineage (NCBI taxonomy): Eukaryota > Metazoa > Mollusca > Bivalvia > Venerida > Mactridae > Mactra > Mactra quadrangularis. The sequence continues at coordinate 5,299,420 of CM046311.1, read as the reverse complement.
TGAACTATTGACGTTGCGTCCAATACTGGCGTCAATTTGCATAACGTCAAAGGTAACGTTTTATGAAAAATATTTTGTATTTCATTCGCCATAGTCTGCATTCAATATCATAGTAATACCTTTAATAAATTTGCTACAGTGATACAAAATATTTTTTTATTGTTTCGTGAATCTTATAACATATTAATTTCAAATACATAAAAACCTAATGTGTCATTTTCACACATTCTCAGACACAGGGATTCCTAACGATAACCATTTATACCTATAATATAAACAAGGGGTCCAACATCAAAATTATGAAAATTAACCCTTGCGTCACAGAAACATGCATGATTCCGTTATTTTTTCGAATATTCTCATCAAGTCTTCAAGTTTCGATACAGAAGACATTTATCTATCCAAAAAGTCAAGTTTTTTACAACAAATTTTTACCATATTCAAGCTATTTCTCGTAAAACGCACTGAAAATGGTTAGTACGACACGGGTCCGTCCCCTAGTTTTACCCCTGTAAAAGCCGTCTTTTCCGCGAAATACCGGTCAAAGTATGTATTGGTTCGATGAAATATGTTATTTTATTCAACAATCCTCAACTAATCCGACTAATATTCGTCTTTCAATGATGATAATCGTCCGTTTTCAATTTCCGATACGAAGTCGCTACGGCGCATGTATATATTATAGGTATAAATGGTTATCGTTAGGAATCCCTGTGTTCTCAGATACATACCTATAAGTTTTTTACCAAATATCAATGTAAATTAAGGCGTCCTTCAGTCTTCATGCTAGTTAACATGTTTGGCAATATTTTAATTGCATTTTTTATTTGTTTTAGTCTTTGTTTGCCTTTTCTTTTGCCATCTTATCTTTTGCCGATTTGAACTGCACATGTTTATGCATTACTTTTAAGTTATATAATCCAAACAGAAAAAATAGTCAACAACATTGACGTTAAAAACGTCTAAAATAGGCAGCGTTACATTATGGCTAGACATTTTAAATTGTTAATTATTCTAAGTTATTTCACCAATATCATATTGATATTGTATTATGTTATACGTTTTAGTTTGAACTTTTTGATGATTGATATGAATTTTTGCTATTTTGTTTAATTCTGTGAACAATGATCTTTAAAATATCTGAGTCGAGTCTATTTTCGACATTTTGTGGATGCGTTACATCGTGGCTAGACATTTTTAAACCTGGCTAACGCCGCTTTCCGTTTGCTTTATTATTTTAATTTTAAAATATATCTACGAGTAAAGAAATGAACTTTTAAAAAATACTAAAAAATCATTTAATTATTGCACAAATATATCGAAGTTGTAAACGAGATAATTTGTAAAATTAAAATCTTACCTTTTCAACAAACATATAATTTCTGATAATTTTGCGTATAGCTATGTTTATATTTTGATAAAACTTTATTTATGTATAAGGCAGTTCAGTAACACAAACATTGTAAGCTTTTCTGGCAAAAACGTTTCTTCATACGGCAGACATCTGGGTTTTTATAACGAAATTTACTTGTTTCTGTCACGTCTTACTGGCAGATTTTCCGCCGTCCAGTCGGGTTTACACTCGAATATTTTGACTTATGTTCGTAAAATATAATACAAAATATAATTTTCTGAAAATATGAAATTTTAAATTGACTGATGCAAGATTTATCAAAATGCGACAAAAATTTTGAAAGAAGTTGAATATTTTGTGTCTTAGGGTTTGGTATTTTCAAATCAACGCTAGTATTGAGCGTTAGCAGACACTCAGCAACGTCGTTATAAAGCGTGAAGACAAGGGTGTATAAGTGTCGTATTACAATCTCTGCTACATACCTTCCTTAATAGAGTTTGTCCTCGAAATTCTCGGAGCTTGAATGTCTGTTGAAAGATTGGGGGTTACAAATGTTTCTTGGTACACTGACCTCATATTTGCCCTAACAGTTTCATGTAAGAACAAACAATACTTAGATGTATATAAAAACTAGATGGGAGCCCGCGCAAGCACGGGCTTTAGGTAATGACAATTAAGGAAAATAACCGCTGCGGGAAGTTTGGTCTATTTTTAGTTTTATCTAGAACTACTTTTAGACACAAAAACCCAACTTTTTTGTTGATTTTTGGCAGTTTTTGCAAATATCAAGAGGCTTTGTCAAAAAAGAATTGTCAACTTGATATGCCGGTATATAGGTGCTCCAGCGACAAACAAAAGATTTATTCAAAGCTGCGCAGTTTCTTCCACAAAACAGGAAACTCGCAAATTTAATAGTATAGATGTGTCGCTTTTCTGGTCATATGTAACCTCTATATATCTTGTGACTGTGTTTTCCAAAAATTAAACACACAAATTGAGACCTCCGTCTAAGCCATTCCATTATCAATACTTTTAAACTCTCCTTAATACAGAACGTTACCTAGATTTGAATCTAGGGAATAACTTCAAAAAGATATTGCCAACTTTCCGTTGTTCTAGCCATTGTTTAATGATAAAGAAAGGACGTCATTTAGATATTGACTAAGACTAAATTTTGTCCTTCATGTCTTCTACAAAACAGATGCAGAGTAGAAGACGAGTACCATTGTATAAATATATGTCCTACATATGATAATTACAGACATCAATACCCAAGATCTCTTGTAAATAATAAGGTACCATGCGAACAATTGTTTTATTCTGTAATGTCAAGCCAAGCTGATCATGGTATTTATAATATTCTAAGATACTTACTTGCTGCATTTGAACTACGAAGGACTTTAATGGAAAAATTGTTGAATAATTATTGTTCCTATCTCACTTTGAATGTACCATGACCACATGTAATATTTCAAAGAATACTCATGAATATGTAAATGTATACAAATTATTATTCATATATGTTAATACGTACTATGTTATTGTTTTAATACATATTGCTACAATCTCATGACCAATAAAATTCATTTATAATGTCTCATATGCATATTTCTTTTTGTTACTTTTGTGTATATTGTCATATTATTTATATTTTTTGTAATACCATGTTACCATATATTTTACTTTGACTGTGTGTATTTTGGGCCGGTGGTCATATAATACAATAAACTTATTTGTATTATATATAAATATTTCAAAAATTGAATTGCTAACAACTGTCGTTAATAAAAAATTGAACGTAATTTTGCTGATACCTAATCTGCATAAGCATCTACACCAAAACCAATGAACCGGATGTTTACAATTAAACAACGCTGAAATGAATTCAATTCTACATTTGATTGACAAATGATCCAGTCATAATACAGTCCTTATAAAGTAAAAACAAAACTTATGCAGGGATTCTAAATAACAGGGATTTGTATCGAAATGCTTGTTTAATTTTCACGGTTGTCACTGTCTATAACTGGCTGAAGCAGACTGTACAAACTATTTCAGAGTTTAAAACCTTAATTTATGTTTTTGAAACATGTCTTCCATGCAACTTGTGAACGTTTCTGAAGTTTTTGACAAAATATTGTTGCAATCATGACCGAATATAATGACTTTAGGTGATGTAAAATGGGGCTAAAAATGGCAGATCGGCGGGAAAATGCATTTTTTGTGAAACAGTCTGTGAGCATAAATTACCTCAAATCATCTAGAAACACATTTTCCTAACATTTATTTCAAAATTGAATTTAAATTGTACTGGTACAAAAATTCTTAGTCGTGGGTAAAGCATCACTTATTCCTGATTCATAAACTCAGACGCCTTTAATTAAGAAATAACATTGATATGTTTCAATGCTAACGAAACATAATAGATTTCATTAAGTTTCACCTCAATTTTTTTAATTAGTGATATTGCTAAATTAGATATTATTTTCGTAAGCGTGCTAATGAAGTTCTCTCCGAGATTCGTTTGTCGCCATATGATGTTCTCATGAATTGAAATTGATTCTCAGACCTGACAATTAGATACGATAAGTACCAAATTTCTGGACAAACCTCAATGGTTTAAGACTTGATAACTGACCATACGTTTATTGTTTGGTATAAGACTTTCTTACTGACCATACGTTTATTGTACAGTATAAGACTTGATAACTGACCATATGTTTATTGTATGGTATAAGACTCGATAACTGACCATACGGTTATTGTATGGTATAAGACTCGATAACTGACCATACGTTTATTGTATAGTATAAGACTTGATAACTGACCATACGTTTATTGTATGGTATAAGACTTGATAACTGACCGTACGTTTATTGTATAGTGTAAGACTTGATAACTGACCATACGTTTATTGTATAGTGTAAGACTTGATAACTGACCGTACGTTTATTGTATAGTGTAAGACTTGATATCTGACCATACGTTTATTGTATAGTGTAAGACTTGATATCTGACCATACGTTTATTGTATAGTATAAGACTTGATATCTAACTATATGTTTATAACATTCAAACGCTCGATCAGTTACTAAAACGATAATAATTGGGTTTTTTTCCAGACTTCGACATGTTTTTCATTGGATAACACACCCTTAATCAATACATTTTATCTGGTCATGTTCTTCAATCTCTAAATTAGCCAGCTTTCATGGACAATTTACTTTACCATTACTTGCTACCATTACACTTACACAATGATTGGACAATTCCTTCACTACAAAGGAACAAAGATATGAAATAATGAATTTTCATGTAAGAATAAACTTTCTATGTCTGGGAATCGAAAGTGTAATCTTTATGTATATCTGAAATCCTGCTTCCTTCCTCTACATCCATTCTCGTACCCAGAGTCTGGTAGGTTTCTCAATACTAGTTAGATTGAGAATTTGGACAACCTCTGGGTACGAGAATGACTACATCACGGTTGTGTTTGTTTGTTTGGGTTTTACGGCGCATCAACACAGAAAGGTTATATCGCGCTCACAGTTGAACGAAAGCATTTATTGCAACTTCTTGTTAAAAAACATCTATCCGTCTGATTTGCTACATTAATGTGCTTGTTATAGTTGATTGTTCTAAATCAGACTAGTCTCAAACCAGTACAGTTTTGTTCCAAATTGATATCAGTGTCCCTTATATCGTTCTGTAATTTTTACTAAAACTCTGTTTAAGTTTGATATTCAACCAACTTTATAGTTCGTTTTTTTTTCTCAAATGTCAAAACATGAATAATTTCACGGTGAATGCGTTTGTTAAAATTATTGTCGTAATACATCAACGAGTTTCCAAAAGTGTGTATTATGATTGAGTATTGCAGTTTATGCCGTATGATATGTTTTAGTCGAGATATTTTTAATAACAAATGAGGTCGCCAGTACAAAAACAATGCATTCAGTCACCGTGAAATTATTCAAGCTTTGACAGTTGAGAAAAAATAGACTATACAATCTTGTACTCTAACTCCAGATCATAGAAATCAGTTTGAAGCAAGCGACCCTCACAGTACCCATTTATAGCAGAATGGAGTGAAAAATTTAATTGAATGTCTAGATGAACGAAACTATTAGTTGTTGAAATGGAGAGGTCCTCGGTTTTCACCTCACATAGGAGTGACATTATGATTATCACATGTATGCCATATATTTCTCACAGAATAAAACAATAGAAATATAAGTTTAATTCAATTTTTATTAATTTATTCAAGCACGAATTAATGATAATATAATACATGTATTGGGTTTTAACAGCTTAGTACATGATACAGTGTCATCCTTGATTACCTTTTACACTTTTGTAAATGAATTATTTGCTTTTAAACTTTTACCAAATTCTTGAGAAAATTAACAAGAGCTTTGCTGGACGGGCATTATACGCCAAAGTGCTGTCGTTGCTGTGTGCTGTCCAGTATGAAGTCCCAGTGACCTTGACCTTAGACACCTGGGCCACAGAAACAATAGGGAACACCCCTGACCAATGGGGTTATTCTTACATAAATGTGGTGAACCTGAGTGAAGTTGTTGCTGAGTAATCCTCCAAACAATTATTTCCATATGATATCTCAGCAATTTTAACTTTGAATCCCGGGCCTCAGACACCATAAAGCACGTCTCTTTCCCACGGACTATACACATGTAAAGTTTGGTGCACCTAGGTACATTAGTTGTTGAGTAATCATCCGGACAAAGGTCTCCATATGGAGTCCCAATGACCTTGACATTTGACCCCAGAGCCTCAGAAACCATATCACACACGCTTCATACAAGGGTTATCCATATATAAAATTTGATAAACCAAGATACGGCAGTTGTTGAGTTATCGTCCAGACCAAGTTGTCCCATATAAAGTCCAAGTGACTTTGACCTTTGATCCCGGGGCTTCAAAACTAATAGGACACACCACTTACCCAGGGCTACCCACAGATGAAATTTGAGAAACCTAAGTGAAACTATTGTAAATTTATTGTCCAGACAAAGTTTTTCCATGTGATGACCCTTTGACCTTGACCTTTGACGCTGGAGTTTCAAAACCAAAAATCGCACATCCTTGACACAAGGGCTATCCACACATAAAATTTGGAGATTCTTAAGTTATCGTCCGGACAAATTTTCCACACAAGAAGTCCCAGTGACCTTGACCATTGACAACGGGGCTTCAAAACCAATAGAGCACATCTTTGACACATGGGCTATCCACACATAAATTTTAATGAATATAAGTAAAGCCGTTGTTGAGTTTTGTCCGAACAAAGTTTTTTTGTACTGTCCCAGTGACATTAACCTTTAACCCCGGGGCCTAAAAACCTGTAGGGCATATTTTTGACCTTTGAACAATCCACACATAAAATTTGGTGAACCTAAGTAAAGCCGTGCCTGAATTATCTTTTGTCCCAATGACCTTGACCTTTTGACCAAAGGGCTACTTTCACATTAAATTAGGTATACCTAGGTACAGCAGTTGTTGGTTTATCGTCCAGACAAAGTTTTCCCATATGAAGTCCCAGTGACCTTGACCCCGGGATCTAAAATCCTACAGGGCTCGTTTTTTACCTTTATCCACACATAAAAGTTTGGTGAACCTAAGTAAAGCCGTTGCTGAGTTATTGTCTGAACAAATTTTTATCATATGATGACCCTATGACCCTGACCTTTGACGCTGAGGCATCAGACATCCTTGACGTAAGGGCAGCTCTAACGTTAGATTTGGTGAACTTAGGTAGAGCAGTTGTTGAGTTATCGTCCGGACAAAGTGTTCAAATTTTAAGTTTCAGTGACCTTGACTTTTGATTATCGGTTCTCAAATTCAATAGGGCACCACCTTTACCCAAAGAATATCCACACATAATTTGTTGAAGCTATGTACATCCTTGATTGATTTATCATCCGGACAATCAATTGTCCACAAACGAACAAACAGACAGGCGGACAGACGGCAAGACGGATAGTTGCAGAAAATCATAAGGAAGCAATATTCCCCTTTTCAAATCATATTGGTAAATATCTTATTTAAAAAAAATGCATAATGAAAACAGTGTATACATAAACAAGTAAAAATAAGACAAAAATACAAATTTATGTATTGATATATAACTCAGTGTGCTTGTTATCATTTCTGTTTTACATTGTTGATCTATCATCAGTTTATATATCTAATTATGCTTACTGAAAGAACCGTGTTTAATGGGCTTCAAAATAATGTTTTTGTCAGTACCAACTCTCCCACTCTTCCACACGAAACCAAGTTTTTCACTATATTAAAAAGAACGACATAGCTGTTAAATTTTCATGAAAGATTAAGGTGAAAGTTCCTTCCCCTTTCAGTAAATGAAGGACAAGGTAAGTGTAAATCAAAGCACCCTAAATACTAATGTAATTATATTTCTCATTGAATATTTCTTATTTTTCACTTGCTGTCGCACGACCCTTGGCATTACAAAGGATAGTCACATTCAGGTGATCTTTGTGTGGAGCAATCAACCCATATTTTCATTTAGACAAGACATAATCAATAAAATTGTAAATTTTAGTTTCTATGTTTTTTATGTAAATAATGGTTTCTAAACTATGTTTTCTTTTGCCATGATTAGTATAACAAAGCGAATGTCTGCTGAACGTGACCGGAAGCGCAAGCATGTTAGATGTAAAATGAGAGAGTACGATGACTTAAGGGACTAACTTTGTCAATCACGTTAATAATACTCTCCATCTGTATTAAACAACTCATTTTTGCGAAGAAAAACAACTAAGAAAATGTAAATCACATACTCGGATTCTATCAAGGCTTTTGTAACTGTATCTGTAATTTTTAATCATTGTATAAGATAAAAGTCAAATCTTGGCAACTTGTGCGATAACTAATATTTACATCTTGTAATTGTTCATTGCAAATGAAAATGACTTAATAATTATAAATATATGTCACATCATGCAGTAAATATTATTTGAAACAATACTATGAGTTTTGTACTGCTATATCATTCGGTTTAGTTTGCAATTGCGTTGCGACCTTTCAGACTTCAACAGTGACCAGACAATAAATGTTATGACCCACTCCGACCTATAATCAAATCCTGAACATCGGATTCTAAGTAGTGCATGGTGACCACTTCACCTCGACCTATAATCAAATCCTGAACATCATATTCTAAGTAGACCTCGGTAACCACTTCACCACGACCTAGGTTTAATGTTATTTTTCATATAGTTTTACAAAATGTAATATTTGTGCACTATAATCAAAGTTGAAATCAAGGGAAGAGCCGTAACTAAGTAACATAATTTGTGGCTCAACCCGATTGCTTATCAAAAGGTCATTTAAAATGCAAACTAAACCTATTCATGTACCTTAAGAAATAACATGATCAAAACATATTTCTGTTTCCGTAATAACTATACATGTATGTTTATCATTTTATTGTGTTAAACACAAGGTTACTAATATCATCACAATCTTTTATCCTCACATTTGGATTGGCCTTTAGAGCCAAAAGTGTGTTTATCATTTTGCCACAAGAACTCCCAAGACCTTGGATGTTTACTCTAATCATAGATTGATGGTTTACAACGCAATCAATGAAATCCTGGAAGCATGTATCACTCATTGTAACATAATGCAATTCTATATTTATATATTTATCACATACAATATCTGGATGTAACTTTAGCGACACACTATCTGATATTGTAAAGCCAAACAGTGAAAGATTTTCTATGTATTTGAGGCTTCTTACTGCAGTTATAAAATTATTTTGCTCAGTATCATTGATACAATCTCTGTGTACATAAAGACATTTTAAAAAGGAGTTCTGTGAGAAAAGTACAGTATTCATTAATCTAGGATTCCATGTTGACGTATATATTGTTCCTGTAAGTTTTAGTGATGTTAAACAAGAGGTATTGATTCCAGAACATTCTACTTTGATATAATGTAAGAACAATGTTTGTAGTTTTGAATGATCTGATAAATTCAATGTTGGAGTACACCAACAGTTCCCTAAGTAAAAAAAACAGCTAACATAATCTAATTCAATATTTTCTAGAAGAATGTTACCTGATATATATCTCATCAAATCAGGTAAAAGATCATGTTTTATACATACGTTCGTGAAAACAATTGATGTAAGATTTGGTAAACCTCTCACTGATAAATCTGATAACACATAGCCTTCATAGGAACAGCTAAGTGTGAAACTATGTAGTGTTGACTGATTATGTAACATAACATCATTAAATTTAGCATCAAATTTTTTTCCAATCATCAAATATTGAAGACCTTTGATTGCATTAAACTCATCGAGATATCCTTTTGCTATAAGAGATTTTACATTATATTTGTTAAAATCAAGAAGTGCTTTTAAGTCTTGGAAGTTTTTGTGATACATATTAAAATCTTCTAATGTAATAAACCTTCGAGAATTGTCCGATACACGTATCTCATTTAAACAGCAGAGAATAACGTTTTGTATTGGGTCAAGAGTACTTTTTCGATAAAAATTTATTTTACTGCGCTGTAAATCTAATTCCTCCTTCTGTTCCATGTAAATGGTTTCAAAACATACGCTGGTCAAATGTGAAGAAATTCCAGACAGTAAGATGAGAAAGTTTTCATACTTTCCTAGAAAATTTACATACTTTCCTAGATTATAATTAAAATATTTCTTCACAGCCCCACGAAATAAGTCAGTTTTGTCATACAATGAAACAAATAATGCAGCAAGAAATTCAAGGTAACTCATATGTAAAAACGACAACAAATGTGTTTGTTTACCAAAGGATGCAATTACCTTGTTTTTAGATATAATACCTAATTGACATAAGAAATCTGTCTCCTCTGAGCTAATATTATAAGGCTCTGACAGTAATTGGTCATTTGTAAAAACAAGACTTGGTGTCTTGTTATTTAGATCGAACAACAACAGAAATGATAACCTGCTTACTTTCTCTAATGTACCAACATATTTTTGTAAATCAGTAAATCTTGAAAAGGGCACGGGTAAATGTACATCAGACGCTGCCATTGAAGGAAACTGTATTTCATTCTTAATGGCTCGTGCAAACAACATGTCTACAATGCTACCATATAACATTGCCCGGTTCATATTGCTCATCTCATAGTTAAACCAGACAACTATCAATTGAGATGTGATTAATGGTATATTTAATTGATTATCCATTTCACTATCTTTTATTTGTCTCAAAAAGTCATCAGGACCTTTATTAGTGTTTTGTGATTTATTTAAATAACCAATAACTTCGCTTATATACTTTTTATGATCAAACCCCGTTATCTGAACTTGGTTATCAATGTCCATCTCTGACATACGGTCAGTTTCAAGTATATGTGGTCTACATGTTGTAAGATAAGTACATTTGTCACTGTCAGACGTGACTTTTCTTGGTAATGAGAGATGTCTGTGACCACCGATATTTGGTCTCCATTCATCCAAACCATCTAAGATTACAAGACAATTTTTGGTTCGAAGAATTTGTTCAATAGTTTTTATTGTTTCTTCAAACTCATCTTTGGATGAAGTGTAGAAATATTTATCAACGATCATACTAACAACATCTTCACGATTAGTTTCTTTCAATGAAATATAGAATACAAAGTCAAAATGTGTCATAAATCTAGCGTCATTTTGTGTTGCTGTATTACCGACAATATCACCAGCTATAGCCTTACTCCAAAGTAATGACATAAATTGACCAAAGTATGTTTTCCCAATACCAGCATCTCCGGTAATAAATATGTTTCTGAAAACAGTATTTCCGTTAGAAAATACTCGTTCATATGAAAATATCTTATAGTTACCTTCACTTTGTCTAGATTTGTGATATGGTACATGTTTCATTTTAGGTCGAGCATAAACAGTTAACATATCAATACGATCGTCCTCGCTGTAAAGTGGAGTAACACACGCGGTACGGAAATATTTCCCATATGACTTCCTTAGACTTTCTTTTATATCTGAAAATGATACACGAAGAGGTATTTTAATTAACTTTAACAGTTATGTTAGCAGACTAACATTTCAGATCAATAACTGTACTGCGGTTAAATACGTAATGTTGTGCCTCGTGAAGTCTCTCAACAAATACATAGATTTACAGATACAGAGACGTTTTAATTTGCGTAATGAAGTTTCATAGCTGTTTTCATAAATAACTAATATTCATAAGCAATGATAAAAGACCTAACCAAAATCATATTATGATTAACGTCCGGTATATTTGAAAACTACCTACTTAAAAAGAAGAACAAATAACCAGCGCGAAAAACAACAACAGAACTTTCATTCAGCTTGGTTGTCATTAAGGTAGAATACCCATAATACACATATCAAGGAATAAGACTTTTGCTACTTTCTTTATAATCAGGATCACAACCTAGATTCACTGGCAAAATATTTAAAATTTTTACCGTCAAATAAATTTTTTATAACATTTTTTTGAAAATTGAGTTATAAGTAAGAATCACACTATAAATTTGAAGGGGTATATGTCTTTAAATTGTAAAATTGAATTAAATAATCTAATTATTTTCATAAATTTTGTTTGATAAAATTCACAATACTTTTATGAATGCAAATACATCAACTTTAATAACTTTACCTTGGTATTTTTACACACATACCAAGTTAATAATAGGGAGACCCAACAGAAAATGTGACGATTTTCACCAGCTATAAAAACTACAAGTCCGTATCCTTATTTTTTGACTATGAAAACAGTTTCTGCACTCCTAGTTACACATTTAATAATTTACCTTAAACCATATGGCAATGAATAAAACAAAGAACAAAAACTTTTACCACAGATAACTAAACAAAATGCCATTTTAATACATCAACCCCCTTTTTGAAAAAATGTCAAAACTCTAGTGACCATCATAATATGAAGTAAACACATCTTTACAGTATATATTTTACTTTTAAACGCCATTATTGACAATTTAAAGATAAAATAATGGTATTTTACGGTCTAATTGCATTAATCCTCAACAACTTATTGATTACGAATTTGTTCGGGGACGAATCTGTTAGGGGGCGAATCTTTTCGTCCATTATTTGAATTGGATTTTTAAACTTCCGGTTTAAACTTTTTACACGAATTCTTCCTATTTTCTCATATAATTGAGGGAATTAATATTCTTGTGAGGTAATACAATAATAATAATAATAATATTTGAAAAATGAGGCATTTACACAATAAAAAAGTTCATCCGATCTTTATCGATTGATAACGACACCGACGAAAACCGCTTACGTAATTTGTCGACATGACCCGACATCGCCCGAAGTTTGACAGCAGCTATTATGGGAATTCTGCCTTAATAACTTTCTGGTGATAAAGCAAATCGATTTGGAACACCTATGCTGAATTGAATTTCCTGTACATGTACTATCAAACGGAGATTAAATCTCATATTCATCAAATTATTCTATTTACTACTATTCATACCCGGGTCGATAGCGCAGTTGGTAGCGCGCCGGGATTTGGAATCTCGTGCCCGAGGAGGTGCGGGTTCGAATCCCACCCGGGGAGGTTATACCCTTCCATGAAAATTTGACAATAATGTCGATTTTCCTCCATTAATAAGATAATATGGAGAAGTTTCCGGCCTTGTGGAATGGTAGGTGAGTACTGGTTATAGACAACGGTCCAGGAAAGCTAGGTTAGGTGCGCTGGACGTCGTAAAATGACATAAATTGTGTTGACAAGGCGTTTACTCCAATAAATAAATACTACCATTCATTCATACTCTTCAGCCATTAACTTGAGTTATTACATAACAGTCATTTTGGTACCCATAAATATTATTAGACAGTGTTGTAATAATATAATTAATATCTTTATTTGGATTTAAATTGTGTGAATATTAAGAAATGTGACATTTATCATTATTGGATTTATGAAGAATTGGACTTCATCTACTAAGGTTTTATTTGATATTTTACATTTTTCTTCTTCTGTTTGTAATTTTCGATACAATTCTGTTGTTAAATAAATTTGTATTTGTTTATTGTAGTTTGTTGCTGGTTTCATTTCTTATCTGTACCATAACAATGGGGTCTCAAAATTTGTCGTAATACTAACATTTATGATTTCTGAAATATATCTGTACAGAAGATCGCCTAGGTGTTTCGAATGAACTATATGTCCCGGGTAATTTTGCAATACTGTATTTATATTATGCATTGCAATATTCAAAGATCTTAATATTGACTTATTAAGCGTCCTGGTGTTACATGGGAAATCATTTAATACATTAGCATTGCTGTGCTTGATGGATAGAGAAATAATAATGTTGATGCTACACACAACCTTCTACATTATCATACTTCAGGATTTAATTGGCATTACATACACGGTCTTTTTTTCTGAAGTATGGTTTCCTAGCATAATGAAAATAATTGCATAAATACCGTGCCCTACTCAAGTTGTCTTCATAAGCAGAAGTTTTACCACCGTCTAAAAATGCAAGACATTAGTTATATAAGCTCTTACTAGTTTCCTTACATGCCTGAATTGTTTCATAACGTAAATATTTGCATATCATCTACCCTATCTCCATAAAAATATGTCCTATAAACTGATGTTTTATAGGATATCCGGAAATTGCACAGTTCTGATGACCTTTGAGTCGACCAATCAATGCGTACCGTAAATCAAGACAAAACTCGTTATGTAGTAATTTCCCGATTTTTGTAGATACTTTAAGCCATAAATAAAAAATACTAGTACTTACCACTATCTGTGTATAATTTGATGCGTTTGTTTGAAGCGCAAGCCTGTTCAATATTGTCAAATTTACTTTTGTTTTCTTCTTGAATATTTTGCAACTGTTGTTTATTTTCATCAAGACCATCCTTCAAGTCCTTCACTGCTTCTTTTATTTCAGACTGACCAATTTTGAGGTGGTCAATTTCTTTTTCAAACAAACTTTCTGCTTCGTTCCACGCTTTAAGAATGTTATCATACTGTTGCTTCAACTGGTCATCTAATGGTTTGTTATAAACTTCATCAATCATCTCAGTTAAGTTAGGAACGCCACAAAAGTTATTTAACCTGTGCAGGATCTGAAGATATTTTTTTATAATTAGTGATATTCGTCACAATTTAATGCTTTGGACATCAAAGAAATAAGATAAATTATGTCCATGTAGTTTAAAACAGAAAATCTTTGACATTAGAATGGTTAAACATAGGTATATGTATCAGATTCATGTCCATAGTTTGTCTGTATTCCTCAAATGCGATATGCCAGAATTAAAATTAATAATTCTTTGTTGATACTACAATTGATTTTAGATTTTTTAAGTATAAATAATTATTCAAAGCCATTGTACACAAATATAATTATAAACAGTAGACATGAAAACTGTCTCGAAACCGTAAAGTCATTGAAATATAACATGCATTAGGAAAAATGCTTAATCAAGCCAAACCTGTTTTGTGTTTCTTAGTTTCTACATGTATTTGCATATTATATCTATAAGGGTGAATCCTTTTATAATAGATTGCTATATTCATTAAGTTGAATCTATATGGTCCAAAATCTTTAAGAGCATAATATTTTAGGGAAAGTTTCTTCTATCATAAGACTTCATTTTAAACATAATGTGATCAAAACTATTGTTTAAAGTATTGACAACAAAACTCTACTGTCGGTTTTGATCTACTTTCGGATTTGATCTTCTTTCAAGTTGTAACGCAATAAACATATTTAACTTTTTTAGTTTGGTTTAACTCCATGTCAACACAATTTAGGTCATTTTACGGCGTCCAGAGTACCGAACATAGCTTTCCTGGACCCTTGTCTATAACCAGTCCATTATTAATAGAGGAAAATTGACAATATTGTCAAATTTTCATGGAAGGGTAAAACCTCCCCGGGCGGGATTCGAACCCGTACACCCTTCCACAAGGCTGGAAACTTCTCCATATATCTTATTAATGAAGGAAAATTGACATTATTGTCAAATTTTCATGGAAGGGTAAAACCTCCCCGGGTGGGATTGCTAATTTCATTTATTAAAAAGTTTTTTCGTATGAGATGTTTGAAATAATATCAGTACATGTACCAAATGAATAACTAAATTTTCTTTTCCACTCTTGGACAGTATTAGTCTTGAAATAGAGGCTTTAACTAGTTACTAAGTGCCTCAATAACCTGTAAATAATCAACACCAACACTACGTATTTGGAATACTTAATTGGATTATTTACCTTTACCAGCTCTGACCACTTCTGATTGAAGTCTGATTCAGATATATGGACTGTACCTTTATGCACGACCTACAATATATAAGTTGATACATTTTATTCATAAAAATGATATTATATTAGCTCATTACATAAAAGTTATATAAAGTTATTTTATAAATTATGAAATGAATACCGTTATAATGTCCAAGTGTTATATTGAATTAAATGGATTGCAGGTTTGAGCATACCACTAAGAGTATTTTTGGTCCGGTAAATTTCAATCGGTCTAGTGAAAAATATCCATTTTGCTGAACCGAATGTCCAGTGCTAATAAAAGCTTGCCATGAAGACTGAAAACATTACATATATTAAGCTGTCTCGATAGACAATCACACTAGGGAACAAAAGTCAATGCAATAAAATTTATATAGGTTAATGTAATAATGTCATGAACGGTGTTTTGAGATGCATTTAAACAATTTGTCATTTATTATGAGGTGGTCAACGTTGAAAAAGCAAATTGCCACACAATATCTATAGAAGATAATTCATAAACAAACACTACGAAGTTAGTGTTTATGGTATCGCCATTTATGAATTAAACCCACGACTTATGATTTCGACGTCAAATGCACTTCTGAATAAACTAACGGTACTTACATAGTTTCGACATTCTCTGAGGCGAGTAATATCGGCCTCAACTGTCAAATCTGTGCTTGCTGGATTTTTCCACACAGGATCCAGATTATGTTTCAGTCCACATATGTTTCGTAACAGACATGTTAATAATGTAATGTCATAATTGGCTGTATCCGGATTGTTGTCTTTCGGAGGTAAAAAAATCTGCTGATCAACAGTTATAATATCTTGGTCTATAAGAAACTTCAGCTGTTTGGCAGCTTTGGTATACCTCCTGAGAAACTGCATAAGATCATTGCCGACTTTAATATCAAACAGCTTCCTCAGTAACTGAGTGCCTACTTCAATAAGTAAATACTGATACCGAAACACCAGTTTATCTGCGATATAAAGATAATTAAAATCTTTAAACATGCAAAAATACCATGATTTTTACCCCAAAAAAAGATAAACAACAAAAAGCGCTGCTCAGTACAGTTGCCATTTAAGCAATTGTGTACGTATTTCTTGACTTCGGACGAATTTTAAGGCTTTTAGGGCATATATGGGGCCATTTAATTTATTGTAGTTCGATTTTTTTCAGTAAAGAATATTTGTATGCAAAATAGTCATTTATAGGGCAGACAGTGAAAAGGATTTGGCGATCGGGACGTTTTTGTGAGGTTGGTGACGATTTTATAACTTTAACCGTTGAACAGACGTTATAAACCTTCCCTCTATATACGAGTATATAGTTCGTTTTTTTCAACTTTCAAAACATGAATAAGTTCACGGAGACTTTGTACTCTTTGTTTTACATTCGTGATATTTAGATAGTGTGTATTCAATCACCGTGTAATTATTCAAACTTTGACAGTTGAAAAAACGGACTAAACTATTATAAGGAAAATTTGTGTCCTACACCTGTGGTTAATACAAGAAAAAAATCAAATACATAACAATATGTTCACTACTAGAACCATCTCACTCGGGAGCTTTACAATGCATTTAAACAACATGACTGTATATGAAATGAGTCATTTCATTGGACATCATCTGGATCCCGTCAAAAGACATAGCTCGTAATAGACGTGATTCGCACGCGTCTTCATTTACATAAATGGTTGACACGGGAGATAAACAATAGCGATTCGAGCGAAATGATCGGTACAGTCTTTTTAAAGGAAGCGAGAAGTTGGATATTAATGCTGGTTGTCCAATTTTTTATTTGTCGATTATGTCCGTATTCGATTTTAGCGCTAAACCATTGGCGAATGGGTGTTATGTCTTGAAAAGGCGACCGGTCACATGTCTTCAGAGTAAAAGTTAGAGGGATTTTATTGATTTGTATACCTTATATTTATTCACAAAACACAATTTTAGATTTTGGCTGGAACTTCTGTAATTGGTGTTTTTATGATACTTGGAGCATGTTTAAGTAAAAATTAATAATAATTTGGTGTTTTGTAATGCAACGGGCACCCGTGCTTAGAAATACAACGAGTAACAAAACTATATTTAAACAATGCAAGCATTAATGTAAAAGTTGTCAGTCATTACAGGATTTCAAAATAGATATTGTATTTTCTTTGCATCCCATGAAAAGTTTTACTTTCAATATTTTTGTGTTAATATACATGTAATAAAGTTTTACCAGTAGGTCCAGGGTTTGGTTCAACACCAGCAATCAATAACAAAAGATGTATAAATACAACAGCTCCAACAGTCTTCATCTTTATACTGTCAATGATCTTATGAAATTTCATCTTGTTTATGTCACAGTGTACTGACTATCTCATAATACTGTTTTATTATCTTGTTCAGTATTGGTATCTGAAAGAACATTATTAAGAAGGATCAGTTAGTGTTGCAGGCAACACTTAAGTGTCCCCTAACAGAGATCTATGACTAATTTAGGAAACAACAGTACGTCCTTGATCTTGGACAAAAAACATGAGATCCGTTGGGTGGTCAGTATACCCATGCGTGAGGTCCAAGCAGACTTGACATTTGACCATTGGCTTTGCCTCAGGGCTTGAACAAGACTTTCAGACTCAAGGGTCAATGACCGTTCAGTCAAAATATTCAGGGGTCAAAATCAAATTTTCCATGTCAAAAATCAAATGTTCAGGGGTGACACTATACTTCACGTTTTCGTCCATAGATTTTAAGATATCGTTGTTGCAATAACTTCATTTATTAAGATTTCAGGATTATCACTAGGATTTTACAAGTAGGATTCAAAGTCTCTCTTTCTGAGAAAAGTAGTCCCACAGCCAAAAGTTGGAGTCCCGTATTTTCTGCCCGAGATTTTATATAACAACATTTACGTTATAGTTTCTGTAATAGTTGACAAACAGACCCACGTATAAAATCACATGCAGTATGACAATGCCTTTGTTGTAACTTAAATTTTGAAAAAATCACAGAATATAGTGATTTTGTATCAAATTGTGAACTAGAAATCTCTATTCTTTCATTTCATTAAGGGACTTTAGTCAGTTATCTTTCCCTGATAAAATCTGAAGCAATCCAATTGGTAAGTAGGTCCTTACAATTGTAATCATCGGATTTTATCGAAGAAATCCTATTAAAGGCTAACAAAATATTTCATCTAATATCTTTTTTGTTAATGAAGATATTGACAGAAGTGATAAAATTTAGATAGTTCTTTACCCTAAAAATACTCAGCTTGAATTTCAGACAAATTAAATGATTTAAAAAAGTTATTTAAGAGTAATTTTAGCAAAGTGACATTGAAAAGAAAGGGTAAAATCCAAGTAATCCAACTTATAGGTCCTACCTATTTGAAGAGTATTAAAAGGGAAATAACTGACTAAAGTCTCTTATTGAACAGTTGTTCAGGTTTACTGTGTATAGTCAAGACTGCCTTACTTCCGGTAAAAGTTGCAGTCATTATCGAGTTACATCTATCATTCAGAAAGACAGACAGACACCACCATTAGGTCTGTGAATCTTAAAGCGAGTAGCGATACAATACGAGATGGGATACAGTAGCTGCAATACAATACGAGATGGGATACAGTAGCTGCGATACAATAAGAGATGTGATACAGTAGTCACAATGTGATATACGTTAAATAAAATGTATCTTTGCGAGTTGCGATACAAGACGAGCTGTAATACAGCATTTTCCCCTGGAAAATTGACAAAAATGTATATTTTTCATCCTCAGAAGAAGTTAGAGGCTGCTTGACAAATGTTTTTTTTTTGGGGTTTTACGGCGCACCAACACAAAAAGGTCATATCGCGCCGAAAGCAATCAATGATACTATAAATTCTAACGAAATCAATAGTGTAAAGCACTATATCTTATTATAAACATTTATTTCTTTCAAAAAATTAAGTATAGCATATGATGATACAGATTTAAAAAGTTCTTTAAGTGAGTTTACTTTAAAATGTTTGTCACGAATGTATTTAAGATCCTGACAGTCAAGGAGAACGTGTTTTACATTGAAATGCTCGTCACATGGTATACATTTAGGTGCTTCCTCTCTTTTGAGAAGGTATGAATGTGTTAATCTGGTATGACCAATTCTACATCACTATTTGATCTCAGCGATTAGAAAATATAATTGACGAAGATGAATTAAGGGTTGGCTTTATGTCACGTAATTTATTAAAAAATTGCATTGTTCCAAATTGTTTGCCATTTTGATTTAATTAACGTGTTTATTGAACATTTGAAGTCACTGCTTGGTAATTTGATATCTACTGGTTGAAGGTTTAAAGATTCTTTAGCCAAAATATCATCTTTTTCATTTCCTTGTATACCAATATGGCTTGGAATCCAGCAGAGATGTACTGTTTTAGATTTTAAAATTTCATGTAATTTTAATTCGATATTTTTAATAAGAATTTTGTCTGAACTACGATTTTTTATGGTCAATAATACAGATAGAGAATCTGAAAAAATGATAAAATTGTTATTAATACTATTTGATATGTATGTTAAAGCAAGATCTATTGCTTTGACTTCAGCTGTAAATACGGATGCCTGGTCAGGCAATCGCATTCTTGCAACAAAAGAATTTCCATATGCAGCGCAACCAACTTTGTTACATGTACCATCTTTTGAACCGTTAGTAAATAAATGTGTACAATCTTTATATTTTTCTAAGATGTTTACGAATTCCGATTTAAAGGCCTCTGTTGACAGATGTAAGTTGATACTTGACTAGGGAAACTAAGCTTAAAGACAAATACAAACAAAGGCAAATGGTTTTCACTCAATTCGAATATTCATAGAACTATGTTTACAGTTAAAAGATCAGAGATACACGTGTAAAGAAATGTTTACTTTCAATTTATAATTATTGTAGTAAGGTGATCGTTTCAAATATTGAAAATTCGTACAAATTTTTTCGATCAAATTGGAATTTTGTAAACTTTCATTAGTCGTTCAAAATTTCAGTGAAGGTCAATATCAATATCAAATATCGACACGTTTTAAGGCAGCGTGTGAATGTACTATATTCACTGAGCTGCAAGGGGAGCGTATGCACAAACTAATATGATTTATTTTAGGTATAAAGACTATTAATTTCATTTTACTCACCAAATATTGACATAAACTTCAATAATTTTTACATAAATACAGTTTATTCTCTACCCTCGTCCTTAAGTTTGTTTACGGAATTTATAGCGTCGCTATAGTAGTACACACCTGCCGGATAAAAAACATTAAACTCTGCCTTAAAGTTACGTTACATTGCGTCGGTCGGCTGCCAAAAGGTCGTAACTATGCTTTTTGACAAAAATGACTTTTTGACTGCACCAAGTACGCCAAAGCGATTCCCGCCTATTCTCAAAACGTTGTACCTGTAAGCTAATCAATTCCCAAAATATTGTCATGTGATGAAATATCGTAACTCCGATTGGTTTTTTAAACAACGGTCAAAATATCGTATCTCACACTTAACATTCCATTGTTGATAAAAAATGATCATGCAGTTGGATTCTTCCTTTTAAGAGGTAAAATATGTTTTATTTCGACCACTTTATTCATTTAATTTTAATTTTGTATGTTTATCTTATATGATTTGCATCTTGTGACTTTTGAAAACGATTGAAAATAGTTTATGCCATTTCCGTTCAACTAATGATGACAAGTATTCTACACTAGTAATTAAATTAAGAAGCAGAAATAATGCATTTATTACATTTTTTATTGTTTGCAAGCATGGGAAACAGTTATCTGTTGACGAATGTTGCAATACATGAATGTTATGTCTGTCAAATGCGAGTTACGACATTTTGAAACAAAACATAATTATTTTAAGTTTGGATAATTTTTAGATATGACGTTTTGATAAAATAGTATTTTTCATTCTCCTGAAAACCTTGAAAAATTGAGATACGAGGTTTTGGCAGCCGACCGACGTCTATATTCATTTGTTTGTAACTAGATACGATTGCATATGTTATTAAAAAAGTATCTGTTATATCCAGGCGCGTAGCTACCAGTACGCAGAGTACGCAGCTGTGTACACTATGGTCCAGAAAATCGTAAAAATACAAACGCCAAACAGGCAATACAAACTTAGGCCTGAAGGGGGGGGGATAGGGGGGAGTGAAACAAAAATGCTCATTATTTTACAAATCTTATATCACGTTACTTTTCAATGGGATTTGCCTTTTTTGAGTAGAGCTTATGGTTTGGTTCATTGTTAGTCTTTGACTCCAGTCTATATAATTCTTTAGACGCAGGTTGGAAATGAATGATTATTGGTACGAGTGGTGTCTTCATATATTTTTGCCCGGAATGAATTTAACTAACTCTTTTTGAATAGTTACCCAAACCGCTCCTAAGATGATCTACAGAAAAACAAATTCAGGACGGGCATGCCCTTGACCCCCTAGAATTCTACGTACACATTAAAAAGCTCTTGCTACGCCCCTGATATCTGCTATATTGTTAAACGGGTGAGTAATTTTCCATAATGGTAAACCACGTACTTGTACACTGTCACACAAAATATGTAAATTGAATACCAATAATTTAACATAAAAGAATTGCTACATATTTTTATACAATATTTTAAACAGTAACAGGCCACAAAGTTCGAGCTTAAATACTTCATTTAAATCGAAACAAGAGCGGAAATTAGGTCATCTTAAAAGTTGACAAAATTAGAACATCCAAATAATAAATTTTTAAATACAATTAATAAAGATCTGTTGAAAATGAGTGGAAAAAAGCAAAACCCATGTTCTAAGTTTTTTGTAAATTTAAATTTTAAAACCTTACGGAGTACAATAAAACATCATTTACGTTTATTTAGTCATCACAGAAAATAAAATCAGAAAAAACACATTTTAAAACCGAAAGCAGGAATATTTTAACTTCTTCAATTAAACAAAATGCGATACAATAAGAGATGGGATACAGTAGTTGCGATACAATACGAGATGTGATACAGTAGTTGCGATACAATACGAGATGTGATACAGTAGTTGCGATACAATACGAGATGTGATACAGTAGTTGCGATACAATACGAGATGGGATACAGTAGTTGCGATACAATACGAGATGGGATACAGTAGTTGCGATACAATACGAGATGTGATACAGTAGTTGCGATACAATAAGAGATGTGATACAGTAGTTGCGATACAATACGAGATGGGATACAGTAGTTGCGATACAATACGAGATGTGATACAGTAGTTGCGATACAATAAGAGATGTGATACAGTAGTCACAATGTGATATACGTTAAATGAGATAAAATGTATCTATTCGAGTTGCGATACAAGACGAGTTGTAATACCGCATTTTCCCCTGGAAAATTGACATAAATGTATATTTTTCATCCTCAGAAGGAGAAGTTGGTAGCTGCTTGACAAAATGTAAGCTGATACTTGACTAGGGAAACTAAGGTTAAAGACATATACAAACAAAGGCAAATGGTTTTCACTCAATTGGAACATTCATATAACTATGTTTACAGTCAAAAGATCAGAGATACACGTGTAAAAAATGTTTACTTTCAATTTATAATTATTGTAGTTAGGTGATCGTTTCAAATAATTAAAATTCGTATAAAGTTTTTCGATCAAATTGGAATTTTGCAAACTTTCATTGGTCGTTCAAAAGTTCAGTGAAGGTCAATATCAATATCAAAAATCGACTCGTTTTAAGGCAGTGTGTGAATGTACTATATTCACTAAGCTGCAAGGGGAGCGTATGCACAAACTAATATTATTTATTTTAGGTGTAAAGACTATTAATTTCATTTTACTCACCAGATATTGACATAAACTTCAATAATTTTTACATAATTACAGTTTATTCTCTACCCTCGACCTTAAGTTTGTTAACGGAATTTATAGCGTCGCTATAGTAGTACACACCTGCCGGATCAAAAACATTAAACTCTGCCTTAAAGTTACGTTACATTGCGTCGGTCGGCTGCCAAAAGGTCGTAACTATGCTTTTTGACAAAAATGACTTTTTGACTGCACCAAGTACGCCAAAGAGATTCTCGCCGTGTCTCAAAACGTTGTACCTGTATGCTAATCAATTCCCAATATATTGTCATGTGATGAAATATCGTAACTCCGATTGGTTTTTTAAACAACGGTCAAAATATCGTATCTCACACTTAACATTCCATTGTTGATAAAAAATGATCATGCAGTTGGATTCTTCCTTTTAAGAGGTAAAATATGTTTTATTTCGACCACTTTATTCATTTAATTTTAATTTTGTATGTTTATCTAATATGATTTGCATCTTGTGACTTTTAATTTCGACGAAAACGATTGAAAATAGTTCATGCCATTTCTGTTCAACTAACGATGACACGTATTCTACACTAGTAAATAAATTAAGAAGCAGAAATAATGCATTTATTACATTTTTATTGTTTGCAAATATGGGAAACAGTTATCTGTTGACGAATGTTGCAATACATGAATGTTATGTCTGTCAAATGCGAGTTACGACATTTTGAAACAAAACATAATTATTTCAAGTTTGGATAATTATGAGATATGACTTTTTGATAAAATAGTATTTTTCATTCTCCTGAAAACCTTGAAAAATTGAGATACGAGGTTTTGGCAGCCGACCGACGTCTATATTCATTTGTTTGTAACTAGATACGATTGCATATGTTATTAAAAAAGTATCTGTTATATCCAGGCGCGTAGCTACCAGTACGCAGAGTACGCAGCTGTGTACACTACGGTCTAGAAAATCGTAAAAATACAAACGCCAAACAGGCAATAAAAACTTAGGCCTGAAGGGGGGGATAGGGGGGGAGTGAAACAAAAATGCTCATTATTTTACAAATCTTATATCAAGTTACTTTTCAATGGGATTTGCCTTTTTTGAGTAGAGCTTATGGTTTGGTTCATTGTTAGTCTTTGACTCCAGTCTATATAATTCTTTAGACGCTGGTTGGAAATTAATGATTATTGGTACGAGTGGTGTCTTCATATATTTTTGCCCGGAATGAATTAAACAAACTCTTTTTGAATAGTTGCCCAAACCGCTCCTGAGATGATCTACAGAAAAACAAATTCAGGACGGGCATGCCCTTGGCCCCCTAGAATTATACGTACACATTAAAAAGCTCTTGCTACGCCCCTGATATCTGCTATATTGTTAAACGGGTGAGTAATTTTCCATAATGGTAAACCACGTACTTGTACACTGTCACACAAAATATGTAAATTGAATACCAATAATTTAACATAAAAGAATTGCTACATATTTTTATACAATATTTTAAACAGTAACAAGCCACAAAGTTCGAGCTTAAATACTTCATTTAAATCGAAACAAGCGGAAATTAGGTCATCTTAAAAGTTGACAAAATTAGAACATCCAAATAATACATTTTTAAATACAATTAATAAAGATCTGTTGAAAATGAGTGGAAAAAAGCAAAACCCATGTTCTAAGTTTTTTGTAAAGTTAAATTTTAAAACCTTACGGAGTACAATAAAACATCATTTACGTTCATTTAGTCATCACAGAAAATAAAATCAGAAAAAACACATTTTAAAACCGAAAGCAGGAATATTTTAACTTCTTCAATTAAACAAAATATTGTACTGTAATTCATATAAAACTAAACATGTTTAAATCATCGTAAATATAAATGAATAATATTTACCCTCGCTTTCTTGGTGACTTAATTCATTTATCAAAGTCCCTCCAGCATTGATATCAAAAGACAAATGTCCTCTCCGTCCTTTGCGGGTGATCTTTTATACTAGGACGCAGAACTTATCATCATTGTTATCGGCGATACTACTCTGCCGAGGAAATAGTTCGGCGTATGAATACAAATCGTTTATCAATACTAGGATTTTTTCAAAACTAGCTGTAGAACAAATAATGTCTAAGGACTTAAATACGAATTTGTTTATACAAAATACCTTTTTTGCTCAATGGGTATTCATCCATTTCATTCTACTTTCGTTTTCACATGTCTATTATTAGAAAGACACGTCAGCATAAATTAAAATGAGCACCTTGGGAGAGCCCACGTGACAACATCCGCGTATTTTTACCATATATGGATACATAAGTACATTGCATACCAGCACTCGGAACTCCTCGGCCATTCGCTACGAATAAACTCGGACATATTTAGACGTCAATTAAGAACTACCTTTTCGTCACATTTTCAATCAAAATGAGCCCTGTGTCTTATAATGAAAGAGCATCCGCAAAGGACAAGGATACATTTGTAATTTGGTATCATGGCTAGAGAGACTATTTGTTGAAGTCACAGTGCAGAAAATAAGAAAATAGTTCGGCGTATGAGCACAAATCGTTTATCAAGAGTAACTGTAAAATAAATGAAATCCGAGGACTTAAATATGAATCTATTAATACAAAATACCTATACAAACCTCAATTGGTGGTCATCCACGTCATAACCGTGTATTCTACTGTCGTTTTCATATGTCTATTAATGGAAAAACACGTCAGCATAAATTGAAATATACTGAGAGAAAAAAGTTTAGCACGTTCGGAAATATTTCACTGGTTTATTGAAGCTATACCAATTTGACTTAAACCAAGTACATAATTGAATAAAGCATTTAGTTTTCAATTAGTTTGTAACAATAAATTGTCAAAACCCTTTTGCCTAAGCTCACTGTACAGCCTGAAAGACGTTAGGGGTAAGGCGTCAAAATTCACAAGGAGTTCAGTATCTAGTGTGACCCCCGTTACAAGCTATTACTGCTAAACACCGACGTCTCATGCTACAAATTAGCTTTCTGATAACACGTAGAGGGATTCTGGCCCACTCAATTCGCAGAGCACGTTCAAGGTCCCGCACGTCGTCGACGTCATGATACTCTCTTACACGACGACCTAAATGGTCCCATAGGTGTTCAATCGGTGAGAGATCAGGCGATCTTGCAGGCCAGGGGAGAAGTTGCACGTTGTTTCGACGTAGGAAACCCTGTGTGTGACGGGCGGTATGCGGGCGGGCATTATCTTGCTGGAAAATCCCCACGTTATGTTGCTGCATAAATGGCAATGCAACAGGTTTGAGGATTTCATCACAGTATCTTTGTGCATTAAGGTTGCCAGGCACAGTAACGAGTTCAGTCTTACCATCATGGTAAATCCCAGCCCAAACCATTACACTGCCACCTCCGTATCTATCTCGTTGGACAACGTTGTCTGCGTGGAGCCTCTCACCTCGCCTACGCCACACTCGAATCCTGTCATCCGCAAAGGATACATTAAACCGCGATTCGTCGGTAAATAACACATTGTTCCATTGTCTGCGTGTCCATGGACGATGCCCCCGAACCCATTGGAGCCGTTCCTGACGATGCCTATATGCGTCAACGGAATCCCGACGTAAGGCCGACACGCCTTTAGCCTTGCCGCGCAAGGTCTATTTCTCACAGTTCTGAGGCACACCCTAGTCCCAGTAGTATTCATGAGATCTCGGGCTATCTCCCCACTGGACATAAACCGGTTACGTCGAGAAAGCGTCGTGATGTGACGGTCTTCGCGTGGCGTTGTTTTCCGTGGTCTGCCTGATCTGGGTCTGTCGTTGACTCGTCCTGTTTCCCTCAGACTGTTTCTAAGGCGACTAATTGTAGACTTATGGCGATTGAAATGCCGAGCGACAGCTCTTGCCGTCATACCAGCGTGGAGCATACTTACAGCTCTGTGACGTTCTTCTAACGTCATTCCTTGGCGACGCCCCATTGGAATTTCTTCGAGTTTTAAACTGGTTATTTTGTTTGTGGTAACAGCTCAAAACAATGAGGTACATTACTCGACTCTACACGCTACCGAAATTGCCGTGCTTACGTTGCACGTGATTTTCGAGTTTCTTACGCTTCGCTGATAAAATACACGGTTTTCGAACAAACACAATAGATGTGTAAAGAGCATCGATAAGTACATCATTTACATATAAAAACGTCTTCATTCGAAAGCTCAAAAAGAAAAAATGATAGGTGTGAAAAACTTTTTTCTTTCAGTATAATTTAAGCATGTTGGGGTACACGTGACTTCATGCGGGCATCTTTAACCATATATGGCAAGTAGGTCGCTCGACTAAAGTTACTTTTTCGCTTATTTTGAACGTATTATTTTGTATAATATGCACGTAAACTATCTGCTTTCGAGATATAATTGCTGCAATTATTTTTTCCACAAAGATTTGAGTTGCTTGGGTAGTTTAAGAAATACACTTCGCGTCGGATCTAATGAAAATGCCAGTATTCATTTGATAACCATTACCTTAGATGGGTTACTTGATGACCTCAACCTTGTAGTGGTCAGTTGACGATCTTAACCTTGGAAAGGTGATTTGATTATCTTAGTCTTGGAATGGTAAGTTTGATGACATTAACCTTGGAATGGTTAGTTGACGATCTTTACATTGAATGATTAGTTGACGACCTTAACCTTCGAATGGTCATTTGATGGTCATAACCTTGGAATAGTTAGTTGATGGTCTTAACTATGAAATGATTAGTTGAAGACCTTAACCTAAAATTGATATATATAATTTGGTGAACTTAACTATGAAATGATTGGTTGATGACCTTAACCTTGGAATAGTTAGTTTGATGACCTTAACAGTAGAATGGTTCATGTAAGTTTGATGACCTTAACTTTGAAATGACAAGTTGACGATTTTAACATTGGAATAGTTATTTTGATGACCTTAACATTGGAGTGGTACATGTAAGTTTGATAATCTTAACCGTGGAAAGGTAATTTTGATGACCTTAACTTTTGAATGGTCAGCTGATGGTCTTAACCTTGTAATGTTTAGTTGATGACCTTAGCCTTTAAATGATTAGTTGATGACCTTAACATTGGAATAGTTAGATGATGACCTCAACTTTGGAATGATTAGTTGATGATCTCAACTTTGGAATGATTAGTTGGTGACATACCCGTGACTGTTTTAAAATAATCTCTAAAATAAAGGTTTTGTCATTCTTGTTCCCAGAATCTTGATGACCTCTGGATACGAGAATGGGATTTTGTGCATAAGTGACTTATGGTCGTTTCTCCACTAAGTCATTTCTCCCCTGGTCATTTCTCCACTTTTTAGTAGTCATTTCTCCACTTTTATATATAATAGGTTTATATAAGATATAGGTATGTTATTGAATTATGTACATGTTAATTTTGTAAATAATATTCATTTTGAACTAAAATAGTTTAATTTAGAATGTTTATTTAGTATATTATGATAAATAAATTGTATTATTTTGGTGAAAATTTTTAATATTGAATTGCAAATGAAAATGTAAATTTGTATGTTATTTAGTATATTTCTTACAATAAATTTTTAGTAACTGACTAAAAATGAAATATTTAAAATGTAAAAAGGAATGATAATTTTGCTTGTAAATAAAATGAAATAAATCAATTCGTTCAGTGTCTTTTTAACCACATAGTTTTGATAAAAGGTTATAGTATAAATGCATGGAAATAATTGTATAAATCACTACATATGAAATTGCTTGAGTTATTTCAAGGAAAATTATTATATAAATTAAGAAAATTGCATTAATTACCACTGTTTAAGGAAAAAAATGATGAAAAATAAATTTGTACTTAACAAGTGCAAATAAGAGCAACAATTTTCACTTAGAATTGATTTGATTAAACACATCACATTCAATGACACTTTATAAACCAACAAAATATTTGTATAAAAACATGCTTAAATAATATCAGTTTGTACTTTTAATTGATATAATGTTTCAATATAACAATCCAATAATAAGAGTAATTATCACCTTACACAATAAACCTATTATAACCTATTATAACCCTATTATATATAAAAGTGGAGAAATGACTACTAAAAAGTGGAGAAACGACCAGGGCTCTCTGACGGACAATATAATTTACTCGCGGTGGCAGTGATCTAGTCTATATGATTTTAAAATAAAGGGAAATAACCGCTACGGGGAGTGCTTTATCCACTGCTATAGTTTTTTTTATTCGGGATTGTTTTAGGCCGTATCTTCCGTCGTCGTGTGCGCACCTGTCAAACATGGCCGACAGTGCAAAACGAGAGAAGATAGCGGCTGCTCGGAAAAAGGTTAGATTTACACGTACTGCTTGACCTCAATAACGTTATCACTGAGTGAAACTATTAGATTATTAATTGAGTTACCAAAATCTGTCTAGTTTGTGCTGTGTTTCTGTAAAATTTACCGTAAATCGGCGTTTACAAGGTTTGTTTTCATTTTGTCCGGCCTCTGAAAAATGTCTGATTTAGTGATTAAACATGAAATCTTTCCTCTCTGTTTGTTAATTGTTGAATTATCTTTCATTAAACTACTTAATGGTAACACCTACCACGTCCTCATTTGATTCAACAATCTGGCTGTCAGAGTTACTGTCCTAACTCGCTGTCTCTGTCCAGAGCTGTAAGGGTGGCAAGAGTTGAAGTTGAGAAGTGGGTTCACTCAAGGGCCCGAAGGGGTAGTTGCCCTGGAGGGGTTAGGACAACTCAACCCGAAGACAAGTCAACCCCAAAAAACTCAACCTGCAGGTCAGGACAGCTCGCCCCCCACAAAAGGACAAGTCAACCCGAGGACAACTCAACCTGTATCCTATAATATAAGGCTGCGGCTAGAGTTACGGTACCATAGCTCTAGACTCAGGTTCTAGAGTTACAGAAGTTCTGCGCCCTTAACAAATCACGGATTTTCACGGAAATCACGGATTTTCATATTTTATGTAGTTTTTTACTAATTTTTTCTCTAAAAACGTACAATTATCGGGAATTCTTAGCGAAATATACGTAATTATCCATAAAATCAACATATTTTGCTATAATGATCGTCCGTAATTGGTAAGATGAAATACTTGATTGTCCGACTTTTCCGCCAATAGTCCATGATATTAGCATAGAATCCGTGAATTCCGGATTTTCCATGATTCTCCGTGATTTTCGGAATTTCCGTAATAATCCGTGATTTATCAGCATTTGATCCGTAATACACAGAAACACATAATAAAAACAAAATTGATTGAAATTTTTACATTTAATTTCTACATCTTAGACATTTTATAGATTTTGATTGTTTAATTTGTCTTTCAGATAATTTAATTTCTTGGCATAATGGATGAAACCATTGCTGACACTTGGTGCAAATAAACATGAATCCTTCATCAGGCATTCGACATGTACAAAACACAGGAAAATTATGAGCCTGTGTGTACTCCACACTTCGTTTGATTGGACAACTTGGGAATTCTGGCATGTAACCATCATGTATACATTTTAATAAATGGTCACGCATTTTGTCATTTTTATAACTTATTTTAACGGGGTCGTGTCCATGGGCCAAAGAAACTGCAAATGCAATTGCATACAAACCACAATCGTTTGAATTGGGCTGAACGTCATTATTCATGAAACGCATGTTTATTGTTTCATTAGGTGTCAGGATAATGTTTGCCACACAACGTTCCACGCTTGTTGACACTCTCATGCTGTATCCACTGTCATACATTCTTATGATTGGACATGAAGCATCGTTGTCACTTGCAACAGTTACCCAATGAAGACCTCCGTCTCTTGGATGGGTGTTGAGAATCTGAATAAAAGAGTCAGATACTGGTCTGAAGCAAGGCTTTTGGGCGTAAGTCACCCATGGAAAAAGTAGTGTCGTAACTTAAGAGCTGATCTTCTTTTGGTATAATTTGTAAAATTACATTTAAATCGTCCAATATACCTGGCATTGCTGCAACACAGACAAGATCTGGATACGTGGCTATGTAGTGTATGAAGTCTTCCTCATATGCTAAAGCCTGCAAATTTATGAGCGCATCTTTTGTTGGACGGCTTTCTGCTCTCACCTTTTCTCTAATATAATGAATTTGTCGCACATTTGTTGGTTTTTCTGTCACTGGCGCGGCATCTGATGTTGTTTCTTTATACAATTTATGTGCCGACTTGTCAGTGTTTTCTTTTATAATTTCTTTAATTTTTTCTGTGACGGATGGCTTTGTTCTGATGTTAATTTTTGTTTGACGTAAACTGTTGCCATGTGCCTTTGGTAAAGACAACTTTTCGTCTCCAATATAATGTAAAATGACAGTGTTCGGATAATCGGCCGATAAATAAATCTCTTTTCTAAATCTTTTGTCAGTTATTCTCCGCTTACCTTCTGTTTTCAAAAATAAATAAAAATACTTCTTAGTAATCGGTCCGGTCCTGCCACGGATTTTCCTTGACCCTTCACAAGAAAAATTATGTCCATCGGCTACCCAGTCTTTGATTTCAGCAAGATTGTCGGGTCTGTATACATAAACTTCCCCTCCTTTAGGCCTAAACGGAACCTGTTTATTACAGGAATGATACAAAAACAGATGATCCACATCCGCGATTGATAGCGGAGAGAGCCTATTGCTCGAAATCGGATCTTCTTTTTCTGGGTAATCAATTTCCATTACGAAATGTTGCTTGTAATGTACTTCCCGCCATTTTTACGTTGCTAAGACGTTCACTTAACAACGTCACAACGTGAAAAAATACACGACGCACCGTCGTCTGTTATGTCTAAAAATAGATTTCCGTGATTTGTCAAATTGTTCATAAAATATCCGTGTTTTGTCATGTCTAAAAATAGATTTCCGTAAAAATCGTCCGTGATTTGTCATTTTTTAGTAGATAATCCGTAATTTGTTAAGTCTAAAAATAGATTTCCGTAAAAAATCCGTGATTTGTCATTTTTTTAGAAGAAAATCCGTAATTTGTTATGTCTAAAAATAGATTTCCGTAAAAATCGTCCGTGATTTGTCATTTTTTAGTAGATAATCCGTAATTTGTTAAGTCTAAAAATAGATTTCCGTGAAAATCGTCCGTGATTTGTTATATTATCCGTATATAAATTGGAGTGATATGTGATTTCCGTGAAATCCGTGATTTGTTAATCTCCGAAGTTCTGTAACTAAAAGTTCCAACCCTTGCAAGGATAGGCTAGAGTTACGGAAGTCAAATAGCATGTGTATGTTTCAACTTTTAAACATCGGAAAACTTGTTTATATTCAAATATTTACCGATGTGACTTATCCTATTGTTATCACACGCGCCATTTTGGATATTATGCCTCTTTCTCATTACTCCGTGCCTTCTCATTCGATTCGTGCCTTAGTTAAAACGGTATATCAACACGCGCGTACATCGCGCATGTCCGAATTCTATGCAAGTTTGTTGCCTTCGACCTGCTCAATCAGTTTACAGAAAAATATTCAGAACTAACATGTAATATTGCTTGAAGAACAAAAATCAATATGTTCTTATCACTATTTTGCCCAAAATTGATAAAAAATAACCATATTTCGCTAATTTGATGCTAAATCTATCCTGACCTACTTGTATTAAATTTTCTTTTACACATGGCAGCCACTGTTTTTGTGTGTGCAAGTATGACTCGTTTCATTGGTTGACCTATTTTGCCTGGCTAGGGGGTTCAGTGCGGGGTATTGATTTGCACTCACTATTTAATTAGCTCTTTAAGTTGGCGTTAATTAGGTCTGATTTAACTTATTAAAATCGGTTGCAACGGATAATCCAAACATTTTTTGTGGTTTTATAAAAAGTCCATTAAATTCCTTGTTTATTGTTGACTGTTTTTGGACCTCTCAATATATTTTAGTTCTAGAATTTACATTATAAAGATAGTTATACATAGTTACAAATATACCTGTGATTGTCTACATTCTAATTAAAGTGAAAAAAACAATATTTATCGTACAAACACCTGATCTCGTTCCTCACCTGATTTCGGTCCTTTCATAAAAAAGTTGTTTACTTTGCTATTTTATTGCGTATGACGTCATCAATTCGTGTGCACAATGTCAAGTAAACAATCAACGCAACTACAACTGTCAAACGAGAAAAATGCGCAAGAGGTTTTTAGAATGAAAATTTTGTGATAGTGAATATTTTTCAGTAAATCCTTATTACCTTTTTCTGCTCTGTCAGTACAATCCATTAAATATTGTTTAAAAGTATGTTATAATAAAAAAAGCACATGGCAGGTAGCCCTTGCTCATAAAGTCACGTGACAGTCATGTGGCAGCTAATTATGACGTCACAAAGAGCCAAATACGGTAGAAGTGCGAAATTAGGTCATCTATTTTTAGCCGCCATGACAGTTTTCAGAAAATGGTCGTGTTTTTTTTGGAAGAATTTGGATTTGTTTTAAATATAAAATATCAGCAAGTATATGATAAACAAATGGAATATAGATTAAAAGGTTCGTTTTTAATGTATTTTTCTGAAAGTATTGTTGCATTAATTAGAAATGGTTCATTGAGTCCTTAGAGGTGCGAGAACCCGTGTGTCCACCAAAACTTTTCTCTAGTTATAAGTTTTAAACATTAAAATCTGCTCTAAGCACCGTTGAAACAAAGTTATTTCTAGATATACAATAGCTTCAACACTAACATAATTCAAGAGTAAGAAAAATAATACACCCCCCCTGTGGAGCCCCAATATGTATAGACCAAAGTCAAGGACACGAATCCATTGAGAAACAAACAGTTGATTGACATGGATTATACGCAGCATTGAAAAAAGGTGAAAAAGTTAGTTTAAGTGATAGTTATTCAAGTTTTTTTGCTTAAATTGTTGATTTAGATGTTGGTACACAATATATTTATACTTGTGACCCGATTTCCTAATCCATCTACCGCGCATGCGCAAAAATAAAGGTTAAGGGGCACGAACTAACGAAAAGAGAGCATACTAATAAACTTACCTGATCATGCTGATGTTTGATATACGGCGATATGTCCTTGTCACTTTGTAATTAATGCTATTGCTAACTAAGACATTTATAACAGTTTGCAAACAAATTAGTGCTTTAAAATCAGAACCATTAAGACATACCATTCTACTTTGATTATTGCGTATGACTTAATAACGTCAATATGAAATTTAATTACAAAAATAATGTTTAAGTAACATTTGTTCAAGTATATTGAATAAACAGAAATTCAATTTTAAAATAATATTAATGTTACATATTCTATTTGCAATACATGCAACACAATTGACACTATATTTACACAATCTTCACTTTTGTTGCTCTTCTAATTTTTAAAAACTCTAAACACAAAAGATAACTTTTATTTCATTTACAAATATTTTCCATTATCGATAAAAATACATTAAATATCTTTTTTATGATGAATAATTAATAGATGTGATACGGGTTGAGTTGTCCTCGGGTTGAATTGTCCCAACTTACGAGTTGAGTTGTCCCAACTTACGAGTTGAGTTGTCCCAACTTTGGGTTGAGTTGTCCTCAGGTTGACTTGTTCACGGGTTGAGTTGTCTCGGACCCCCCCCCCTGAAGTGGAAGTCACCTTCCACAGGCCAAAGTTGTATTATCAATGGTTTCATGTAAGCATGATCAAAATAATTGCATATTGAGCCGACTATGAACTGTGCAACCAGTGGTGATCACAGGAACCCAGGAGCTGTCCAAACATGCAAATTTAGTTAAATAAAATGAGTGAATGTTATCTCCCTTTTAGTTGATTAAAGAAGGACCATAAGTAGGCAACTAGAATTTAGAAAGTGGAAAAGACTTTTCCTCTTTTCTGTATCATTTTACATTTTTGCTTGGTGATTTTCCAAATGGTACAATACATAAGTACATAGTTGTACATACACAATATTTTCTACTTACAGTTAAAACAGTTTCAAAAATCAGGAAAGGGACCAAAGTCTAGAGAAAGTACATCTAGTCCAAAACCAAAGCATCAGAAAAGTGAAATAAATAGTCAGAGTAATAAGAGTTCTGACATTTCATCGGTTAATAAAGAGGAGAGTGTGGTACAAAATACTGTGAACCTTGAACCTATTGCCTACAGTGATACAAAGGGGGCTAACTCAGTAGATACTTGCCAACAAAACCAGGAAGTGATATCTGTGGATTCTGTAGTTCCTCACAACAATTCCTCAACACAAATTGAAAATAGTGCTGGGATTGTTGGAAATTCCGAAGGTGATTTCGTGGACGAGAACAAAGATAACTTTGATTCAGTTCCTGAGAAAATTTCTGCGAAACCAGAGCTTGATAAAACATCACCCACTTACAGTCATCCATCACCAACTAGTCAAGTAAGCTCCTTTATAAGTGTAGTGTTCTGTACTTGTGGCTTGTTTATAATATACATCCTTGCATGTCCTAACATTTTATTTATTATATATAGTGAAAGTTTTAGATTATATCTTTCAAAATAAAATCTTCTTTTTTGATACAAAAAAATGCTGTATCATTAATATAAAGTATTTAAAAGCACTACCTTTTGTGTTTTCAGTTAAAACATAATTTCATAGTGCTTATTATAAGCTGCTTTTGGGGTTTTTCCTTTTTCTTCATGTACCCCTCATCATTTGTGTAGTGCATTAGTGTGAATAGTATTTTTAAGTAACCTAATAGATTTAAACTTGGCTTTGATTGACTCTCAAGCTAATGTCAACAGTTCAAATTCAATGAAAATTCAAGTTAAATTATGTCTTGAAAGTGTTTGTACAACTTTCAGCTCTATACCAACATAGGTGTGGATTCGGTCATGTTGAGTTCAATTGTTTTTTTAGATACAGTACTGTTTATTACTTGTGATATTCTGAGGATATCTTTTTTCTTTTGTAGAGCCCATTTCAAGTAAACTCATCTCCAGATTTCAGGTAAGAGTACTGATTAAATATTTAAGCCTTAATGCTTGTTTTAGAAATCAGAAAGTAAAAGGCAAGAAGGGGCTGGATTAATCAGTTGGACGCAGGTTTCAATGTGACTATATATAAAGGGGAAGGGTGCAACTGCCTATATTCAAATTATTCATTGACCTGAGCCAGAACAATCGATAAAAAGTATTTTATTTCAAAATTATTCACTATTTTCTTTCACATTGCATTGCAATTACGACAATTTTTTTTATGTTGATCTTTAATGTTACTTTAGGTATATGAGATAGCACTAAAATTATGATTAATGTACAAGCTTGAACACTTATATCACACTTAATATGAAGATAACCATTATTAATATTGATTAATGTTACATACATACCAAAAGCTTTCTTGTCAAAATCCTATGTTGAACTTCCTCATATCTAACATGGATATATTTGTTTGTGGACAAGTGAACATTTCTATCCCGCTAGTCTGTAAACAGTAATCTATCAATATCTGTAATAAAGCAGTTGGTAGCATGCCAAGATTTGGAATCTCATGTCCTGAAGGGGGTATGGGTTTGAATCCCACCCAGGGAGGTTATACCCTTCCATGAAAATTTGACAATAATGTAAATTTTCCTCCATTGATTAGATAATATGGAGAAGTTTCTGGCCTTGTGGAAGGGTAGGTGAGTACTGGTTATAGACAAGGGTCCAGGAAAACAAGGTTAGGTGCGCTGGACCTAAATTGTGTTGACACGGTGTTAAATCCAGTAAAAAAAAACTATAATAAGATTTATTTTAGCATGATTAAATAATCTACGTATGTATACCATGATTGTAATGTTCACATAGGCTGAACAGGTGTGCTGAGGTGGTTACAAAGTAATTGGACTGGTGATCATTGAATAGCCAGCTCTGCATTGGTTCAAATCACAAATGTCGTCAAACCTTCCTTGTTTTTTAAGCACCACTCTTTTGCTTAAGTATTGCAAGTGAAGTACATGTATAGTGCTTGCTCTTAAAATGATCTGTTTAAAACAACAACCACTGTTTCATAGACTGCAAATGTTATCCAACCTGTTGCTTTAAGTATTGTGTGGCACTGAACAACAGATCTTCAGTTCATTCTGACAAAATGTTAACCTTATTTTAACCTATTGAAAAATAAGCTATTTTACATACATTTTACATAAATTTAAGACTTAACATTAATTTTACTGTAATTTTTAGGCGCAGATGTCTAAGCCAACTTTTGACCTATATTTTAACCAATACAATTTGCTCTACCATTCGTATTTGTCCAATGAAATTCTCTTCTGGTATTGAGAAATAATCAAGATATATGATACCATTGGTTGTCCCAAAATTAAGTTCAGTATACCGGCCTTTTTTTCCTTATATAACAGGGGCCGTTACCAGGCCCCTTCCCTCTTGAAATTTCTTTAAAATCATGCAGTTTTCCCCAAATTTGGAGTTTACCTTGAATATTTTGTTCTCCTTTCTATGAAATTGTGATAAAATTTCCCCAAATGTTCTATATATAAAAAGGCCCCAGGTCCCTTCCCCAAGTACTGAAAAAAGCTCTGATAGTATACAGTCCCATATTGTTAATATGCAGGAACATTTTGTGAATCTGAGATTTTATTGTAGTTTGAAGTCGTATTCGCTGACTATCATTAAATTAATACTTCAAACTAAAAATGAATGGTCAACCATGCACTGTGCTATATATTTATAAAGGTATTTCTTAAATCACCCGGCTAGCTCAGTTGGTAGCTCACAAGTCTACCGATTGAGGGTTTGTAGGGCATACTTTCGTGGAGCTTGTTCATGAAATTATTTTTATGGCCATTCTCCCTTCTATCAATGATTTGAATTATGTAGGGCAGTTGTCAGTCACTGACGAAAATGTGTGCTTAGTAGTTGGTTGACAGCTAAATCCAGAGATTTAACCTTTCAGTAACAGTGAGTAGGTTGACTGACCGCTGTTATATGACCTATACAATTTATTGCTATGGTGTTTAACCCAACAAACAAACACTTGAAGATATTTCTTATTTCATTCTTATAGAAATAAAAGAGTACGATCATACAACTCCAATATGGCAGCCAGGTACATTGTTACTTTATATTGTAAATGAACCTAACATTATTAATTTATAATGCATGTGTTGGGTTTATTGTTACACTCTTTACTCTTGTTACTGTTGTTTTTTCTACTTATTAATTCTACTACTGTATTTTTATCCCTAGTCCCAGTCAGTATGATGTTTATCTTTAACCTCCAAGCTCTTTATTTGCTCAGATGGTTTAGCGCCATACAGTTGAAACTCAATCTCTTTGTATATTGAGTTATGACCATTTTGCGCTAAATCCCCTTCTGACCAATTTCAATATTGCATACTTCTGTTGGCCATGTTGTATTAACAAACAGGGTTTGACCCTTACTATATTAAGTAATTAACCAAGGATCCTGAGGGAACACTGGTCAGTTTTTCAGAGATTCTTCTTTAACTGTAGGAATTCCTCCAATAATAGACAAAAATTTAGGGACAGATTTGCACCAAAAAATTGTGCTAAACGGTGGGAGCTCAAATTTGCGTAAGAACAGCGCAGTTTAAAGAGATCCTAATGGAATCCCTAACTAAGCATCACTGGGATTCCTACACTGGGATTACTTTTCGGATTAGGGCTGTCACGATACACCAAAAGTGTATCCAGATATATTGCAATACACCAGCATCGTACTGTGATACGTACCATGATGTATTGTGGGTTTTTAGATTCATTATGCTTAGATTGAATGACCAATAGAAAAAACTGACGTATCACAACTTCAAGTCGCGAAGGAATTAAAGGAATTGCCGTTGAATTAAAAAAAATATTGACAAATACCAGTTTGTCAAATTCGTACCATGGTTGGTATGGCCGCAGCTGCGTATTGCATACCAATGGTATACAGGTATATTGTGACAGCCCTAACTGGGATCCTCTGTAACCCAATAATTCATTTATAGTGATTGTTAGTGTGGAACCCTGAACAATTGGCTGTTTATGACCATAATCATTCTCTGTTTGATATAATAAGCATGTCATATAATAAAATGCATGATATAATAATGCAGTTGTTTGCATGGTAGCATGCTCAACTTTAAATATGGCAAACTGGGTTTGACTCCATACCACTTCTTGTCATACCTTTCTTTGAAAATTTGAAACTTCACACATGTCTACGGGGTTACTGATGGAGGTCAAATGCCAAGTTGCATAACTCTAACATAACTTTTGACTGTATTATGGCCCTTTTACATTAGAAATTTCTTAGTTATGTTTTTTAAGCAACATTTGATCTTTGAAACTACTGAAGGGATTCACTTGAAACTTCACACATGTTTACAGAATTACCATTAGAGGTCAAATACCAAGTTGCATAACTCCAGCATGACTTTTGGTTGTTGCTGTTGTTGACACACCAGAATAGTTGAGCGCGCTATCCGTGGATTGATATTGTTACCTTTCTTCTGAGTTTACATAATATATGATTATGAATTTGTACTCTCGCATGAGTTCATTTAATAATGTTCATTATTGAAGATAGTGGTCCAGTGGTAGGATGCATGTTTTGGGATGAGAGGTCCTGAGTTCGAACACTACTAGCTATTACTAGGGGCTCTGCTTATTTCCTTAAGCAAGAAATTCACCTTCAGTTGTTCCACCCTACCCAGGTGTAAATGGGTACTGTCAGAAGTTACCTGCTTGAGGGTGATTTCAATGATCAGTTGTTATTGTACAAAATTGTAAAGTGGCATGAACATGTATATGGAAGCAGGCTTTAAACCGCTTTTTAATTCTTACTGATCATTGAATGTAGCATTGCTTATTAAATAATATGAAGTTAGATGAATTATTCTTAGTATTTTGTTTTTTTTCGCATGAACATTTAATCTTGTTGTTTTCTTCTGCCATTTTGTTTACATTAATTATTATACCCCCACTTCAAAGAAGAGGAGGGTATACTGTTTTACCCTTGTCCATGCGTCTGTCCGTTACAAAATTTCTGTCGCAGTTTTTTCAGCAACTATAACATGCAGCAGCCTAATACTTTGCATATTGCTTCATCCCATAGTCCCATGTGGTGTAAAGCGATTTCATGCTCCTTGCTCATCTACTTCCTGTTTGTCGCATATTTTCAGATTTTTGCGGGGGTATCACTAGTGAGCATTAGCTCACAGATTTACTTGTTGAATGTAGCATTGCTTATTAAATAATATGAAGTTTAGTGAATTATTCTTTGTATTTTTATTTTTTTTATTTTTTGGCATGAACATTTTTTTTCTTGTTATATTCT
Organism: Mactra quadrangularis; assembly: GCA_025267735.1. Taxonomy (NCBI): domain Eukaryota; kingdom Metazoa; phylum Mollusca; class Bivalvia; order Venerida; family Mactridae; genus Mactra; species Mactra quadrangularis. The sequence continues at coordinate 5,258,633 of CM046311.1, read as the reverse complement.
TCTGCCATTTTGTTTACATTAATTATTTTGTTTTTCTCTCTTGTACATAGTGTAGCTTCATTCATTGAAAATGTATCAAACTTCACTTGTTTTTTTAAAATGGTAACTGCCTACGCTGGTAACCAATTTCTGCTGATTTTTTTATTCTATATTGACAGCCCTTTATAAAGAATTCAGGAGATTGTTTCTAAATTAGAAAGAGTGATTGCTAATATTTGCTAACTAATGAAATGTTTATTCATTATAACATTTTGATTAACTGATGATTGTGTAATTGGGCTTGATATAAATTTTAAAAGGAGGCTGCCTGGTGCGGGTGTGGCATACTTTTGCAGAGCTTGGTTATGAAATTATTTCTATGGCCATTCTCCCTCCTACCAATGATTTTTAATTATGTAGGGCAATTGTCATTCACTGACGAAAGTATGTGCTTAGTAGTTGGTTAACAGCTAAATCCAGAGATTTAGCCTTTCCAGAAGGAGTGAATAGGTTGACTGACCGCCGTTATATGACCTATTCTATGTGTTGCTAGGGCGTTAAACCCAACAAACAAACAATCCATCATTTGATAATTTGTCAATCAATACAACTATTCATATAGTCAGTATAAGCTGCTATCTTGAAGCTGTTAAATACTAACTAGTTGTTTCATTATAAGTTGTCAAAAACAAGGGCCTGGAAAAAAATATTTGAATTTTTGAAATTTGACTGAATATTAGAATGTTGAAATTTTCAAACTTGAAAATGAGTATCTATAAGTAATATTTGAACATAAAAAACATTACTCGGTTTTGAAATTCCAATGAAGAAAAACATGTATTGTTTGTTTTTTCAAAACATGAATAATTTCACGGTGAATGCGTTTGTTGAAATTACTGTCGTAATACATCCATGAGTTTCCGAAAGTGTTTATTATGATTGAGTAAAGCTGCTTATGCCGTATGATATGTTTTAGTCAAAATTTTTATTATAACAATTTGGCAGCGAGTACAAAAACAATGCATTCAGTCACCGTGAAATTATTCAAGCTTTGACTAGTGTCGTACCGATGATCGGGAATAATCGATTAATGACTAGTTGGAAGCTTACAATTCTGATAATCGATTAAACTTTATCATAATCGATCATCGGTTAGAAGGAGGATAGGCTATTTAAGGACAATAACATAATTATGTTCATGTATATCTGAACTGTTATTAAAAATGTTTTAAATACATGTCATTTGAGTCTGACTTGTATTGGACACTGATATATCTTGTTCAAGTTCCAAAAATACAGCTACTATACTAGTCAAGGGAACTAGGCAATCGATCATTTATTTTTATCAATTTCTTTGATTTTTAATTTTTATTAGGTTTTTGACACATTTGACTAAAGAAAAAATATTTCCTAATCCATAGTACATGAATTTTATAAGGATTCACAGTAAAACATGCATGCAAACACAAACTTATCAGGAACCGATTATAATCGGAAGAATCGCATCGACAACAGAAACCAATTCCAACTGATGATCGATTACGATTTTCAGCCGATGTCCCACCACTAGCTTTGACAGTTGAGAAAAAAAACGGAATATACATTGACATTATTTTATCACATGTTAATGACCACATGTAATAAAGTATAAATATTTAATTTCAGGCCTACAGCATCTACTGAAAGTTTACAACAGTTATCTCGTCAAATTAATGGAATTCTTGCTGAGGTAAGCTTGATACATTCGTACACTTGGTTGATATGAAGCTCAAATCTTAAATGATTGTCTTTGGAAAACCTTTCTTGTAGTGATAACCTATCACATTTTGGAAAAAAATTGAAAAGTAAAAAATATGTTGTTTTTTCAGTGAGGGTCCAGCCCCCCCTGACCCCCTCCCCTAGATCCATCTATGATAGGGCATTAACACCGTGGTCAAAATAATACTAATTAATAACATTGAGAAAGAATGATTTAAACAGGGTCCTAAAATGTATATTGTGTGTTTGAATCCTGGCTTGGACCTTCTTAGAGTTTCGTCTTAAAAATTTCTACAGCCATTCTCCAACTTTCATGTACCTTTTGTATTAAAATGGGCAATTGTCAGCAATTTTTTGTCTTTTATTGAAGAAATCCCTAACATTATGGAGAAATCCCTTGAGTAACTGACTAGGGATTCCATTGGGATTCATAGTAAAAATGGTTAGTGTCAAACACTGTTCATGGGTGACTATTTTCCTGACTAACCCTGAAGCTCATGATATGTTTACTTTAAAAATCATTTTTCCTACATGAAAGTTGTTGATTTTATTACATAATTTTACCTTATTGACCAAATTCAGGAATAAGAAGATATTTTAAATTTTCATATACATTGTATGTTCAAGACAACTATTTTGATATTTTATTTATATGCCGCGGCCGTGGCGTAGTGGTTAGCATGTCTGACTTCGAATCCGGAGATCCGGGTTCGAATCCCGGTCGCGGCAGGTCATACCCTATACATGAGTTGTCAGCCTCGTGGTAGGGTAAGTTAGTACTGGTGATAGAAAAAGTGTCCAGGAAACCTGTAGTAGGAAGAGCTGGCTGTCGTGTATATGACCTATATAAAAAAAAACAATTATTCATAGTGGTATATAATCTTGTTGTTTTTGTTGTTTTCAGTCACCAGTAGGTTTTGAGGTAGAACAGAACCACTCAGATATTTTAGAACTAGAAAATAGAAACAGAGAACTTGCTGCCTTGTTAGCACAACATTCACAGACTAATGAACAATTAGTCTCACAAAATGAACAGATTGTAAGTTATGCTAAGGCCATTAGAATTTTATTATTAAAAATTCATTCAACTGCCCGGCTAGCCCAGTCGGTAGCGCACAAGTCTACTGATTGAGGGGTCGTTGGTTCGATCCTTGGGCAGGGCATACTTTCGTGGAGCTTGGTCATGAAACAACTTCTACGGCCATTCTTCCTCCTACCACTGATTCTAAATCATGTAGGGCAGTAGTCAGTCACTGGCAAAAGTATGTGCTTAGCAGTCTGTTAACAGCTAAATCCAGAGATTTAGCCTTTCCAGGAACAGTGAGTAGGTTGACTGACCGCTGTGATATAACCTATACAATGTGTTTTTACGGCGCTAGACCCTACCAAAAAAAAAAGAAAAGTTTCATCCCTGCCTACCCTGCCCAAAAACCCTTGCCCCTTTACTATTAATTTTGATTCAGAAAAAAAATGGTTTTTGCAAAATTGCATAAATTTAAGTTCCTATTTTAAAACATGTAACTGGCAAAAATAAATGTTTTTAATGGTTGTTAATTTAACATCAGAAGAGCAAAGAATTTTGCAATTATATTAATAAAGTATTAAAATAATAACTATTATATGATAATCTGACTAATAATATAAAAGGTTTTTCTCTTTGTAAAAAATGCTGAAAAAATGAAATCGAGAGAATTCAGTGTTATGAAATTTCTGAGCTTTCACTATTTAAATATTGTGCACCTCTTTTTAACAGAGACAACATGCCATTGGTTTACAATCTCAACTAGAAAAGGAAAGATCTGAAACCCAACAACGTTTAAATAAAGAATTAGGACCATTGAAAGAACAATTACAGGTAAGAATTATGAGTTTTACATTGTATATTTTAACCCTTTCAATGCTGAATACTCTATGTAATTTATATAAAATCTGTTTATTTCAGTATTTTGACAGTAGGCTTTCAGTATTGTCAAAACTTCCAACTTCCATCCATGTAAATGAAAGTAAATCTCTTCTGAGTGAGCTACTTGATTGATTGAATTAGTTTATGTTAGAGGGTTTGCTATACTTTGATTGTGATATTCCTCAGGCTATTTTGGGCCCAATATCGGCTCTATTCCCCTCTCCATAAAGAGTGTGTTTTTCAATTTTTTCTGTAACATTTTCCCTCTATCCTTAGAATTGCAAAGTACATGTTTTCCCCATTAAAAAGGTTGCACCCCTTTTCCCTTAGAAATGGGAATAGTTGTATTTTCATGTACAAAGTACATGTTTTACCAAGAAAGAGGCCCCACCACCTTGAGAAATGGGAACAACTGTTGTATTTTAAGTTTTTATGAAGTACTTGAAGTTTAATTTATATTTGTATATTTTAGGTTCATATACAGACTATTGGTATACTTGTTGCTGAAAAAACTGAACTACAGTCTCAACTTGGACAGTCACAGAAAATAGCAGATCAAAGAATTAGTAAGAATTAATCTCAACTTTCTAAACATTAATGTGCTTCATTAGCTTCAAATATTTTTTCTGATTTTTATCAAACTTTTACTTTGTTAAAAAAACTAGCTAAGCTACATACTATTTAGCTACTGCATTGTAATTGTACCCCCCCCCCCAAAAAAAAAAAAAAAACCCTAAAAAATTGGGGTGGGGGATATTTGGGAGTCTGTTTGTTGGTCGGTTGGTTAGGCCGTCAGTTGGTCAGTCTGTTCTGTAGCTTTTTGCAGTGTCCATTCAATTTCTCAGCTCCTACTTTACAGTGTTTGGTTCAAATTTCACACATACACCAGATTTCAAGAAGACATGTGCATATTAGATAGAGGCCCACATGGAAGATTGGATTTATCCAAATGTGTAGCCTCTTAAAATAAAGTCTTTATTATTATTATTATTATATTTTTTGGTTATGGACCATTGATTTTTATGTTGAGTTATGGCTCTTTGATGAAAAATCTTGTCCACTCATTTCCTCAGCACCCAATTTCTTGACAAACACATATTATCAGATTCAGTGATAGGTCTAGTTGAAGTTAACCCGGATTTGAAAATTTCTGTAGTATCTCTTATGCATATTCTCTACTCATATACTATTATATGTAGTGATCCAGTGGTAGGATGCATGCTTAGGGATCTAGAGGTCTGGATTCAATCACTACTTGGGGTACTGCTAATTTCCTTGAGCAAGAAATTAACCTGCAATTGTTCCTCTCCTTCCAAGTGTTAATGGGTACTGTGATGGATCGCCTGCCTGATGATCAGGAGTTATGGTGCAAGTTTGTGAAGTCAGCTGAACATGTGTGTGGAAGCAGACTAAAAACTGCACTTTAACTATTTTAGCCAGAATTTTCAACGAAAAAATTTGACTTTTAGTTTGGCAATACTTGGGGGAGCAGGCGGACAGATTGGCATCCAGTGTCGTTAACAATTGCATTAAGTTGTTTTCTTTACCATATATTTCTGCCATATATTATCAGATCTTTATGAAATTTCATACAATGATAACATACCATACCATGAACAGAATTAGTAAGTAACCACAACTCTACCTGCCTTTATTATGGATTATTTCCCATTGTATTTTTTGCATTAAAGTTTTTAAATCTGGCTTTAATGTGGTTTCCACATTACATTTCTTGTTTTATAGGTGAAGTAGAAGATTTAACCGGTAGATTAAAAACTTCAAGACAAAGAATTACAGATTTAGAGCGTAGTCTTTCGACTACAACATCTTCTAGTCAAAAATTAGAACAGGTAAATTATTTATTTTTATCTCAACTGTTAGGAGAATAGTTGGGCTATCGTTATTTTGAATTTCTTAGAAGGGTATAACCTGCCTGAGTGAGGCTAGAAACATCAACTATCTATGGAAATTATATTTGAAGTCTTGTGGCTAGCCTAGTGGGGTAACCCTTCTTGGTTAAGTTATTAGATGCAACATTTTTTATATCTTTGAAACTACTGAATGAGTTCACTTGAAACTTAACACATGTCTAAGGGCTAATTGTTGAACTGCTCTTGTTCTTTCATTACTTGATCCAGACTAGCTTTGTAGTAAAATCTTTGGGTCATTTTCTTTTTATATTTTTATTGGGTTTAATGTCATGTCAACAAAATTGATGAATGTTTTATGTAGACTAACTCACCTAACCTAGCTTTCCTGGGCCTTTGTCTATTAACTCCTGTGACCGCATGGCGGAGAACTTCTCCAAGTTCCTTATTAATGAAGATTAGTGGACATTATTTTCACATATTATAAAAGAGTATAAACAACCTTGGTTTGGGGTAGAAATAGCAACCTCTTCAAGACACTTGATTTGAAATTCTGTGTGTAGCCTACTAGTCCGATGACCTAGGTTAAATACTTGGACTTGTTTACATTTTATTTAGTTTAGAGCTGGGCTCAAATTAATGCTTGCGTACACCCGAAATGCAAGTGGATTTTAAAAATTGATAGTAACTTTAATTTTAACTCCCAATTTTTGGCAAGTTTAAATGCCCACTAATTAGGCTCAAATCAGCACTTAAACCTCAAGATAGATTGATAGTATTACTAGTAATTAAAGATTCACTGTAAAGACATGTTTATATTCTTTGTCTATCATACGATAAAGCCCTTGCTCTATCTATGTTTACATAGTGTACTATGTTGTTTTGATGTTGCATATATGAACAGTTACTATGAATGCTAATGAAGTTTGGAGAAAAATGCGAGTGATTTTTTTCATTTTAGGAGTTGAAATAAAATCAACTCAAAGTCCATTTTTTTTGTTAAACTTTAACCCTGGTGCAGAGATACTTTAAGACCCTAATTTAAAAACTTGATGATGCTGAAAATAGATAAAAGTAGAATTAACTATTTGTGATAGTATGTATAATACAAAAGTACATTTTCCTACTTATTTCAGACAAACAAAGATAGTGCCAAAGAGATTGATAGGCTGAAATTAGAGTTATATAAAATAAAGTAAGTTATAGTTTGTTTTGATTATGTATGAATCATAGAATTTCTACATTCACTTGAACTTGAAGATTTTTTTTATCTTAGATCGAAAACTGATCTTTTAGAAAGAAAACCTATAGACTTGATAAACCTCATTTGATGGGATAATTAAATCACTCATGCTGAAACGCTTGTGATTTACTTCATATGCACATCAAAGCTTGTGCCTATGTTTTATTACATGGTAAAATATTGACTACTGTAAGTTATTTCTTAACCCATGATATGTTCATTTACAGTACACATGAAAACTATCTTAAAACCTGTATCTTAACAATATCTATAGCATGCATGAGAGACATGTAATAAACATGTCTTTTTTCTTTGCATCCATGGACAGTGTTAGTCCTAATATAGGAGATTTAACATTTCGGATATAAAACCCTGGTTTGGTTTTTATGGATCATATTTTTATTGTTTTTATCATACATACTTATGAAGTCAAAAATGATTTTGATTTCAGTAAATCTCATGAAGATTTGAAACAAAATATATCTGAAGTACAAGAGAAATTAAAGTCTAAGGTATTTTTATTTGTAGTCTACATTACTTACTGTGTATGCAGAGTCAAACAAGGGACATTAGTCAGTTATTTCCCCTTGAATACTCTCTAAATAGGAAGGTCCAATCAGTTGGATTACTGGGATTTTACCCTTACTTTTCAATGTCAATTTGCCGCTCTTAATCTTGAATAACTTTTTGTTAATCATTTAGTTTTGTAGCTAAGTATTGTTAGGGTAAAAAAATATCTAAATTTCATCACTTCTGTTGATATCTTAATTAACAAGAAAGATATTAGATGAATTATTATACCCCCGCTTCGAAGAAGAGGGGGGTATACTGTTTTACCCTTGTCCGTGCGTGCGTGCGTGCGTGTGTGCGTCCGTCTGTCCGTCCGTCCGTTACAAAATTTCCGTCACAGTTTTCTCAGCAACTATACCATGCAGCAGCCTGAAACTTTGCATATTGCTTCATCCTATAGTCCCATGTGGTGTAAAGCGATTTCATGCTCCTTACTCATCTACTTCCTGTTTGTCGCATATTTTTAGATTTTGGCGGGGGTATCACTAGTGAGCATTAGCTCACAGATTTACTTGTTTTATTAACCTTACATAGGACTTCAGTGATAAAATCCGAGGATTCAAACTGATAGGACCTACTTACGAATTGGATTGCTTCATATTTTATCAAGGAAGGATGACTGACAAAAGTCTCTCATTTTTTGCAGGTTTTTTTCACAAATAAGGCAAGCTTTAATGTCTGCAGACAAACTTTATGCAGTTCACAAATAAATTTTGTGCGCACATTTTAATTTCAATAATTGATGAGCCTATGAAATACATTGGCTGGCCATTGAACATGTACCTGTTTTATCAGGGTCTGACACTAACAATGTCCCGAGATTCCAAAAGTTTAGGAGGAATTCAAGCAATGCTTTGCTAGGGGTTTCTTCAGGACCCCTATAAATTTGCCTGTTCTTAAAAGAATTTGTATCTCGAATGAATTCTTTATCTCTTTTTATGCAAATCTGTATATAAACATGATTATTACTGGAGGAATCCCCAATGTTTATCCCTGAAAAACAGATCAGAGATTCCCTCTAGGTTCCTGGTAAAACAGTGTCAAACCCTGGTTTTACTAACATGTTTTTTTTAAAAATCAATGCATGCCAGTACAACATGGTTAAGTAAACAGTTCTAATATACAATCACAGTAGCAATACAAGCTGAAAAAAGTAACTAGTTATCACCAAAAAATTTCAAGGTAAAAAACAACAACTTTTATTAGCTCAATAAAAAAAAAAAAATCCTGTACAAAACTAATATTTTCAGAGTTCTGAGTGCAGTGCTTTACAACATAGTGTCGAAGATTTAACAGGGAAATTAGAAATGTCTCAGTTATATAATCAACAACTATCCAATCAGAACGAGGCTGGTAGTGAACAATTACAGATTGTAAATCAACTACAACAAGAAAGGGATAATCTTAGCTCACAATTACAACAGGTAGGACCCCATTTGGTACATGTCCACTATTTGTTGAATGAATAATCTTGGAAGGATTCGTAGGCCTGTAGTAGGGGATCTAACAAGAATACTGGGTTATTGCTTCGTACACAAGGTGAAGTACTTGCAAAGCTCGTAATAGTTATGCAAAATAGTCCTAGTTGTAAACACACATGGCTTGTAAAAATATTATTATACTGTTTTACCCTTGTCCGTGCGTCCGTCCGTCTGTCCGTTACAAAATTTCCGTCGCAGTTTTCTCAGCAACTATAACATGCATCAGCCTAATACTTTGCATATTGCTTCATCCCATAGTCCCATGTGGTGTAAAGCGATTTCATGCTCCTTGCTCATCTACTTCCTGTTTGTCGCATATTTTTAGATTTTTGCGGGGGTATCACTAGTGAGCATTAGCTCACAGATTTACTTGTTTTATATGTTATGACTTATTTGTTCGGGAATGTGACGCAAATGTAGGTACAAGATAGGATTTATAAACTTCAATACTGTTTAGTGCTGTCAAAATTAACCAGTCAAATTGGTTTCAATTTGATTTCAATTTAGAATAACTGCTAGGTCATCATGTCAGAATCTTTATTCATCCATTAGAATTTCTAGGGCTGTCATCAGAAATGGCTACATTGTATGTGGATATATCACCAATTTTCAACAGAGGATCCGATATCGATCCGCAATTCAAAATATTGATACAATCTAGTATTTTATAAATTAATAAACCATAGGACTTTTTTATTTCTGAGTTTTCTTGTTTTCTATTAAGTCTTAAAACTTTTATAGTACACAGAGGCATATCAGAAAGTATCAGTAGAGAAGGAACAACTAACAGACCAGTATAAACAATATATGGAACAGTTACAACATCAAAATACACAACTTACTTCACAGGTATTTTGTTTTGTAATTTTTTTGCGATTTTGTGTTGTGGAAGTTAAATGGTATACACGTACATGTACGTCTATTACTCAAAAATTAATCCACCTGAATAAAAAAAAAAATAATTATTTATTGGTCATGCATCCAAATGACCACACCTCAGAGAAATTTTTTAAAAATCATGTTTGTTGATAATACTAACAGTTGATCATTATATCCTTATTTATGGTTTGCAAACCAAAAATTCAACAAAATTCCAATGTGGAATATGGAGATATTTTGTGAAGCTTAACCAAGTTTTGTGTATACTTATCACTCAACTCGTAGGCAGGAAAAATTCGTGAAATTGATAATTGTACTGTCACATTGTTCATTATTCATTTGAATGGGATGGGATTCAAACCCTCGCGGAGCTGACTATCCAATGATATCCAGTCCAATAAGGGATTTAAGTCAGTTCTTTCCCGTTGTGTACTCTTCAAATAGGTAGGTCCTACTAGTTAGATTACTTGGATTTTACCCTTACTTTTCAATGTCAATTTGCCAAAATCAATCTTAAATAACTTTTTTTGTATATCATTTTACTGCCTTGCGCAGTTAGCTTAACCAATAAAGCAGGGTCAAGATCAAAGAAACGCCAGAGATGATGTCAGGCAGACTACTTTATTCTGTTGGTGAATTGCTACAAGTATAAAAATGAACGATACTCAGTACACATGAAACATAATATCAATAAAATGACTAGTAAATGACTTGTAAAATGACTAGCATTATGTTTTTAAAAAGCAAAGAAAGATTTACTTCATGTATCTGTTAAATTCTTATGTACAAATGTATTTATTTTACAATCCAAGGGAAGTAATCCAGTAACAAATGTGCAAAAGGTCAAACAAGAGTTGTCTTTCTTATCAAAATAAATACCAGCTATTAATTAAAAATGGCATCCAATGGTAATTTACTACTGCTTTAAAATGTTTTTAGTATAACAATCTTCTAAAAACCATACATTTAATTTCTATTGAATTGGAATAAATGCGAAACAATAATTTATCCCATATTTGGACAACAGCATTCGGACAGCATGGGCTGTGCGGACTAAATTGAAAATATTTTGTTAATACGTTCATATGCCAACAAAAAATGTATTTCTTACAAATATTATGTTAAAAGGCAATGAAAGTAATCAATGCTTACATTGTGACTTGCTGGGATTCAACCAAAACTTCAAAAACAATCGAAAAGACAAATTGTGATTTGTGGAGGATTTCTTTAGTAGAGAGTATTTTACCAAGGAAAGTAACCCCGTAATCACATTAAAGTAGCTTTACCGAAATGCTAAGTACATGTTACATGACAATCATTTAATTTGTTTGAAATTCAAGCTAAGTATTTTTTAAGGGTAAAGAACTATTTTAATTTCATCACTTCTGTTGATATCTAAATTCACAAGAAAGATATTAGATGAAATATTTTGTTATCCTTACAAAAGGAATTCTATGATAAAACTTGAGGATTCCAACTGTAAGGACCTACTTGGACTGCTTTGGATTTTATTAGGGAAAGGTAACTGACTTAAGTCCCTAATTTTGTCGCCACTCTGCCACGCCTTTGAGTTAATTTGATGACTACACTTAAGTCAGTAGATTGGCGACTATTAAAAAAGTTTACATGAAATACATCTTTGATATCCAGGTAACATCATTGACAGAAGAACATGAGAAAATGATTACACAGAATCATAATTTAGAATCTGCTGTGTTAGAGTTGCAACAAAAATTAGGTAAATATTTAACTTTTTAGCTGGATTTTTCAACGATTGCATTGAAGTTTTCAATTTAGCATATGTTTCTACCATTTATTGTCAGATCTTTATGAAACTTCATACAATGATAACATACCATACCATGAACAGAATTAGAAAGTAACCACAACTCTACCTGCCTTTATTATGGATTATTTCCCTTTGTGATTTCAGCCGTCAGCCTAATCTTACAGACAGGGACATCTGCAGCAGGTAAATCTTAAAAACTACAAATGTAGATCAAGTCAAATAAATATACACCCATTAATCTGTAATCACTAGGGCTGCTGCGAGTATCCGAGTACTAGGATATTCGCGATCTGGACCAGAAAATCATGTACAAATATTCTGGGCCACTGCTCCTTCATTTATAGTAACATTGTGTTATAAATTCTTAATATTCGTATTATTTAAATTACAGAAGATATATCAAGCCAGGCACCAGTAGTTGATGACTCTGCGTTAGAGGAATTAAGACAAGAGTTATTAAAGATGCAATCAGAATATACAGATTTATCTTCTAGACATGAAGCTCAGATCAGAGATAACTCACAACTTAGCAGGTAAGAGTTAGTTCCCTTCTTCGATGTTCTTGTTTGAAATAATGCCAGTTTCGTAATTATTGCATAGACACTGTGCTAATTGTTTGAAATAATGCCAAATTCCATAATAATTGCATAGACACTCTGTGCTAAATCTTCAAAATAATGCCAAATTCTGTAATAATTGCATATACATTCCAGTCCTCTGCCACCTGTCTTCGCATCTGTAAAAGATTGCAAGACTAGTCTAAATAATGCAGGCTTAGCACAAAACGGTCATAAATCACTTTTTGTTTAACTTGAGTTACGACTGTTTTTCTCTAAGCCCGCGATTTGTGAATCAAGTCAAGTGAATTGAATCATAAGCCCTTTCTTTTAAAGCTAATTATACCCCCGCTTCGAAGAAGAGGGGGGTATACTGTTTTACCCTTGTCCGTGCGTCCGTCCGTCCGTTACAAAATTTCCGTCACAGTTTTCTCAGCAACTATATCATGCAGCAGCCTAATACTTTGCAGTGCTCCAGCTAGCCCTTTTTAGCAGGGCGCCGCGCCCTGCCCTTGAAACATGACGCCCTGCCCTTTTTCAAAACGCCCTGCCGTTTTTTTGACTCAAGAAAATCGAAAATCGAAAATCATAAAATTCAAAGATCATTATCATACACGAATAAATTCGTCTGTTGTTTACGTCACTGTTTATGACAATAGACTTTGTTAATCTGTTAAACGAGGGGACTAGTGTCATCCTGTATAACAATCATCTGATAACATCAGAAGTGTGTGTAATTAGTCTTTCACACATTTATTGTTACTTATCTGTAGCTTATCAGTGAAACATCATTTAAATATAAGTCAACAATCAACTCTCTAAATTCGTTTGAGGATATGATAAAGTCCAATTCCGGACTTTTCCGTACATAACTATATTGTGTTAAATATATCAAATTTTTCATTCAATTTGCGAATCATTATACGAAGAAATTAAATTACTGTTCATTTGATGATTATTCTTTCATTATTTAGTTGATAAGGCCGTTCATTAGAAGTTTTAGATGTCCACAGTATTTGCATTCGTCCTCAATAATTTTCGTATGTGACTGACGATTTTTGTTCTTAATTTTCCTGGATCCCTTTGAATCATAAACATATACACCTTACTAATGCGTGAATAAAACAATTTGATTATTTGAATGTAATAACAGCCCTCTACACTCATAAATGAATTCATTTCGATCATCTAACTTTTACGAAAGTACACACATTTTCGTATATGCATAATTTCGGATACATGAGTTCATAGGTAGAATGCAACCAATTTACTTGACATAACTTCAAGACATCAAACTTGAACTTATTATGAGCTGATAAACAGTGACTTCTTCCAAAAATTTGGTTGATGTAGAGTCCTAATATGCACATTAAAACCTTAATTGAGTTGTCCAAAATGCCAAAGGAACAAATTTTTTTGACATAAGCACAAAGAGTTATGTTATGTGATTAAGTGAAAGAGGTACAAGTAGAAGAGCTATTGCAAAGCTTATTGTGAACTTAGAACAATTGTTTATATTTTTTTATGTTTGTACTGGCTAATGCCCAGGAAGCACTTACCACAGTTAACATTTTATGACACAGGCCCACTCGAATCTGTTCATAGAGAACACCTTTTGAATTTTTCTGTAACAGTCTACATGCATGTACACAGTCTAGAAGCTAGAGTTAGACTCTGTTTCATCTAAATTACAAAAAAGACTGACATGGGTACTGTATGAATTATCACAAAAGGGAATTGATAACACACTAACAAACACTTAATTTTAATTTTTTTTAAACAAAAATAAACTGTACTCCGACTACGCGTTAAAAAGTGCCCTGATTTCCTAAAAACGCCCTGCCCTCCCCAAAGTCTAGCTGGAGCACTGCTTTGCATATTGCTTCATCCCATAGTCCCATATGGTGTAAAGCGATTTCATGCTCCTTGCTCATCTACTTCCTGTTTGTCGCATATTTTTAGATTTTGGCGGGGGTATCACTAGTGAGCATTAGCTCACAGATTTACTTGTTTTACCTGGAAATTGAAGCAATTAGATTAATTGTGGTGAAATAGGAACTTTTGAAGGGTAATGTAAAATTCTGCTAATATCATGATGCATAGAGAAAATAACTACAACACTAATGTTTGACCCTAACTGTTTTAACAGGGATCCAGAAGGAATCCCTAGTCAGTTATTCAGAGATTACTCTGTAAAGTTTGGGGTTCCTCCAATAATAGACCGAAAGAAAATAGATACAGCTTTAATGCCCAAACTGTGGTTAACAACTCATGTGAACTCAAATTCATGTAAGAGCAGGGCATTTTTTAGGGATCCAGAAGGGACCCTTAGCTAAGCACCACTGGGATTCCTCCCAAGTTTTTGGTCGAAATCCCAGGACACTGATGGTGTTGAACCCTGAACACTAATGTTTAATTTATTATTTTACAGATTTTTAGAAGAAAAAGAAAATAAGTTATTAGAGTTAGAGACAAGGTTAGATGAGTTAGGTGATCTTGCTGGTGATAAAGCTGAATTGTTGGAGAATATACAAAGTGATAAAACTGCTCTTAGTAGAGCTTTAACACAAAATAAAGATTTAAAACAACAACTGGCTGAACTACAGAATGGATTTGTTAAAATGGTATGTATGATTTTTATTATGTTTGCTTGGTAAAAGTTTTCAGGACTGTGGGGTTTTTCACCAAAAATCTTATGGTAAAAATCATCGTAAGTCAAAAGCATGAAAGAAAAATGATAATAATACAGTCATTTTTTGGCCAATCAATTCGAAATATTGTTGAATTATGTAGAATAATGTAAGACTTTTTGAATTTCAAATCATATTAACGATTATTATCCTTCTGACTTAGATCTGTAAAATTTATGAAATTGACTTCCAATAACTTTTTGCGTTAATTTTTTTGTGAAATGGTGCCCTGGTCTTGAAGTTTATGATTTTTGGTATGAGTGAAAGGATTCTTTTCCTATGTAATAGCTGCTGAAATAATAATTAATGTGATTGCTATGTAGCTTAGCTGTTTGAGGAACAATGCAGTTATTCTTGGCACTTTTTTGGGTGAAATATGGGCCCCATTGTCTTCTGGTGGTCACTGTATTATTATTTTGTTTGGATTAATGTCCTAGCAAAACATTGTATAGGTCATATCTTAGCAGTCAGTCAACCAACTCGCCATTCCTGTAAAGGCTAAATCTCTGGATTTAGCTGTTAACCAATTTCTTAGGCACATACTTATGGCAGTGCTGAAGACTTCCCTACATGATTAAGAATCATTGGTAGAAGGAAGAATGGCTGTAGAAATAATTTGACCAAACTACAGAAACATATGCCCCCCTGTAATAAAATCCATGACTCTTCGATCAGTAGACTTACACGCTACCAAGTGAGATAGTTGGGTGGCTTCATTGTATTTTGGTTTAATTTTCTTATTTCAGAGTAATGATAACATGGAGATGTTAACCCAGTTACAAACAGAACAACATTCAAGTAGAGATTTACAAGTTAAACTGGCACAGCAAGAAGATGAACTTAAGGAAATAAAAGAAGTGGTAACAATGATTGTTTAATAATTGTTTTAGGGTGTGTTTGATTCAGTCTACTGGGAGTACTCTGGTTTTACAGTGGAAGCACTGATGAATCAAATGTCCCAATTCTGTAGCAGAACAACAAAAGGGTGGAAATGTCCAAGGATGGTTTTTTGTTAGATAACAGCAGTTTATTAGAAAAGTCTGATGATGATCTGACAATAAGAAGGTTTTACAAACACTTCCATGTTCAAAAACAACATTTGCAATCCTCGCATTCAAACATTGATCTCTTTTCCACCATCTGTATTAGTTCATACTCCGCTTACACCTCCTAAAAGGCATGTGTATTTAGAGTACTCCGAGTGCAAGTGATCTGAAATGTTTGTTTCAATTTTTCAGTGATTGGAATACTCCAAATTACTCAGATCTTGCGAATCAAACACGCCCCTAGTGTTTACTGGTTTAAAGGCTATTTACAAGCATTATTTAAAAAGTGAAATTGATAGCTTACTTAGAGGCTAGGAATCTGATTTAAGATTGATTAGTCTAAGTTGTAAAAATAAAAACTAGTGGCATAATTGAGAGCTAAAATAGATTATAATTAAGTTCAGATGTAAAAACGGATGTGAATTTTCCTCCAATAATAAGATATATGGAGCCTTAAGGAAGGATAGGTGAGTACTGGTTATAGACAAGGGTCCAGGAAAGCTATGTGCGCTAGATGCCGTAAAATGACCTAAATTGTGTTGACATGGCGTAAAACCCAATTAAAAAAAAAATGCAATCATTATCTATGTATTACATTATAGTTGTCTAAGAAAGAAGGAGAGTTACAGAAAGCACAAGAGAACTCGGTGGAGGCAAATAAAGCTAAACTATTACATGAACAGATACAGGATAGATTGAGACATTATGAAGCCCAGGCACAACTTGTTGAAACATTACAGAAAGAATATCATTCTGCACAGGTATGTTTGTATGATAAAACAAAGCAGTCATTCCCCATAACCAGGGCTTGGATTTAACACAAAATTGGACGAGTTGATTTTATTTCAAATGGCAAAATGAAAAAATCACTCACATTTTTTTCAAAATTTTTTATTAGCATACATAGAAACTATTCATATATGCAATATAAAACAACATAGTGCTATATTTTACTAGATAGAACAAGGGCTTTATTGTAGGATAGACAAAGAATATTGAACATGTTTGTACTGTGAATCTACTGGGATTTCAACTGTACAAAAATATACTCTGCCCTCCAAAAGTTTCTTCACACTTAAACAGTTTACATTGTACTACATGGAGTTTCAAAAGTTGTAAATGCATTTTTTTGTTAAATAATCTTCAATTTTGCTTTATTATACCCCGCTTCGAAGAAGAGGGGGGTATACTGTTTTACCCTTGTCCATGCGTCCGTCCATTACAAAATTTCCGTCGCAGTTTTCTCAGCAACTATAACATGCAGCAGCCTAATACTTTGCATATTGCTTCATCCCATAGTCCCATGTGGTGTAAAGCGATTTCATGCTCCTTGCTCATCTACTTCCTGTTTGTCGCATATTTTTAGATTTTTGCGGGGGTATCACTAGTGAGCATTAGCTCACAGATTTTCTTGTTTAGTCAGTACATTAGTCTTATGTATAGAATTAACAAAAAACATCTCAAACTTGATAATGGTTCATTGAGATACATTGACCAGAGCTTTGGAGGCTGGTAGATAACTTTTGGTGCAACTCAAAAACTGAAATATACCAATAAAAATTCCATTTCCATTGCATGAATAATGAATAAAGTAAACAATAGTACAATAATTCTTCAAATTTGAACTTAGAAATTGTGGCAATTATATTAATTGTACTGTGAAGGAACTTTTGGAGGGCAGTGTATGAAATTTGATATTGGCGCGTTGAGATACATTGATCAAAGTTTTGGAGGCTGATAGATAATTTTGCTGCAACCTAACAAAAAAAGACACAACCATAGAAATTCTGTTTCTATTGCATGAATAATGAACAAAATTAACAATGATGTAATGATTCCCAAATATTTAACTTGGAAATTGTAGTAATTCAATTAAATCTACCGTGAAGGAACTTTTGGATGGCAGTGTATAATCCAAACTAAAATAAAGTCAAACTTTGAATATATTTTTAGGATATGGTAGATGCTCTAACTACACAGAATAGTGAATTACGTTCAATGTTGATACGTGCTACTGACACTAAAGCTTTAAATCCTGATGTTAATGTAGAAAACGCTCAGAGGGAAGATGTTGTAAGTATATAGAATTTATAATTATATTTCTTTCATGATTTACCATGACATTCTAATGACCAACAATTGCGTAATAAGATGACTGTTGCCACTACTCAGTGATAGCATATTGGTTATTTAAGTGAGAGTTATACAGCTGTGTGTTGGCCAATGGGAGCGTGCCTGTTTAACACATGACCAATATGTAGCCAGGGTGTGGTGTCTTAAATTGAAGGTCTGTCACGAGGGGAGGAGATGGCATGTGAGTGTGGTACTATAGGGTCGAAAATGCTGTATAGTGATTATGATTATTGATAAAGTTCCTCACTAGGCGGCTTAATTAAATAAATGTTAGAAATAAGAACTTTTCCTGTTATGTGTTTGGTTATGCAATAGGGCCACAATGTATAGGGGGAGGGGGATGTTTTTTTCATTCATGAAGTTTTGTGAAATGAGGTGTTATTTCATGAAAATATTAAATTTTATATTTTCATGATTGTGGAAATAAAATCTTATTACATTTACATATTTACATTTCTAAAATAATTCCTAGAGCCGTTCCACTCTCCTTTCTACCACTGATTTCTAAGCATGTAGGACAGTCATTAGTCAGTTATCGAAATATGCTCCTTGTAAATGGTTAATATAAAAATCCAAAGATTTGGCTTTTCCATGAACAATGAGTAGGTTGACTACCATCGTGATATGATCTGTATAATGCGTTGCTATGGTATTTACCCAACCCCCAACCCCTCAAAAAATAAGAAAATCTTCTGTCTGGGGAAAATTTGTTAGATAATTTATAAAGGATAAGTCAGTACATTTAAATTCCATGTATTTTAGCTCAATAACATTATATTTCACTTATCTTATGTTTTATCATATTGATAATGACTTTGAGCTTGGAATATACTGTGAATTACTGTATATGTCTTTATATTTGGGGGTGCAAATATTGGCGTTTATGAGATGATTTTATATTGGTGGGATCATTTTTGGGCGGTGTGATGGCTAGCTGCCAATTATTTTGTGAGTCTTATATTTTGGGGTTTAATATTTGACTGTTTTGACATTGACTGTCAAACTGCTGAAATAAAACAGGTCCAAAATATTAAGGTGTTTACTATATCTCAGATTAATTTTGCTTGATGTATTTACAGATTGATTCACTACAAGCAACAATTAAACAATTAGAAAAAGAAAGAAATGATATGATAAATAATTTAAATAAACAACGTGATATGTCTGATACATTGAGTGTCAAAGTTTCCGATTTACAGGAAGAAATAGTACAAAGTAGTAAGTATCTTACTTTCATGTCTAAAGCCTTGGAAAATAGTTACTTTTCTGGTTTAAAGTTTTATGGTGTGGTTTAAAGTCTGCTTCCAGCCTCTCATATAGCTGACTTGACGATTTTGTTCCACAATCCCTGATCATTGAAATTACCTTCAGGCAGATGATCCCTCATAGTACCTTTTTACACCTGGGTCGAATGGAACAACTGTAGTTTAATTCTTGCTCAAGAAAATAATAAGTATCCCAAGTGAGGTCAGGATTTTAACGGGACCTTTTGATCCATATGCACACATTCTACCACTGCACTCCTACTGGTTTCAAGACTGATCCTATATTTTATAATTACAAAATGTATCTGTAATTTTTTGTAAATCAATTTTTTCTCAAAATTTGGACTATTGATGTGTCGCAAGAGTTCACTTACTGTAAATAAATTTAGAACTACAACATTGGTTTAAAACTTCACCACACATATTGACACTTTCTGGGGTCCTGAAGGAATTCTTAGTTAGGCATTCAGAGATTCCTCCATAACATTAGAACAGTCTGATTAAAACCCGATCTAAAATTTTCCGCTCACCTTTTTTAACCGAGGGTCACGTTCAGGGGTTTTCTCATCATAATATTTATGACAGCATTGTTATGATACGTAACTTGTTTACATTGTCTTCGTCACACAATTTTAAATGAGCTGTCCAATTGCAGACTGTAAATAATACCACTGTTAAATTAGCTTGCAAACCTTACGACAATGCTCTACAGGATTTCTGTTTACGGAGATTGACATTAGAGGTTCCTCCAATAACAGAAAAAGATTTTAGATACAGATTTGCAGTCACAAAATGGTGATGAACAATTCACGGAAACCCAAATTCATCTGAACAGGGATCCTGATAGAATCATTGAATTAGAATCTTAGGGATTTCTCCATAGCTTTTGGGATCCTCGGAATCGAGGGACACTTAGTGTCGAAACTTGAGCTTTATTCACTTTAAATACAGTATAACCTGCATTAACAGTTACCTGGTATAGTTGGTCACTTACTGTACATAATCTGCCAGTCTGGCTACCTCCTGACGAAAAACGTTCAATATTGCAACGGAAATAAGTGGTCACATGCTGTCTGTGACCAGCGATCAGTCATTTTCTTTAAAAACGGCCCATTTCTCTGTATAAGTGGTCATAATCAAAAGTGTACTTTATATTTCAGATTCAGCCAACACAGATAATGATCGTGTATCTAAACATGAGTATGATAAAGTGAAAAATACTTTAGACATGATACAGGTAATCTTTTATGTTTAAATGTTTAACTTTGTATTATTTTGTTGGGTTCAACGCCTTAGCAACACATTGTATAGGTCATATAACGGCGGTCAGTTAACCTACTCACTTCCCGTGGAAAGTCTAAATCTCTGAATTTAGCTGTTAACTCATACTTCCTTCAGTGACTGACTACTGCCCTACATAATTAAAAATCATTTGTAGGAGGGAGAATGGTAATAGAAATAATTTCATGACCGTTCAACAACCTAGAAATTGAAAAAAAAATGTTTTCTTTTCGGAACTAGCACTTGCGACATCATAATTATGTAGTATTGCCACCATGAACAAATTGTTATAATTCTGGGTCTGTACAAACTAGAAAAATATTGGAAAATAAGATTTTTTTCTGGAAAAATCATGGAACTTTGATTTTAGGGAAAGGTCATGGTAAAGTCATGGAAAATTAGAAAAAATCATGCAAAAAGTTTAATGTGTTAGAGTAAAAACAATTTTATGTCTATTTTGATTTCAACCCATAAAAATGAATGAATAACATAAATTCAAACTTAAATTGCAGCTTTGAATGTTTGGTACAAATCACGCCAGGGTAGGAATTAGGCTTGGATACGAAAATGAAAACTTTGCACTTTGCAAACAATAATAAGCATCGGCTTAATATGATCAATCAAAAAAAAAATAGTTCCTGTTTTAGGTTCTGTTTGTGTTTCTATGGTATCATGGAAAGCTAAGAGGAATCATGGAAAAATCATGGAATTCTTGTATTCAAAATCTATATGAACCGTGTAATTTTGTAATTTCAGGATAAATATAATCGTGTGATGAGAGATAAGGCAGATTTATCAGACAAAGCTGATGAGTTAGAACATTTGGTGCTACAATTAGAAGGTGAAACTGCTACTATTGGTAAGTTTCAACGCAAAAATACGGCTTATAGATTGGCGAAACCAGGGTGGGGACAACTCTACCTGCCTTTTTATGGATTATTTCCCTTTGTAATTTTTGCGTTAAAGTTTTAAAACTGGCTTTAATGTGGCTTCCACATTGCATTTCTTGTTGTTTGTTTTTGTTGGGTTTAATGCCGTAGCAACTCATTGCATAGGTCTTATAACAGCTGTCAGTCAACCTACTCACTGTTCCTGGTAAGGCTAAATCTCTGGATTTAGCTGTTAACCAACTACTAAGCACATACCTTCGTCAGTGACTTGACAACTGTCCTACATGATGTAGAATGGCCGTAGAAATTATTTCATGGCCAAGCTCCACGATCAGTAGACTTGCGTACTACCAACTGAGCTAGCCAGCAGCTTATTGATAAAAGTAACCATTTAAATGGTATAGAATACTATTGTGATATTGCCTTAATGTATTGCTTGCTAGTGCTGAGCCTTTGGTACATGTACACTTAGCACCTTTTCTAAAAATGTTATGAAAAAAAAGTTATCGTAAGTCAATGTCATTATTTTGCTGTTCAAAATCAGAAGGATAGTAAACATGAGTATAATATGATATTCAAAAGTAAATCATATTCTACATAATTCAATGATATTTGGAATTGATAGGCTAAAAAATGACCATATTATTAATCTTTCTCACTTTTGACTTACGATTATTTTAATCGTAAGACTTTTTTTGAAAAGCGCCACTGAATGTGATATCAATACTTACATCTTTTTGGTATAAGAAGGGTACCAGGCCACAAAGCAAGCGTATGGATGTGCTTAGGCAACTCGACCCATATTCATTAATGGAACATTTCTCTACATCTTTCCAATGAGTGTGTAAAATTACTCTCTCCATACTTCAAAGACAAAGAGGCATAGTTCAATTGTGACATCTCATTTTAATATAACTTAAACTAGGCCTGAATATGTTATCCTCTAAATTTGTAAGCAGACAAATATTGTATCTGTGTATCTGTTTACTGATAGCAACCCCACCTCTGTCCTATTGCATTATTAAGATGAAAATTTTAATATGTAGTGAACATATAATATAAAAGTATAATATAATGTAATATTCATTGTCAAAATGATGTCATCTATTAGAGAAAATGATGTCATACTATATTTGTGTAAAATTTGCATTTCTAAAATGAAAGATGTTATTTCATATTTTAGGTGAATATATATCACTTTATCACCATCAAAGAGCCTTATTACAACAAAGAGAGTTACAGAAAAATGAATATATTAAACAATTAGCGAAAGATAGGGAAGAATTACAGGTAAGATGACATGAGCCCAATGTGTTATTAAAATGTTATTACAATGTGATATAACAATGTTATTACATTAAGTTATTACAATGTGTTATTACAATGTGATATAACAATATGTTATTACAATGTGTTATGTATTACAATGTTATTACAATGTGATATAACAATATGTTATTACAATGTGTTATTACAAGGTTATTTCAATGTGATATAACAATGTGTTTTTAATGTGTTATTACAATGTTATTTCAATGTGATATGACAATGATATTACATTAAGTTATTACAATGTGTTATTACAATGTTATTACAATGTGTTATTTCATTGTGATATGACAATGAAATATAACAATATTTTATTAAAATGTGTTATTACTATGTTATTACTGTAACAATATTACAACATGTTATTATATGTTATAACAATATGTTATTACAATGTGATATTACAATGTTATTACATTATGTTATTACAATGTGTTATTACAATGTGTTATTACAATATGTTATTACAATTTGTTATTACAATATGTAATTACAAAGTTATTACAATGTGATATTTAAATGTTATTACAATTTGTTAATACAATATGTTATTACAATGTGTTATAACAATGTGATTACTGTAACAATATTACAACATGTTATTATATGTTATTACAATATGTTATTAAATTGTTTTATTACAATATGTTATTACAGGATAAATTAGGAGAGTTACAGACATTAGTAATGCAATTAATGGGAGAGAAGAATATGTTACAAAGTTATCAGATGGAATCAACACGGCCAGTATCACCAAACATACACCCACCTGTCTTATCACATAATATCAATGGAAAACATAAACATGATGGTATGCGTTATATTTTTTGCATTCTTGGTTCAACACCACATCATCACAATTAGGGTTGTATTTTTGGTGGCTAGAGCCCCTTTCTGGACACTTGTACTCACTTTGTTACATGTAATCACATACCCTTCCACAAGGCCCATTATTGTCAAATTTTCTTGGAAGGCTATAATTTATAAATGCTCTGGTCAAACCCTGATGGGAAATCAGGTTGTCAGATAACCCCTAATGACCTAGATTTGGGTTTGGCTAACTTGTAACGTCTGATTAATGTTTCGTTCTGGAAAGTTAAATATATAGCTGGTCATCCAATCCGGCAACCTACTTACAAAAATAATGTCAAGCTCTAGACATATGCATTTTGATCTTGGACTAGTTGACTTTTACATTTCACTTGTATGTGGACTAGTGGAAAATCTTGCAATTCCACTACGTTGCATTATACAGTCTACAAAATAAGTGTGTGTCTGGTAGCCTGGTACAACCACTTTGTAGTTTTGGCAACCAAAAATTTTTTTTGGACAACTGAATTTCTACAAACAAGATAATTATAGCTGCCTAAATGACCTGTTCGGGCACACACATTCATACCCTTACCTCGTAGACTGCGATATATGAAGCATTTTCTTGTTAATATTACAGATTGGCCAGACTATACAAGTTCCGAATCGGACACAGAGAGTGAAGTAGAAACTATAGTAGGTGGAAAAGATGATGTACATATACATGGTAACCATGACACACCGGTTGCCATGGAGATGACAGATGATATCGAACATTCTCCTGTCAGTGATACCTCACATCATCATTTAATAGACAATTCTAACATTCATCATTCACATTCCAAAGACAAAGAAGGACCTGAAGAAGTCACGGCACATAAAATATTAAATCTTTTATCAGAAATCGGTCATTCTAACTTGGTGGATAATCTTAGTTTTATGGAGAAACAGTTTCATCCTTGTAAATATTGTAAAGGACGTCTTCAGATTTTATAGTTGAAGGAAATAGGAAGACTGAATTCTTTTGTGATTTTATTCTACACACTGCTTGACTCTTAAATCTAGAAACAAGGACTGACTGTTTTTATTTTCATGTAAGGGGCCTTGTAGGTCATTTCCTTTATTTTATTTCTTAACACTGCTGGTTAGCTCAGTTGATTGGGCATCTGATTAGTTATTAAGGTATCATGGGCTCAATTTGTTGGCAATACCTTAAGGTTAAAGTAAAGTCTTTGTTTGCATTATTAATTGTAAAATGAAAAGGTTAAACATTTAACTAGGTTATAAATACTGGAAAACCTTCATTGAAATATGAACTATATAAATGTTCTATAAAGGATTTAATGTAAAATTTTGTTGTTAAAAATATCTATATATTTTGTATTTTTGATTTATACAACACCAATTTTGCAATTACATTTTTTGTTAAATGCTTTTGTCATTTCTTATGAACAGCAGCACTTTTTAATGTTTCATAAGGAACATTTTGATAAATAAAACATAACTGTTGGTAGAAATGTGACATAAATGGAGTATTTTCTTTTTTACCAATGTTTTGCAAACCAAGACTTTACATGAACCTTAATGGGGTTTTGTCTTCAAAATCTTTCTTTCATTCTCTTTCAAGAAGAGCAGTTGTCAGCCACTAGCAAGGATTTGTGCTTAGTATGAGATAAATCATTTGGATCAAGAGATCTAAGCCTATCTTATTTATTATACAGTTAACGCTGTGTCAACACAATTTAGGTCATTTTACGGCAACCAGCGCACCTAACCTAGCTTTCCTGGACCATTGTCTATAACTAGTACTCACCTACCTTTCCACAAGGCCGGAAACTTCTCCATATTATCTAACCAATGCAGGAAAATTGACATTATTGTCAAATTTTCATTTTCACCCCCTCGGGCACGAGATTCCAAATCCCGGCCCGCTACCAACTGCGCTATCGACCCGGGTTTCTAAGCCTATCAGGGTGAATATGAGTAAAATGACTGCCTGCTGCAATATCAATGGTGTTGAATTCCTAGGCTTGACTTGTCCGACTCGAATATTTATGTCTGAGGACAAGTAAATATTTCCAGCCCACTAGGCTGTGGACATGTTATACCTTTTAGCTGTAAAAGCAGGTAGCAAACTTTTTGATTCAATGAATTATTATCACTTAAAATATGCATTTTATTTTATTGTTCACTATATTTCGTTTTGAGTATTGAACTTCTGGACAAGTGCATTGTGATCCCAGTCTAGTTAAATTTTTGAATTCACTTGTCCTTGGACATGGACAAGTGGAAATAATTGGAATTCCACACCCATGAATATTCCTAAAAATTGTAAAAATTGGGCATTAAGTACTTTATATTGTGAGGCATTTTCGCAGACCTTGACAACTGTTATTGTAAGGGCATTACAGTTTTCAAAATTAGTGGGTGTCCAGTTGCCCGGAACAACCAATTTCTAGCTTGGGCAACAAAAATTTTTTTTAGGCAACCAAATTTCTACAAACAAGATACAGCGCTAGCTGCTAGAATGACTTGTTCGGGCAACCTCTTTCATATCCTAATTTCATAGACTGCCATTATATGAAATTTTGGAAGAAGGTTTGAATGTTTTTACATATTCTAAGCATGTATACCACAGAATGACTTTTATGAATTATTTCTATTGGTAGTTGATCAAGTATGGAAACATTTTATAAATGTTTTTTTACTAAAAACTATCAATAATTATTTTTTGTGAGATTTTATTTGTAAAATGGTTTTCTGACTTGTAAACCATGAACACCTTACATTGCATATTTTGGTGGGTTTTTTAACACCCAAGTTTAATATTCAGATGTTTGTAGAAGAAAGTGACCAATTGCTAGAATGAATTTGCTGCTATATTTGATTAACATATATAAAACTACAGCTGACAGATCATGTCATTTAATTGTTCTCAAAATGTATTTTTAGGGGACGGGGTCATAACATTATGATTTTTTAAATGACTGCAACAAAAACCAAAATTAAACCAAAAAAGCTTGCTACGAGATTTTAAACTAACAGTTGATCATGATCTTCAGATAAATCTGTTTTCAGGAGAGAATGTTTTACTACATATAATGCTAGTTTTCTCAACAAACTTATATCAGTACTAGACAATATGTCCATGAAAATGGACATATTTTACTGGACCGAATGCTTGGTTATATGTTAAAATATGCAGTTCATATTAATGATTTAGCATTGATATACATGTATGCTAAAACTAAGTTAACAATATAACTGCAAATAATTTTTTTATTGAGTATTAAAAATGGCAAACCCAGCAGTGGTTATTTCCCTTTATCTAGTCAATAACTACTGCCACCATAAGTTAATTCATCTCTCACAGAGCCGAATAGTTTTTTTTTCATCTTTTCTGTTACAATTTCAATATTTTCTACAAATTGAGTCTTCTTGTAGTAAATTATGATGTTTAAAGTACATAAACATCAAATATAGTTTAAATTAATGATTTGTAAACATGACAAAGAGTGACATAAGCACTGTGAGGAGTTTGGTCATTCTATAAATAGATGGTATAACTAGCGTCACGTGATTTATGTGTTGGCAGTGGTTAAGTAGCAAAGCGTGACGTAAGCACTGTGAGGAGTTTGTAGAAATGGTGGCTGTAAAAAGTTGGTGGATTGTCGCACCACTCATGTTTTAAAGTCACTGGACCGAGGTTATTGCTGTAGACAAGGTTGACTGGCTTAATTCCAAGAATGTGATACTCTTTTAATCATCTTAAATATTATATAGAGAAATTCTTTGTGTTGAATGACAATGGCAAGATTTTCCCAGATTTTCATTTTACAAACATTATGTACCTGTAGCCTATTTTATGTAGTTCTATAAGTACCGTACATTCCCTATTAAACGCCCCAATGGTGTTGCATCTTCCATATAGGAAGGTGTTTATAAGAGTACAAAATAATTATGGTGAAATAAGTACACTAAATAAATTTTGTTTTTAGTCACTTTAAATAGAATGTAATATTTTACTGGAAACATTTGTTGCTATTGCTTTATTAGCTCGACTTTACGAAGTAAATGGAGAGCTCTCCTACTCGCCTTGGCGTCAGCGTCCACGTCCACATTTTTTATTAAAGTTTTTGTGCAGAAAAATATTTTTTACTATAACTATTTTATTTCTTAAGGTATCAACTTAAAACTTAAGTTTTATGTTCCTTATCATCAACCTCATCTCATGTGACAAGGTTCATAACTTCAGATACATCTCAGAATTATCCCCCTTGATCTTAGTAAGTTTCCTTTAAAAAATATTTGTTTTTACTGCAACTGTTTTATTTCTTTAGGTATTGACTTCAAACTTTAAAAATATGTTCCCTATTATCAACCTCATCTCATTTGACAGGGTTCATAACCTCTTATACATTTTTTTATTAGAATTATCCCCCTTGAACTTAGAGTTTCCTTTAAAAAAATTGTTTTTACTCGACTGTTTTATTTCTTTAGGTATTGACTTCAAACTTTAAATATATGTTCCTTATTATCAACCACATCTCTTGTGACAAGGTTCATAACTCCAAATACTTTTTTTTTCAAAATTGTCTCCTATGAATTAAAAAAATTTCTTTATTATTTTTTTTTACTTTTAATTTGTTTAGGTCATATTTTCAAATTTCAAAATATGTATCTTCCTTATCATCAACCACATCCCCTGTGACAATTACTTACTTAGTCGAGCATGCTGTCTCCTCTGACAGCTCTTGTTGTTTTTTTTGGATTTATTTTGAAATTTAAATCATTTAGGTAAGTTTTTTCTCAAAAATATTGGAGAATATAAAGTAGTTAAAATATCTCTTGGCCTATGTTTTATTATTTTCCATTATCAACTATGTCTATTTAAATCAGAGGCATATTTTTACTAAAAGAAATAAAATCTGTTCTTTCCGATTTTAATGTCAAATCAAGTTAAAGATATACTTGGAAGATATTCTTCAATTTTGGTGTTTTTAATGCTTCAGTTACATACATTTTGAATGTATCAATCATAGTTTAAGTAGTGGCTTTATCTTTGTGTGTGTTTTTTTCTCATACACTCATATAAAAATATTCTTATGAACTTATGTATACCTAAACTCGCATATCCTTAACTAAACACTTTAAATTAAAACAAAGTTTCCTAAGGTTCTAGCTTGTCTTACTTAAAAAAAACTACAACAACAAAGTGTACTTGCCCCTTTAAAGAAAAAAAAACGTCACCTGTTTGTGGATAGGTTAAGTCTTTTCAATACTCAAACTCAAGTATGAAAGTATATACATATATACTTAATAATGTGGACAAAGATTGTTAGATATGCTGGCAAAAATGAAAAATAATGTAAATAAACAAGGTTAATCCCAAGGAAACAAAAATATCAAATAAGGGAGCTTAGTCAGTTATTTCCCCTTATATACTCTTCAAATAGCTAGGTCCAATTAGTTGGATTACTCTGATTTTATCCTTACTTTTTGATGTCAATTTGCCAAAATTAATCTTAAAAACTTTTGTTTAAATCATTAAATTTGTTTGAAATTCAAGCTAAGTATATTTAGGGTAAAGAACTATCTAAATTTCATTACTTCTGTAAATATCTTTGTTAACAAGAAAGATATTAGATGAAATATTTTGTTATCTTTACATAGGAATTCAATGATAAAATCTGAGGATTCCAACTGTAAGGACCAATTGGTAAAATTGGATTGCTTCAGATTTTATCAGGGAAAGATAACTGACCAAAGTCCGTAATTAAGCTATGGCTGGTGGCTTTTCATATCTACAGAACCTGTAGCATCAATAGCTTGTGACCATTGAAGGCTTCTTTAAAATGAAAGACTCTGATCCTGTCGATCTGCTGCTTAAGTCCCTTTTATAGCAATAGTTTAAAAATCTAATAATGTCCCCCCTTTGCTTTTAGACTGGTAGAAAGGTATCTGTTTTTAACTGTATTTTAAACGTTTCATTTTGTGTTAAGATTTATTTTGAAATTATTATAAGTAATATTCATGTTATAATTATTTCAACTTATTTATATGGGAAAATATGCAATACTGCACTATTTATCATTTTTACGCTTATTTAAATACAGTATAACCTCTGCAGAGCGGCCCTCTTCAGAACAAATTCTTTGCACAACAACACCCTTTGATATTTCCCTTATTAATTGAATTTAACCTCTGCAGAGCAACAACCTTCAAACAGCAAAATGCTATAGTCTCTCCTAGTGGGTGTTGTACTGTATCACAAAATCTGATAGAACTTCTATTTTATTTTAGTCTTAATTCCATTGTATGGTTAGGTACAAGGACCACAATGGAAATAATGAGACTTTTCCCCCATTTTTTGTGTCATCCTTTGTGTATTATATGGTTGGCGTAATTTTATTATCTATGTTCATCTTATTACATGTGTAGGAGTTTTAATGTTAATTTATAATAAAAAAAATAATACAGAAAAAAATCTTTCTATCTACACGCAGGTCTAGGTTTTAAAGCTTGAGAATAAACTCGATGCTTGAAAAAAAATATGTTTTTTAGCCGGATTTTTTAATGAAAAAATTCAGCTAATAGTTTGGTGAAACACCGGCGGGCAGTGGGGCGGACGAGCATGTGTCCGGTGCTGTTAACAATTGCATTAAAGTTTTCAATTTAGCATATACCTCTGCCATTTATTGTCAGATCTTTATGACACTTCATACAATGATAACATACCATGCCATGAACAGAATTAGACAGTAACCACAACTCTACCTGGCTTTAATATGGATTATTTCCCTTTGTATTTTCTTTGCATTAAAGTTTTTAAATCCGGCTTAAATGTGGTTTCCACATTACATTTCTTGTATTTCTCCATACAAATCTCAAAGATAAACATAATTTTCAATGGAGTTAAAGTATCAGTTAATAATTTCATCATTTTACTAAAATTACTGTGGTATCATTCATAATTAGTTAATTAGATTATTATTATATCATTTTTGTACACCAGAGGCTGTCGAGGTTAAATATCTGTCTGGTAAGCTCAGCTAATTACATGTGTTTATGAACCCTATAGTCGAGTGTTAGATGCTTAAGTGGGACCAATACATCTTAGTGGGGTTGGGTTTAGGAAATGTTTTTTATGGTTTTTTTTACGGCTATTCTCGAACCTAGGTCGGTAGCTTGCCCGGATTTCAAATCTAGTGTCCCAAAGGGGGTATGGTTTATTACCTATCCAGGGAGGTCTTACCATTACAAGAAAATTTGACCATAATGTCTATTTACCTCCATTAATAAGGTATATGAAGTAATTTCCACCCTTATGGTAGGGTAGGTGAGTATAGGTTATAGACAAGGGTCCAGGAAAGCTAGGACAGGTCTGCTGGACGCTGTAAATGAACCTATATTGTGTAGACGCATATTAAACACAGTATATTTAAAAAACCCAGTCATATTCTATCCATCTACTGTATCAAAAACAGCAGTTGTAAGCCACCAGTGAGGGTGTTTGCTTAACTACTTGGTTAAAAGCTTGAGTACAGAGGTCTTGGCCTGTACAGGGACAATGAGTCAATGACAGGCTGCCTCTATTTTGATTTAACATTAAAATGTATACTTTAGTGAAAATATCGGCATTTCATTTCAATGTAGATTTTTCTGACAACTTTGATTGCCTCTGGTGTATAGGAATGTTACATTGTAGATTTATATAAATAAATGGTTTTAAGGTTTAAATATTGCAATATATGTATTATCATTATTACTATAAATTAATATGAATAAATTATTTTCAAGTATATTTTTGTATTTCAAGTTTTATTTTACTCCTTTTAATTAAACGTTTGAAAGAAAATAAATGGCTCCCTGGCCGATGATTTACTAGTATTTATATTTAAATAATGATTTTTGTCTCAAAATAATTAAAATCTATAAACCTATAAATATCACTTATAACAAAAGAATTTTGTAAGAATTTTGTCTCTTTTATATCATAGACGTTTTTTGAAGGTAGAAAATAAATAAAACATTGGCCAACAAAGAAGTAGGTATTGTGTTAAAACTGTTCGTGCAGCTGAAGTCGGAGTGC
Source organism: Mactra quadrangularis (assembly GCA_025267735.1). Classification (NCBI taxonomy): domain Eukaryota; kingdom Metazoa; phylum Mollusca; class Bivalvia; order Venerida; family Mactridae; genus Mactra; species Mactra quadrangularis. The sequence goes on along the minus strand of CM046311.1, from coordinate 5,227,070 downwards.
TTTGTGTGCATTAAATCGTGCTTTTCTTGAATTTTTGTTTTGAAATGATTCTTATCAAAACATAAATAAGTTTTTTTTATCAAATTATGTATTGCCAGATACAGCTTTATACACCTTTAGTTAGCTGACTTGAAAACAACTGGCTTCTTTCACTGAAAGAGTGACATTTGTAGAAGTGGGTAAAAGTCTTCAAAAATTTCCTGAAGTCCAGTTTTTTGGGAGTTCTGAGAAAGGGCTCTTTTCCTATGAAAAAGCTGATGAAACCATGAAATTCAGGAATTTGGAAATTTTGAACTTTTACCCATGAAGAAATAAGTATGGCTCGAAAAACATTGTACTTACTTTTGAAAGTAGTAAAAGCTGTAATGCCTCTTTAACTTGATTAATTTGGATAGAGAAATGGAAGCATTTTAGAAACAGTATCAAATTTTCCCACATTATTTGTAAGTTCTAGAAAAAGCTATCAGCTGGATGCTTCACTGCGTTCTGGAATCTTGGTCATTGACCCTTCTGCAATTGATCACTTTGCTTACCTCTTTCACACATATGACTGTGACAGGGATTAGATGATTCTTAAATCTTTTCTTTAAAGAACGTAAATGTTAGACCTGTATCTTTCATTCCTGTCCTCGTGTTTTTTTGTTGATTTAATGTGAGTTGTTCTGGTCTCTGTAAGGACATTGAGTACATGTATTTTACCTTGGCAATTTTATAAGTTATTATACCCCTGCTTCGAAGAAGACGGTATACTGTTTTACCCTTGTCCGTGCGTGCGTGCGTCCGTCCGTTACAAAGTTTCCGTCGCAGTTCTCTCAGCAACTATAACATGCAGCAGACTAATACTTTGCATATTGCTTCATCCCATAGTCCCATGTGGTGTAAAGCGATTTCATGCTCCTTGCTCATCTACTTCCTGTTTGTCGCATATTTTTAGATTTCGTTAAATGAAAGTTACATTATGATAGTCATATTTCTCACTGCGGGGGTATCACTAGTGAGCATTAGCTCACAGATTTACTTGTTGTTCTTATGTTTCTGTGCATTCTGCCTTCAACATTATAGAGTGAGGGGTTTGTTGAAGTCTTTATTACCATAACAATTTGTTATTTTTGTTTGTACATTAACTTGTTGGGGCAAGTGTGAGTTTAGTACACACTAAAATCTGCTCTATCCCCCTATTGGCAATTATATTACTGCTGTCAGTTCCAAGATGGGAACCCCTTAAGTTTTTGTTTCCGTTACTTGTTTGTGGTATCTTTTTTGTGTCTAAAGTTTGATAATACATTAGCATCTCATTCTTAGCTATTTAACTGTGTGGAAGACGTATCGTTCATTTGCTTAAATAGAAGAAACTGGGAATTCTCAAGATATATAGTCACGTGGTACATAATGGCATTTAATTCTTGCTGTTCCAGATATGTTTTATTACTCCTTTTAATGATAATAATAAATGACAGAGGTACGTGAAGTCACATATCTAACGAAAGTTAAACAGGAACATCTACATGTACCAGTCATCAAAAACTTGTCTCATCGTGGTGTAAAACGATTTCATTGAACATCCCTCTACCAAATTATGTCCAGTCTAGCGTACTATATATCTTGATATAAACGTGTCTTCATATGAACGTCCTTGTACTCATGCAACAGTACCACTGTTGAAGAGACAATTGACACATTTGTGGTATTTGACCTGTAATGAACAACTCACAGCCATCAGATCTTAAGGTCACAAAACATTGATTCAGGATCAATGCTTAAAAGCCATAGCTCATCAATGCATGGTGTAACTTTTGAGTTCAATTGTTTCTTTTAGATTGGGGTTAACGCAGTGTCAACACAAAGTATGGCCATTCTATTGCAGATATATATGTTTTGTTTTGTAGTAATTAAGGAGACATAAGAAAAATAAACATCACTTTGCTTTATAATTTCTGATTAAATTTTTTAATTCTGTTTATATGACTTCCAACCTGGCTCAGTGTCTGGGCTTTAAACCAACCCGGGGCGGTTATACCCTTACATAAAACTGAATTATGTCAATTTTCCTTCATTAATAAGGTCAAAAGAGAATTTGCCGGCCATTTGGAAGTACATTGGATACTTTTTATACACTAAGTCCAGAAGACAAGGTTATGTAAAATGAAGATCGTAAAATGGCTATAGTTTGCGTTGACTTGTAATTCAACTATAGGGCTTTTTCACCCGAAAACACAATAAACAATCAAATGTTATATATTGATTATATTTTATTAAATTAAACACTTACATACAGACATATGAATAACAACTTATACTATTATAAATGTACAATAAATATCGTTATATCATATCACCAAATGTTACAAATCCAAGTAAGTAAATCTCTTGGTCTAAAAAACAAACAAAACTTAAAATTTAATCATGAAAAAAAACTAACATGAGTTAATGTCTTCATAAATTTTCCGGAAGTTCAGATTTTTTGGTACTAAGAAAGCGTTTTTTTTTAAGTTTGTTTTTTTTTAAGTAAAAAAACTGCTGAAATCCTGGAAATCAGCTATTTCAGTATTTTGAAAATGTTAAAGGTTTACTAATGATTTGATATTATCGTGAAGTGTAAAAGGTGAATTTCCCATGAACATTCAACAAACTAGTGGTCAGATTATCGCCATCAAATCCACCTTAGTCGTGTATTTCATACCATGTGAATGAGAGCGTATACAATTACTGCACTTGTTTTTCCTTGCTTTCAAGCATGTTACAAAATACTCTGACAAAGTTTTCGGCACTACATATCTATGAAAGTTTTACCTAATGAAACTGGTATGGGAAACATTCACTGAAATTTCGTAATAAAGTAAATTGATTATTGTTCTTTACTGTACGAATATGTATACAAATCTCAATTTTGAATAATTTCACATAAGAATGGTCTTTCAATAGTGCATGATGTATCATGCAAAAGTTTTGTTGATTTGTTAAGACACATGCATAATTCAGTTGATCCATCGTCGGGCTGTCCTGGTTCGAATTCTAGGAACCCGTTCTGTTTACCATACTCATATATCCATGGTGATGATACGTCTTTACGTCTTCCATCAACGTATGTATATTCATTGTACCCCTGCATCACTTCTTTAATGTCTTCATGCTTCTGTTTTGTTTCTATATTTATAAGATATCCACCGTCATTTCTGCATTTTGTAGCAGCAGCATCCAACGTGGCTAACTCCTTGTATAATTTAATACAATATCCATGAGTAGTGATATTATAATCCCTAGGACAATATCCTTCACACAGTTTATCATCATTTTCAATTACACTGTTCGTATTTCCATCACTATTGTCATAGTTACATTTCCTTGTCCGTGTTCTGCTTCCAAAATATCCTTTCCTTGCCAAACAAGGCGACCATTGTGTCCACTCACATGAATGTTGATTCCTTATCGCCATACCTATGATAGTGAGCATTGGTTTATGAAGTTGTCTACCAAGTTTTATCAAATCATCTCCATCCACTGTATCTCCAAATGTCCCGTTGTTCTCATTTTGTTGAGAAATTGATAACACAAATAAACTTAATAGAACTAGTAACTTCAACATGTTTGTAGAAATACACAGTAAATAACAATTTTCTTTATAAACTAGTTTTCAAAGTTTCTACTCGTTTTGATAAGTCTATCAACTTCAGAAATGCAATAACAAGTATGTTGGTTATTTTGAGATATTTTGAGATACGAGTTTAAATAATTTGTAAACTGCGGCACTAAACCTTGATTTGTTTTGTTTAGTTAAGGCTGTATAGCCACGATCATATTTCTTTGCTGTACATGTTGTTTTGACTGTGATGCTCATAAATTGATGGATTTCAAAATCAAATAAGTTGATTAGTTCTTTTCCGATGTCCTTACTGATAGACCCTATCTTTAGACTTTATTTATATTTTTTTTTAATTATAGATTAATTTATTACAACATTGTTGGTTGATTACTATTAATTGTTTCAAACTTTAATCACAATCTGCATCGTAAACATCCTGAAATACTTTATTGATACTTTTTGTTATACATGTGTACTGATGAAATATACATATAAATAAAGAAATATATATATGTAAATAAAAATGTATTTGTAAATGATAAATGATAATTATACATGTAAATAAAGATATGTAAATAGAAATAATTACAAAAAAGCATGTGTTGAGTACTTGTATTCTGTTTTCTCAAGGGATCTATGGAACGAATCAGGACAGGCATCATGAATGTCGAACATTATTTTTGTAATGTAACACAGTTGTCTAGCTCTGTTGGTAGCACGTAAGTCTACTGATCGGGAGGTCGTGGGTTCGATTCCCGGGCGGGGCACACTTTCGTGGAGCTTGGTCATGAAATCATTTCTAAGGCCATTCTCCCTTCTACCAATGATTTTTGATTATGTAGGGCAGTTGTCAGTCACTGGCGAAAGAATGCGTTTAGTAGTTGGTTAACAACTGAATCCAGAGATTTAGCCTTTCTAGGAGGATTGAGTAGGTTGACCGACCGCCATTATATGACATATACAATGTGTTGCTACGGCGTTAAACCCAACAAACAAACAAACACACTTGTCTAGTGCACCAAATGACATGGCAGTACACAAATCATGTACATGTCGTTTACTATGTCATGCGTGTTCATGTACTAAGTCTTCAAACATTTGAACTGTCCATTTAATACATTTGTAGGCCGATTAATGCCTATCATCATATGATATGTGCTAATAGATGAATAAACTGATCCAAACTTACCATCAGCACTCACCCGTTGTAGCTCAATGAATGCTCTACCTTTACTTCACACAAAAGTGAACGAGAGTGAAACATTCGGCCGATGCGCAGGAGTTTAATTTAGGCCTATCATAATATATATATGTACATACTTAGTAATTCTGAATAAATTCAAAACCGATTAGATTGTCATTAATTTGTAGCACAACAGAGAGATTTAAAGTGCCAATCTTATTTAGACTATAAACTCCATCCTTAACCAGCAACGAGTTTAGTAATGACAATTAGCTAACGTTAAGTGTCCGGGGAAACTCAACCCCAAAGGAACTCAACCCGGGATAACTCAACTCAACGTTGTTACAACTCAACCCGTTAGTTGGGGATTGAGTGGTCTTGGATTGAGTTGTCTATGGGTTAAGTTGTTCCGACTTACGGAACGTTCGGGGTGATTAAATAGGCTACATATGTTATCAAATTTCTAGTTAGTGTTCTACATATTCTCTGATGATAATAATTGAGTGCTGACGTACTACCTTACACACATATTGTCTGATAGACTGAAGCACTGCCAGAAATCATACACCTGTTGTTTATATATTGGTCTTAATTGGTTATTTAAGCTGACAGAATTGTTACAACCAGAAGTATTGTCTATAAGTACTGCCAGAATCCATACACTGGTTGTTTATCTAACTGAGTAAGGAGAACCAGAACTTTTTCTACAATGAATGTCAGGAATTTTGGCAGGTATACAGCTTACATCTGCGAACAGATGCATGATAACAACGTTTTAAAGACTATTTGATACAGGCTTAACACAAACAAATGCGGATATAAACATCCGGTTACCTAGTTAAAAAATTGAGAATTCTAATCTGTTTTATGATTATGAAATTAACTGGTTAGAATAAAATGTTCGTGTAAATAAGACGATGGGATATCAATAAATAAAAAGAAACAACAACATTGTATAACTGTTTACAGTAACTATATATTATAACATAAGATATATGATGATATGATGATACGATAGGATGCTCGTTGTTACTGGAAGAATGTAAGAGACTTGTTGTGTTGTTTGCACTTACTTATTCTTACAGTTCGTACAAAAACAACACTGCTTATGTAAACATTACAATGAACTTATCCACGACAGGGGATGCTCAGGATGACAATGATGTATTATAAATTATTAACTTTGATACGTATTATGAGAGATTTGTAAGTGCAATGGTAAATCGTTCAACCAATACCAGCATAATTGATTATGGTTTATCCTTAACTTTTGAATGGATTTGTTTAGTTTTATGTTTACACTATCACTTAATGTTATTATGTGCGAATTATACTTGTAAAATGTAATTTGTAATATGTGATTGTTTGCTTATTGTTCATTGCTATAATTTTGTAATGATTCTTGCTTTCCATTCCCGGAGAAACAAAATTTTTATTATTATCGGGTTCTTTTCGTACATTTCTGTCAAAAAATGACAACTTGTAAACATGATTTATACCATCAACCATCTATAAATCTATATATGACTGTGTGGTCGAGTGATATAAACATTGTGGTCTTTGTGTATGATCACTGTGGCCAGGGAGCAAACACTTGGATGGTAAAAGTTTTATTATTGTTATTTAGCAAAGTATTTGACCAGTATAGTGAATACATGTATGTATTACACCAAAACAGAAACATAATTTATTTTCTAGATCACTGTTGGTTATTTATTGAAAGAGCTAAGAAAAAGTCCTGAAATAGAAAATAGACAGAAAAAATATGAAAGACAGAAAATGATTCAGTTAAAGTACACATACTACTTTTTTACTACTCATAATAAATGCAGTATTTTATATATATAACGATAAGATTGATTCAGCAAGCCAGTATTGTAAAGCTAAAGAAGTACATGTATCATGCATATTAAATAAAAACACAGGGAGTTATATTGTACAACCTGATCAAAGAGCATGCCATCAAGAATATAAAACCGCAAAGTCACACAAAGTCATATTGAGGTTGTTCAATTTTGACAGTTCAGAAAAAAGAACAATACCTCTGTATCAACGCAATACAGTAAAATATAGATTAAAACAATAATAGTAATGATTTTAATGTAAGCACACTGTAGTCTATATTTAGTCTAATTCTCTTTTGAAACTATGTGTACTTCCATTCTCATTTGTTCTTAGAGCCTTGATCTGCCGTTCCTAATTGTCTTTTATCTCTGTTTATTTACATTGTTCTATCGATTTTAGGCGCATATTTACTTTTTTTATTGGTGTCAAGGACGTTTTAAACACATGTAATTACGCCATTAACAGCGACCTGGTCATTTTAAATCCTACTTGCATGGACAACGTTCTTCATTAGTACTCGCTTACCCTTTTATTATAAGCCATCAACTTCTTCCGCTACAAACAATATTGATATTAAATATAGAACTTTTATTCTACCGTAGACAGGAATGAAACCCACGCCTTTCGAAATTCATCGCTCCACCACTGAACAGTTCTGCTCATCAAATGGTTAAGCTGGGTCTGCATACATAATCATGATATAATCATTTCAGCGCAGATGGTAATCTCGTAGTCCACCCGAGCCAAAACAAACAAACATTCGTTTTAATCCTGAATGGATACTCACAGATCTTGGACCGGACTCTGTTTTATCCACAATAACACCTCGTTTCTGTCCATCTCTACCTAACTGAACAATTGTCTCTGGATAATAGTTGGCAACAATAACGTTGCCATAACTATCTACACATACACCTTCAGGTCTTATATTAGGATCTGAAAGTGTCTCAATGTACCCACAGTCAGCATTGAAGCCAACCAAGCCTTTCTTTTCATCACCAACAAGTAATCTATCTTTCTTATCATTGAATGCAATATGGTCACTACGTTCAAACAGAGCTTGTCCATTACTGCCAGTAGTAACCGTTTTCAATATATTCCCAGTCATATCATACATATACAATGACTTTCTTTCGTCGGTAATATATAGTTTATCATCATTGTATGCTATACCGTAACTGCTACCGTGATTCGTTTTGATAGAACGGACCAATGACAACTTCTTATCTGTTGATACAAATTGAACCACACGCTTACATGCAACAGCTACCTCATTTTCTCCTACTTAGCATACACCTTGTGGACTTTCAGGCACCTTACAATAATCTATTACTGATGATGATGATATGTTATAATGTTTCAGCTTGTTGTTGTTACAGTCAGTAAACAGAACTGTGTCATCTACGATACATGATCCAAGTATCCTACAGTCGCTGGAACCGTCTGGCAGTTTGACATCCATGTCACATATCTTTGTACACTTATATAGATCGTTGTTTCTTGATAACGTGGCTAAGGTACTTCCTAATTTTGGTTTACCCTCTAAGCTAGTTTTAAGTTCTTCAAACGGCTGGAATTCTAGTTTTGCATGGCGGACACTTGAAGACGCTATTTCTAATTTGTCAATTGTCTTGTGATACTGTTGTGAAATCTTAGCACAGACAAATTGTTGAGCTATGTTTCCTGTATCTTGCGTTAAGAGTTGTTCAAGATTCTTTAACTGGTCTATGGAGTCTTCATAAATCTTCCTTTCTTTAAGGAGCTGTGTTTCCAATTTCTTGTATTCATTTTCAATTTCTTTTATAGACGCGTCTTCTAACTTTCTCAGCAGTTGCTCCATTTCCATTCTGAAATCATTAGCAGCTTTGATGGCAGTTTCTTTTGATTCTTTTAGTTGTTGAAGAACGTCTTCATTTTCATTTTGTCGTTCATTCATATCGTCAAACATTGTTTTGATATCAGAACCAGTTTTAGATATATCTGTTTTACTGTATAGTTGATCAATGTTGTCAGAAATAGAGATCATACCTTCACATGTTCTGAAAAATAATATCTTAACTTAACATGCATTTTGTCATAAGCAATTTGTTATAAAATGTTGTTGGAGATGTCTTTCCATGTGATTAGGTAAAACAAAAACATTGCATTTGTACACTTTACCACATTATCAAACAAAAATAAACTGAGATATTTCTGGACATTTTATGATGTCATACAAAAGCCGAATATATAGATATACCAACTCGTATTAACTTACCAACGTGACAGTGCACTCGTGATATTTATCTCTAGTTAGCTATCTCACTATCTCGATATTACAAGTACGTTATCTCGTTATTACGAGTTATTTATCTCTGTTACTACGAGTTAGTTACCTGGTTATAACTAGTTAGTTTTCTCGGTATAAAGAGTTATATATCTTTGGTATTAAGAGTAAGTTATCTCGCTATTACAAGTTAGTTATCTCACTACTACAAGTAAGTTACCTGGTTGTTACGAGTTAGATTTCTCGTTATTCGAATTAGTTATTTCGTTATTAATAGTTAGTTATCCAAAATCTAAATATGACGAACTGTATGCACACTTCATAAAATGGCTCTACTTAAATCAGAGCGCATTTGTCTTTATTGTTTTAAACAGGGATTTTATATAACAGGAATTTGTAACGATAAGTAAATGTAATAGATTTTCATCAAAATTCACTGTCGTCGCTATCATTTCGGCCAATACGGAAAACTAGTATAACAAGTTTAAATAATGATATCCACATGAAATTTTGTACCAGTATCATTCAAATTGAAATATGTTTTTAGATGATCTTGAGGTAAGTTACGCTCGCAGACTGTCCACAAGATAATGCAATTTCCCGCCGTTCTGCCATTTTTAGCCCCATTTAACATACCTAGAGTCAGCGTTTTAGTCCCAACCATTAGAACGCGCCTTGGAAAAAAGAAGATATTTTGCTATTTTGTCGAATACTCTACGTCTTCAAGATATAAATTCTGGTACCTAAAATTATATTTTCGGTCACAATTTTTTGTCAAAAACGTAAGTTTGTTTGTTTGTTTTGTTGGGTTTAACGCCGTAGCAACGCATTTTATGGGTCATATAACGGCGGTCAGTCAACCTACTCACTCCTCATGGAAAGGCTAAATCTCTGGATTTAGCTGTTAAACAACTACTAAGCACATACTTTCGTCAGTTACTGACAACTGCCTTACATGATTAAAATCATTGGTAGGAGGGAGAGTTGCGTAGAAATAATTTCATGACCAAACTCCACGAAAGTATGCCCCGCCCGGGAACCCTCGACCCATCGATCAGTAGACTTGCGTGCTACCAACTGAGCTAGCCGGGCGGCTTTCAAAACGTAAGAAACATTCACAAGTTGCATGGAAAAGATGAACAAAAATGTTATTCAAGTATTTAAGCTATGGAATAGTGTGTACAGCCTTCTTTAGCCAGTAATACACAGTGACGACCGAGAAAATTACAAAAAGCACTTCGTTACAAATCCCTGTTACATAGAATCCCTGTTTAAAATTAACATAAAACATCGTTTGGAACTATATTTTATCATTTGAATATAGTTTCTTTCATCAGAAATAACATAAATTAGCGATCAGGTGTAAATTAATTTGATAAATAGTTCAAGATAGAATCATTTAAAATTAAATGATACACTTTTGTACTGACACAATCATTGAACAAATATTAGACTCTTTTGGTGGTGATTGTCTTGATGAATTCTTATTTAACTCAGAACTTATTGACTATTCAGAAATAAATTTTAACAATTCAAACCCGCATTTTGAAAAGTTTTATTAAAATTTCATTATCGATCTTCCATGAAAAAAGCGGACCATAAGAGGGTATATACATTGAGTTTTATAAATGTGTGTTATCGTGCAAATTTTAAATAACTAGTCAAACGACGTATTTATCTATACTTAACAATTTACGAATGCAATTTATGAGTGCTATAAATGATTCAATCAATATTTTATCTCAGTTTGTTTAATTCAACCCAAAAATATATGGATTTAAATATAGTTTACAATTTTTTTCGACTGTCATCGGTGCATACATTAAACCCACAGTCGTACATATATACGAGTAAAGCTCGTTTAAGATATTATGGGACATTGTTTACATAGATTGTCAATAAGATTTGTCTGAAGTTATCCTAAATTACCTCTATCCATTTTATCGATAGTGGGTACAAAAATACTTTCATAAACATTTAAATTAGCGGAATTTGTGTGTACGCAACTGACAGTTGAATAAAATTTAACAGTACTTGCACTTACTTGTAATATTTTGGACACAGTAAAAATAATTAAAACAATTGATATAAACAAAATTACAACGAAGACTTTTTTCTGCAGGAATACATGCATATTTCTTGTTATTCGGAAAACCTCGGCGATATTGTGAACACTTCTATACACTTCAAAATCAGACGTGGTATAAATGAGTTGAATAACTCGCTTAAACGATGTGCTAATATTGTTTATATATAGAGATAAGTCAATATCTAAATTAACAAACAGTGGACCATTGATCGTCTTACAAGTTACATAACGTACTTTAAGTAATCGTACTTAAGTAACCGCTCTGCCATTGGCGAATGAATTACTTGAAACCGAACACACGACCAACTGTTTTACACTTCATACACAAAACATAAACGCAGTTAAACATCTTAAATATAATATACCATTTTTGCATAAGAGTAGAAAAACAATGTTTTACATATCTTAGATTATATTTCAGTATTTCAAATACAATGCAGTAATTCAATGAACATTTCTTATCTAATGGGTTTATGTGGTTTATGAGGTAAAAGTTTGCGTAGCAAATAACTGTTAAGTTCCGAATGATTTCATGTAAAACGATATTGTATATTTAGTCAAGGTTTGTGGCGAAAAATATTTCATTATATATATATATATAACGAGTTATATATCTTTGTTATAACGAGTTAGTTATGTCGTTATTACAAAATAGTTATCAAAATAGTTATCTAGGTATATTGAGTAATATATTTCAATTATTATGAGTAAGTAATCGCAATATTACGAGTTAGTTATCAGGCAATTACTAGTTAGTTTTCTCGCTATTACATGTTAGTTATCTCGTTATAACGAGTTATATATCTATGTTATTATGGGTTACTTATCTCGTTATTACGAGTTAGTTATCTCGCTATTACGAGTTTGTTATCTCACTTTTACAGGTTTATTATTTGGTTATTACAAGTTAGTTATCTTGTCATTACGAGTAAGATATCTCGCTATTAAGAGTTAGTTATCTCACTTTTACAGGTTAGTTATCTCGTTGTCACGAGTTAGTTATCTCGTTATTATGAGTTCGTTATCTCGTTATTACGAGTTAGTTATCTCACTTTTACAGGTTACTTATCTGGTTATTACGAGATCGTTATCTCGTTATTACATGTTAAATATCTTGCTATTACCAGTTAGTAATCTGGTTATTACAGGTTATTTATCTCGTTATTACGAGTTAGATATCTCGCTATTACGAGTTTGTTATCTTACTATTACAAGTTAGTTATCTTGTTATTACGAGTAAGTTTTCTCGTTATTACCAATTAGTTATTTCGCTATTACGAGTTAGTTATCTAAAATTAAAATTCGACAAAGTCCAAGCATATTTCCATAAAATGGTTCTACTTAATAAGAGTGCATTTTCTTTATTGTTAAAATAAACATGAAACAACGTTTAGAACTAAATTATATCATTTGAATGTAGTTTCGTTTCATAAGAAATAACATAAATTAGAGTTCAGGTTTAAATTACTTTGAGAAATAGTTTAGGGTAGAATCTTGTGAAATTATATAATACACTTTTGTACCAACGCAATCCTTGAACAAATATTAAACTCTTTTGGTGGTGTTGGTCTCGATGAATTCTTATTTAACTCAGAACCTAATGACTAATCAGAAATTATTTTAACAAGACAAACCCGCATTTTAAAAAGTTTTATTTTTATTTCATAATCAATCTTTCAAAAGCGGGCCATAAGAGGGTATATACATTGAGTTTTATAAATGTGTGTTATCGTAATGCAAATTTAAATAACTAGTCAAACGACGGATTTATCTCTACTTAACAATTCACGAATGCGATTTCAGAGTGCTTTAAATAATTAAATCAATATTTTATCTCAGTTTGTTTAATTCAACCCAACAATATATGGATTTAAATATAGTTTCAAATTTTATTCAACTGTCATCGGTGCATACATTAAACCCACAGTCGTACATATCTTGGAGTGACTATATTTCGTCACCTTAAGGAAATGAATTAATACAATGTTTAATTTGTAATTTTTTACTGACTTTTTATTTTTAAAATACGTAAATGAATCATAAAGTTTTTATTCCATCAACTTTTCTAGGGTATATTCTGTCAAATAACGTTAGTAAACACAATGTTATGAGGCTTTGTATAAATGCAGACGACTGTTTAAGCAGGACCAAAAATCAACACTGCAAAATAAAAACAAGTTTTGCTTCATTTTTGTGAAGCAAATCTCCGTTTATTTATTTATATACACTATTTAGATCTTTTACCTCAAATCTGTGTTGTTTCTTCAACAATTTTATGACAAAAAAGTCGAAATTCAACCGTTTTAAATATTGACATGTTTACCGGTAGTGTAAAATCACAATCAGTGCAGGTTTGGCTCCGCCCACAACGTCGCTCCGCCCTACGTTAAGATTTCGAGGTAAAAACGAGAATTTGAGCTTATTTTAATGAGTTTATAAATAAGAATACCTAAATTTTAGAATTGCTCAATGCTTTAAGAATTTAAGGTGGGGTGACGAAATTAGGTCAGGGACGAAATTAGGACCTCCTACGATATATACGAGTAAAGCTCGTCTAAGATGCTATGGGACATTGTTTAAATAGATTATCAATTAGATTTGTCTAAAGTTATCCTAAACTACCTCTATCATTTTTTCTCGATGGTGGGTACAGAAGTTCTTTAGTAAACATTTAAAGCAGCGGAATTTGTGTGTACAGTTGAATAAAAATTAACAGTACTTGCACTTACTCGTTTTTGGACACAATAAGAATTATGAAAACAACTGATAAAAACAAAATAACAACGTAGTATTTATTTTCTGTATGAATACATGCATACTTCTGTTATTCGGAAAACCTCGGTGATTTTCTGAATAGTTCTATACACTTCAGAAATCAGACGTGGTATAACTGAGTTGAATATTAAACTCGCTTAAACGATGTGCTATATACATGTAGTTTATATATAGAGATAAGTCAATATCTAAATTAACAAACAGTTGACCATTACTTAAGTAACCGCTCTGCCATTGGCCAATGACTTACCTTAATCCGAACACACGACCAGCGGTCATTTTGTCCTACACCTCATACACAAAAAATAAATGCAGTTAATCATCTTGAAAAAATTGTATACCATTTTTGCATAACAATAGAAGTACAATGTTTTACATATCTTAAATTATTTTTCTGTTATTTCAAATACAATACAGTAATTCAATGAACATTCTTATCTAATGGGTTTATGTGGTAAAAGTTTTGCGTAGCAAGTAACTGTTCAGTTCTGAATGACTTCATGTAAAACGATATTGTATATTTAATCAAGGTTCGTGGCGAAAAATATTTCAGTACATTGCCATATTTTGTGTTTATATTAAGGTTTAATATTTAGAACAAATTAGTATTACATGTACTCACCTATGATCTTCTACTACACAAATATAACAACACACAACATCATGGTCCTTACAAAACACATCTAATATTTTCCCAGCATGTTTACTACATTGTTTTGTTGGAAATGCAGGTAAACTACTTGGTTGTCCTTGAGACTTGACGGCAGAATTGTCCAAAAGAGAATGTCCTTTAGTTGATGAAATTTTTTTATGAACATTTAAACAATCCTGACAAAAATATTGCTGGCATTCTACGCAATATTTTAAAGCTTCTGTAATAACATCATCGTCAGCACAAGCGGTACATATATATTCATAAGTCTCCTCCGACATAAACACTTTAATCCTTCCAGTCGCCATCTTGTAAACTTTGTCCTTGTCAATGGATACAGGTGCGTATTTCATAATGATTATTTGGGTATGAGATATTTAGGTATACTCCTACTTTCGGTTTCGTTTTTTTTTATGTATTTGTCAAATCAAACATATTATTCTATACAGATAAAATTTGAGGGTTTAGAGAAACTTACTAACAAACATTATTTTAAGTTACTTCTCACAGAATATCTCATCATGACGTTACAATAATGAAAAATAATCATTCTTTTAATAACATGTATACTATTTCACGTAACTTGTTTAGTAGGACAATGATTATGTGTTTTCAAATGAAACTATTTTTCAAGTCTTAATCAGGTTTAAGAGTGAGTTTTGTGTATAGTACTAACTAGAACATATACGAAATCATATTGGATATTGTATAATAAACCAAATATGCTATTAGGATCCCCTTCTTTTGGGGCGTTTATTACATGCCTTAAAACACATATATTGTTTAAAAGTTTAATTATAGTCGAAACTCCTCATTGCCTTCGTAGTTTAAAATACCATGGTTTTCATACGGTTAACTCTAGCTTGTATTTCTAAATCTGTCCCTGTATATCATTATGTTAACCTAGATATCGTTTACGGAAAATGTATTTTTACATACGTAACCTTGTCATCAAATCTATATAGAATGTATGATTACACACGTCGAAAACGACCTCTTATTTACATTATAATAGCCTTGTTAGAAAGTTCATAATATATCATAATATATAAAACATTGAAAATTGGATTAAGATCATGTTTGTTAAATACAGAAAGTACAAAATTGATTACAAAATGAATCAGTTATCAATACAGTCATTCGGAACACGTCAACCATTGATTGAGTGAATAACCTCAGACTGATTGGTGAGGGTCCAAAAGAATATTAGGTTTTTGCAATATACGTAAGGCGATGCTCAGGCAAAGCACGTAACAAATATGCAAAAAAAGTTCTTGCCGTTTTTGCGTAAACCCACAAGGCACATCCACATTTTTATTATATATGTGTCTGTAAATTTGTTCAGTGATTAGTCGTTTCGAGAATTCACATCTGGCATATTATTCATTTTATAAGCTATCTTGCCTTTGTTTACTTAAACGTCGGTAAAGCCTTTTATAAAGGCATGTGGCACAAAGGTAGTTCCAAAAAGGCGTAAATATGTCCGAGGTTATTCGTAGTGTATGGCTGAGGAGTTACGAATAAAATAAAGCTAATGACCTCAACGGGAGACGTATAGTTAAACTGCTTACATAGAAGAAGCTTGCTATTCTCAAGATCACGTGGTTCATTAATGGAATTTGATTGTTGCTGTTTCTGTTCCTGATATGTTTGTTGGTTCCTTTTATGATAATGATATCATGTAACTGAGGTATGTAAAGTTATACATCTAATGACAGTTAAACAGGAATCATCTACATGTACCAGTCATAAAAACTTGTCTCTTTGTGAAAACGAAAGATTATATTGAGCATCCTTCAACCAAATCAAGTTCAGTCTAGTGTGCAGAACAACCTCTCTTGTGCAACACCCACTGGAAGGGACTAAAGTGTGTTGCTGTTCAAAGGTTGTTGCTTTGCAGAGGTTAAATTCAATTAGAATTACACCTAATATCAAACGCAGTTGTTGTGCAAGGGATTTGTTCTGTAGAGGACCCCTCTGCGGAGTTACTACGTACTGTATTATTTATCTTACTATAAACGTGTCTTCATATGAACGTCCTTGTACTCATTCTACAGTACCACTGTTCAATAGACAATAGACACATTTGTGGTATTTGACCTGTAATTTGAACAATTCACAGCCATCAGGTCTCAAGGTTACAAAACCTTCATTCAGGAGCAATGCTTAAAAGCTCTAGCTCATTAATGCATGGTGTAACTTATGAGTTCAATTGTTTCTTTTTGATATTTTGTTTTAAGACTTCGTCCACACAAATCAAAGCCATTTTGTCTCAAATTGACATGTTTTGTATAATATCAATAACGGGATATATGAGAAAAACATCACTGCTTTATAATTTTAAGCTATAATTGAATAAATTTATTCTGTTAACATGACTTCCAACCTGGCTAAGTGTCAGGAAGTGCGTAAGCTTTGAAACCCTCTGCGGCGGGTATACCCTTCTTAAAAATTTTACTATTAAGTCAATTTTCTTAATAATTATCATTAATAAGGTCAAACGAGAAATTTGTCGGCCTTTTGGAAGTACAATGAGTACTATTTAAAGTGCAGAAAACTTGGTTATGTAATATGAAGATCGTTAAATGACTTTAGTTTGTGTTGACTCGTCGTTCAACTATAGGGCTTTCAGAAGAAAACACACGACACAATTAATAGGAAAATATGATTAGATTTTATTAAATTCAACACTCGCATACAGACATATAACTAACAACTAATACTATTAAAAATGTACAATATATATTGTTTTATCAAATCACCAGATGATACAAATCCCAGTAAATAAATCTCTTCGTCTAAAAACCACACAAAATTTAATCAATTATAAAAAATTACATGAGTAAATGTCTAAGGTAAAGTAAGGAAATTTTCCTGAAGTTCAGGCTTTGGTACTGAGAAAGCGTTCTTTTCCAGCATAAACAAAGTTGCTGAAATCATGCTAATCAGGTATTTCAGTGTTTTGGAAATGTTTAAATATTTATCAATGACTTGATATTATCATGACGTGTAAAAGGTAAATTTCTAATGAGCATTATTTAAACTAGTCTGATTATCGCCATCAAGTCCACCTCTGTCGTGTGTTTTATACCATGTAGATTAGAGCGTATAAAATTACTGCATTTGTTTTCACTTGCGCCCAAGCATGTTACAAAAGTACTCTGACAAAGTTGTCGGCACTACATATCTTTGAAAGTTTTACCTAATGAAACTGGTATGGGAAACATCCACTGAAATTTCGTAATAAAGTAAATTGATTATTGTCCTTTACTGTACGAATATGTATACAAATCTCAATTTTAAATATTTCACATAAGAATGGTCTTGCAATAGTGCATGATGCATCATGCAAAAGTTTTGTTGATTTACTTAGACACAAGCATAGGTCATTTGATCTATCTTTGGGCTGTCCTGGGTCGAATTCTAGGAACCCTTTCTGTTTACCATACTTAAATATCCATGGTGATGATACGTCTTTACGTCTTCCATCAACGTTTGTGTATTCATTGTACCCCTTCATCAGTTCTTTAATGTCTTCATGCTTCTGTTTTGTTTCTATATTTATTAAATATCCACCATCATTCCTACATTGTGTAGAAGCAGCCTCATGATTTGCTGTAACTGTGTATAGTTTTATACAATATCCGTGAGTAGTGATGTTATAGTCCCTAGGACAAAATCCTTCACACAGTTTGTCATCATTTTCAATTACACTGTTGGTATTTCCATCACCATTGTCATAGTTACGTTTCCTTGTCCGTGTTCTGCTTCCAAAATATCCCTTCCTAGCCAAACAAGGTGACCATTGTGTCCACTCACATAAATGTTGATTCCTTATCGCCATACCTATTATAGTAAGCATTGGTTTATGAAGTTGCCTACCAAGTTTTATCAAATCATTCCCATCCACTGTATCTCCAAATGTCCCGTTGTTCTCATTTTGTTGAGAAATCGATGCCACGAATAAACTTAATAGAACTAGTAACTTCAACATGATTATAGAAATATACAGTAAAATAACAACTTTTCTTTATAAACTAGTTTTCACCGTTTTCCACGTTTTGTTAAGTCTATCAACTTCAGAAACGCAATAACAAGTATGTTGGTTATTTTGAGATACGAGTTTAAATAGTTTGTGGAATGCAGCACTAAACCTTGATTTGTTTTGTTTAGTTAAGGCTGTATAGACACAATCATATTTCTTTGCTGTAAAATTGACGACAAATCAAAGTTGTTTTTTTACTGTGATGCTCATAAATTTATAATCTTAACATTTAATACACTATTACAGCAATACATAACAGCTTTTGTGTATACATTTATAGATAATCGGGTTTATATTGAATAACAAGTCTTATGTACATGGATATCAAAATAAAGTAAATTGATTAGTTATTTTCAATGTCCTTATTGATAGACCCTATATTCATACTTTAATATTTTCTCTTTTTTTTAAATTATAGATTTATTTAGTACAACATTGTTAGTTGATTAGGCCACAACGAATTGATCTCATATTTCTATGGATTCGCTCGCACTTTAATTTTGACGGTTTTTACAAAAAATATTTGTATTTCCTCACTCGCTGATAAAAATTTGGTCAAACCGCTATAAAAAGCAAGTGAATAAAGACTTTATTTTCTTCGCTCGCCCCATTTTTTTTTCAGAAAATAATCCGTAGAACACAGGATCAACTTGTTGTGGCCTTACTATAAATTATTTCAAACTTTTGTAACAGTCTGCATTGTAAACATCCTTATCAAACTAACATGAAAATATTTTACAGATACTTTGAACGTTTTTGTTATACATGTAAACTAATGAAGTATATATGTAAATAAAGAAATATATATAAATTATGTAAATAAAATGTATGTGTAAATGATAATTAATATACATGTAAATATATATATATATCTGTAAATAAAAATGCATATGTAAATGATAAATAATTTACATGTAAATAAAGATAAGGTAAATAAAATGATTACAAAAGAAAAATTCATGTGTTGAGTAATTGTATTCTGTTTTCTTAATAGATCAATGAAACAAAGCAGGACACCCATCATGAATTTCAATTTCTGAATTTCATGGCAGAATAAATAAAACATCAGAAGATCCAAACAACTCGTACCAACCATTTGTTAATTTCACAATTCATTCTAACACAAAGCATGTACATTTCGTTTACTAGGTCATGCGTGTTCATGTACTAGTGCTTAAAACAATGTATATGTACTTGTACATTCAATAGGTGAATGCCAGTTTAGCCTCAGTACTCCACCTTACCAGCTCAATGAATACTCTACCCTTACTTCACGCAAAAATGAACAGGAGTAAAAGTTCCGCCGATGCGCAGGAGATTAATTAAAGCCTATCATCAAAAGTACATGCTTAGCAATTCTAAATGAATTCAAAACTGATAAGATTGCCATTAATTTGTAGCACAACTGAGAGATTTGAAACGCCAATTTAATTTTGACTATAAACGCTAGTTTATAACTAACTTCTAGTTAGTGTTCTATATATACTCTGATGATCTTAAATAATTGAGTACTGACGTATTACCTTACATACATATTGTCTGATAGACTGACGCACTGCCAGAAATCATACACCTGTTGTTTATCGAACTGAATCTTAATGGGCTATTTATTATCTATAAGCACTGCCAGAATCCATACACTAGTTGTTAATCTAACTGAATAAAGATAATAAGAACTTTTTCTACAACTATTGTCAGGAATTTTGGCAGGTATACAGCTTACACCTGCTAACAGATGCATGATAACAACGTTTCAAAGATTTTTTGATACAGACTTTACACAAACAAATAAGATACTAATGCGGATATAAACATCCGGTTACCTTGTAAAAATATGAGAACTCTAATCTGTTTTATGATTATGAAATGAACTGTTTAGATTAAATTGTTCGTGTAAATAAGACGATGAGATATAAATTTAAAAAACCAACAACATTATTCAACTATTTACTATATATTATAACATAAGAAATACGATAATATGATATGATGCTCTTTGTTACTGGAAGCATGTAAGTGACTTGTGGTATTTTTTGCACTTACTTATTCTTACAGTTCGTACAATCGTACAAAAAACAACAAAACCCTGCTTACACATGTAAACATTACAATGAACTAATCCACGACAGGGGTTGCTCAGGGTGACAATTAAGTATTATAATATATTATTTATGACAATGTGCTTTATGATTGACTTGGTAGTGCCATGGTTAAGCGTTCAACTAATACCAGCATGATTCATTCTGGTTTATTTATTATCCTTAACTTTGGAATGGATTGGTTTAGTTTTATGTTTACACTATCACGTAAGGTTATTATGTTATTGTGTACAATGTTTATATACATGGTTAATTACTTGTATAGCATGTTTAAATATATGGTAAATTACTTGTGTACTATATTTAAATATGTGGTAAATTACTTGTGTACTATATTTAAATATGTGGTAAATTACTTATGTACAATGTTTATATATATAGTAAATTACTTGTATAGTATGTATAAATATTTGGTAAATTACTTGTGCACTATGTTCAAATATTTGGTAAATTACTTGTGTACTATGTTTAAATATGTGGCAAATAATTTGTAATTTTTTAAATAGTTTGAGTATACATTTTACCTACAATGTTTACAATGTTTATATATATGGTAAATTACTTGTATAGTATGTATAAATATTTGGTAAATTACTTGTGTACATTGTTTATATATATGGTAAATTACTTGTATAGTATGTATAAATATTTGGTAAATTACTTGTGTACATTGTTTATATATATGGTAAATTACTTGTATAGTATGTTTAAATATTTGGTAAATTACTTGTGTACAATGTTTATATATATGGTAAATTACTTGTGCACTATGTTCAAATATTTGGTAAATAAATAACTTGTGAACTATGTTTAAATATGTGGTAAATTAATTGTATTTTTTTTAAATAGTTTTAGTATACATTATACCTAAAAAGAATGAAATTTGTTTCTGGAAAGGTTTGTACATGTAATTGTAATAGTATACTTAGGTAAATTACTGGTGTTATATTTTAAACATGTTGAAACATTACCTTTGTTTAAACATTTCCTTTATTGAAATGGTTGAGTAATTATATAATTATGTAAATTACTTGTTAAATATGTTCAAATATGATTTTACATTTTACCTTAAGAGAGGGAAATTCTTATCTATGAGTGACTGTGTGCTAAGTATGTGAATTACATGTATACTATGTTTGAATATGATTATACAATTTACCTTAGAGATAATAGTATACGTATCTTAATCTTGTTGTTAAAATGTTTCTCCATCACACTGATATGTTTTTGTATGTATGTACAGTAATAATTATGTGAATGGGCCGGTGGCCTTAACTATCGCAATAAAAAAAAATATATATATGATATGATGCTCCTTGTTACTGGAAGCATGTTAAAGTCTTGTTGTGTTTTTGCACTTACTTATTCTTACAGTTCGTACAAAACCAACAAAACCCTTCTTACGTGTGTAAACATAATAATGAACTAATCCACGACAGGGGTTGCTTAGGGTTACAATTATGTATTATAATATATTATTTATGACAATATGCTTTATGATTGACTTGGTAGTGCCATTGTTAAGCGTTCAACTAATACCAGCATGATTCATTCTGGTTTATTTATTATCCTTAACTTTGGAATTGATTGGTTTAGTTTTATGTTTACACTATCACGTAAGGTTATTATGTACGAATTTTACTTGAAAATGTCATTTGTAATATGTGATCTTTTTTACTGTTTATTGATTGTAATTTGTAATGGTTTTTGCTACCCTGAATTCTGGCGGAATAAAATTATTATATGATATCATCGGGTTTTTTTTCAACATTTCTGTCAAAAAATGACTACATGTACTTGTAAAAATGATTTATACCATCAACCATCTGTAAATCTATATATGGCAATGTGGTCGAGTGATATAAACACTATGGTCATTGTGTATGATCACAGTGGTCAGTCAGCAGACACTGGGGTGGTACAATTTCTATAATTTTTATATGGCAAAGTTTTTAAAACAGTAGTGTGCATATTTATTTGCTAGGTCAACAGAAAATTGTTATTAAAAGAGTTTTGAAAAGTCCACAGAGAGGAAAAAAAAACAGAAAAACGATTCTGTCAATGTAAACATACTTTAGATTATACTTAAATAATAAATGCACTATTTTATATTTATAACGATAAAATTGATTCAGCAAGCCAGTATTGTACAGCTAAAGAAGTTTATGTGTTCTGAATATTTAACTTAAATAAAACACCGGGAGTAATATTGTACTCCCCGATCACAAAACATGCTATCAGAAAATCGAGAAAATGAACAATATAAAACCGCAAAGTCACACATATTGAGGTTGGTCATTTCCGACAGTTCAGAAGAAAGAACAATACGTACGGCTATTTGAACGCAATACAATAAAATATAGATTGTAGCAATGATAGTAATGTTTTTATGTATGTAAGCACACTGTAGTCTATATTTAGTATATCGTTAACCTTTAAGACAAATTGCAATGATAGAATACAATTTATACTCATTTTTTAGAAAATATATGCAAATATCTGCAATTTGTACAGTAAGCACTGCTTGTTTTATAAAAGGGCACAAAAATATCTAATTCTCCTTTGAATCTATGTGTGCTTTCATTCTTATTTGTTCTAGGAGCTTTCATCTGCCGTTCCTAATTGTCTTTTATCTCTGTTTTTACATGTTTTTATTGATTGTAGGCTCATATTCACCATTTATGTTTTTGTTTTAAAGTGATGTCAATGATGTTTTTAACACATGTAATTAGGCCACTAACATCGACCTAGTTACTTAAAATCCAGCTTGCATGGATATTTTTTCTTCATTAGTATTCGCTTACCCTTTTCGCTTTCGAAGAATATTGATACTAAATATAGAAATATTATTCTGCCGTAGACAGGAATGAAACCTTTGTCCTTGGGATTCGAAATTCTTCGCACTACCACTAAACAGTTCATCATATTTATTGAGAGTTTAATGTTCAATGTTCATGAAATTGGTTTAGCTGGATCAGCATACATAATCATGATATAATTCTTTCAGCACAGATGGTAATCTCGTACTTTATTCGAGACAAAACCCACAAACATTCGTTTAAATCTTGAATGGATACACACAGATCTTGGACCAGACTCTGTTTTATCGCCAATAACACCTCGTTTCTGTCCATCTCTACCTAACTGAACAATTGTCATTAAATTATTGTTGGCAACAATAACGTTGCCATAACTATCAACACATACACCATCAGGTCTTATATCAGGATCTGAGAGTGTCTCAATGTAATCACATTGGGTATTGAAACAAACTAAACCTTTGCGATGATCACCAACAAGTAATCTATCTTTCTTATCATTGAATGTAATATGGTTACTACATCCAAACAGAGCTTGTCCATTATTATCAGTAGTAACAGTCTTCAGTATATTCCCAGCTATATCATACATAAACAAGGAACTGCCTTGGTTGGATATATATAGTTTATCATCATTGTATGCTATACTGTAACTACTACCGTGATTCATTTTGATAGAACGGGTCAATGATAATTTCTTTTCAATTGAAACGAATTGGACCTTGTCTTTACATGCAACAGCTACCTCATTATCTCCTACCAAGCATACACCTCGTGGGTTTTCAGGCACCTTACAATTATCTATTGATGATGATGATGATATGTTATAACGTTTCAGCTTGTGGTTGTTATAATCAGTGAATAGAACTGTGTCATCTACGATACATGATCCAAGTATCCAACAGTCGCTGGAATCGTTTTGCAGTTTGACATTCATATCACATATCTTAGTACAATTATATAGATCGTTGTTTCTTGATAACGTGGCTAACGTGGTTCCTAAACTTTGTTTACCCTCTAAGCTAGTTTTAAGTTCTTCAAACGGCTGGAATATAACTTCTGCATGATAGACACTTGAAGAAGCTATTTCGAATGTGTCAATGGTCTTGAGATACTGTTGAGAAATCTTAGCACAGACGAATTGTTGAGCTATGTTTCCTGTATCTTGCATTAATAGTTGTTCAAGACTCTTTAACTGGTCGATGGAATCTTCATATATCTTCCTTTCTTTAAGGAGCTGTGTTTCCAACTTCTTATATTCATTTTCAATTTCTTTAATAGACGCATCTTCTAACTTTCTCAGAAGTTGCTCAATTTCCACTTTGAAATCATTAGCAGCTTTGATGGCAGTTTCTTTTGATTCTATAAGTTGATGAAGAAAAGCATCCATTTTGTTTTGTCGTTCATTCATATCGTCTAGCATTGTGTTAATATCAGAACCAGTTTTAGATGTATCTGTTTTACTGTATAGTTGATTAATGTTGTCAGAAACAGAGATCACGCCTTCACATGTTCTGAAATATAATGTGATGACTTAATATTTATTTTGTCTTGGGATATTTGTTTTGAAATATTGTTGAAGATTTCTTTACTTGTAAATTGGTAAAACAAAAAACAAAGCAAAAATAATAGACCTACCCAAATTATATTACACATAAACTGACATATTTTTGAAAATCATATGCTTTTATACAAAAGCCAAATGGTGTCACCAAAACGAAATAATATAATGCTTCTATGCCGCGTAAGATAACTAACTCATAAAAACAGCAATAACTCGAAATAACGAATTAACTTTAATTTAAAAAATGACATAAATAATTCGTAATTAGAGATAATTGACTCATAAAAACGACATAAATAACTCGAAATACCAGCCTGTAATAACGTGACAGTGAACTTGTAATACCATTCACGAGTTAGTTATCTCGTTATTATCGTTAATTGTTAATACGATTGAGTATTCAAAATTTCATTCGCCAAAAGTTTGAAACGAAACTACACTCAAACGATATAATTTAGCTCCAAAAGTTGTTTTACGTTTATTTTAACAATAAAGAAATAAATATGAGCTCTGATCAAGTAGAGCCATTTTAAACAGTTCAAAATGGCTCTACTTTAATCAGAGCTCATATTTATTTCTTTATTGTTAAAAAACATAAACCAAGTTTTGGAGCTAAATCATCATTTTAATGTAGTTTCGTTTCAAAAGAAATTAAATAAGCAGTTTTTTGTCTTAGGGTGCGTTGCCTAAGGAAATCGCTAGGTATAGCTACGAAGCAAAATACTAGGAAACGGCTTGCTACAAGATATCGCTTCATCTCGCTACTACTCAGGTGTTTAAGTGAAATAATTGTGCAAAATGTGATAAAAGCACCAAATTTGGCATGGAGGTACTTTGAGTCATACTGATCAATTTTAGCTCAGGAGACAATCATGAGGGGCCTTGTATCTTGCCTAAATGGGGCCCCGAAAGGGGCACATAAATAGGCACATAGTTTTAAAATTATCATCTCTATAAAAATTTCAGATGGTTATTAAAATATATGTATTATGATTTTATATGCCTAAGAAAGTATATTGTACACTCAAAAATAGCTTTTTGTCAGTTTATTTGCAGTTGAGGCCCGGCATCTGCTTTAAACTTGTCATAAGGCCCTAAATTATACATAATGTAATAATATAATTGAATAAATGGTAAATATTTTATTTGAAATCATACAAATACATCATACTTTCTCAAAATAAGCCTTCAATAATTAATTTATGTAGATACACCAGAATCAGCATGAGGTACCATTGTATGAAACACATGAGGCCCCGAATGGGTTTATGTTTGAACTCGAAATAAATTAATACCAAGTAAGCCAATATACACTTTATTCAATTTTAACTGATAAATAAACTTACTATTTAAGATACGTACATTCAAAATGACGATTTTAAATAATAATACTTATTTCTAAAAGTTGAGGCCCTTACTGGGGTAATTTCATAACGTGAAGCTTAGATAATTGTAAAAAAGGTCTAACCATTTTTATTATTATTGAAACTTATGCTGTCATTACAAGTGTGTTACATTTCAACAGTTCATATAACAATTTGGTAAGATTAAACGGTACCCAATTTATCATAATTGAACATGGATGATTATTATATTCATTACCGTTTTAGGCCTGTATTACGAGAGACTATACGACCTGTTTTCGTCCTAAATTTAACAAAATTATATTTCTGTTATGTATTGAGAGTTTTGATAATATAACATCCTATAGGCACCCACGCCTTAGATACATTTCAAGTTCTAAAACAGTATGTGATAATGTTTTAATACAAGTCTAATATCACCATTTTACAAAACAAAATAGTCCTGTAAGAGACTATGCATTACACCGACATCATACCCTTGAAGCTCGGAGTAATAATGAAACAAATATGTACATTTGTATACTGTGTTTGATGTACAAACTAAATGTAATTTTAAACAGATTTTATCATTGATAAATATCTTACAATAAAACAATTAGTATATTAGATATTATAGAGAGAACAATTTAAGAGGCCCTTCTTATATACATGTATCAAATATAACCATCCCCAAAAGCACGGCATTTCTTCATAAAGATTGGTAAAATTGATTTGACTATTCAACTAAACATGGAAAAAATTGTAGCATTTTGGAGTCTAGATTCCATTTTTTCAAATACTCACTGACTGGCTATTATCCCTAATCATAGGTACTAGTACACTTTTCTGTATTAATCAATCTACTTGACGAAACTTTCACTTCATTTGGTAGGAAGTCAATGTGGCAAAGGGAATGACATAACCAGGAAAGGTGCCGTTTTACAGCTGAGTAGATTGAAGAAAAGCAGACACATGGATTGCATAAAGAAATAAACATTGACCCTGAATGGGTTACAATCTTAGACCTTTCTATCTCTAAGCGAGTGTAAGAGATTAAGAGCATTTTGTGAAATCATGTTGAGCGAACTTACCGTACATAATTATTTTTGTAAACCTTATAAAATAAAAGAAATATTCACAAGTTTTATCATTGCTCAAAAATATCTTTAGTAGAAGAATTACATCTAGGATTACATCTCCCGGCATAAAAACGGGAGTATAACTTCATTTGAAGACGAGTTTTAAAATATTTTAATTTTATTTATTGTAATACTGTTATGGAAATGTCTGTCATAGCCAAATTTCATGATCACTGCCACAGCTAAATCGTCAGTTGACTTTTATACATTCATACATAACATACGTCTACAATAAATTATTCTATTAAAAGTATGATAATGTGGAGTACGTCCATACACTGGTCACCTTGTCTATCAAGTGGGTTATACATTATATAGCTTTCATAGACCGTCAAGCTTGTCAAGAATCCATAAAATGAATAACCCCAGTGAAATCAACAATATGAATTGCAAGAATAGTGAACATGTGTTCAAGATCCATCGGAAACTTTTTTATGCTTACTCTTCCCTACTGAGTACCATGATATCAAATCTAAAGGAAGTTACTTAGTAACACTGGTGGTTTATCCAGTCTATATGTTTCTTAAATCTCAGTCATTAGCATTTGTCACATGATATGTCCAACTTGAGTAATACTACATGGTATATATCATCAAATTATGGTTGTTTGTTATCGCATTTGCAACATAATTATATTATAACATTATTATTTTATTTTATTTTTTATAAAACATGCATGACTTGGTTGGATAGATGCTAAAATTAGTTTTTGGAAACTGTGGTTGCATTCATAATAAAAGAGCAAAAGATGAAAAATCAAACGAAACTGATTAACATCAAAATAAGGGCTTTTTAGTAGATTTCTCTTTAACCCTTTACAAGGAAAGATAAGTGCAAAATGTGGCAAATTTTCACCTCAGCGATAGGGCTATTTCAATGTACGATTTTCATGATTAATTGACGGACAGCAATGCAACTTGGCCAATTTATTTCTTACTTGGTTGTCTGAAAGTAGAAGCCAAAATTCGATTCAGGAGCAACTGGGTTGGTCAGTATAAGGTTAAAGGCCTTATCATTTTTACCCAAATCAAGTTGATAAATTACATTATATATATTTCGAATATAACTAAGACTAAAGTTAAACTCCATTAATTCCATAGCAGAACAATATACATGTATGTTATGTATCATACATGTTTTACTGTTGTAAGTACGTTAGCGCAAGTGGGACCACTTCTATTTTCTCCGTGCAGGGTCTCTTTGTTCATCGTTGCAAGTAATTGATGCTTTTGCTTAGTAATTAGATTTAAAATGTGATTGGATTTTGGTTTTTATTTTTGGACATGGTTTTTTCATTTTTCATATTCAAATTTTCCAAGAGAGGCCTCTCAATAGATTAATACAAACATGCTTGATAGATTTCATTAATTTTTTGAAGAAGCAAAATGAAATAAACAAATAAAAACTTAATTATCGTATTATAATGTGCTTTATTTGATGAATGTTACTGATGTTTAGATAAATCTTTGTCTCCAGTCCTATTAACACTAGAATCCTATATAACCAATACAGAAAATTATAAGCACGTATTCAAAATTTATATAAATTCCCCCTTGGTTTGGCCTCATGAGATCATACTTAGTTTTGTGAATTATTTCTAAAAAAAGAACATGATAGCTAACCACACAAAATTACCCATTTAAAATAATTTAAGTAATAAATTAAAACAAAACGAGAACAGTAATTTCAGTGGTCATTTATAGTTTTTTTTGTGTTTTGTTTTCTTAAAAACCCTTACCTGGACCTCAATTACAATTCATTGTATCATGTTAAATTTGAAAAAAAAAGTTTCTGACATGATTGTACTCATCATGAGTAAAGAAAATTTATTTTATTTATTTGATAGATAAATATTTACACTAAACTATGCACTGCTTATACTTGTAATGGGTGACTCCTTTCATGGCCCCACAATTTTGTTAGTAGGGCCTCTCATGGTTGTCTCCTTGGGGTTTTCTGAGGTGCATCACTCAAAATGATATGAAGAATAAAAGAATTCATCATTATGTTATTTGAACTGTACATAATAGATTAAATGTTACTGATACAATTTCTGAATTCTATGTAATCAGTACAGCAAATTAGATATTCAATATTTATTCATAAGTTTCCCCTTGTCTTGGCCTCTTTTGATCATACTTGGTTTTGTAATTTATTTAAATGAAAAGACACCACATCTAGCCACACAAAATTACCCATTCAAAATGCTTTAAAAATGTGAAAAAATAAAAATAATAACTGTACTGGTTGTTAGTGGTCTTTTACTATTTGTTGACCATAAAATCCCTTTATGGGGCCTCAATAACGATTATAATTATCATGTTAAATATTCAAAAACATCAACTGACATATTTGTTCTCATCTTGAGCAAAAGAAATTTAATACATTTAGTTGATATATAAATTAAGGATTTTACACAGTACTAAGCAATAATATCAATTGTTACGGGTAACCCCCTATAGGGCCCCATATTTTTGTTCACAGGGCCTCTCATGGTTGTCTCCTGACTTTTTTCTGAAGTTCACACCTTAAAGTTGATTTCCTGAAAGTTTGGTGCTTTTATCACAATTTGCACAATTCGACCATATTTTGTCCCTTACACACCTGAGTATACGTAGCGAAAGATAGCGAAAAAAAATCTTCGCTACCGTAGAGTGCTTTAACAAATCAAAATGGCTGCCTCCGCAGTAATGTAACTACCTGTTTGCCGACAATTCTTGTTTTTATGTTTGACTGACTAAAGATGAATTAAAATCAATAAATATTTGTAATTGTTAATTTAAACATATGTTTTTGCAATGATGTTATACATTTTAAAGACATATTTAGTTTGAAATCGCCCCGAAAACATGCATTTGCAATGAGCGCAAAAGATTTGATAAAGGGAGATAACCGCTGCGTGGAGTTTGGTAAATAGCAAGCCGTTTCCTAAAAAGAAGCGCTACAAGAAAGCGATTTTTCATAGCGATACGTAGCGAAATCATTAGGCAACGCGCCCTTAGACATCAAAGTATTGAAGGCGGAGTGTTCAATGGTTGAAAGGCGGGATTGGTGTTCGTTGACAGTGCCATCTAGTGCGTAGGCATTGCTAAACAATATACGTTTGTGAACACATTCAAAGGGGAAGAACACAAGCCGGTCTTGTTATATTACAATGAGATGTAAATGAGGTTCACGCTTGAACTACACTTCTTTGTCTATGCTGAAAATTGTTGAAGCGTGAAAAGAGTAATCTTATACTCTCTTAAATTGTTTTCATTTGAACGATGTCGAGACATCGTTCCAAAAATGCTATTCACATTTTAATGTCGATCTTTCATGACAAAAGCGGACCATAAGAGGGTATATACAGTTGATTGATTTTTTTCAAATGCGAGTTTAACTAAATTAGATAATTACAAGACTGATCTATTTAAACTTATCAATTTACGTTTAAGGCGATCATTATTAATGTTTCAAATAATTAAATCGATATTTTATCTCAGCTAGTTGAATTAAGCATAACACTATTTATATCTAATCTTAGCTATGCTTACATACAATATTTTATACATGCTGCCAAATATGAAAAACCTATCATGAATAGAATAAGAGTACAGAAGCGGTAGAAAAAAACTGAGAAGCTTCAAATGAATTCGTGTCGAATGATATTGCAGATTCGTCCAAATACGTTGTATAGTTTATTAGCTCATAAACAATATTTAGATCTTGTGTTATGGTAATAAAAATACATGCTTTTATACCACAACAAATTGATCATATATCATACGTATTTTTCTAGAAAATAATGAGACGAGCGAATTCAGTTGCTTTATATAGAAGTTTGAACAAATTTTTATGAGCGAGGGGGGAATGAAAATATTTTTGTAAAAACCTCCAAAATTAACCATTTACTGGTTGCGACATGCGTGAAAAGTAGCCATTTTTCAGCTTAACGCACTAGGGCTATTTCAAGATGCTATATGATATGCAACTTGGACAAGTTATTTTCTTGGTAATTGCCTTTCAGAAAAATCAAGTTGCGCCCGGATCCCAGTTAACATGGCAACTTTGGGGCGGAGCAAAAAGGGCACAAAATGCAATTTTCGCTCTTTTTGAACCCTGACTTTGTATTTCATTCAGTTATTTTTTCCAAAATTGCAGGTCTTAAGTGCCAATTCTTTTTAGATACTGAAAACATGTTTTCTACCGACATTTTGCGCCATTTCTCTGCACTCAAATAACCCCGATTTTTTTTCTGGCGATGCGGGGCGCTGTGCCTTCTTCAAACTCCAGCAACAAAGGGAGGCCTATTCCCCTTCGGAAACCACCTGAGACGTCTCTTGATGGGAGAGGCGCGCAAAAAAGCTCATTTTTGGGACATCTTTCTCGAAGTGAAATTCACCAAATCCAGTTAAAACACACCAATTTCAAGGCTGGGAGGCCATTTTGAAGATACGTAAAATGCGGGATTGACCAGTTTAGGGTTAAGGTGCGAGCAAATCCATAGAACACAAGATCAATTTTTTGTGGCCTTATCAATAAATAAAAAAAATCCGATCAAATTTTTTATGTTTTTTTCTCATTCCACACAAGTTCAACCAAATTCGTATTCTTTATGTATATTTGGGCAATACCTAAAATTAGTTTAAGGTATTTAGAGTTTACATTTGGATACGTTTACGATTAACAATAAATAGTTTTACTCACCTATGATCTTCTGCTGCGCAAACATAACAACACACAACATCATGGTCCTTACAAAACATATCTAATATTTTCCCAGCATGTTTACTACACTGTTTTGTTGGAAATGGTGGTAAACTCCTTGGTTGTCCTTGAGACTTGACGGCATACTTGTCCGAAAGAATATGTCCTCTAGATACCGTAATATTTCTATGAACATTTAAACAATCCTGGCAAAAATATTGCTGACATTGTGTGCAATATTCAATAGCTTCTTTATTTACACCATCGACCGCACAGACAGTGCAAATATTTTCAAAAGTCTCCTCCGACATATTTAGTTCACTCCCTCCGGTCGCCATCTTGGAAACTTTGTCCTTGTCGATGTTTACTAGTGCTTGAGGTTATGTGTATTTCGTCATGAATATTTGTGTATCAGGTATCTAAGTTACGTCTACTTCCTGTCACGTTTTAACACTCATTAATGTAAAAAAATAACGCTTGGTCGTGTAATAATGTATAGATATGGAACGCCATAGCTGCCTTAACATGAGAAACTCCTTTATGTGCTTTAAAAAAAAGCATCGTATAATGGTAAATGGCCATCGTATAATGAGTCTAAATGACACATAAGTATCGTATAATGATAAATGATCATCGTATAATGAGTCAAAATCACATAAGCATCGTATAATAGTAAATGGTCATCGTATGATGAAAATGTAACATCATATATTACACTTTGTACATCCATTTATAGTATATTCAAAGCACATAATGGTTTTTCTCATGTTAATGAGGCATGAGCATCGTATAATTATAAATTGTCGTCGTATAATGACACGTGAACATCGTATAATGATAAATTGTCATCGTATAATGACGCGTGAGCATCATACACACATATTACACTTTGCACATCCATTTATGATATTATCAAAGCACATAAAGGAGATTCTCGTGTTAAGGCAGCTATGGCGTTCCATATTTAAATATATATTCATACTATTGTACTTGACAAGGAATATCTATAGTATACAAAAATCATTTGTCATTTATGAATATATCAAAATACACAATTAAAGCTACTAGTTTAAAATCAGCTATGCTATCTCTTCAATCCTCTAATTTTTTATGTTCATACTATAGTAAATGTACTTGTTTGATAAATAAATATTGTTTAAACTAAAGCTACTAGTTCGCAGTTTTTGATTATTTTTCAAATACTTAACATTACCTGTCAGTGTCTGTAATAGTGATAAGAAAAAATATTTATTTCTTAAAGCAAGTTAACATATAAATTGTATAAAAAATATATTTAGTCACGAAAAACACTCTAAGTTCATCTATACCATAATTAACGATAGATTTTTATACATACTATTACCATAGTTTAAAGATGTTTGTTACTTTGGAGGCAAATTGACATAATCACAATATCCGTAAACAGTTATCCTATAGACCGCTGTCGTATAGGATCTCTAAGCGTCGCCCCAAGGGTTACGTCGAGATGACCTTTGTGTCGACCAATCAACGCGTAGCTTTCATCTAGACGAAACACTATTAATGGCATCTTGATTTCGTAATTTCTATTTTTAGACCAAGATTTGCAAGCTAATTTGACAGTGGTGAGATTTGCAGGCTCTGATTGGACGGCACTTTTCAAATTGTGTGACGTAAACAATGTAAACAATTTACTGAACATAATGATTTCGTCATGAATATTATAATGAGAAAATGTCACCTGAATGTGACCCTCATAACGAAACCGCCAGATCTTCAATTAGCGAGAATGCGAGCGGATTATTTTGACATTATCACATCACTGCTTAACTGTTTCGAAATGTTTCAAAATACAGTTTTGAGAGTTTAAGAAAAGTTTATATTTAAGTTAAAAACTTTTAATGAGCAGCTATATGATTTATGTTAAAGTGAAAATATTTGATTCTAAAACTGTTTATACAAATACATCACATTGACATAGCGCAAATATTTACCAGTCAGTTGTGATACTCAACTGCGCTTCAAAGCACAATTCATGTAGTAGGAGTCTTATATCTATCTTTTTCTAAATTGTGCACCAATTTAGTGATTCTAATTTTCTTGTATAAGAATATGCAGGGAAATCCCTGGAATATGTAAGGTTTAAGCTCTTTCTTAAATTTGTTTTCACTTTCAATAGTGATTTGGTGGAAAATTCCACCATTTTGATCAAGTCACGGTTATTGAAGGCTTTACTGTTTTTGCTCGTTTTCTTAGTACCGCTGACTGACTATAACTACGAGGTGCTGATCTTGATATTTTCTCTATACTCCTATGACCGGGTTCAATAAGTTCCAATGACTTTGATAACATGTGTTTGCATGCAAAACCACGGGTACATAAAACCAAACTAAAGTCTATCGTTCATTGGCCAGTGGTATAGTTCTGTTTTATTAACTTGTCACAATTTGAATAATTACACGGTCATTGAATGTGTGATTATTCAACTTCGTTTTAACCATTTAAGCCTGTTTCACATCAGCCGTGCGATTTTTTTCTCGTACGATTTTTACAGCGAACGAAATCGCAGACGAATCGCAGCCGCCGCAGATACATCAAACTTTCCGTGCAATCGTCGTACGGCGGTCGTACGACGCTCTCACGAGCCGTAGGTTGTTCGTCGCACGTGTTTACGCATGACTGCCGTGAGATAATCGCGAGGCTGTCGTACAAACACTAAAGACTGTCGTAAGACTGTCGTGAGATTTCGAAAAGTTTCGTACGTCATTCGTACGTCAATCGCACGACAAACGCAAACTTGTACGAGAGTCGTACGATATTCATGCGAACGCCTAATTCTTTAACTGACGTGCGACTGTCTCAAGAATATGACGTACGGTTGTCTTACGGCAGTCGCTCGACTGTCTTGCGGGCTCCAAAAATCGCAACGAGATCGCAAGAAAAATAAACATGGTGAAAATTTGACTTGCGACGTCTAGGACGATGCGATCACCTGAAAAAAATGCACGACTGTCTTGCGGCGTTCGTACGAAGTTCTGCGATTTAAAATAACAGCTTCAGTGACCGTGTAATTATTTATGTTGTGGCAGGTAAAAACAGGAGTATATTTTAGGTCTTAGATACTGAAAGACAAAACCACCTAACTGTCAGACATTGTTGTCTCATTAAGGACAATGCTAAAAGGTGGGTTCTGAAGTTCAACATCGATCCAAAACAAGCCACATACTACTTGCCTTATAGTAAGGAAAACAAGATTTCATTGAACATCCCTCAACCAAATTATGTTCAGTCTAGCGTACTATATATCTTGATATAAACGTGTCTTCAAATGTACGTCGTAGTATTGTGCGTAAAGTTTGACCCCGATCTGACCTTTCACATTCGCATCTAACTATTATCTACACACATCCCGACGAAAATCAATACCACTCCTATTTTACACTTCGGCAGCGATTGTAAAATTAAAGAAGTATTTTTATCATATGTGTTAAATATCAACACATAATCCTCACGGCCACAGTGTAATCGAGCATTAATACTACATTCGTATTCAATGTAATGAATATTCCTGCATAAAGGTCAGGTCGGGGACAAACTTTAAGCACAATGCTTATGCAAGAATATCGATCAATGGGTTAAATTGATAAGCCAGCCCCGTGTTCAGTAACGACTGTTAGCTAACTTATGGATACGGGACAACTCAACCCGAAGACAACTCAACCCGTGCATAACTCAACTCAAAGTTGGTACAACTCAACCCTTTAATAGGGGATTAAGTTGTCTCGGGTTGAGTTGTCTTTGGGTTGAACTTGAGTTATTCCGACACTTTCGTTACGGAACGTTTTGGAACGTTCAGGGTAACTGAACATGCTGCTGATTGACGAGTTGAGCTAAACTACCTGCAAGTGACAATATCAACCCTAGCTTGACATATATCCATGCATGTATTAGTTTTATAATAATGAATTGCATCGTCTACATTTGTCTGGTTCCCAGTCGTACTTTGGCAGGTAAAAGTACGTCAGGCAAACCATGATCATGGCTGCGCCCTATATAATGAATCAGATATTGGATAATTTTGTTTTCAAATGAGTATTTCTCACTACATAGGCTTAAATTAAAGGATCAGTGTACAAGAATGGCAGTGGATACCTTTTTTAGTTGTTCGG
Organism: Mactra quadrangularis; assembly: GCA_025267735.1. Classification (NCBI taxonomy): domain Eukaryota; kingdom Metazoa; phylum Mollusca; class Bivalvia; order Venerida; family Mactridae; genus Mactra; species Mactra quadrangularis. The sequence goes on along the minus strand of CM046311.1, from coordinate 5,190,834 downwards.
TTACATTAATTTATGCGAAATTCTTACGAGACTAATCCACGTCCGAATTGTGTTCGCTTGAGACATGTTTTTTTTTAATCGTCGGCTAAATATACATGTAATCAGAAAAATCGAAATCGAATGTCCTATATAGTACCGAACTCCTACTAAAGTAACTATCGACAGCAAATGATCATGCAAGTTCAAGAAAACGTAATACCTGTATAATAACTGAGGAGGCCGCCATGATTCTCCTTTGCCTGACCTGATAACGATAGTGGTAAGGGGCAGGTAATCCAGACTAAGTCTACATCATTCGGAACGACCTCGGCGATTATCTACGAAGATGATATACCTCGGATATCAAACGTAGTAGGAATACAACCAAGTTATGAGGTCAGGCGATTAACCTCATAGGTTAAGTAGTGCCAATGTAAACAACGAACATGGCAGATTATTTTGCAGAAAGTATCGAGTACACAAAAAATGTTTAAGGATCAACTTTGATTTAAGTGAATATCAGTTACAGGCATTGAAGAGCTTTAACTGCCCATAATCGTCCGTCATTTTTGGTGTGTGCCAGCGTTCTATTGAGTAAACGTCGGGAACGAGGCAAGATTCTATGTTGGAACTACTTTCGCTCCTCGTGATATCCGAGGTGTATTTGCGTGGAAAATCGCCGAGGTAGTTCCGAATGCGTCTACATTTGTTGGCGAACCACAATTCGTTGTACGAGCTAAAATTCCAAAGAGTTTGAATCGTAGTGTTTTGTTACTCTCCAAAAGAGTTTTGAGGACTTAACGAATCTAGGGACAATTATAAAGTTTATGTAAACCATTTAAAATTGAATATACATGTACTGCAGTCCAATGGGTTTGAGCATTTTATCCTGAGCACCATCTGTCGTAGATTAGTTCATTGTATTTTTAATAAACTTAAACTTACACTTCTTCATTTGATTAAACGCCCTTTTCTATATTACATATTTAATGGCGTTGTACAAAAAGATAAATAATAACAATAAAAAAATAAGTAAAAACCCTCCACCATAAATATATAAAATTACACAAAACAAAATAAAATTTATCACACATGATGTTAAATAGTGTGATTGTGCATTTTTGTTTTTTGTAGGACCTACATTAATCTTGGTTCCTGATTCGACTGTAATTTTATTAATTTGATATTGAAAGTTGTTGTCCTGCAGGGGCGTAGCAAGGGCTTTTTGATGTGTACGTAGTTATCGGTATCTCCGTTGTTATTTTTATTCTTTATTAATGATATGTATGATACAATTAATAATGATAATTTACAAGCAAACATTATAAGTATTGACGAATGGCATTTTATTTTTGCTTTTATTTGCTGATGACACCGTTTTATTTTCATAAACAATTGACGGATTGCAAACTCTCGTCGATAAACTTGATAATTAAATTAATGTTTGAAGTGGGGTGTTACTGTCAATGTCAACAAAACGGTGGTTATGCCTTTGAAATCAAAAACAAGACATGAAAATATCAATATTTCTTTGACGGAGAAATTGTTAATTAATGTAGATTGTTTAAATTACCTTGGGGTACCGTTGTCTTTTGACGGTTCATTTTACAAAAAACAGAAATTATTATCTCAGTAAACTATGAAAGCACTATTTTCTTTACAATCTTTATTTGATATTTTACCACTTAAAATTTTTGAGAAATTGAAACTTTTTTATTCAATGATCGCTCCTATTTTAAATTACGCGTCTCCATTATGGGGGTTTCATAATTCTCCAGACATCGGAAGGGTCCATCTAAAGTTTTTAAAACGACTCCTTGGAGTAAAACCGCAGACACCAAATTGTACCGTCTATGGTGAGGTCGGTAGATCTCCATTTTTAATCCTTCGTAAAATAAATATTATTAAATATTTGGAAAAAATAGTGAATAATAAAGCATCGTTGATATATAAAATATACAAAAATCAATTAAATGAAAACGGAGATGTTCCTAATAAAACTTCTTGGGCTTTTAAATTAAAATCTTTGCTTTGCGAATTAGGATTTACCTATGTATGGGATAAACAGACAATTGATAATTATGAGATTAGACTAATTTGTGAAAAAATCAAAGATCAATACGTGCAAAATTGGCACTCTATCAAAAATAATTCGAATAAGTTATCAACCTACAATGCTTTTTAAACTAATTTTGTATTTGAAACATACCTTGACTGAATTCCTATTGTATTCTGTATTGTCCTGTATTGTCCTGTATTGTACTGTATTGTAGTATTCTTGGGGGTCAAGGGCATTCCTCTTCCTGAATTTGTTTTACCTAGAAATTTAAACCTTATAAATAGATTCGCAAAAGGTAAGTCCATTGAAACGTAATTTTATTCACCCATCTTAAAATAATCGGAATTTAGTAATTTTTAGCAACATTAATTTTTTTCATGCGTTACTCGGTGATACATGTAAGAAGGTTAACAAATCACGCATACTTTTGATTAATGAGCCGTATTTATGGTCTGCGCTTTGCATCTATGAACCATCGTAGATTTAAGAGGTATAATATCTTGTGAGGTTACATGTGTTATAGTGCCATCAGAGTATCAGTGATGCGTGTCACATAATGTACTTGAAGTGGTTTATCAAACGCGTTTGTAACCCTTGTATATATGTATATATACGGTACATGTATGCTTGATAATCAAAGGAAGGATTAATGACATATCTCTGTTGCAGAAGAAGTTCTAAAATGACACCTGCCTATGTCTAAGGTTATTCATAGTGAACGGCCGAGGAGTTCCGAATGTACAAATAGGCAATGACAAAAAATACTGTACCGTAACTGGAGCCTGGAGTAAGATGAGTACCGTGACTCTTAACAATCCAAACTCCTCACAGCGGAAGCAACGTAACCACTGTGAGGATATTGTAAACAACAATGTGTGTTGAGGTTAAAGTTACAGGATTAACATGGATGCATTGTTTGTTTGGTTAAACGCCGTAGCAACTCATTGTATATGTCATATAACGGCGGACTACTCAATTCTCTCGAATGGCTAAATCTCTGGATTTAGCTGTTGACCAACAACTGAGCACATACTTTCGTCAGTGGCTGACAACTGCCCAACACAATTAAAAATCATTGGTAGGACGAAGAATGGCCGTATATATAATTACATGACCAAGCTCCACGAAAGTATGCCCCGCCCGGGAATCGAACCCACGACCCCTCGATCAGTAGACTTGCGTGCTACCAACTGAGCTAGCCGGGCGGTACACATGGATGTAGAGCCACTGCCTTAAAGAACCATTATTTTAGTGATTTCTATAAAAATGATAATAAAACACGTTTATATAGACTCTATCCGTATCCACAGGCGGATCAAGGATTTTAAGTAAGAGGGGGCGGAACATTAAAGCAGAATAGGGTTTCAAGGGGCCGTAAGGGCCCCGAATGGAACAAGGCAAAGCCCTGATTAGAGTTCTTGGTGACCGGTGGCACCCTAAATTCCTGAATTTCTGTTATTCTTAGGGATTCATGCAAATTTCGAGAGCCTCAAATATCCTTTCCCGGGTTTACAATATGGAGCATTTAGATATATCATATAATTTTCTAACAGTCGTTGGATCATTATAATTTCATACAATGAGACGGAATTGTTTTAAATTGTATGCTAGGTCATAGTATTTCTGTACACCTAGTCTCGTAACTTGTTGCACGCATAACGAGTGAAATTTTTTGACAAATATGTATATATTCCTATAATTATCATATTCATGATGAAAAAAACAACCTTAGCTTGGGCAATTTTAGAGGGGCGTACGCCGGGTCCCCCCTATGGCATCTGGGCAACTTAAAATCAAAATTATTTGCATAATACATAAGAACAATATAGGATGATTACGGAATAAAATCTTTAGTAAAACGTATTATAATATGGACCCCTGCACTGTAACTTCAAATCTTAATTACCATTAAAAACAATTGGCCGTCGTTATCTTTGTATCAAGTTTGATGAATTTGTAATATATAAAGTATTGTTTTAGGATTATTTACATTAATAGGGTTGAATATTTATTTAGAAAAAATGAAATATGATAAGGTAGAAGAATAGAGTTTAACGATTCACAAAATAAGCTTATCTGAGATCTACTGTATTACATTTAAAATATATTATAGTTATTTAATCCATACATCGTATCTGTCATGGATGATTAGTGTACAACCCCAATATAAATTATTGAATTCAAATCTTAATTTCAGAATAGTAAGAAGATCCCCTATTAAGGATTTGATTGTTGGTTAATGAATCAATCGATTGATCAATAATATAATTCAGATATGAATATCTACAAAGCTGCCAATCCTTATTAGTTTGTTTTTAGAATTCAACAGGGAAGGGTCGTGAAATACTATAATTTATCATGTATACTCGATCCACATCTTGGCAGCATACCATCAAAATTGGTTTTATGATTTAACAAAACAATAGAGAATGATTAAGGACAAAATCTTTATTAAATGCTTCATAATACGGACCATTGTATTGTAAACTTAAAACTTAATGATAATAAAAGACGTTATTATAAGTCATTATCTTTGTATCAAGTTGAGTTTAATGAAGAAGTAGAATTATAGGTAATTACAGTTTACTGTACAACATGGATATATATTTGCACGAATACACAGGAAAAGCCATATTGGACGAGCCGATAGGTGAGTCCAATATGACTTTTCAAGCTGTGTTCGAGTCTGTATAATATTGTATCACATCCATTCTTATCACCACCACCATCAACATCACCACCAAAAACACTATCACAACCACCATTTTCTATAAAAGCTCGGTCATTTTTAAAAGAAAATGTATTATTAATTCATGAATGTAGCGGCGAATAAATATCATTGTGTTTTGAGCGCTCGCATTGGCTGAATGTATTTATGGTATATTTTGTTTTACCAATCTGTTTCAAGAATAACGCTGCTATATAGTTTTATGTATTAAAATTGACAAAAAGCGTCATACTAGCTGTTGTTTTAATAGAATATATCCGGAATTCAAATATTTGGGGTTTTCTATGTCGGTACAAACAAACTTTCTTTGTTACAATGAAAACACGTGTACATAGTACAATAGGATTTAATCCATATTTCGTGATTTTCATCAATAATGTTTAACAAACTTTGTTTGTACCTACATCACACGGACGGAAAACCCACAAATTTGAGTTCCGAATTAAGTCTATTATTCAACTAATTCGTGTAGAGTTATTTTCACGTAGAATATTTGCGAAAAAATAACTCATTTTTGTTCTATACACCCCTTCTCCCGCCCCCGACCAAAGTTTTTATTGCATTTTTGACGTTCCTTTTTTGCGATTTTCTGGACCAATGTGTACGCGGCTGCGTACTCTGCGTACTGGTAGCTACGCGCCTGTCCTGAACAGTATAACATGATGCTACTGTTAATATACTGTTTTTTTTGTACGAACTAAACATTTGTATCAATAATAAAATTACATTTATTTACGAGCGTCACAATTTCGATTTAGATTCTCCACTATCAGGATAATAGTCAAATTTAAACATTGTATCACCGAGTTCGTTCTTCACCAATTCATCAAATTCTATATTTTGAGCAACAGTAAAATGATTCATCCAGTCACCGATAACACCTGAAATGTAAACAAAAATTACTTGTAAAAATCAACAATGACTGATTAGATACATACTTGCAGTGCCCACCAAAAATTTGGAGACAATGAAAAGAATTTTATTACATTATTAAATTCCAATATTTGTTTTAAAAACAAACATATTCTTTTTTTACATTGATGATAAAACGCAAGCACATTTCATAAATACATTCCAATCAATAGGTTCAGCATCTGATATACCAAAGACTTCAAAATCATGAGCAATGCTTTTAAACTAATTTAGTATTATCAAACAATAAGTAGAACCCAATCTCCGTAAACAGATATTCTGAAGAGTATTGTCGTACAGGATCTCTACTGTCTTCGTGGAAGGTCACGTCAAGATGAACTTTGTGTTGACCAATCAATGCGTAGCTTTCATCTAGACGAAAACACTGTTAATCACATTTTGATTTCGTAATTTCTATTTTTAAAACCAAGGTTTGCATGCTAATTTAACAGCGGTATTATTCACAGTTCGCGATTGGGTGGCTCATTTCAAATTGCGTGACGTAGACGATGTAAACAAGTTACGTATCATAACAATTTCGTCATGAATATTATGATGAGAAAAGGTCACCCGAACGTGACCTTCGTTTGAAAAAAGGCCAGATCTAAATTAGCGAGTAGGCGAGCGGAAATTTTAGATCGGGTTTAATCAGATTCAAGTAGAACCATAACAAAACGATCAAGGAAAAACTGAAAATCATTCCAAATGAATAGTAATCGAATTTTTCGTAAACGCCAATTAGTAAAATGAAAATGTCTCGAAAAGTTTGTTACACAGTATGCTATGAAGACCACGTGACTTTACAGTATGACATGTAGGTCACGTGACTATACAGTATGCCATGTAAATCACGTGACTTAACAGTATGCCATATTGGTCACTCGACTAAACTATATTACAAGTACTTATGAAAAAATTACTAAACCTTTTCTATAAACGATATTTTTATTATCTTCATCAACGGCAATAAGTGTTGATTTTCGTCCCTGATGTCTGACATTTGAGTCATCTCTTAGTCTAGCCAACGAGCATCTTGCTAAGATTTCATTAATTCTATCGTCATCTAAATGGAGACCTAGGAAGTCTTGTATTTGACGAACAACATCTACAGGTTTCTGAAACATATATTTACTCTTTTAAGATAATTGTTGAAATATGTACATAGATTTTTTTGGAATCTTATTTATTTATTGGAGTTAAAGCCGTGTCAACACAATTTTAGGTCATGTTACGGTGTCTAGCGCACCTAACCTAGCTTTCCTGGATCCTTGTCTATATAACCAGTACTCATCTACCCTTCTACAAGGCCGGAAACTTCTCCATATTATCTAATCAATGGAGGAAAATCGACATTATTGTCAAATTTTCATGGAAGGTATAACCTCCCCGGGTGGGATTCGAACCCGCACCCCCTTGGGCACGAGTATCCAAATCCCGGCGCGCTACCAACTGCGCTATCGACCCGGGTTTTTGTTTTTGTTTTTTGGGTTTTTTTGGAATCTAATTATAAATGAAAACGGTGACCTCAAAAAGTCCTCGAACATTACCATGTTTTCAGGATATTCTAACTGTCTCACATTTACCGGTGAGAAACTCCAGAATTGTTGATTTTTAACATGTTCTTTTAAAATTTACATAAGTGTTATCCCATTTGACTACCTGGAACAAACGTAGCATCATATCAAAGACAAAATCCGGAGTTAATGAACGTAAAGGTATTAACAAATTATACAAACTGGTAACCCAGCAAAAACATGGCGGGCGGCGAGTCCATTTGCGCACCCCTTGTTTGACTTTTTGACGTTCGCTTTTTAATGTGATCTAAAATGAATCGTTTTGATTGGCTTAAGGCATCTGGAGTCCACTACAAAAAGTTCAAATCTTGATAATTGTATATGTCGCCGTCCAGGAACGGCGATAATAATTTGAATGGGAGATAACCATGTATACCTTTATTAACTCCTCGTAGTATACTACAAGTATATTTGGATACTTCTGTTTTCGTATCACATCATCCCAATTTCTCAAGTATTCAAAAATTGATCCCATAATTACTGAAATTTTAAATACACATTTACAAGACGAAACGTTTAATTAATTAAAGGATAGCAGGCAAAAGTTCAACTTCATATTTCCTGATTTTGAATTATATTTTATAATCGTGAATGCAACAGACACACTGTTATATTATTTGGCAAAGTGTTTCTTTATTTTCTCGTAATATTTGGGGTGTTTCCTAACTAGACCCACGTGGGTCAGGTTAGCTAAACATATAAGAAATAAAATGTGCATTTACTGATGAGAAGATACTAGAGCTTGTTATTTTGCAACATTAGTATAATTCTATTAAAAAGATATCATAACCGCGTTAGAGTGTTGAAAAGAAAAGGAGCGACAAATGAATAGATTAAAATGTACTCAAATACAGAAAAAAAGCCTTACTCTTTCCTTCATTAAAATATTTTAACTGGGATGACCAAGTCAGTTTACTGCCTATTCCTACACTTCGAATGCCGTGGTAGTGAAAAGATACAGCCACATCTTTGGGATTCCTCACTGTCAGAATGATTTTCCCGCCATTTGCCACGTGCTCTGTAGGCAACCGGTCAAATCTTAAATGAGTATGCATTATTCTTTGTCTTTTCATACTTTCAAGTAGTGAGGTACCTCGTAATTCCATATTAGGTACATCAATGGCTCTGATTTTATCGACGGGACCAGGTGACGTCATCATGCGCAAGATGTTCGACATCCAATGAGTTCCTGCGAATAAAAAATCTTTTAGACAATGCGAAAAAAAACATAGAAAAAAAAGTGACCAACCGAGATACGTTAATTAAGTTAAGTGGTTAACTAGTTACCGTAACTAGTTAACGTCTAAATAACCTAGTCAGTTAAGTGGTTATCTGATGGCAGAAATATGCCACCATATCAAAATGGTAATGTTTCAGTGCAGATAATCTCGTCTAAAAATCAAATTACTAGACGAGCACAGACCACGTAAGTAGTCCGACTTACGGCTAAGCTTACTTTTGCGACGTGACTAGAAATAATTTTACAAATCGACGATAAATATATTCTCTTAAATAGCTTATACACATTGCCCAGATTATGTTAGAAAACATCATTTGCAAATTTTAGGGAAGTGACAGCATATACAAATTGCCCTGATGTATGAATAAAATTAATCATCATTTGCAAAATTCAGAAATGCAGATTTAGATAGATCTATTTCGGCATAGTATACATTCAATGGTACAAGACATTTTAATCCAATTCTCTGTAACCACCAAAAAAGTGTTGCCACTCATAGTCACAGATTTTTGTCATTTTGCCTGTGTTTTTTCACTATATTGAGTTATTAAGAAAATCATCAATATTTTTTGTACTGTCCCTTTCGTTGCCATGGAAACGACTAATTAGGTTCAAAATAAATTGAATTTATATTAGAATATATAGGATAGCACAATAAAGAGACACTCTTATTTCTATAGTGGTGCTTGGGTTGACGGCATGACATAGAGAGGCAAATGATTAAATAATCAAAATAGTATGATGGTGTAGTTAAAACTAACATAGATGTGTTGTTTATATCAACCAATGAATAATTTTTAAAGAATGTAACCCCTTGTTAAAAACTATCTGTTACGGCAGGTGTAAATTTCTAGAAATAGTTTTCCTACTTTTTACATACCATTTCTAAACTTTTCACAATGCTAGATATTTAGATAATGTCAACTTAGACTTTTATTTAATGGACATATTTGAAATTACTCTGTTTTTATATGCAAGGGAGGTAATTACTCACTCCTGTTAACATGTTATCTAATATTTTTGAAAGCTCAAGTGAAATAATGACTTTAGTCCATACAAAATGATTAACATATTGTAATAAATGAGAAAGACCAATTTTTGTAAGCTTTTCCATACTTTTTGAAATTGTTTACTAACTGTGAATGCCATTCGGGACTGTATACCTTAATTTCAAAAATGAATAATATGATTAAACAAATTAATATTTACCGCTGTTAAATTTCTGGGAAAGCTTGATATGAGTTAGACGTAAACTGAGCCACCCGGCTAGCTCAGTTGGTAGCATGCAAGTTTACTGATCGAGGGATCGTGGGTTCGATTCCCGGGCGGGGCATACATGTGTTGGGTACTTGTATCCAGTTTTCTCAAGGGATCTATGAAACAAAGCAGGACAGGCATCATGGATTTCTAAAATTATTTGAGATGAGAAAAAATTAAGAATACTTTCATTGACTGCAGCTTAATTATTTTTTGCAGATCTTCTTACTAAAGCACTTTCAGTGTAAAAGACTCACAATTTAAAATAGTAAAAATTCAATCTAGAGTGATGCAACTTTAAAATTGACTTCCGATGGTAATACCGTAGTCATGTGTGAATATTCAAATTAATCCCTTCAGTAGTTGCCAAGATAAAATGTTGCATTAAAACCTAGCTTAGAATGTTTGTTTGTATGTAAGGGCCATAATTTAGTATAAATTATTGTTAGTTTTATGAAATATAGTATTTGATATCTAATGGTAAATTTTATCCTACATGATAGAAGTTTCAAATGAAACCCGTTAGAAGTTGCTATGATAAAATGTTGCGCAATAAATCTTAATCAAGAAACAGTACTCGGTTGTTGTGATCGTTTCAAGAAAAAATCAATGTGTGTACAATAGTATCATTGTTATTAGTATACACTGCTCATGTAGACCCATAATGAGGTATTAGTTATCCAAAGTAATTGGTTATATAGATTTTTATACATTAAAAATCAATATAAGGTTTCTCTTTTGCAAGAGCCATTTAAAAAAAATGACATAAAAACAAAACATTAATAAAAAGGTCTTACAACTCAGAAAATTAAGTTTAATAGTAAAAAAACACAGATATACAAAAAAAAATATTTGAGCTCTGTGTCGAAAAATTCTGAATACGAGAAATGATCCGTAGCAAAAATACCGACGCGCATAGAATTCAACAGAAACTAATTTACGAAAGTTTTTAGGTCGAAGAGTCCAGGGGGCGAAAACAAAAATAGTTCCGTTTTAAAAAGTACCGAAATGCGTGGCTTTTATCATCGATTTATTCATTCGAACGCTCTTGGTTTTATCAAAACGAACTTTTTTGCCAGCGATATTGTCCGAACTTTTCGATTGAGCATAAAAAACCTATACCATACCCCAGAAAAATGTTTCGTCCCTCGTTTCGTAACTCAGTTCCTGTTATAGGCCCTACCGGCATGTATATGTACGTATCTCGGAACTGTGTTCGTTTTACTTGTGTGAATTTCTATATTTGTTCGAGGTGAAAGTTTGTTACTGCACTTTAATAGTTGCACGAGTCTTTTATTGGGTCAGTACTTAACCTATTTCTTTATTGATTGATTTAAAATATGTTTATCTGTTTCACCACTAGTGCATTTCATGCAATTCTATATTGCGAATGGAATAAAATATTGCATATTGAACTGCACATTACATACATTAGAATAACTGTATATAAAGTTGTATATTGAATATAAAATTGTTAATAGTATAAAAATGTATAGATCTATATGTATAAATAAAAAAATAATGTATATATAGTTAATTATTGTTATTTTTTTATGTTATTGTATTTTTACCACTTTTTTATTTGGTTTACATTAACAAAGGTATAATTTCTATAATCTAAAGTATGTGCTTTGTAGTTGGTTAACAGCTAAATCCAGAGATTTAGCCTTTCCAGGAACAGTGACTAGGTTGACTGACCGCCGTTATATGACCTACACAATGTGTTGCTTTGGCGTTAAACCCAACAAAACAAAAATAAAATAAGCTTCATCAAATATAGGTATATAATATACAGTCACATATAAGTAATTCGTTTTCTCCAGACTAGTTATTTTGGTGATTTATAAGCACGGAAAATATATAAGGGAGACAATGTCAAACTGAACAGAATTTATTTGACTCTCTCGTCTACAAATACATGTTGTAATCGTAACATGCTAATTAGCGATAATTTTCATTGGTTAAACTTTTACATTGACACAGAGTCATACAAAAGCCAAGTAATCACTTCTTTTGGTATAACATTTTATTTGTTCAGTCGTTCTCATATACCATGTCACTTTTTTCATTAACACGGCCATCAGAACTGCTTAGTAAATTGTATGACAAATTAAGCAATAGGAACAATCTTAAAGATCGCCGATGTTGTTCCGAATGCAAAATTAGACGCAATAAATAATTCACCTCATTATTAAATCATTTTTTTAATTTAAAATTGGTCATGGCTATTGATGACGAAATTTATGCTGGAGAACACTCAATAATATAATATTTGACGTCCTATAACGTCATGACGTCAAAAAACGTCACAGTTACATATGACGTAATAACGTAACGTATACAACGTCAGAATCACTATAACGACATATAAAGCGCTCAAAGCAGCATCATATAAGAGATACAGATTTATATTACAAAAAGAAATAATGAGAAATATAAGAAAATTGACTATGTCAGCGCTCATGGAAATTTGAAAAAGAACGAACAACACATATTTGAACTCTGTTGCGACCCAGAAAAGAGAGCAACAGAAAAATGAGTTTACTATCAATTGCATACGAGTTCAAAATATACAAATTTAAACAAATACTAAAAATAACGATGTTCAATGTTTTTTCACATAAAACAAAGTTTATTTTATCTGTGTTCGGAGAAAAGTTATTTTGTAATATTGCACATTTTCTATCTATGTATATGTATATTAATTTAGCATAATATGATTAAGTTGCGGCAGTAGCGTAGTGGGTAGCATGGCAGACTACGAAACATGAGATTCCGGTTTCGAATCCTAGTCGCGTAATATGAAATGAGGTTTTTTTTTTTGGTTTAGGCTACAAAAATTTGATAATGTTCGTCAGATTTACGAACTTAAAATTCAGAAAATTAAAAAAAGAATTTGCTCTAGTTACTTTTCACTTATAAAATGAATACATCAGTTATAAATGCAATGCACGTTAACCATAAACTATATTTTAACACATGATCATCAGTTGAACACTGACGTTAACTTGATGTTTTAATCAACTCTACACAGCTCTGGTTATGTGACGTCATATGTCCCCCCTGCTGTGTAAAAATAATTCATAATACTTTTTACGTCAAGCAGGTAAGACGGGGTAGAATATTTAACATTATAATTGTTAATGCCCCAAAATACTCAACCGACTTATTTTGAAATAAAGTTGTATTTTGAATAACGTACCCCAAGACTATATCTATATACCTGAAGGTTTAGTCAATTTTTATTTTAGAAGGGTTCTGATGTAATTGTTTTCTTCCACATAAGTTAGGTATATTTACATGTTGCAGTTGTTTCTTGTTTAGTCTATAGCACAGTTGGCATAAATGACAAGCCTGTATTTTTTCACTTTAAAGTTTACCAGTTTGGTCAATTTTTATTTTATAGGGATGCTGACTCTAAAATCCTCATACATGATGGCTTAAGTAATCTTAGTAGTTGTTTAGTCGTTCCCATATTATCGAAATAATATAACTTTATTTATACTAAAAAAGTCAATAAGACTCGTCCATTTATATTTCCGGGGGTGCTCAGCTGGTACTTTTTCTGGATTACTTAATTATATTGAGCAGTTGTATGTTGTTGAGTCAATCTCTTATTTACCAAATAACATTAAGACTACTTAAACATCAAAATCAACAGGTTTGATCTATCATGATGTTAGCCATGCAGATTCTAAATTGTACAGAAATGATGGAAGTATTTAATTAAAGGTTAGTATTGAATATATTTACTTAATGTATTAGCAATGCAATATAGTAATGCAAATGGAACAAAATACAGTCATTTATGATGTATGTACCCTATTAAAAGCATTTACGCATGTTAACAGCAAATAATCTTTCTCACAACAACCTGCAAAATAATCAAAAGTATATACCCTGTACCCCAATATCAAAATAATTAAGTTCAAGTAAGAAAGATTTTGACATATTTTATCTTTAAATGTTCATGATTGTATCACATCAATATGCTGAATAAATGATCACTGGTATAAACACTAATAAGTTACTTATTATGCTTTTCTGAAGTACATGTTATAATGTGGTTTTCTGTATAAAGTTCGTATTTAACATGTATTTTTCCATTTGTATAAAAATGCTCATGAAAACATCACACATTTATTCCTCGCCTTTCGCTCGCTTCTCAAAATGGATTCTTTTTCGCTGGCTCGCTCCATTTTTTGAGACAAAATTCATAGAACATATGATCAGTTCGTTGTGGCCTTAACGCCATAGCAACACATATTGTATAGGTTATATCACGGAGATCAGTCCATCCACGCACTGTTCCTGAAAAGGCAAAATCTCTGGGTCTAGTTGTTATTATTTCATAACTAAGCTCCACGAAAGTATGCCTCACCCGTAAATCAAACTTACGACACCTCGATCAGTAGAATAATGGGCCAGTAAAATGAAATATGAAACACAGTTGACTATGAATTGTAAGAAGGTAATGAGTGATATCGAAATAGTATCTTTGAGCTCTAAAATGATAAGATCCTTCAAAAATTCCTTCCGACAGTACTTTCAGTACTTTGATTTAATTTTAAAGATGACGCTGCAGATTGTTATTGTCTTAAATCCTTTTTAAAGCGAAATTAAAATGAACATAAAAATAACGACAAGCTCAGTGTAGGTTATCATATATGTTTTAATTTTTAGCACTTTTGTCCCAATTAGATATAAATAAATTTATTTGTTTACAGAGATCAAAGTATCAAGAGTGTCACCATAACAACTGAGAAAATAATATGGAAACCAAACAAGTATATAGTGTTTAATGATAATGAAAGTTCTAAATCTAGTTTTTCTTCAAGACATACCATCACTGGTGAGTTTTAACATTACCATTATATTTTATATATTACCTTTTAATTACAGTTATATGATGACCCTTCTCAGTTCGCTTGCTCGATCGTACTATTATTCATATAAAATATATGTATAAATCACAAGGTCTATAGATACATGCTCTAATTAGGTAAACAAAGAATGTTTTACGCCAATTTCAGTTTCTAGACGAATAATTTACATCAAATACTACATAAAAATAACTACAATCTATCTGGATCATAATCTTCTGCACAAAGATTGAACCGAGAGGTAAACTGAATCATATGCAAAAATAATTTGTGCCGAGGATTTAGGATAATCAATTAAAACTCACAGCTTACTACAACTTTTTACAAATGTTATTAACGTCCAACATCTATTGCAGTTTCCAACAAAATCTCAGAATGGACAAGAAAAGATAACTCTCCCCAAAGATCAGCCTATGAATACACAGAAAGATATAAGAAAATTAGACAACGTGAATCTGAAATTAGACAAGATATTGTGAATGTAATTCAACAGAAAATTAGCGATGTTCAAGGTAAATTTAATGTAGATTTCTATTTAAAAACTAAAGTGCAACCTCTCTTAAGCAACACCAACTGGGGGGGGGGGGCTAAAATGTGTTGTTGTTCAGAGGTTGCATTCTCGTTCCCAGAGTCTAGTAGGATTCTAAATACTAGCTAGTATTGAGAATCCTACTAGACTCTGGGAACGAGAATGAGAGGTTGTTATTCTGCAGAGGTTTAATTTAATGAAAATTATAACTAAGGGAAATGTCAAAAGTTGTTATTGTGCAGAGGATTTGTTCTGTAGAGGACAGCTCTGCAAAGGATATACTGTGCTAAGTACTTGTGATTTTTCTCGTACTTTTTATGCGCTAGCTTGTGAAACCAACAAGCTAACGATTCTGATTTAGTAAGCTATGCACATAAAATGCACGTATTTTATGTGAAATTGTAAACCTTTTGTTTATTATGGATAGAAGGATATGGCATTGTTTACCGAACATGTTCCCAAAGGCATCAAACCATACATTTCTACCCTTGTAGCTGTTATACATATAATATGCAACTAAAATACCCCTTTAAACAAGATACTTCCTTATGAAGAAGAACGCTGGTCCTAATTATGTTAATAACGACTCCCACAAAATGAGGGTCTTTTGCTAATGTTGCTACAACTTGTGACCCAGCCCTATTGCTTTTGTTATCTGCAATGTGTAATTGTTTATGCTCTTCTCAGGCTTTAAAGCTTTACTTTTTATTAATTTGTATGTACATTACCTGGGGTGTGGAATTCCTATGCCCAACTTGTCAGACTCGTAACTATATGGCTGCGGACGAGTAAATATGTCCAGCCCACTCGTCCGAGGACAAGTTATATTTTTAGCTGTAAAATAATTCTAACATAGCTATACAATGTACTTAAAATATAGATATTTTAATGAGATAGAAGCATTAAACAGTGTACTATTTTTTATTATCAATTATTTATCATTAATAATAGTATGTACTTTACATCATAGCTCTATATATCTTTTTTTTACTATTGAACTTCTTGCAAGTGCGTTTTGATTCTGGACAAGTTGATTTTCAAGTTGCAATTGTCCGTGGCCAAGTGAAAAAAGCTTGAAATTACACATATCTAATTACTGTTATATGAAAAAGGCATGCAATGGGATATCATTAAGCTAAAGATTTCCGATTAAAAATTCATGTGTTTTATTTTTATTTTCCAGACCATACAACAAAGCCAAAATGTTCCAAAAGACGTATGGATGAAAACAAGGGTGATGGTAATGATGAATGCAAAGTTAAGAAAATGATGACAAATGATGAAAATAAAGTCAAAGTGAATGGCAATGCACATGAAAACATCCCCATTAAGAATCAAAACCTTACAGATGAGAAAAATAAAAAGAGAAAGTCTGATGAAGACGCTGATACAGTAAGCGAAATGAAAAGACCAAAGATCACGTTTCGACTGGGCACAGAAAACCCACCCACAAGTATACCTGAAGTGCCTAAAGAAAATTTGAATGATGTTCAAGAGTGTTGTATGTAAAGCAGGACCTAGTGTTAAACCAAAGCCGATTTCGCGACGAGGTGAACGACCAGAAAAGCCATTGTACCAAAAGTTACTACAGAGGCGACTTTTAAACACAGTTAATATGGTATTCCATGATTGTTGTTCATTCAAATGTTGTGAGAAATGGTGTGAAAAGAGAATATCCGCTGATACGTTAGAAAATGGTTTTGATAAGTCTAACTTGAGGGTAGATATGACCTATACAACGTGTTGTTACGGCGTTAAACCCAACAAACAAGTTATTTACTCCAACATGTAGGAAAGCTTGATATGGGATAGACGTAAAGTTTTACCTGACTTCGGATATGTGGCCAGCAGGATATCGTCAGGTCGATATTTTAGTTGTTTTATAGCTTTCAAATGTGACCTGACGTCTAAATCTTTAAGGACAAATGCACCAAATAAAATATCTTCATATTGAAATATTGAATATCCAACCGTTTGTTCTTCATAAAGTCTTATAAGTTTGCCTCCTTTCTGTTTAGCTAGCTTTTCTTCTTCGTCTAAGTCCTGCAATAATAATCAAAACACCACGGGTCTGAATTATCAATTATGTTTTTACAACCTATTGTAGCAGATGTATAATACGGCACTTGTACTCCCTTGCCTTCAAGCTAGCCTTTATGGCGACGTGGTAGAGTGTCCGCTTACGACTCGGAGGGTCTTGTGTTCGAATCTCAATTCGGACCATGAATTTTTATCGGGTTTCACTATTTCAATCGTAAATCCTTCTATATTGTGCTATTGTCACAAACGTTTTTATAATAGTGACCCCATGTTATTTGAATATGGAATACATTCTCTTTATGAAATTCACTATGTTCACGTTAAAATCTTTTGCTTTTTGAAACTATGTTAAATATTAAAGAACCCGGGTCGTAAGCTCAGTTGGTAGCGCATCTGGATTTCGAATAAAGAGTCCCGAAGGGGTATGAGTTCGAATCCCACCGGGGAGTTATGTACCTTTTCATAAAAATTTGACAATAATGTCAATTTTCCTCAATTATTAATGTATTTGAAGAAATGGCCGGCCTTGTGGAAGCGTAGTTGAGTATTGGTCATAGACAATGGTCCAGGATAGCTAGATTAGATGTAGATGCGCTGGACACCGTAAATTTAACCTAAATGTGTTGACACGGCTTTAAACCCAGTATAAAAGATATTAAAGATTGCAAGATAATAATATATGATGAGGGAATGCTGAAAATTGAAGACGAACACATATAACATGATATAATGGTTTTAATTAACACGCAGTGGATCTTCATCTACGATCGAGCCATGAATTGTATGATCTTGTTTAAGAAATGTATTTCAAAATTTGGCTGGCCAAACTAGCCATTCCAGTCATTTTGTTTAGCCAAATATTTTGGCTAACTTCAGCGATGCTATTTACGTCAGTGAATATAACTATTTCGAAATGCAAACAGAAAAACGTGTCATTCAAAACGACTCAATTTTTCTAATACCTTGGTAGCATATATTCACAGGCGGATCCAGCAGGGGGGTCAGGGGGGTCCGGACACCCCCTGAAATTTCCAAAATGTACCCTTCAATGAGTGTATTTTTTAAATGTAAGCTATTTTGAAGTAGCAAGAAGCAGTTTTCTTGTGTACGCATTTGTGTTTAATATAGATCTAATGGTTACGTAGATTTTATCATTAATGTGTTGCGTTATTAGAATAAACAGTGCATAATGCGGTTGTGAATTGAAATCGAAAGTTTGGACTCCCCAGAAAAAGTTTGGACCCCCCCCCCGAAAAGGTTTGGACCCCCCCCCCCCTAGAAAAAAATCTTGGATCCGCCCTTGATATGTATAGTGCGTACATGTTGACCCCGACCTGACCTTTATGCAAGAATATTCATTACAATGAATACGAATGTAGTATTAATTCTCGATTACACAGTGACCGTGAGGATTATGAGTTTAAACACACAAACACACTTGTATAATTTTACGATCGTTGCCGAAGTGTAGAATAGGCGTGGTACTGACTTTCGTCGGGATATGTGTAGATAATAATTAGATGTAAATGTGAAAGGGCAGGTCGGGGTCAATACGTACGCACTATACACTGGTTTAAACAACTAGCAGTACATATTGGCAACAATCTACTTGTAACAGTGAAATAAATACAAAATACCAATTCAATAATAAGATGCAACATAAAATTAACAAAGTTTGTTGCTTACCATTTCAGAATTAACTAGTATGCTCTATGTAAACAATGTCTCACGTTATCCTAAATGAGCTATATATCGCCAGCCTTTCTAAATGGTAACGCTATCATCATATAACATTATAAAATATACATGTATAATGAATACAGATATGGGTTACGAATACTATGTATATTTTTACAGAGGTATGAGGCGTAGCCGACATTTATTTAAGATATCCCAGTCTTTGTAAATGTATATACAGGTCGTCCACGTAAATATTGCGTATACAAACATTGTCGGTTTCATTACACAATGATATTTAGGGGTGAATTATTTTTACAAATTTATAGTTTAGTTAGTTTACACTTATTTGTAAAACATAATTATATAGAATTTATAATGTGCATATACACTATTTAAAATAAAGGTTTAATATCAAAGTGGTATGTTTAATTCATTAAAATGCTGTTCATGCATAAGCTTATTCACCTATGTAATGGAAAAGTCCATTGTTTAAAGTACAAAGACACGCATGACCTAGAATACGACCTGTAGATTGTTCATTCTCGTACATGTAAATACATTACTCATATTATTGAATTTTTATATACTCGGTATATAACGCCGTGTCAACACAATTTAGGGTACATTTTTGTATTTTACGATTCCCAGCGCAACTAACCTAGCTTTCATGAACCCTTGTCTATAACCAGTAGGCTTACTCAACTACCCTTTCACAAGGCCGGAAACTACTCCATGTACATAATAAATGGAAGAAAATTGACATTACTGTCAAATATTCATTGAAGGATATGACTTCCCCGGATGGGAATCGAAACCGTACCCATTTCTGGACAATGGATTTGAAATCCACGTGCGCTACAAACTGCGCTGCTGACCCGGGTTCATCTTTATTTAATCATCATTATTTTTGTAATTATATAAGCCAACATTTCAGAGAATAATTGGCAGGACATTATCTTTTTTGTTTTCATCTAAATTCAGTCAAAGAAAATGTTGAACCCTGTTTACAGGTTTTCTGAAAAACTAAGTTCCTAATCAAAATGACCAGTGACAAAGCTACACCATGTCATAACGAGGTACATAGTTACGTGTCTTGGTGTAGCTCAAGACAACATACAATCTCTGTAAACAGCGTGCAGGCCCCAGATTCATAAAATTAAGCACGAACTCAATAACAACTCAAATGTTTTGGTCACTAAATTATGGCGCCATATTTCTGCCATCAGATAACCACATAACTAACTAGTTAATTAAGAGGTTAACTAGTTACGATAACTAGTTAACCATTTATCTTAATTAACTTAGGATGTTAACTTGTTACCGTAACTAGTTAACCTCTTAATTAACTAGTTAGTTATGTAGTTATCTGATGGCAAAAATATGCTACCATACTAAATAGCAAGTAAATGTAGTTTGAATTGCTGTTATTAGATGATCAGAAGAACGAATGTATAGTGCGTACAAAAAAAACACTGTTTATAATAACAATAGAATAAATTAATCCACTATTGTACGATTATATTGAACTGTCCGATTGCATAATTACACGGTTATCGCACACTGTATATATTATTTTCCGCGTTCTATATATAGAATTTTGCAATAGAAAATACAATGTGTAGGTTAAATAAGTGACATTATCTCGTCTGACTGAATAGTCGTACGGTTAAAGTGAAATGGTTCAGAACATCTATTTTTAAAAAGGGTGCGAGTTCGAACTCTAAAGATGCCATTTTTTACTCTTTGTATTGTTAGCATTTTTATTTTCCGAATATTTTTGTTATATTTTATTCAGCATCAATTTTTGAAATATAAATAAAACACTACAAAACAAACAATCTCAAATATAATTCAGTTTCACAAGCTGTGTCGTTTGCGCTACTGGGCGTTCTTATTTTATAGTGTCGAATTTAGCGGTAAAAACTAACAAAGACAATCATAATTTCTATGATGCATGAAGACATTGTATTTTACGAAAATAAGAGATAAAATATGTTTCTATCGGGATTCGAACCCACGACTAAAAGGTTGGCAGTCCCACCGCCTTACCACTCGGCCACACAAACTTCTATACTCATTGCTAATAAGATGTAATACATCACTGTTATCTGCTAACGATACATTCCACGTGAACTACCGAAATTTATCCGATGATTAAATATTCCGTGTTATGTGACGTTTTAATTTATGCAATCGGACAGTTCAATATAATCGTACAATACCAGGGACGCTCAGGATGACAATAACATAAACATGTGATATGTTTTACGATTGTCTTAGTTGTTTCTGTAATAGAAAAGATTTTTACCATTACAAGCATGATTTACCAACAAATGGTGGTATCCATCATGCTAATTTTGTTACAATGAATTACACACATTTTATTTTCATTACTGCCTACCCGAGAAATGGATTGTCTCATTTCTAATGTTTACCAAAACACGTTTTGTTTTTTTGTACGCACTATATATAAAATGTATCAACATAAAATATCATGAGTTTGATTATAAACTCAACAGTTCATTAACAGACTCAAATCAATAAATTTAAATAAACCTTATCCAAATATGTAAGTCAGTTTAATTTTATATAAAGTAAAGTTTCTATTGTGGTTTCTTATGATACTACATTTGTTGTAACATTGATTAAATAAGTATAACTAATGATCAAAACATAATCCTGTTGAGTTTGAGTACAAACTTGAGTTTTTTCTTGTAACTAGGGCCAGGATCTCTAGATACGTGTATCACACAGAGGGTCACGTCGAAATGATCTTTTGGTCGACCAATCAATGTGTACCTTTCATTTAGACAAAACACTATTAATAGCATCTTTATTTCAAAATTTCTATTGTTAGACCGAGGTTTGTGAGCTAACTTGGCGGAAGTGTTATCCACAGGCTGCGAGTGAACAGATCTTAACTAATTAATTAACATCGACGATGTAAAAAAAGGCACTGAGCTCATTGATTTCGTCATGAATATTATAAAAGCGAAGGTCAGCTGAACTTGACCCGAATTGCGAAATAGCTAGATCCAACATATGCGAGTGCGCGAGCGGATAAGTCTAGATCGGGTTTTAATCAGCCTGGAAAGCCTGTGAAAATAATCTAAGGTAATTATAATCCCAGTTTACGAAGAGTGTTGTCTCTATGTTATTTTATTGTGACTGAGGTTGGTCAATAAATTGGATTGTGAAATGTTAAAACTATATGTAATGCAATGGCATTTTATAGTCTATGGTTCATGCTTACGCAAGTTCACCGAATTTACAGCTATTACCACTGGTCATCGGGCTACTGGTATCTATCTATCAATCTCTTTGTGGAGTCTTTTACTCCGCTTAATAGTGCAGCCGAGAAATTGGCGCACGGAATTATACAACCCTCGCAGGTAACCCATTTACACCCTGGGTGGAGTGAAGCAATCGCAGGTAAATGTCTTGCTCAAGGAAATTAGTAATGCCCCTAGAGCGATTCGAACCCAGAACCTCTCGATCCCTATGTGCGTCCTACCAGTGAACCACTGCTCCTTGTACGTAGTTACCCCGATCACTGACTGAAAGGTTAACTAGATCTGAATACGTTGATTAATATGATAAAACATGAACGATTGTTTTATCTGGATTTGATATCAGATATCATTGAGAGGTTAAAAAAACTTTAGTCATAGGTCACATAATACTTACTACAGTAGCCTACTTACTTCTGTACTCACCATAGGCGTATCCTGCGGGGGTCAGAGGGGCCCGGACCACCCCCCTGAAATTTCCAAAATGTACCCCGTCTATGAGTGTATTTTTAATCGTAAGCCATTTTTAAGTTGCAAGAAACAATTCTCTCGTGCTTCCTTCGCTCGCCTTTGTGTTTAACAAAGATCTAATGGTTATGTTGTTTTTATTATTAATATGTTGCATTATTCTGCACATAGTGTATAATGTGGTTGCATGTGGTTCGAAAGTTTGGACCCCATTGAAAAAATTTGGACCCGCCCCTACTCACTATCGGTAAAAAACCCATATCAAAGTTCTGAGGTTATCGAACACATATCGAGTATTTAAATTCCCGGGGTTAATGTATGCGCCACTGACAGTTAAAATGAGCTGTTTCCGAAACTAGCACCGCTACATGACCAATCTCCATAAACAGAGATCATGTAGAGCGTTGTCGTACTGGATCTCTACTTATTCAATGCAAGGTCACGTCGAGATGAACTTTGTGTCGACCAATCAATGCGTAGCTTTCATCTAGACGAAAACACTATTAATCGCATTTTGATTTCGTAATTTCTATTTTTAGACCAAGGTTTGCATGCTAATTTAACAGCGGTATTATTCACAGTCTGCGATTGGGTGGCTCATTTCAAATTGCGTGACGTAGACGATGTAAACAAGTTACGTATCATAACAATCTCGTCATGAATATTATGATGAGAAAATGTCATCTGAACGTGATTTTCGTTTTGAAAATGCCAGATCTAAATTAGCGAGTATGCGAGCGGAAAATTTTAGATCGGGTTTTAATCAGATTGCTACATGACATACCCTAGTGATAAAAGCACACAATTTTTGTTTGGTTCATTTTGACTACATATGATCCAAATCATGTTAAAACTTAACAACTTAATCTAGAGATTCAGTCTTTATATGATCGGTGAGTAGGTTGACTGACCGCCGTGATAATGATCTACAGCGTTAAGCGCCGCCCCAAAAAAACAAATAAACAGGAAATGTAATGAGGAAACCACATTAAAGCCGGATTTAAAAACTTAAACGCAAACATTTACGAAGGGAAATAATCCATAATAAAGGCAGTCAGAGTTGTCGTTACTTTTTAATTCTGTCCATCACATGGTAAGTTATCATTGTATGAAGTTTTTATAAAGATCTAACAATAAATGGCAGAACTATATTGAAAAGAAAAACTTGAACGCAATTGTAAACGACACCGGACGCCCGACCGCCCGCCCGACCGCCCGCCCGCTCATCCAGCGACCGCCCGCCCGCGACCGCCTACCCGCTCGTCCGTGCATCGCCAAACTATTAGCCGAATTTTTCCGTTAAAAAATCCGGCTTAAAATGATACATGTAAATTGTGAGTAGCCTTCAGGTACGCCCGTGACAAAGGGGGGTAATGTGTATTGATTTGGAAAATACACCGATTAATTTAACTTGACTGTGCAGGTGATTTATTATTATTCATACACTATTACATAAATGGACACTCTGTGACTGTCTGGAATTTTCTAAAGGTAATGCATAATATCTTATTTTCCGTTCAAAATTAAACTCAAGTTAGCATTTGTTTAAAACGCTTAAAAATCATTTCAAAGTAGGTCAGCTGAGTGTATGTATGACTAAGTATAATACTACGTCATGTATAAATACGTTTTTTCTCAACTGTCAAAGTTTGAATAATTCCACGCTGACTAAATACACGCTATCTCAATATCACGAGTGTTAGACAAAGAACACGAAGTCACCGTGAAATTATTTATGTTTTGACAGTTGAGAAAAAACGAACAGTATATGTATATTGTATTGACTATTGTGTAATACTCATGCATGTATATAAGCATATATAACATGTAATAATTAAGTAAACCTTCATTATATTGTTCAATGTAATTTAAAAGTCAGTGGTACATGCATTAACACCGCTGCCGGTCGAACATTTCAACGATCATGAGACAAGAATTAAGTCTTATCAAAAAATCTAGGTCGTGTGTATTGTATAATAATGCAAACCGAAAGTAGAAATTACTAAGATAACTATTCGGTGATTCTGTATCATTACAACCCAATACAGCTGGGTTAAAAAACTTGATGAATTAAATCAGATTCCAGTATATGAAGGTATTATGGCATTTTAAGTGTCAATTCGTGCTAACAAAAATGCATAATTCAGTTTTCTAAGACAATTAGCTTTCAAGATCAGAGAAAAACAAATTTAACAAAATTACAAATTCAAATAAAAATGAGTACAGGCGGTACCAATTAAAAAAAATATTTACATACTCACCATATTAAAATATATCAAATTTATTGTTTAAATTCTAATTCATTTCATACAATCAATTTATGCACTGTACATGTTTTAGAAAAATAAGTCATACATGAAATTAGTATGCTATGTTAAACGAAGCGTTCGTTGAGCAGGGGCGGATCCAGGATTTTTTCCAGGGGGAGGTCTAAACTTTTTCTAGGGGGAGGGGGTTCCAAACTTTCGAACCACAGCCACATTATACACATTTTGCAGAAAAATGCAACATATTAATAATAAAAACTACACAACCATTAAATCTATGTTAAGCACCAATGAAAAATTGCTTTATGCTGCTTAAAAATTACTAACCAGTACTCACCTACCCTTCCACAAGGCCGGAAACTTCTCAATATTATCTAATCAATGGAGGAAAATCGACATTATTGTCAAATTTTCATGGAAGGGCATGACCTCCCCGGGTGGGATTCGAACCCGCACCCCCTCGGGCACGAGACTCTAAATCCCGGCGCACTACCAACTGCGCTATCGACCCGGGTTCCCCAGAATTTCAGATTTTTTTCATTACGTACGTAACATCTTTTTTATCGCCGTTCCTAAACGGCGATAAATACAATTGTCAAGATTTGAGCATTTTGTAGTCGACACCGGTTGCCTTAATGAAAAATTTCCAAAAATGAAAAAAGTTCGTTTTTTGGTCTAATTTTGATAGAAATGATGTGTAAGCATGAACAATCGTTTTTTATCGAATTTTATTTTTTTTTCAACTTGTTTGTTAACCCTTAACCGCTCAATCCCGCATTTTTACGTGACTAGACCCCCCCTCCAAAATGGCTGCCACAGCCTTAAAAATGGTGTTTTTTAACTGGAATAAGTAAATTTCACTTAAGGCTAGTTGTCCCCAAAAATGAGCTTTTTTTCGCGCGCCTCCCTCACAAAAAGATGTCTCAGGGGGGTTCCGAAGGGGGGATGTTATCCCCTTTGTTGCTGGGGTTCGAAGGGGACCCAGCGCCCCTCATCGCCAGAAAAAAAATCGGGGTCATTGAGTGCAGAGAAATGGCGCCAAATGCTGATAAGAAAACACGTTTTCAGTGTCTGAAAAGACCTGGCACTTTAGACCTCTATTTTGGAAAATTTATTGTTTGAAGTGCAAATGTGGGGTGGAAAAAGAGCGAAAATTGCATTTTTGCCATGGTAACGGGGATCGGGGCTCAACTTGGTTTTTCTGAAAGACATTCACCCAGGTAATAACTTGGCCAAGTTGCATATCTGTATGATAATTAGTAATGAAATTAGAGCATCTTGAAATAGCCCTTGCGCGTAATGGTGAAAAAATGGCTACTTTTCACACATGTCACAACCAGTAAAGGGTTAAGCCAATCAAAACAATGCATTTGAGGTCACATGATGAAAAAATGGACGTTGAATAGTCAAATTAGAGGTGAGTGAATGGACTGATCTTCCCTACTTTGGGGCAAGTCTACTAATACATGTCGTTGAACATGAAGAAATGTCATACACGGCTAAACGGCGATTTCAAGCATTTTTAGAAATGCTAATACTTGGTTTAATAGTGGTTACTTGTCCTGAGTTTGTGGTAATCTGACTAAAGTTCTATGTTATCTTGCCTGAGAAAGCCGTTATCCAATCAAAGTTATCAGTCATCTTACTACACGAAGGAATGCCCGTCTGGGAATCAAACATAAGACCCCTCAATCATTAGACTTGTGTGCTATCGACAGAGCCAGCCGGGCAGGCTTCACATTCTGTATAAGATTTACGTTCAATGAATTTTCATATAAAGATAATAGTTTAATCTAATACATATTACCTAGGTACTGATACCAATACATGTACTTGTAATAGACATTAAAATGAATGCAAATTTTGAATCCAAAGATAGGATTTTGTTAGAATGGATACAGACCATTATCAGAACAGCTATAATTTTTATAGAAGTATATACCAGAGACATAGATACCCTTATCTATGTCTCTGTAGATACTAAATAAAAGCCTAATATTAGGCCACCAACACTAAATTTATTGATTATTCTAATAACTTAAAATTTCATACATGTTCTATCACTAGTATAATTAAAAATGACGGGCCTCCGCTTTACAACTAGACAGACAGTAGAATCATTCGGAACATCATCGGCCATTCGCTACGAATATTCATTCATGAAAGGTCGAGGGTGTTCCGAATGACCGTAGAATGTTTTAAGCGACTCATTTTCTGCTGTGGGTCGTTGAGCAAGTGGGGATCCGATCCAAACCACGATTCATGTGAAGCGATTCACGAATCGAACCACGAATCACTTGTTAAGGGAGAAGCATACATAATTCATATTATAACAAAAATAAGTGAAAAATTACAGAAGCTTTTCCTATACTTATAAGGAAAACTAGGTTCTCCAAACATCATTTACCAGACGTTTTACGGGCATTTTCAGTGATAACGATTTTGTTTAAATTAATGTGTATATGCATAAATCAAAATTTTGACACAAGATAATTCGGTCCCTACATAAATAAATTCTTCATTAGTAATACAACTCGTTTTCAATGGTAATTAAGCTGATGTTTTTTTCTTCTTTTTTCCAAAAAACAGATCGCGATACGACGATTTCGGACATGACGAATATTCGTACTCGATTTTCTGGTCGAGAGCGCGAGTACCCGAGCACTCGGATACTCGCCGCAGCCCTAATGTTCGTGGGACTTGGTACAAATTCAATGTACGTATGATATACGATGTTATATAATTAAAACAGCTAACTGTCCATGCCGGCGGATCTTTTGATAAAAAATTATGAATATTTTGCGTTACTACGTATGGAAAAGTTTTTATTTATCAGTAAAAACTGATAAATCTAATTGCCAGAAGGAAAATTTGAGATAAAATTGCGTGCAAAATTTAAGCAAAATTATATTTGTAGTTTTATCGAATTTTACGATCTCTATGCATAGGCGGATATAGCGGGGGCAGAGGGTCCGGAGCCCCCTGAAAGTATCAAAATGTACGCGTTTAAGAGTGTATTAACCATTGTTTAAGTAGCATGAAGCGTGTTTAACATAGATGTAATGTTTATTTAGTTTGAATTATCCATATTTTCCAGCAACGTATGGATAATAAAAACTATATAACCAATAACGGTTATTCTGCAAACAGTGTATAATGTGCTTGTGTTTCGAAAGTTTGGACCCCTAGAAAAAATTTTGGACCCTCCCCCTTTAAAAAGTTTTTACCATCCCCTAGAAAATGTTTGGACCCCCCCTTGAAAAAATCCTGGATCCGCCCCTGCTAAGGGTCCAGCAAACTATTCATACTGTTTAGTGTATTAGTTAAATAAGGCGTTTATTTAGTATGCATGTCCCATAATACTGATTTAGGGGTTCGATGTTTAGTTTAGTAGTTCTAGAAATCAGAATTACAGACACTCCTAAGAATGACTCCAATAAGTTCCTTACCGATGAAATTTCTTGAACAGTACCTTCTGAGTACATAACTAGCCATGTTCAAGCATTACGTCATTCATGATATTACCAAGTAAAATTATTAACCGCTACTTTCGTGATCAGCAAACTAATATAATTCAGGCCCATCGTCGGCAACCACAGTACTTTTTTCCGTTACACTCCATACGTACCAATGGCAATTTGACTGGCAATCTGATTAAAACCCCGATCTTTGTTTACATCGTCTACGTCACGCAGTTTGAAATGAGCCATCCAATCGCAGAATGTGAATCAAAGCACTGAAGTGCTGGAGGAACGATGTCCTGAACTTATTTTTTTATTAAAGAATATATAATTATGTCAAAATATAAATATTATCTATAAAAATGTATTAAGTATCAATTAACATAATTTAAATCATAGCACTAGACTTCTCAAGTGGTTTGCTCATGGCAATGTTTATCTTACTTTATCAAACAAAATGAACCAGTTAGAGAATTAATTTTCATCAACACATTTTAGGGTCATGTACAGTAGCCATCTCACCAAACTAAAGATTATTCTAGACTATTTTCTTTAACCACAAGGAGCTGACAACTTCTCATTTTGGGCATGTAATGTGATATTAAAATCAAATTTTCATACACTGATATAACCTGCTATGACTGGAGATTGGACCAGGGATCTACTGGTTATTGATTAATTTATGTAATTCTGTTACTTTATACCATAATTAGGCTTTAAAACAGGTAAACAATCGAAAATAAGTCTTATATCATGTTATACAAAGTGGTGTGTGTGTGGTGTGTGTGTGGTGTGTACACGAACATCTAATGACATTTTCTATGATAATTTCCAACGCGTTTTACGATCTAATTATTGATTAATTTATGTAATTCTGTTAATCTATACCACAATTAGGCTTTAAAATAGGTAAACAATCGAGAATAAGCCTTACATCATGTCATACAAAGTGGTGTGTGGGGTGTGTGTGGTGTGTGGTTTTTCGTGTCACCCCGTGTTTTAGATATGCACAAAACGGTGCGCACAAAAACTACCAAAATCGTCCTTAATGTATTGACATAAGTAACATAATATAATACGATCATTTGATATTGTTTATTACTATCGAATGATGTAATTATGCTGCGCATATAACATGCATTGTAAAAAACATCGTAGGCCCTTTTTACTCCAACAAGTAATCATTGCAGTTGTCACGGGTTGAGTTGTCTACGGGTTGAGTTGTCCCGTCTCCATTGCAAGATTTGTATGTCCGGAGAGTAACCTCCCTTTTCCTGAAGAGTTTCAAGATCAAAATCAAAATGCTTTTAATAGTGTTTCGTCCATTCTATAAATAGAAGGTGAAGATATCACCTCTATACTAAGACGCGCAACCGTCTCAAAATTCGGCGTTTGGTACGCAACAGAATAAAGTGCGGCGCATGAAGACAAAATCGTTGGATTTTTTCGTTTTTTGACAAACTCGTTGTTGAAATGTAAAATGAATGATCTCTCATAGCTACAGGAATATAAATCTATATATATATAAAGTACTTTTAAACCTCTGTAGGTATAGGTGCTTAGTTAAACCGTGTAACCTAGTTTCGATTTTAAATTACTGTGTAAAGAATGACAGATGTAAACACGTTATGATGAAGGTTTAACTACCGGTATAAAAGTTTAATTTAATGAGGTTAGTTGGTTGAATAGTAAAATTTTATTGAGTAGACACAAAATTCATACTCTTTTTGTTCAGTATACTTGAAGGGGGAAATTGATAGAATGTAAACATTGCCACGTGTTTTCAGGTAAATAAACAGTTTTACCCGTGATGCGCGGCGTCTCCGTACAGAGGTCAGTCAGACCGTTTGTGTACAGAATGGTGTTTCGTCTAGATGAAAGCTATGCATTGATTGGTCCTCATGAAGGTCATATCGACGAGACCCTCCATTAGAACCTCAGAGATCCTGTACGACAACACTCTACAGGATATCTGTTTACGGAGATTGTTTGACTGGTAAAATCTCGTTGTCGTGAATATCCACGGGGCAGAGGTGACCAATCTTCTTCTAATGAAATCGCACGCTGCAATAAAATACTGTTTTCAATAACAATGACGCCATACTGGGATTTTGTTACTTAAAATAGAAACCAACGCACGTGTTTATTTCTCATTTTGAATGGTAAACCAAACCTTAGGTATAAAAAGTAATTTCATTGGCTAGTTTCCCGCAGGGGTTTTCTTGCGATACCAATGAAACTGCCTTATTTATTATTCTCGATAACCAAATGGCCCACGGTACAAAACGCAGCCTTTAATAGGCTGGCGAAATAATGTATCGTGGAATAATTGACAATGTTCAGGTCTGAAGGCCGGCTGTTAATTATTAACACCCATTAGTGACTGAATTAATCATAATAATTATCCATCGGCAATATGATTAAATGAATGTATTAGATATTTAAATGATGTTTTGTCTAAATATAAATTGTCATCGCCTGATTACATGCAATAATGATTATTTATAAATTTGTCTTTAAACGAGGTAGATATGGCAGTCACAGATGGTACCAATATGAAAGGTGGAAAGTTTGTTATTCTGGAAGATGAAGAGGGTGGTCAGTGTAAGCTTTATCACTTTGACGGACTTATCCAGCCTATCTATGTACCGTTATTTATGGAACCTAGGACGTTCTACCCATCTATAAGGAATTTACAATATAAAGAAGGGGATATATTTATTTGCTCATATCCAAAATCAGGTTAGTAAGGTAGCTGATTTACGCCATGTCGTATGTTCGTTTCTTCGCCGCGAAGATATTAAAATAGTGCGAAATAACGAAGATACGACAAAATTTCTTCGACGCAAAGATTAGAAAAACGAAAATACGTAAATACATTTTATGCCAAACTGTGGACTTGTCGTGTCTTCGTTTATTTTATTTTTTTCGGTTTTTTTTTCTAATATTCGCGACAATGAAACGAAAAACGACATTAGAATCAGCTGCCACAGACAGTTAAGAATACATGTTAAATCTGTTTCCAGGCCCCTTTAAGGTCATTTTAATCAAACACATGTGTAGCTAATTCTGTGATTGAAGCTCGACAAAGTCGGTAGGGTTTTTTTTGCTGAACGGCTAGCTGGTTGAACGGCTGGCTGGCTGAACGGCTGGCTGGCTGAACGGCTGGTTGAAGTGCTGGCTGGATGAACGATTAGCTTGCTGAAAGTTTTGTCCGCTGAACGGCTGGTGGCTGACTAAACGGCTGGCTGAACGGCTGGTGGCTGGCTAAATTGCTGGCTAAACGGCTGGCTGAACGGCTGGTCGGCTGAACGACTGGCTGGCTGAAAGGCTGGCTTAATATTCGTGCTGCACTACTTAATTCATTCGGTTTTTATGTAAGAAAGGTGTAAGCAATTTTATCAAGAACAGCAATAGCAACGGTAAACAAGCACATACCTTCCACATAGCAAAAAAGCAAAGAGGTGGTGATATTAATTTGATTACCCTTTTCGTAAAAGGGACGCCACACGAAAATAACGTGAACAGGAACCTGTGGTGTTTCCCCTGAAACCAATTGTGATAAAATTATTGCCACTAAAGTTATAAACCAGTTTCTAGGGTGCACAATTCTCACACTTGCCACCATTGCCACCAACAGGTTTAAGAACAGACAAAAACAAATAAGGGACTTTAGTCAGTTATTTCCCTTATTTACTCTTCAAATAGGTAGGTCCAATTAGTTGGATCACTCGGATTTTACCCTTACCTTTCAATGTCAATTTGCCAAAATTAATCTCAAATAACTTTTTTGTAAATCATTAAATTTGATTGCAAATCAAGTTAAGTATTGTTAGATAAAGAACTATCAAAATTTCATCACTTCTGTTAATATTTTTACAAACAAGAAAGACATTAAATGAAATATTCTGCTATCCTTACATAGGAATTCATTGGTAAAATCCGAGGATTCCAACTGTAAGGACCTACTTACCAATTGGATTGCTTCAGATTTTATCAAGGAAAGATAACTGACAAAAGTCCCAAATTGTCTTGGAAATAACACTCCTTTTACTCAACAAAGCATAAAAAGCCGACATACATACAATGTATACTAACACACAAAAAACTATACACTCTGTAAAAGACAAATTTCACATATAAAGTTAAATTCAAAGTAGATATGTTTTGTATCATTCTTTAGCAAAATCTATTTGCCACATATCTTTGTAAATTTCATTAAATTTCAGTAAATATCTTTAGCATAATTAACGCTTAAAAAGAGAGAGGGACGAAAAGTGAAAGTTGCAAACGTTCTTTGTTTTTCTTTGTTTGTATTATCTTAGGAAAATACCACTGGCACTGGAGTCCTCACATTCTTTAAAATGCACGCACATATAATATTTTGTCAACAAACACAATTAAAAATCGCTCCCGTATTCATCACCGTGTACGAGTTATGACTAGATCTATACAATCATTATAATATTCACGTTTATTATATATGTATTAGGGCTCTATATCGGTCAGAATGATCGATACGATATTCGTATCGATACAAAATGATCGATATTCGATATATCATATGATATTTTAACAATGAATATAACTTTTATAAAACAACAAAGCAGTGTTGTTTTATTCATTCATTTAGAGTGTTGTAACACCATACCACTAAATGCACTGTCTTATTTATATTTTAAATGTTGAAGTCTTTGACATTTGCATTAAAAAATATCATTGTATCTAGTGAGTCTCACTGTCGTAACCATAGATTATCTTCTTGATCTAACTCGAGAATCTTAATAGCCTCTGGGTATGAGAATGAGTGAGTCTGTGTCTAGACATGATCTTTCTGCTGACAGAGTGACATGCACTGCCAAGTTTGTTGTATTGCCTCCTTTGCTTACAACAATTTTGCAGCATGTTGTACATTCTGGTCCGTCCTTTGTTTCTACAATTTAATAACCCCTAGCTTTATTCCTCGGAGGTGTATTATTCTTGGACAAATTAAATGTTGCAGACGAGTTTTTGTGATAGGATTAGTCGGTGTATTAACATCAACATTGATTGAGTGCGTTCGATAATCGATGGTTCTGACTTGTGTGCAGAATTTACATAAATAAAATCATTTTGTTGATGATTGGTTTTAGTTAGATTTATTTCCAGTAATTCATATTTACATGACACTAAACAAAGATCGGCAAAAGGAAAAGCATCCTCTTTCAGAACTTTAACAATTTACATGACATATCGCTTCTGTACAATCAAGTTCTCTTTACATTTCTGGATCTACCCAAACAAATGAAAGAGACTTCTGGCTCCAAAAATCGATCTGTATTTTAAATACTGATCGTTGGTTCGGACTAATTGAATACGAAAGTACATATAATTGATATTCTAACCACAACAGTTACTTCCATTTGATTGAAAAAGGACATAACATGACGTATTTGGTGTAAGACGTTTGCTTATAGGAATGTCATATTAATTATTATGAGATTGTTTGTCCACATAGTATTACATACCGAATTGGAAGCAGTAGAATGTTGATTTGGGGATACAAAATATCCACTGTTTTGCAGGCCATGGATTTTATTTTTATGACCGTCATTGATCGATATTTTTTTCGATACGGAAACGTTCGATCCGATATATCTATCGAACCTACAATACCGGTATTCGATATATATCGTATACCGGTGTAGAGCCCTAATATGTATGTACAGAGAACTATATATAGTGACGTACGCATTATAATCATAAGATTTGGACTCAGATGCCAGTGGAAAATAATTATTATTATTAGTTTAATAATCCCATCGACGTCATAATAGTCTTAGACGTTACGGCAGGTCTATGCGTTTACGATTGCTTGCCGTGATCAGTAGACGTGGTGGACATAACCAAAGATCCTATATTAAAATATAGGATCCTTGACATAACAGATATTGATGTATAATCACATTATTAAACTCTTTTCCTTAGTTAATACAAAGAAAAAAGAACGTCTACAGCTTTGAACTTTGTATGTGAAATTTGTCTTTTACTGAGTGTATAGCTTTTTTGCGTGTCAGAATGTAACTATACATTTGTATTACTATAACTATACTGTTTTGACTTGGAACGGTGTCGGCCGCAATTTGTTAAAGGTGGAATTAATTAATAAAAATATTCATTTCAGGTAACCACTGGTTTGTCAATATAATGAATCACATGATTTCTTCAAACGCATTGGATGACATCAAGTTTATTAACGTTCCATTACTAGAGACTCCATTGTTGAAAACATTGCAAGAACAACCAAGCCCACGTGTTTTTGTTTCTCATTTGCCTCACACTCACTTGCCACGCCCACATTTTCAAAATGGCGGGAAAATTATTCTTATATTGAGAAATCCAAAAGATGTAGCTGTTTCATATTGGTATCATATGACCAAAGACAGACATATGGGATGTTCGCTGTCGTGGAATGGATTCTTGGAACATTTTATGAAAGGAAACGGTATGTATTGGAGCATGACCTAGAAATTACCATAAACAAACTTTCAAACCATGCCCAATTTCTAGGATATTTTGATTAAAAAAAATAGCCACTAGAGTGTTAACAAGATTTTCAGTTTTTAGCTCCTATAAACTTGTTATTCATTCGAGATGGCCCATATTCGAACTCATCTGAGGAATTACATCTAGACAAGCATCGTCACAAACTTAATGATAACTGGGGCAGAAATGTGACCACTAGAGTGTTCACAAACAATTAACGGACGTCGGACATTCAACGATCCAAAGAGCTTATACTGAGGAAACTTATGTGAGATAAAAGACAATTACTCTAATATTCATAGTCCGTACTAACCTAAGTAGGGTTTATACAATGTACATAGATTTGTTTCTTCCAGTCTTCGACCATGTTAGGTTTGTTACATTCTCATTCCCAGAGTCTAGTAGGATTTTCAATACTAGCTAGTATTGAGAATCCTACTAGACACTGGGAATGAGAATGGGTTTGTTAGTAAGCTTAACTATCTTTATATTAACATTTCAGTTCTCTATGGTTCATACTTTGAGTGCCTGAGAAAGTGGCAGAATATTATCCAAGATGAGAAATACTCAAATATCTTATATGTGTACTTTGAAGACCTGAAAGAAGTAAGTCATGAAGAATGCTCGTACCTAGAAGCTTGAGGTACCGCTGGGTACAAGAATTGTCATGAAGAATGCTCGTACCTAGAGGCTTGAGTTACCACTGGGTACGAGAATGGTCGTGAAGAAT
Source organism: Mactra quadrangularis (assembly GCA_025267735.1). Lineage (NCBI taxonomy): Eukaryota > Metazoa > Mollusca > Bivalvia > Venerida > Mactridae > Mactra > Mactra quadrangularis. The sequence continues at coordinate 5,155,212 of CM046311.1, read as the reverse complement.
GCTCGTACCTAGAGGCTTGGGATACCACTGGGTACGAGAATGGTCGTGAAGAATGCTCGAAACCTAGAGGCTTGAGGTATCGCTGGGTACGAGAATAGTCGTGAAGAATGCTCGTACCAAGAGGCTTGTGGTATCGCTGGGTACGAGAATGGTCGTGAAGAATGCTCGTACATAGAAGCTTGAGGTACCGCTGGGTACGAGAATGGTCGTGAAGAATGCTCGTACCTAGAGGCTTGAGGTACCGCTGGGTACGAGAATGGTCGTGAAGATTGCTCGTACCTAGAGGCTATCAAGATTCTTGATCGAGAATCTTGGTAACCACTGGGTACGAGAATAGTAGTGAAGCCAATCCTACGCACAAATTTAGAAATTGAATTCCAAGAAATGTACTCACTAATATATTTGTCTATGTTTGAAGCCCAGTCAGGAAATAGCTCTTGAAAGTCAATTTTTTATCATTTAAGCACAAGGGGTATTATCAACTGCTTTACGACTGGTTTGAGACGTAAATCCTATAATGTTTAGCTAAATTATCGAAGGATGTGTTATTATATGCTGCTAAGGGCTGTTTTAGATGAATTAACTAGGTCTCTTGTTCAGTAAAAATCAACAGATTGATTCCAAATGATCAAATCACCGACGTATTTTAATTTATTCGTGTAAATTAGAACTGTAACATCAGCACATAAAATGAGGCTGAGATGGCTTTGTTGCATAGGCGGCCATTACTATTCAAAGTCAAAAAACACTTTTTACATTATATAAGTAGCATATACGAGTTAACGGTATTTTTACAGTATTTTTTACAGTGTATACACAAGTGTTTTGACTTCAAGAATCGTGTATGTCGCCAGTTCTGTATAATATGGTGGCATATTTTTGCCAAAAGATAAACACATAACTCACACTAACTAGTTATGGTAACTACTTGACCACTTAACTCAATTAACATGCATGTAGTTAGTTTTGTGGTTATCTGTTGGCAGAAATATGCCATCAAAGTATAGTACATTGTTATTAACATTAAACTCATTCAAACTAACAATTTTTAATTCTTAATTTGTAATGTTTCAGAGACCTCTTGAAGAATTACAAAAAGTACAGAAGTTTTTAGGAACCAATAATTCCAACGAAAGATTGAATCAAATCATTGCAAAATGTTCATTTAACAATTTGAAGTCCGATGTTGATAGCGGTCGACTACGTACTTCACTGGTTGATAAAAACAAAACACCTTTTGCCTACAGAAAAGGTACATGTACATGAGAATGCTCTTTTGTCTTCTGTGTTCGTGTGGATTCAACTTCAGATGTTTTGATCACTCATTCTGAACACCTCGACCTTTTATGAATAAATTATTCGTGGCAAATGGCCGAGGAGTTCCGAAAGCCGACCTCTGTACGGTCGTTGAGTACTTGCTATTTACCCAGGGTTCCACACACAAACAGTGTCCTGGGATTCCATGGATCCCAAAAACTTAGAAGGAATCCCAGTGAAGATTAGCTAGGGGTTCCTTCTGGATCCCTTAAAACACTTGCTCTAATATGGATTTGACTCAAGTTCCCATGAATTGTTTACCACTTTATAACTTGAATCTGTATCTTAATATTTTGTCTATTATTGGTGGAATCCTGAATGTTAAAGAGGAATCTCTAAATGTATGACAAGGAATTCCTTCTGGATATCTGGTGAAAACAGTAAGCGTGAAACCCTGCATTTACCTTGGCAATTGCTTTTGCTTTTTGTTTTTCACGTGTTTGTGTGTTTTTACAATGTGTGCAACATTGTTAAGTGAGGAAATCGGTTCTCTTCATTTCTTTATACGTTTATGGCGTCCTTTTTACACGAAAGTTTTTAATTCTCTAATCATCTCCCTCCTAATCTCTTAAGTTTGCCCCCCTGTGCAATGTCAACAGATCCTATAAGACAGCAATCTGTAGGAAATAAACAGATAACCATAGACCGCCATCACTGCCATAGACCACCGTCACTGCCATAGACCGCTGTCACTGCCATAGACCGCCGTCACTGCCATAGACCACCGTCACTGCCATAGACTGCCGTCACTGGGTATCCTGACATTGCACAAAGGAACATGTCCAGATGACCATTGTGTCGACCAATCAATGCCTAGCTTTCATCTAGACGAAACAATAACACCGAGATTTTGTAATTTCTATTTTTAGACCAAGTTTTGCAAGCTAATTTGACAGAGGTGTTATTAACAAGCCGAGATTGGAGAATTGTTTGCAAATTTGTCACATAGTCGATGTCAATAAGTCACTGACCACAATGATTGCATCGCAAATATAATAAAGCAAAGGTCAGCCGAACTTGACCCGTATTGTGTTGTATCCAGATCCAAAATAAGAAATGTGCGATCTGATAATTTTAGATCATGTTTTTTTATCAAATTGACTCGAAGTTTACTTTATTTTTTCAGGTGAGATTGGTGACTGGATGAATCATTTTACGGTTTCACAGAACAAACAATTTGATGAACTTTTACATCGTGAACTCAATGATAGCATGTTTCACTTCCGATATTCACCTAGTACTGATGGAATACCAAAACATCAACTCTAATATATTACATGTATTTTCCATGTATGTGGATCACAGAAAAAGTTGAAGACATTATATAAATATCACATCCTACAGAGGGTGATAAAACGAAATGTTCACCCGAGATTAGTACATGTAATGTCAACCGAGGCTTTAACTGGGGTTGATATTACTTGTCAAGGGTGAACATTGTGTTCTATCACACTCTGTAGTATGTGATATTTATTTTATTATACCGAATAACAAAATCAGAATTTGTTGACAATTTCAGAGGCACTACCTGTTAAATTTTATCTATTTTATATGCATCTGAACTTGCAGACATTTGTACACTGTGAACTTTGTTGTTGTGTAAAAAGCAAGCGCTGCACAAGGGAGGTAATATCACGAGTGTTGGACAAAGAACACAAAGTCACCGTGAAATTATTCATGTTTTGACAGAGGAGGAAAAACGAACTATACTACAACATAATCAACAAAGTCAAGTTTAGAAAACATTCATTATTTATTTAAGACATGTTCATTGTCTTATTTAATACATTTAATACAACCATACAAAAAAACACTTTACATAACATGTATTTTACATTAAATTTCAACAAATTTTTAAAGTACATTGTATATACTAGTACATTATACGTTATAATATAACACTAAAAGATCACCTGAATTTTTAAACAAGTTTTTTTTCAAAAATACTTAATACTATAGTGTGATAATTACATGTAAATGGATGAATAATTCTTTATCCTGAACTAAATTAAGCAGCTGTTACAAATGAAAAATTAACAGTTCCTAGGTCCCGAAAACTCACTCATGCAAGCGCCTAATGCCTCAGTCCCATAAAATCATGGCTTGTTGGGGACCCATACATGCAGACAGCCGTATGCTGTGGGAAGCCTTGCGCATTAAGGTGACGGTATGTACATGGCACAAAACAGCACACCCCTACAGAGCTGTAGCTGGAGCCTGGAAGATATGCAAGTTTAAGCCATACTTGGCCACAATTGTGTTCATGATTTGACTTTGAAACTGATACGTGTAGCCATGGCTCATCTCAAGGACACTGGTAAAAATGTAACAGTCTGTACAGGTATGCCATAGTTCGTACGAGTCCTTGCGGAGCTTGATCGCATGGTGCCCATACGATGCCCTCACAGCTATTTTCATGTTAATGGGAATCTAACATTTCACAATAATGTTTCAATGTAAAGACCACATGAGTAATGGCAAAGCCATGAAATTTTGACAAGTTTAAATTCTCAAAATGAATGCTTGAGAAGAAAATTGTCCCTATATTATGAACATTCATTATTAACAACATCAAGGTTCTTATAGAAAAACTATACTTTATTGTATTTATTGAGAAACATGCATTTCGCCATTAAGCATGAAAGAAAGTAAATTCTGATAAAAAGAAACACAAAAAAAGTTGAGAACTAATAAAAACTTTTTTGTAATGTTAGGCAGAATTCAAGTACAGTATAACCTCTGGAGAGTGGCCCTCTATGGAACAAATCCTTCACACAACAACAGCTTTGGATATAAGTATATCCCTAATGCGTAGGTAGGTCCAATTAGTTGGATTACTCGGATTTGACCCTTACTTTTCAATGTCAGTTTGCCAAAATTAATCTTAAATAACTTTTTTTGTAAATCATTTAATTTGTTTGAAATTCAAGTAAAGCTAAGTATTTTTAGGGTAAAGACCTAGGATAAAAAGTTGAGGATTCCAACTGATAGGACCTGCTTACCAATTGGATTGCTTCTGATTTTCTCAGGAAAAGATTACTGACATAAGTCCCTAATTACACCTCAGCAGAACAACAAATCTCTGAACAGTAACATACTTAAGTGTTCTTCAAGAGAGGTTTTGCTGTATTGAAATGTTGATGCTTTTAAAATTTATTAATCAAAGGAATGACTATTTCCCCTGCTCATCATAAAAAATCAAATAAGAAGTTTCCAAATAAAATTTACATTACATGTAACTAAAATCATATATATTGATACAATACAACATGAGTGTGAATGATAAACAATCAATTATTTAAAGACCCTTTTTATGTTTCATGGTAGGTTCAACAAATACTAGTTCTACAAATGGGTTAAAGCTAAAATTTTCAAAACTCATGAATTTCATAATTTCAGCTTCATTTAAATAGCAAAAAGATGCCTGACTCTGTGTACAAAAATTCTGGGGTTTTTCAACCAGTCGAGAAAACTTCAACCCATGCTACCTAGATCCAACAAAATTATGCATGAATTATTATATGGCATCATTTTACACAAACAGACAGATCAATAATGACCAGTGCACATTTTCACAAAAAATATTACGAAATAAAATATCGTAAGACGATTTCATGAATTTGCAAATCGAAGTCAAAAGGATGATGAACAATATTATGATATGATATTCAAAATGTAAACATAATTCAACAATATAGGGAATTAATTGGCCAAAAAACAAGTAAATCTGTGAGCTAATGCTCACTAGTGATACCCCCGCAAAAATTTAAAAATATGAGACAAACAGGAAGTAGATGAGCAAGGAGCATGAAATCGCTTTACACCACATGGGACTATGGGATGAAGCAATATGCAAAGTATTAGGCTGCTGCATGTTATAGTTGCTGAGAAAACTGCGACGGAAATTTTGTAACGGACGGACGGACGGACAAGGGTAAAACCCCCTCCTCTTCGAAGCAGGGGTATAATGACCGTATTATGTTAAGTGTTATGAATGTTTCTTGCTTAAGACTTACGCCGATTTTCATCGTAAGATTTTTTGTAAAAAGGTGCACTGACTTTAGTTGAGTAACAATACTGACTCATTATGATCATTAACAAAGAAGCTGCTCTAAAACTGAATAACAAATAGCTGCAGTCATTTTCCTCTTAGGAACTAATGTCCGACAAGCTGCATTTGAATGCCATCAGTTCCCTTCTTTTTTCTAATTAAACCATTCATTCCAATAGTTCATTCTGTGCCTACTTACAGTCCCACTACAGGGCTTTATATTAAATATCATTGTTTGCCCCAGAAAACCTATATTTGCATTCAGGCAACCTGTGAATGTAAACATTTGGTTCGGACCACAGGGATTCCTAGCGATAACCATTTATACCTATAATATATTATAGGTATAAATGGTTATCGTTAGGAATCCCTGTGGTTCGGACAAGTGTCATACATAGCTGGTTGTACAACTGGGCAACCTACTTCAAAAATTAATGTTAAGCCCTGCAATACCTATTTTTTTAAATTTACGTCTATCTATTCTAATTTACATAAAGTGATAAATTAAGACAAAAATAAAAACATGTGCACATTTTCATAAAAATTCTTACGAAAAAAGTTATCGTAAGTCAATTTCATAAATTTTGCAGTTCAATGTCAGAAGGATAATAAACATAACTATGATATGATATTCAAAAGGTATACAATATTCTACATTTTTCAATTGTATTTGGAATGGATTGTCCAAAAAATAACGGTACAGTCAGATTTCGATACAACGACATCGTCCGTTTCCAGGAAATGTGTCGTTATAATGCATATGTCAGTGTAATGAATTCTTCTGACCATGTACATGTTGTTATTGGTTCCCATAAAATATGTCAGTATAACGAGAATGTCGTTGTAACAGATGTCATTGTATCGAGATCTGACTGTAACATGAATGTTTCTTGCTTTTGACTTACGATGATTTTTATCGTAAGAATTTTTGTGAAAAGCGCCAATGGTATACACTAAGACAGTGATACACTATCTTATAAGTTAAAAATAATAAAAAACAATCTTAGTACAAAATTAACATAAAAAATGACTATATATGAAAAGTTTAAATTATGACAATGTATTTATGTTATAATGGATTTTACACCAGGGGCCGTTGACTAAGCAATGGCAATGTATCGCTTTGTACCCTGGAACCCTTAATTTGATGTCATTCAGTTATTCCTTTTCTTGTAAGAAGGGAACCGAGACACAAAGCGATACAGCGAATTTGCTTAAGCAACGCACCCTAGAATGATTAGACATTGGAGTATACTACTTGTATTTTAAAATCTTATAACTGATGCTAATTAAATACTTCCCATGAATATAATAGAATGCTGATCTAGATTTTGACCCCATGAGCTAGTTTTTGACCCTATATGACCCAAATACAAACTTAACATGTTTTTTTTTGCAAACTGATTAATATAAAAGAATGAAACATGATTGGAGTTTAAACACTAACAAATAGACAATATCTTAAAACTCATATTTATGCTTTTTTATTTGGAACAAACTGACTCTTAACATTGTTATGGGAATATCTGAGCAAATCTATGCTTTCCAGCAATAAGGTGTAAAAAACTTTGTTTGTACAGGGCCTATGCTGATGAAAACAGCGACATAACATTGAGTTCTAAATACTTCTATTTCAAATGGAATTCTTTAAGTATTTGATCGAGATTCCAGGCAGTACGGATATGTATCGTGTACAATATCTTGTTCAATGAATATACAGTACCCACCAAAAGTTTGGAGACAAAAGAAATTTACTACAATTCTTGAATTTTGACGATTACTTAATATGTAGAAACATGATTTTGAACATATTTAAGTACGGTTTGTGATAAAATGAAAACATCCCATAAATGCAGCACATCTTTTGATTCAGCATCTGATATTCTAAAGCCTCCATGTTTATTGTAATTATTTTCCATAGCATAACTTTTACGCTATTTTTATGTCTCAGTTATAATTATAATGATAACCAAAAGATGACGCAAAACTTAAAAGCATTTTAAAACTAGAACTGCCACCAGTGGCGAAAATACCCCCGCAACAGCAACATTTCAAGATAAAAGCAAGTCAACATTGTGGAAGTCCAAAAGGGTAAATGTTGTAAGAAGCATAAAAACCATAAAAAGAATAGGATGCAAATATCAAATTGGAAATAAACAGCAAATTACAGTGTAATTCACTATAGATTTATGAAAAAGCAAAATGAACCGAGTTGTCATATTTCAAATGATTTTTTACATGAAAATGAACACCATTTGGTCATTATGAATGTAAAGTGGAACAACAGACAAAGAGTGATCACATTTAAACTCATCATGAGTATGTTGTAACCTGATGAGCAAAATGTAGAATGTGTTTGTAATTTTTTGATAAATAAGTAAAAAATAAGGCAATTGTAAAAATGGTAGTCAGCAATGTACACAATATAAATCAAATAATTAGTATTTACAATATCTTGTATCAAGAATTTCACAAATACCCCATAAGAAAGCTTAAATTACCGATCATTATTTTCACAGTAGTAAAGTTAAAATAATATCTAAAATCTCTTGTAGCTATAACGAAATAAGATGTTTTCTACTCAACATTACAGAAAAAATCAAGATGGCTATTAGTTGGTCCATTGAAATACATAAAAAAATAATACATATAAAAATTTCATTAACAAGAATTTGTCAGCACAATTTTATCAAAATGAGGTGAGAAAAAAAGATGTTTGCTGTACAAGATATTAGAAAATTCAACATGGCTGCCAGTCAGCCATTTTGAATTCCACTTAAGAAAATGCCAAGCACATCAACTTAAACAATTGTTAACTTTCTCAAAGTCTGTACAAAAATTATCAAATCATTTGCTTTTTAAAAAGAAAACTCAGAATGGCTGCCAATCAGCCATTATGAATTTGATAAAATATCAATACATCAAAAAAAATTCAAAAATAAGAATTTGATAAAAATAGCAGTACATAATAGACTTCAGCAATTCAAAATGGCAAACAATGTGGAATAATGCTATATAAGAAATTGGTAATGAAATAAGCTTACTATACAGTTATTTAAACACAGTCAAAATGGCTGCCAGTCTGCCATAATGAATTTGTATCCAGAGTAAATCCATGTACGAGTCAACTACATCAATAAAGACTTTGGAGCGAAATTTGGCTAAAATTGAGTAAAAAAAACACATACACATACTATACAGTAATTTAAATAAAAATTCAAAATGGCTGCCAGTCAGCCATATTGAAAATAAATTGATGAAGAATAGTCATACTGATCAACTGTATCAGTGAGACCTTGTATGCAATTTCTTTTAAAATATGTATGGTAATAAGTCAATATAAGACTGTATTTATTTTGAAAAAAGGATGACAGCCAGTCCACCATTTTGAATTGGAATTGAGTTAAAGTATGTACACATCAACTGTGAACGCCTGTGCAAAATTCTATCTAAATGAATTAAGAAAAAATCTGTTGAGAAATAAGCATACAGTAATTAAACTAAATTAAAAAGAATTCAAGATGGCCGCAAGTCGGCCATTTTGAATTGGAATTGATATAACATGCATATAAACATCAACTGTAAACGCCTGTGCAAATTCTATAAAATAAGATAAGAAAAAAATCTATTGAGAAAAAAAGCAAACTATACAGTTATCTAATTAGATTTAAAATATATAACACAATTAAATATTTTAAACAAGTGAGATATGTTTCCATAGTTACATGAGTTTTGTATACACCATTAAATCATGGTATATAACAGCTACTATTCAAATACATTAAGAAATAAACATACTACAAATGTATTAATTTTTTGGGACAGACCACATATCCAACCAACCAACCAACCAACCAACCAACCAACCAACCAACCAACCAACCAACCAACCAACAAACCAACCAACCAACCAACCAACCAACCACCAGGGTGATTCCAGTATACCCCCGAAAACTTCGTTTGCGGGGGTATAATAAACAGTTATCAAAGTTTAGATAAAAGGTATTCTGTAGGCCTATGTAGTGAAAATGTCTCCTAACTTTTGGTGGGTACTGTATTATAAGACATTCTATCAATAGTGAATTAATGTAAACATCTATGGTATGAATAACATTTTCATCAAGTTTTTTTATATAAATACACAGAATGGCAGCTTGGGTAGGGATGAGAAATCTCTTAAGTTCTTAAAAGAAATTACCTTATTTTCCATAGGAAAATCAATGAGAACATAACAAAATGTTTATTTTCTAAAACACAAATTTTCAGACATTATGCTTACAAACTTCTATCCAAGTGTAATAACCAAACTGTATACATTACTTGTATTGCCAAAACCATGTGAGGTTTTGTTACAAGTTAGGGTCAAAATATCAAAACATTGTCGTAAATGTAGGTTTTGTTTCCATAACCGTGTTCTCATTAGGAACCTGCCGCCGACCCAAACAGCCAGTTAGAAAGACCAAAAGGCCTGTTAAAATTGGCAAAAAAATAAAAGATGCCCCTCCCCCCACTAGAAAGCCTATTACTTTTCTATTTGAGCCTATTCAACAAAATCTTACTGCAAACACTGCATAACCATTTATTTTCACGGGATAAAGTGGAGTGCCTGCATCTAATATGTAAATCACATATATCGGGGTTTTTTTTTAAGTCAGTACATTTTTAGTATAGTAAAACAGCATGTTGAAATAGTAAAATATTGTCACATTGTGTCACTTCACCAAAAATGAAGTTATTTAATTAACCTTTCAGTGTTGTTTTTTTGGTCAATTTTATAGCCGTTTATTGGCTATTTTCCCAAACTAAAATCACACTTTTTTCCCAAAAAATTCAATCCAAAACTCCTAATTTAACTTGAAAAAAAGATTTCGGAAAAAAGACAGCTGTAAGTATGCTTCAGCATAAAATTATACATCCCAGTAGTCTTTCTTTTGAATTAACTAACTTAATGAAGAATGAAACTAAAATGCCGATAAAATTCCAAATTTATGGGTATGGCTCTATTCCTCAATTTGAGGAAAAAAACACTGCCTTTCTATGTATGACTTATGTTACTTATTAAAAGGAGTGGACACATCATGTTATCCGATATTGATGGTGAAATGGTTAAAAAAGTTACGAAAGAAAATCCTACCAAACAACAGTGCATTTGTTTTGATATTTTGACCCACTCTGATCACAAAATGCCATGTGGTATAGGCACCATGATAACTGTTAATACTTGTTTTAAAGTCTGAACTGAAGGATCAGTCTTGAAAACTTTCATTAAAGGTAATTTCTTTAAAACAATGACATTTTTATTATAGCACAGTCTACGAAATTAATGGGTGTCGGATTACCTGGGACAACTACTATTTAGTTTGGGCAACCAAAATCTACAAACAATAAATAGTTCTTGCTACTAAATGGCCTGTTTAGGCAACCACTTTCATAACCTAATTCCATAGACTGTAAATAGACATGAATCATGGACCTATTTTTTATTATGAAAATGTATGAATGAACACGGCTATGTATAAAACAATGTAATACACATTTTCAATGATTGTTCATATGATCAATACTGCGTGAACGTTTCTTATGTTTCTTTCTGTCTTTTGAATGAGATCTGTGTTTACTTGACCCTTTTTCACGTGACCTTGATCTTTTTTTATGTGACCTTTCACGTGACCTTGACCTATGTTTGTGTGACCTTTCTTTTGACCTTGACCTTTTCCTCTTCTTTTCTCTAGAATTTGACCTTGACCTTTTGTGACTTCTTTCACGTTCTCTGTTCTGTCGTTCTTTCTCTCGTTGAAGCTCTTTAGCGTAATCAAAAGGAGATTGAGCTCTTCTCTGACCAGACAAATGTTTTGGTGACCTTGACCTTGATCTTCTAAATCTAGAAATTACAAAAATGGTACAATTCTGATTTACAGGACTTGACATTGTAGGTCTTTCGATAACCCCTGACGACCAACATTTTGGGTTTGAACAATTAAACTTATTTTACATAGGTGTTAATTTTGCCATTTACTATATAACAAAATAAGTTGGGCTAGAGCCCAAAAAAAATATTCTCAAGCACTAATTGATTAATTATATAATACATTATTTTTAGGTTAAAACTATCAATATTAAGAAATATGAAACAAGAAAGATAATGTGGGAGCCACATTAAAGCCGGATTTTTCTGCATATGGGAACATTGAGAACAAGTTTACGTTGTTACAAAAGAAAGTCATTTGATATATTGCTTATTAGAAGGAATACAAAGGGCAATAATTAATCTTAAAGGAATAAAGAGTTTCATCAACTATATATATGTCCTATTGTATCTTTTCTGAGTATTTTGTTGGTATTTGACTAAGATGGCATAACTTAAGACATGAAAACTATGGATGAAAATAATGCAAAGCTAATGATATGAAATTGGCGAGAGAATTTTGTTAAAAAAAACCTTGTATGGCAAATGGTGAAATTGTTGAAACAAAATGGCGGGAAAATATGACTGGAAAATGCCAGAATACTTGCTATTGGAGAGATCCAACATACTGAAAACTTTAACATAAAAATACTAAGGGAAATAATCCATTTTTAAGCCAGGTAGAGTTGTTGTTACTGTCTAATTCTTTTCAACAGAGCATATGTAATCATTGTATGAAATTTCATAAACATCTAACCATAAATGGCAGAGCTATCCAACAATTTGAAAACTTTAACACAAAAATAACAAAGGGAAATAATCCATTATTAAGCCAGGTAGAGTTGTGGTTACTGTCTAATTCTTTTCAACAGATGATATGTAATCATTGTATAAAACTTCGTAAACATCAAACCATAAATAACAGAGATATCCAACAATTTGAAAAATTTAACGCAAAAAACAAAGGGAAATAATCCATTATTAAGCCAGGTGGAGTTGCTATTACTGTCTAATTCTTTTCAACAGATGGTATGTAATCATTGTATGAAATTTCATAAACATCTAACCATAAATGGCAGAGATATCCAACGATTTGAAAAATTTAACGCAAAAAACAAAGGGAAATAATCCATTATTAAGTCAGGTCGAGTTGCCATTACTGTCTAATTCTTTTCAACAGATGGTATGTAATCATTGTAAGAAATTTTGTAAACATCTAACCAGAAATGGCAGAGATATCAAACAATTTGAAATTGAATGCAAAAATTACAAAGGGAAATAATCCATAATTAAGCCAGGTAGAGTTGTGGTTACTGTCTAATTCTTTGCAACAGATGGTATGTTATCATTGTATGAAATTTCATAAACATCTAACCATAAATGGCAGAGATATCCAACAATTTGCAAACTTTAACGCAAAAAAACCAAAGGGAAATAATCCATTTTTAAGCCAGGTAGAGTTGCGGTTACTGTCTTAATCTGTTCATCACATGGTATGTTATCATTGTATAAAGTTTCAGAAAAATCTGACAATAAATGGCAGAAATATATGCTAAATTAAAAACTTTAACGCAATTGTTAACGACACCAGACACCCCAAATTACAAAGGGCAATAATCCATAATTAAGCAAGTTAGAGTTGCGGTTACTGTCTAATTCTGTTCATCACATGGTATGTTATCATTGTATAAAGTTTCGTAGAGATCTGACTTAAAATGGCAGAAATACATGGTACAATAAAAACTTTAACGCAATTGTTAACGACACCAGACACCCCAAATTACAAAGGGCAATAATCCATAATTAAGCAAGTTAGAGTTGCGGTTACTGTCTAATTCTGTTCATCACATGGTATGTTATCATTGTATAAAGTTTCGTAGAGATCTGACTTAAAATGGCAGAAATACATGGTACAATAAAAACTTTAACGCAATTGTTAACGACACGGACGCCCGCCCGCCCGCCCGCCCTCCCGCCCGCCCGTGTTCGCCAAACTATTAGCCGAATTTTTTCGTTGAAAAATCCGGCTAATAAAAACCAAATCAAAACTTAACAGTCAGTAAGAAGAGAAATATAACAATGAAAACCATACGAAATACCAGTGGAGAAAAAAAGGCCGTAAGTCGGTTAATTTAACTGGCTACTACAATGTTTTTACCAGCTTCTTTTTCCCCAGAAAGTTGGTTGCCCCTAAAACCCCATCTACTTTTTGTAATACTTTTTGTAATCTGCCCCCTAACTGGAATTAAAACTACATTCTCAGTAAACTTACCTAGGGGGAGAATGTTTATATCTAGGCGGTGATCGTCGTGGAGGTGTTGATCGTCGTGGAGGCGGTGATCTCCTAGGAGATCTATGTCGATATGGAGACCGTCTGGGTGGCGACCTTCTTGGTGGAGATGATCTTCTAGGTGGAGGGGAACGTGGACGAGATCTGTATGGAGGGGTTGGTGATCTAAATAAACAGATACAATACAAATAGTTATATTTATCATACAAGACTTGTTTACATCAAGTTAGAAATTAAAAAAAAACCTGGGTCTGTAGCATAATTGGAAGGGCACCAAATCTAGTTTCCAAAGCCAGTTCCTCAACAGTCAATAAAATTCTGAGCACCTTTTCACTTCGATTTCATAAATTTTCATTTCAAAGTCAGAAGGATAATAAACAAAATTCAATAATATTTGGAATTGACTGGCCTAAAAATGACTAGTGCTGTCAAAAAATTGGTGCAACTGAACAATACCACTCTAGCAGGTACCCATTTACACCTGGATGGAGCGAAGCAATGGCAGGTAAATTTCTTGCTCAAGGAAATTAGCAGTGGCCCTAATGGGCTTCAAACCTGGGATACCTGCAGCCTATCACTGTACAACTGCTTCTAAAATATAACCAGAGCTTTCCTACAGAAAAACCTTGTTAACAAGTCACATCCAGGGTTGTCCGCAAAACTGTTATAAGTGCATTGCTTGAAAGAGCCAGTTACTACCCTCTTGCAGACAAACCTCAAATTATTTACCTTCTTCTGGCAGAACTAGATGATGCGTATTTTTCAGCTTCACCGAAATTGACTTCATCATCAGCAATGTGTCTTGGTGCTTTCTCCATAATCTGTTGCTGTTTCTCAGCATTTCTTGCTTTCATTTTAACATCTAAATCTTTCTGAACAGGGACTGGAATTCTTGGGAATAAAGTTGAATACCATTCCAATTTAACAAGCCACTGTCGTACCATTTCACCAATAGTGATCACATGACCCCCGCCAGCTTTGACATCAACTTCCTGAAATTAATAAAGAACAGGATTTGACGATGCTGGTCTATTGTTCTAATTACAATAATTCAAAATTCGGAACTTGCTCTAGTTATCCGTGGAACAAACATTATAAAAAGAATAAGTCTGTAAAATTGAAACTGCAAGATAAAATAGTGATCACACATAAACTTTACTACAAATAAATATTTGAATTTGAACAGTCATTTTTCTCAAGCTTGTAAAGTTACAAGATAGCATAAGGCAATCACAGATATGAACATTGTCTGAATGTACATGTAGCTTATCAGAAGTAGATAGCCAACCTTTTTAAATGGTGGTTTAATGCCCTTTTCAAAACAGAAAAAAATCCATGGTTAGATATCTATACAATAGAAAATATGTCTTCCACTTATATTCATAAAATAACAAAGAAAATTTCTCTAAATTATCATACATATAGCTATCACTATTTAGAAATATGCATTAAGTTCATGCAGTCCAAATTATTGTAAATATTAAGTCCCTAGAATTGTTAACACTTTTTTAAAAAGGCCTGTGAAATTTCGTAAAACAAATCTAAATCGTTCTGACAACAAACACTTTCGAGAATTAAAATGTTTGATACAGGATGCAATTGCTGGTTCTGTTTTGTCTTTATTATCAAGGAAATTAGGGGACAGTTCACCTGACTTATTCCTGGAATGAACCAATACTACACTTCTACCAAGTGTAAGCAACTTCCCACTTTTTCTATGCTATGGTAAGTAACTAGGCTCAGAACCCTGGCCCTTTTTTCAGAGAGATATAAATATATAAGGGAATACAGTAATACACATTTAGTGAATTTCATACTTAAACCACACACAGTTGGGTCTAAATAATAGCACCACCGCAGGAAAACTTTAAGTATGTAAAATAATTTTGATCATTCAAATCATTATTGTTCAAAAATATGGCCATAGTAACTGCATACTGAGAACAAAGAGATGTATAAAAAGGCACTTAAACCATAATAAATTGTGGGTTTAGCGCCAAACAGTTGTAACTCTATACGAGAAAAGACCGAGTTACGTCTGTTTTGCACTGAACCTGCAATATCAAATATGTCATTACCTTTACCTTCTAGCCTGATGCCCAGAATTAATGAAAACTGATTAGAGCTAGTAAAAATATCTATTTCATATACTTGGTTTAGTTGACCGTGCAGCCCTTTACTATATAACATCATAAATGGGGCTTGAGCTCAATGGAGTTACAAGTGACAACTTAAATATGTCGGTACTCCGTAGTATTAAATACAGACAAAATAGTATGCACTAAACTTGTAATTTCCCTTTTCTCTATTTTAAAATGAAATGCCAAGGTAAGCAACAAGAAATGAAACTTTTAACGATACTGCAGTGAATAAGTGTATTAAACAATATCTAAATACATCTTACTGAATCAGATGTATGCATGATATAAATCTGTTCACTCAGTCAGTCAATATTAGTATCATCAGTATTTGCAAAATTCATAACTGCAGGATTAAATACAGTTATACTTAGAAAAGTTATCACCAACAAACCAATTTCACAGTGAATGTAGCAAATAATTTCAAATTCATCAATATTGCGTAAAAATTTTTAAGTAAAGGAAAAACTTAAAAAAAACGTATCACTGATTACTTTTAACGACAAGCAGGCCCTGTTTGCCTGACATATATCGTAAAATACAATTGTTTTATATTATAACCTCTCAAATGAGGCCCTTGCACCAGAGCTGTCAGTACGAGGAGGAAGTCATGGCTTGTCCACTGTAAGATGACTAGAGCAATTCCTGCAGAGCAAAATATCATAAAATAAGACATTGATATAAGAAATAGATCAGACATCAAGTCTCACATGAGAATAAAAGAAGAAGTAACAAACTTCGTACGACAAGAAATATAATGTGGAAAATTTAAAGCCCGATTTAATTCACAAATTACAAAAGGGAAATAATCCAAAATAAAGCTAGGTTTTGTGATTACTTTCTAATTCTGTACATCACATGGTATGTTATCATAGTATGAAGTTTCATTAAGATCTGACAATAAATGGTAGAAATGTATGGTACACAAGAGGGCCATAATGGTCCTTTATTGCTCACCTGAGTACAACTGCAGCCCAGAAAAGAAAAATCTATTTTTAATAACAGTGACCTTGGACCTTCAGACATAGGCATTGTATGTGACACACATTGAACATTTTCATTTAGCCTAACTTGTATAAAATAAATAGTTTTGCCCAGCTTGAATCAACTTTTTGTTGACTATGGGATTACATGTAATGCAGAATGAGGAAAACTTTTACTTTCATTGATCATTTAATGGGTATTCCAGTAATATAATTTCTGATACAAGGAATATTTTAAAAAACAGCTTCCAACAAATTCTATTTTTTTATCAACCCTCTTTAATGGCTTATTTCATCGATATTATTAACAACATAATTAAATTCTTGTAAATAAATCCATATAATATGCCTGACAGAAAGAATAAAAAGAAGAAAAGGTGAGAATAGTAAACAGAAGATCTAAGTAAAGAAATAAAGACATAGAAATCGTTCATCTATACTCACCAACTATAAACACTCAAAGTCTAGTACATCTGTCACGTCATAGCGCGTCAACATACGTAAACTACTGAGAATTGTTGTGTGTAATATGTATAGTGAGTTATAGTCTTGTGTATTTTGTGTGAATTAGTGATAAGTTGACAATTGCCAATAAATTGGTAGAAGTTAAAAAAATACATTAATTCCCCAATAGACTACATCCGGAATTCAAATACAAATGTATATGGGTTTTCCCCTCCAGTACAAACTTTCACCGTTACAATGAAAACATACAAAGAACAATAGAATTTAATCAATAGCTTGCGCTCTTTAGCAATAATGTGTAACAAACTTTGTTTGTACGACCTGTGCAGGGATGGAAAAACCCATATATTTGAATTCCGGATTAGATCTTTTCTACTATTTTAGCAGTTTTAATAAAAAAAGACCTTTCTCAGTTCCCAAAAATCCTGAACTACAGCACCAGCCTGGAAAACTTTCACTCATCAGGGCGATATCGATGTTCTAACTGGTTAATAGGACATATGGATAGTTCCTAATTTTTGACTGTACAAGTTTTCACAACACTCGAAGACTCTCATTACAAAATTGTTAAAGCAGAGATTTATTCAATTTAACAAACAGCAACTATTAAAGGTACTCATTCACAGATTTCAACTTAAATATTAACTTTTCTAAAACTATCAAAATTGTATGGAAACATTTCTGGAAGCAGGAAAGTAGTGTTCTGATAATGACAATTTTAATGCGAACTGACAAACAACTACAAATGATGGTGTTTCATGAAGTCAATATCTACCCCATATGTCAAGGAATAGACACTTTAAGTGCATTATTGTGAGTCTTATTGTATATTTCTTGCAACATTTAGGTCTGTTTGTCTTAAAATAATACAAATTAATTTTTTTTGGACACAATTACAGACACTGAACGGTATTTTGAAATTATAGAAAAAAAATAACCCAAATCTGTGAACTAATACCTTTAAACAACTGTTAAAAAGCTCTGGTAAGGCAATATCTTTTTGTTTGGCCTTACACTACCATGACAGCATAGAGGATTGATAATGTAATTCAGCTATGTGGGTCGATGTGATTTGTGTGTTATTATTTAAACATACCTCATCATCATCAAGGTAAGGTTCAAACCATTCCCATAAATCTTTTGGATCCTGAGTATATCTGAAAAGGGTTCCAATAAAACATACATATGTTAATTAATACATACACAGTCAATGAAAATGGCTTTTTTACATTACTTGTCACTTGGACCAGTTACTTAACAAAATAAGCTATCCCACAGGAACTTTTACTCCCCGGAATTACAAATTTTATGTATTACATCACATTTCATCTTTTTTCTCAGGCAATACAATTATTCTCACTGACTTTTTTTAACAAGACATTTCACATATTAGCAGTTTTGTTTACAGTTTTGATGTAAAATTTTAGTTCAAAGTAGTTTGCTTGTTTTAACGCCGTAGCAACACATTGTATAGGTCATATAATGGCGGTCAGTCAACCTACTCACTCCTCCTGGAAAGGCTAAATCTCTGGATTTAGCTGTTATCCGACTACTAAGTGCATACTTTCATCAGTGACTTACAACTGCCCTACATAATTAAACATTACATTGGTAGGGAGGAGAATGGCTGTAGAAATAATTTCATAACCAAACTCTACAAAAAATGACTTATTTTACTTTACTTACCACTTAGACCAGTAACATAATAGGCTACCCCACAAATTTTTACTTATGGGAATTAAAATTTTATGTATTGCATCACTTTTTTGATAAAGGGAAGTAACTCTCACATGACAGTCCTAAATTTTTACTTGCCCATCAGGCGAAACAGAATTTTTTTTTGTTGCTTGAATATAATTCCTCTTCCAGGGTGAACAGGCAAGCACTCATTTTGTAGACTACATACATAGTTAATGCTATAGAAAAATAGATTATTCTGTCAGAATATTGTTCATCAGTTGAACAATAAAAAGGTTTATATTTAAAATTGGAGGATAATGAAGAATTACAGGAGCTTTACTAAAAAAAACCTTTTTCAGATCCCATGAATTGTAAAAACATTTATCAATATTCTTGCAATTAATTTTATCACACATATTTTTTATTATTCTCATTGGCTTGTTTAACAAGACATTTCACATATTAGCAGTTTTGTTTACAATTTTGATATAAAATTTTAGTTCAAAGTAGTAACCACAGGTTAATTATTTCGCAAATGAAAATGTAAGAAAAGAAATAGAGACCTACCTCATTCCAGTTAGGGTTTGATCAACTTACCTGACGTACATAAAACCAAGTCCACGTATATATGGTGAGTCTGCATGATCTAATAGACCTTTAAGTTGTTTTCTAGTTAGTCTTAGAGTAAATAATTTATATAATAAACAATATGCACTAGATACGATCCCTCCTGCACCTACTCCTCGTACCTAAAAATATAAATTGTAGAAAAATGTACAACTTGAGCATTTAGAACTCTTTTACCTTTCACTTCATATAATCTATGACATACTTAGATGCCAAACAGGGTTCAATCTAGAGCACAATATTGGCCTCTTGTTAATGCAAATGGTGCAAGAACTATAGTCAATTGGGCCCAGTGGCCACACTGGCTGAAAAGATAGCCATAACACGCATTTCTATTCTATGATTTATTGTTTAAATTTATGATCCAGTCAGTTGCTAACAAACCTTATTCAGCTGGAAAAACATAAATTTGAGTCATCAAATATGAGCTATTGAATGTCTCAGATACTAAAATAGTGATTATTCTAGAACTCCAAAAAGGGCAGGGTGGGACCAAAAAAGGGCAGGGCGCAGCGCGCGGTGCGACTTTTAAAATTCTGAAGTATTTCTGTAGTCAATAACATTTAGTGAACTGATGTTTTTAGTATATTATTTATATTTTCAATGTAGCTGCATGCTCAACAAGTTCTTACATGCTTTTCTATAATCATGTACTCATGTACAAATTTACTTAGCATTGTTGTAAAACATACTTTTGTGTCAAATCTTTAGCTATTTAAAAGTCCAAAAAGGGTGGCAAGATTTGAAACAAATCGTTTTCACTATACAAGCTCCGTCTCTACCATGATCTCTAACTTTAAGTGGCCATCTCTAGAAACTACTGTAGAAGAACAAGAACCAGACTTATAATATTCTATAAAATTGTCTATAATGTTATTGATATACCCCCTGGCCCTGCCTTATTCATACCCAACACATAAAAAACAAGACTAGACTGTGTACAGCAGCCATCTCCATTTATTTTAACATATAAGCATGTCCAAATATTCTTCCTTTCCAAGCACAATAATTCAGTGGAAGAAGTTGTCAGCTGCTGTACACCAAGCGACAGTTGACTGGTATATATTTATCTAGTTTATCACTGTTAATAAGTGATTACTGAATCTATTGGGTTTTTTTGTTTTTACCCAAATTTCAATTGCAAGCACCAGCACATAATCCTCAAAGTAATGAGGGTCAGTGCAGTATTCTCTTAGAAGAAGAAGGAGCTATTGCTGAAATCAATAAATTTGCTTTTTATTTTGTGTTCGTTTTTTTTCTGCAAAATATTGGGGTGCAAAACGATTTGCTAATATACGATTTTCTATTAAATCGTTCAATAAGATAAAGAAAGCATCAAATGTAATTAAACTTCAAATGTGTCAGCACCTGCACATAATCCTCTAATAAATTAGGGAGTGCATTATTCTCTAAGAAATAGAGGAAGCCATTGCTTAAATCATTCAATTTGCTCTTTAACTTTTTGTTTTTCTGCAAAATATTTGGGTGCAAAACGATTTGCTGATATACGATTTTCTATAAAATTGATTAGTCTATTCAGCTAAAGAAAGCATCAAATGTATATATTTATGTAAATAATTATAATGAAAACTTTTCTTGAGCTACTTTGTACCAGAAAAAAACTAATATGTCTTGTTTGACGAGTGAAAAACGATCAATACAAAACATCGTCAGTATCAAATCGTTCTGCACCCCCAAAAATGTAACGGATAGCAAATTCTCATTTCTGTATTTTTTACACATCCTGCGGGGGACAATTGTTTTGTATATCATAATAGGCCCAAGTAAATTGCAATTTACATCACATTCGTCCACTATAAATAACAAAAACCCTGCTAATTGCACAGCATGGTTTGGTCATCAGTGTCAATTTAATCCTTGAACGCTTGACGCGTATATGTACCTGACTGTATATATGTATATTGACGTTGTCAAGCGTGTTACAGGCATACCCTAACAACCACCTTATTGATTTTTGACACTGCCCTTTCACAGTAGGTGTGTCATTTAATTACAGATTGATAAAGATTATACAATTGACGCGTGAATTTACCGATGATTGACAATTATGAAAATATTTTTTAAAGAAATTAAAGGGCAACAGGGCGCTTTGACACTCGCAGGGCGGGACTTTTAGGGCAGCAGGGCGGGGCTAAAAAAGGGCAGGGCGCAGCGCCCTGCTATTCTGCTTTAGAAAAATCACTACTAAAATATATAAAGTAAAATAATGTTATTCACAATAACAGAACTTACCCCACCACACATTCCAGTTTGACCAGCAGTTTTTCTACTACCCTTTTCCCATGGTTCTAGATGTGTGACCTGAAATAGTAAATACCATGTATCTACATCTCAATTTGTAGGTCCTTTCATACACTACCATAACAGTTCAAACAAGAAATGAAATGTGAAAACCACATTAAAGCCAGATTTAAAAAATTTTAACCAAAAAATTACAAAGGGAAATAATCCATAATAAAGGCAGTCAGAGTTGTGGTTACTTTCTAATTCTGTTAATGGCATGGTATGTTATCAATGTATGAAGCTTCATAAGATCTGACAATAAATGGCAGAAATATATGATGAAAAACTTTAACGCAATTGTTAACAACACCGGACGCTTGACTGCCCTCCTTTTGCCTAACTATAAGCCAAATTTTTTCGTTGAAAAATCCAGCTAAAAATTATAAATTTCTTCATCAAAGTTTATGTTGCCCTAAAAATCTAATATAAGGCAAAATCTGATATATAACCTGGAACACACAGTACTTTGACCTCGGAACTAAAGCTTTTAACCCAAGCACATATCCTCATCAGTCCGTGACTGACAACTACCCTACTTAATTCAGACTCAGAGGTAGAGGGTAGAATTATTTGTCATCTAGAAGTTTTATCTATATGCAAGGACATAGATTCAGAAATCTATAAAGTTTAGCTTACCTTAAAATATATTTCATCAATGACTTCATGGTATGTTTTTAACTCATATAGATTAACTTTAAAGTATGGTGATGACTGTATATTAGTTAATATCAAGGGATTCAAGTTCATTGTCTTCTCATTGCCCCAAATTGGCAACACATTGTTTGGCGCCATCTTGATCGCCTGATATAGTTTCACCTGAAATGAAATATTAAATATATAATGCTTAAATTTTGTTATAAGAACAACAAAGATATTTTCATAGCTTAAGTCTAAAGAATAAGAGACAATCTGTTTCTTTCTTTGACAATTCTCCTTTTAGACGAGAGGTCTCTGGTTACATTCATATGTAGTAAATATCGGACAGGTGTATTCCACGGACCCACCTATGTTTTTTATAGAAAATGGAACGATTACATGGACCCACCCCTTAACTTTCTTATTAATGAAAATTTTTCTAAGATGAAGGTACCGTTGGAAAGCTAAGACAATACGCTTTCCAAAAATGAAAACAAAATTAAAATCTGACGGCAAATATATATATTAAATCAGGTTGAATATGACTCATTTTCATCGATAATTTACCCCTAAAAATATCGCAAAGATTCCATGGACCCACCCTTTATCTTTTTTTATTTTTCGACATAATTTAAAAAACTTTACATCCTTTTAAAGCCAATGTAATGTAGTTTTCATGTATGTTTTATTTTTTAAAATCAGATTATTAAAACGATTTCTACAAACGTTCAAACTTAGATGCATTTTGTGATAATTTTTTCGCTTATATGTTTTTGTTAGAGCAAATGGACCCACCTTTATCTTTTTTACTTATGAATGAATATTTAAAAATAATATATCATTTGAAAGCTATGACCATGCCATTTTCAAAAAGATTAAGATGAACAAAATCGGACGAGTAGTAATTTATTAACGTTCATTTGAACACAACTCTGTCCCGCACGCGTGAACTATCAACTATACATATTGTATGTATTATAACCCATCGATATTTTACCCCTCAAAAATCGCAAAGATTGCATGGACCCACTCCTTAACTTTTTTATTTTTCATTATATTTTTATAAACTGGACGTCATTTTAAAGGCAATGTTATGTAGTTTTCGCAAATGTTTTTACTTATTAAAATCAGTTCATTAAAACTAATTCTGTAAACGTTCAAAGTTTAATGTTTTCTTGATTTTTTGCGCATTTTTTATTTTTTGTATATTTTTTATTGGAAATGGACCCACCTTTAATTTCATTATTTGTGAATGGATATTCATAAATAATATATCAGTTGAAAGCTATGATAATACCATTTTCAAAAAGATTAAGATAGATGAAATCGGATATGTACTCAGGTGTGTAAGGGACAAAATAAGATCAAAGATAATTTAACGTATTCTTATTATAATTTGTAAATGGAATGTTCATTATATACATCACGGATACGATTTTAAAGAACAGAACATTTTATTTATTTTTATTCAAGACGAGTGTAACTCATAATGTAACTCATTAGTACGAAAATATTGAAAATAGTAGGTATGAATACTGATGGCATTCATAATATTTAGAATAAAGTAAAAAGGCCATACATATGATATCGATACATTTTATTCATCTGTCCATGGCGCATACATTAATCCCGCTGATTTAATCAATAGTGAGAACAGAAGTACTGTAATTATATAAATTGCGTTAATGTATGCGTCACGGATAATTAAATATACATTTACTACAATTATTTTTATCTTAATATTTTTCGTGGCTACATTGTCATAATGGCACATTGTTACAAAAATACTCAACAATAATAACGTTTTTCTCAAACATTGAAATGTGGAGAATAGTCCGTTTACAAACATTAGCTTCAGATGTAATTAATATTGAATAGACATTGCACATAAGTATTGAATTTACCACGAACACGCGCGGCATAAATAAGTTCCTTCAGTTTTCTCAACGCATTGCTCGTGAAACCATTTTGTTTTGCAGGTTTTATTTTCACACTGTATTAAATTGTCAACTATATCCTGTAATCTGCAAGAACAATACAACTTTAATATTATTTTTTTTGGTGCACTCTTTGGCATTTTGGCAATAATATGATTAATCAGTCGATACGCAAAAATCACTAACTGGAATTTAACACGACACGTGTTGATTATTACATTATTATGACCCCTTTTTAACTAATCTTTGATAAGTGTCATATATGCTGCATATGATTAATGAACTGTGAACGTAATCACTAAAGAATGTCATTAAGGATAGCACACTTGACACGTGGTTTAATTAATTAATATAATACAATACATTGCTCAGTACAAATTATTTTATTATCTCGTTTCAATAAAATCCTTGAAATTATTCAATTAAACATTTAATGCCTTTATTTGTTATTTTGTAGTTTATGATGAGCATGTAATTATTTTAACTGATACGTGACACTTTGATGTCGATAATTGAGATACTACCAGCGTTACAATCAAATAAATGTTGGTTCTTTAATGTGTTACCGAACTATACAAACTGCGAAAAATTCACTTAAAATAAAGTGCTGAGCCAATTGAATAAGACAATTAATTAATTGCCCTGATACATCTTCCGTGCTATTAAATCAGAAGAATGCACCCTTCTCATGTAATCAATATGTATTTGAATTAAATTAACCTCTGATTCCATGACAAATATAATGTTTAAATACAAAATTTGATCATATCTTGAAATATCCAGCCTCATTTTAATGTTACATATTTGACTTGACCCCCATCCTATATGTTCATGTAAAAATCGTTAAAAGTCCATGTGATTGTGATTGACGACAACTTGACAAAATTATGTCTTCATTGTTGTTCAGTAGGTGTGCTATTCAAATGCTTTTAAGTGAGTTTATTGTAACCCAATTTCAACAGTATAAAGTGCATGCTTTTAAAAAAATATTATAGGATATTGAAATAAATGGCTTATTTAGATGGGTACATTTGCCCATGTGTTCAATAAGTTTGATGCAGGATGATAAGCGATAATTGACATGTTCTTGTATTGAACATAGTTGTGTTGAAATGTATACAACTCCATGAGTAGCTGTCCGATTTCGTTCAACATAAAATTTCTGAAAAATTATTTCTCATAGCTTTTAAATGATATATTACTTATAAACATGCATTTAAAGGTAATAGAATAAAAGATGGGTCCATTTACTCCAACACAAAATATGCGCGAATGATTAGGAAATAATACACTAACTTTAAACAAGCCTAGTTTTTGTTTTAATTATCTGATTTTGAAATTTAAAACAAACGCGAAAACCACATTATCTAAGCTTTGAAATGTTAATAAATTTTAAGAAATAAATTAAGTAACAAAAAAGTTAAGGATGGGTCCATGGAATCCTTACTATATTTTTTGGGTTTGATATCTGTGTATGGAAATCTTTAACGACCAATACACTCACATTGAACGTAGCTGTGTTCAAATGCATGCTTATCAGTAATCTGCCGTCCGATTTTGTTCATCTTACCTTTTCTGAAAATTGCATGTTCATAGCTTTCAAATGATATATCAATTAAGAATATCCATTCAAAAATAAATGTTTTAAAGGTGGGTCCATTTGCTCCAACAACAAAACTATACGCGCCAAAAATAACAAAGATAGCACCAAACTTTGAATGCTCGTAGAATTCGTTTCAATCATCAGATTTTAATAAGTAAAACATTTTTGAAAACTACATTACCTTAGCATTCTAATGATGTAAAAACATTAAAAATATGTTGAGAAATAAAAAATATATGGGGTGGGTCCATGGAATCTTTGCGATATTTTTTGGGTAAAATATCGCTGAAAAATGAGTCATATTCAACTTAAATAAATATATCTTTATCACCGTCGGATTTTTATTTTGTTTACATTTTCGGAAAGTATATTGTCTCATCTTTCCAACGGTACCTTCATCTTAGAAATATATTCATTATTAAGAAAGTTAAGGGGTGGGTCCATGTAATCGTTCCCAAATTCGTTAAATGTATAGGTGGGTCCATGGAATACACCTGTCCAACAACATCTGTTCTGAACAGCTTCGGTTCAAAATCAGATGGATCTCAAACCACACAGAATAAGTTTAGAAAGTCATTCTCACCAAAGTTATGCTGCTAATACATGTTTTTGGCCGAGTGGCTATTGCTACGCAGGTTTGTTAATCATAAATAAATTGGGGATTAAAAACCAGACTGCCAGGACTGGGGATCGAACCTGGTTCTCCCGGGTGGTAAGCCAGACACTCAACCGCGTCGCTAAAGGGTTAACTCAACAGCAAGGCTGTTGGAAGTGACTATATAGTCACAGGTCTACGATCACCACACTCTTCCCCTTTTACTTTTTGGAGCTGGCATCAACTGCACATACTTGCAATTTCTAGCCATTTCCGCTCCCAGGTGGCCATATACCCGCACACCGAATTATCCTCTTCGCCATTAAAGTAAATTAGGGGAATAAAAACCATATGGCCTGACTGGGAATCGAACCTGGTTCTCCTGGGTGGTAGGCGAGACACTCAACCTCGTCACTAAAGGGTTAACCCAACAGCAAGGCTGTTGGAAGTGACTATATAGTCACCTATGATCACCACAATCAATTTATCAAACAATTTCATTCCAATGTTGATTTATTTATTTATTTGAGTTAACGCCGTGTCAACACAATTTAGGTCATTTCACGGCGTCCAGCGCACCAAACCTAGCTTTCCTGGACCATTGTCTATGACCAGTACTCACATACCCTTCCACAAGGCTGGAAACTTCTCCATATTATCTCATCAATGGAAGAAAATCGACAATATTATCAAATTTTCATGGAAGGGTATAACCTCCCCGGGTTCCAATGATGAAAAAAAGTTGGTCGTCTCAGTGAACAGTGCAACACAGACAATAAGAAATCAATGAAAATGACAATAGTAAAATATACATTAATGGTGGTTAAGCAAATAAAGAGACGGAATCAAATTTCAATTTTCAGTTTGATTTGATACAGAAATTGAAAGCCAGGGGAAACAATCCACCAACTTCAAATGAACAATTATAAGATTTACTCAATTTTGGACAACACTAATAACTCCGAATTGATTCATTTATACTTACTTGTACGCTTTAGCAGTGTTTGTAGTGTCTTCGGTTCAATAAATTATTACAAATCGGGAAAAAACGTTTTCTTTTCGTCGCGTCACCTCGCGTGAAAACAGCATAATATCTACACGCCGTGATGATTATCAGCAATGGCTATGTTACGGTTAAACCCGTTCAATCCGTACCCTGATTCGAATTAGGGACAAAACGGACCATGAGACGAAACGGTGACAAGACGGACCATACTTCGGGACAAATCGGACCATAGTTTTTGGACAAAACGGACCAATGTCAGGACAAAACGGACCCTTATAATATATAATTTATATTATTAGATAATAAAAATATTGATGTTTTCAATAATGCAATTCTTGGGTATAATGTTGCTGTTTGTTTGTTGTCATTGACAACTTTATTTTTAATCAACGCCGAACCAGGAATTTTATGTGTTAAAACTGAATACAATTATTGACTGCTAAGTGAAAATAGATAAGGTTAAGTTGAGTGAAAACGTACATGCGTCTGTTAGAAAAATGTCAAAAATACAAGAACCATATTGAGTAAATATATCATGTCGAACAAGCGGTTGCAAAGAGGACAGTGGAAGTAGGAAATTAAATTCAGCATTGAACGGTAACAGACATAACGAGGGGAACTTTGAGCGTAATAAAATAACAAAGCCACACAATTTTCTATTTGAAATTTCTAAAAAAAAAACAAGAGTCAATGATTCTGGCAGCCATGTTATTTTATAAATCAACCAATACTATCATTCGGAAAACCGCTCGGGTGATTCCGTAAACTGACGATCAACAGTAATATCCGAGGTAGTTCCGAATGCCAATACTATATTGAACAAACCACGTGTTTACCGCAATTAGTCCAATGCCAAGGATTGACTGTCCAGAATAAAAAGTTCATTTTATTTTGACTGATAACGATCGTCAGGTGAGTTAAGTAAGGGAAGTACGATTCATATATATCAAATTCCATGAAGTAAAGCGTTGTAGAACTGAGATCCTAGTTTTTGGGGTCAGTCAAAGATAACGGGATCAAGTAGGGCCTGCAATAAATAAAGGGACAAAGAAACAAACGACTATGTGCTATGTGTACATCAATGCAGTGATAGGAAAGTAAAATATGACTAAGTGTCAAGTTTTTATTAATAGTTTGGTTTATTTTGTTTTAGGTATGATATATCTTTTTGTTTTATAGTATATTTGGTCATACTATATACATCTACTTTATGTATTATGATTATACTAGTTTATCATTTACCTCGATTGTGAAACAATTAAGTTATTACAACTTAGATTAATCGCTTTCTAGTTCGCTTCCTAGTCCCACAGTACGTTCTGATCAAGATATTAGTTAGTTAATACTAATTTATTTTACCCAGATTGTGAAACAATTAAGTTATTACAACTTAGATTAATCGCTTTCAAGACCACTTCCTAGTCCCCCAGTTCGTTCTGATCGAGATACTTGTTATCGACATATCAATTCACTTTAGCTCGACTATGAAACAATTAAGTTATCACAACTTAAATTAATCGCTTTCTAGTTCGCTTCCTAGTCCCCCAGCACTAGTCAGTCCCTCAGCCTTTTTCAATTACCCTAGTTTTGCGCTGGTATAGTTTTTGTTTAATTCGCTGGCATCAAAACCATGTAAGTATAAAAATGTACCTATTTTTAATTTAGAAAATCTTATCATATAAACAGATAATATACATTAGTACTGTATAATTTTGAGTAAATAATACATGTATAGCTGGTATATAATATGTATTTTTAACGACGGTTTAAATGAGACCGTCTTTATGTGTTTTAATTATCAAAGAAAAGAATGAAAATCTGGATAATAATTTATGAATTTTATATGGGCATCTAAATAGATGTGTTTTTATGACAGCATAAGGTGAAGTAAAAACATGTGCATGGATGGTAAATTGAAACTTGGGGTCAATTAATGGTACAAAAAATGACCCCTTCAGCTTCTGATTACAAGGAGTCAACTCAATCTCCAACAATATCCCAGTTCTATATACTCACATACTTAGTAAATCAAACAAATTCAGTGCTTAAATAAATGCTTACAAATTAATTCAGTGCTTCAGTGTTAATACTTTTTCAGTGCTTCAGCGCTTACAAATTAATTCAGTGCTAATCTTTGTTTTCAGTGCTAACAAATTAATTCAGTGCTAATCTTTGTTTTCAGTGCGAACAAATAAATTCAGTGCTTATATTTTTTTTAGTGCTTCAGCGCTATCAAAATAATTATGTGCTTCAGGGCTAACAATTAATTAAATTCGGTGCTTCAGTGCTAACAAATTTATTCCGTGCTTCGGTGTTAACAAATTAATTCCGCGCTTCAGTGTAACCACATTAATTCAGTGCTTTAGTGCTAACACATTAATTCCGTGCTTAAGTGTTAACACATTAATTCAGTGCTTTAGTGCTAACATATTAATTCAGTGTTTTAGTGCTAACACATTAATTCAGTGCTTTAGTGCTAACACATTAATTCCGTGCTTTAGTGCTAACACATTAATTCAGTGCTTCAGTGTTAACACATTAATTCAGTGCTTTAGTGCTAACACATTAATTCAGTGTTTTAGTGCTAACACATTAATTCAGTGTTTTAGTGCTAACAAATAATTCAGTACTTGAGTACTGACACAATAATTCAGTGCTTTAGTGCTGACACATTAATTCAGTGCTTTAGTGCTAACAAATTAATTCAGTGCTTCAGTGCTAACAAATTAATTCATTGATTCAGTGCTTACTTATGAAATCAGTGCTTCAGGGCTAAAAATGTAAATAATACAGCGCTTCAGTGTTAACAAATTAATTCAGTGCTTCAGTGTTTACAAATTAATTCAGTGCTTTAGTGCTTACAAATTATTCAGTGCTTCAGTGCTGAAAAATTAATTCCGTGCTTCAGTGCTAACTAATTAATTCCGTGCTAATTAATTAATTTTGTACTTGCAGTGCCAAGTTGTGTACTTGCAAATATCTGTGAAGATCAAGCCCCGGATTGTGATGAATACGGATCCGACTTTATTTGTCATGGAGTATATATACCATGGGCTAAAGTAAATTGTCGTAAATTCTGCAATCTCTGTGGTAAGGGTATAAACAATAGGGTCCTAAAAATGTCTTTGGACAAAAATATGCGTTTTTAGGATCGCTCTTATCACATTTACTCATGAAAATAGAAACATATAAATCTAGACAATTTCATAAATCAACAGTTACTAGTTTTCAATAGGTATTATTTAATTGTATTCTGTTGTCAGTGGTGCATACAATTACTCTGTTGAAAACGCAAGTACTGTACGTACAATTAAATATTTAATAGTGATGTTCCGATGAGAGGTACGCTGGCAAAATCTGGTCATTCCATATAAGGAAGTATCAAAATGGCGCCGATAAGACGGAAAGGTACGGAGTTTTCCGTCATCTATCGGAATGTTTCGGAAAACTGGTTATGTACGGATTGCTTCGGTTTTTTAAAATCACACGCTGGAAGCATTCACTTATTTATAACTATACCGGAATTCTTAATGATCTTTTTGGAGAAAACATATCCAACTTCAAGCAAGCAGTCAGTCTACACATACGTAAGTTTATTTGCTCGTTTTATTTCCGATTATATTCAAAGTTAGTTCCAATACAGCTAATACTTTTGTTTGTCACCATTTTTCGCGATGTAAACAAAACATAATTTCTTCAAGCGCGTTCGATACCAAATTCATTCGTTCTATGGTTCTGTCTATGTCTTACAGTAAATATATAATCATTTAATAGCGCTTGCTGTTGTTTATAGATTTTAAGTACTTGTTTATGTGTGAGACATTATTTTTTTCAGGTTCTTATTCTCATTACTCTGAATGTTATAAGCCCTTTGTCTGATAAATTTGATCGTCTGCTTTATGTAAAACTGTGTGTTTGGCGATTATATGCCATGGTGATGTCTTGACCACTAATGTAAGGCAAGTTAATTTGCTTGTCCAAATACAGGGATGTCATGCTATCAGAAATCAGGCCCGTAAGAACATGGGGGGGGGGGCTAAGATGGGCTTAGCCCCCCCCCCCCAATATTTTCAGCAGTTATAGTGATTGAGGATTTTTATTTAATCTTTCACATTAAATTGATTGATGCATGTGTGCTTTTTCTTCAAAATCAATATTGCAAACACTGTTTATGGAATAAGATGCTCAAATGCAGTGTAAAACTAAATTTAAACATAAGTACTGTAACATTAGGTAACGTTTTCTTTTTCTTAAAATAAATCGTAGCGAACAGAGTGATGTAGTAATGTAGAGAACATTAGGTAACGTTTTCTTTTTCTTTAAATAAATCTGAACAAATTAGCCCCCCCATCTGAAAATGCTTCCTATGTGCCTGGAAATATTTCTGTTGCAATCAAAATTCTTGTAATAAAAACATTCAGTATAAATATTAGCCTAGTTTATGCAGACTACACCTGGTATAGAAGTAGAAATTGTTAAGTATCAGATATGGGCTCAAAATATGACATTTGGCTTGCAAGTCAGATGCTGTTCCAACATCTATTAACTGGATTAATAAGGCTGAATAAAATAACAACAAAAATCTTATATATAGATAAACTGTTATATTTTAAAGTTCTGCTAAGAACCAAGAGTGAGATTTCTTTAACAGTTTAAACTAAATTGACCGTGATGCTTATGCCCTGGGCAGTTCAAAAATAGATGTAGATAGCTATGTGTCAAATCAAGACAATTCATGGAAACCAATTTTGTTTAACTTCCCACTCCATTTGCTGCCTGTTGGTACTATGTATGTACATATTTTGTGAACAGATATAAAGTTGGTAGCATAAAGGACATTATGTCCATAAATGTAAAACTTTGATTTTGTTTAAGTGACAATTTGGGTTTTTAAAAATGGTTGATGTAAATTCATTTACTGTTCTGTTATATACACATGTGGCTCTATTTAACATGTGGTCAGGATCACTGAAATGAATTCTCTATTACAGATATGTTGAATTCTCTATTACAGATATGTTGAGAGTCTTAATGTCAGAAGAAGGTCCTTGTACATTTAGGATGAAAGTTTAGAATTTGTGAAAATGGATAACTTAATGTGGTTTTCTGTCTTCTTCAAATAAGTCTTGAATATTTAAAGAGGCACGGACTACTGTAACCAAACAGTAACATTATTACTTCTTTATTTTAATCTTTTATAGCAACAATTCAGGCTGTGTCCCCAAACCAACATAAGCTTTACTATAAATAATACACATTTTCTGTCAAGATCTGAATGTAATTATTTAACTTATATATAGAAAATCTTGTTATGAGATCATTTTGTTCTTGCTCAAATTATGCTCCAATGAGGCTGGATGTAGAATCAAATGCAAACTATCAATTGTACATTTATCTGCTGTATATTATTGATAACTGGTCTTCAAACCCTGAATAGTTATTATCATATTTTGCCTAATTAAATTAAAAGAAATAAAGTTTTGTGAACTGACAATTTATCAAGTTGGTACTATTATAATTCAATAATGCTCCTAAGTTTTCTCATAAACAGGTAATCAATGTTCTCAGAAATGTTAACTTCTAGAACAGGACAATGACTGCAATGGTGCAAGTTCTAAAATAAATGTAGACTAAGGTCACTGGTAGCAGGTAAGATATAATTACTTTATTATTATGTAAAACACACATATTTTAGTCAATTGTCTAATTTATATTTGAGACTTTGAATGTGCCTGGGTTTACTATAATGAATCAATACAATAATAAATAATATGTTTTATAGAGTACATGTATTATAAAATATTGAATGAGTTTCAATTACAGATACAAGTATCAGTTCAGTTTAACATGTAACTTAGGTACATGTATTGTAATACATTTATATATTTCCATTTGTAATGATTATGGTGAATATTGTGTGTAATTTAATGATAATCTGGTGCAACTTAGTTGTGGTGGTTTTCATTTGTATAATTCATGCAAATAATAACATTTAAATTACATTGCATTTTGGCACTTTGTTTATTTGCCATACCTACACAATGATGAACTAAGTATTGTATTACAAAAGAAACTGGTTCTTTATAATATATATCTTACATAATACATTTGAACACTCAGCATGGCATGTTAATTGATATTGCTTTGAGGCTGGAACATTATTATGAGGTTTAAAATAAATACAATTTTACTGCACTTAACATGTGTGTGATAATAATTGTTTGTGATAATGTTGTCTTTTACTTGATAAGAATGTAAACTTAGTCATTATTCTGTTTTATTTTACCATTGCTATTATACCTATTATTTTTCTAGGTCTGCTTTGCACCAAAGTTTCAAAGCTTGTTGTATAATGTTTTCTGTAGTAAAATGGCTGTGATTAAAAGAATTAGTTGATCATTGACTGATTGACACCCACTTCAAGACTATGGTATGTGTATAAACAAGGTCAAAGGTATCAAACATGGCTTACAAAACTATTCTATTTACCAATTTTCACTGAGTCTTTGAAATGAGATTACTGCATCAAATGCTTGATCACAGCCAGAAAAGAAACCAAGAAAAGAGTCAGTTATGCTGGTCCTGACATTGATATTTCACATGTGTGATGCAAATCAACAGAACAGCAACTTAGTCTCTATTGAAAGATGAAATAGTTCGAGTAAATTCTCTGTTTCAATTGGATTTA
The DNA here is from genome assembly GCA_025267735.1 of Mactra quadrangularis. NCBI lineage: Eukaryota > Metazoa > Mollusca > Bivalvia > Venerida > Mactridae > Mactra > Mactra quadrangularis. The sequence continues at coordinate 5,120,987 of CM046311.1, read as the reverse complement.
AAATTCCCTCCTAGTGCAGTAAATATTCCAAAAACACTTAATAGACAGTATAAATATTAATTGTCTACTATTGCATTGTTTTAAATATTTAGTGAAATTATTTGATATTAAACACCCATATAATTTTGAAAGTTTGATATTTCAATCAAAATTAGTATATTTACACCAAGCAGTTAAATTATTGATAAATGTCATTAAAGATAATTGGGTGTATTTTATACATCTCTCTTCAATTGTAGAAACATGTTGTACTCTATGGAATGGATTTATTTATAGACATAATCCATTATGCTTTATTAATAGGAAAAAAGCAATTGTGATTGTTGAAAATGTGACCTGTAAAATTGTGAAAAAACAAATGACAACAACTACAATATAAGAACCAAGTAAGAAAAACATATATCACTCTGAACTCAATGTAACTACATCACTCTGAACTCAATGTTATTACATCACTCTGTACTCTATGTTACTACATTACTCTGTACTCTATGTTACTACATCGCTCTGTACTCTATGTGACCACATCGCTCTGAACTCAATGTTACTACATCACTGAGTACTCTATGTTACTACATCACTCTAATCTCTATGTTACTACATCACTCTGTACTCAATGTAACTACATCACTCTGTACTCTATGTTACTACATCGCTCTGAACTCAATATTACTACATCACTGAGTACTCTATGTTACTACATCACTCTCTACTCTATGTTACTACATTACTCTGTACTCTATGTTACTACATCGCTCTGTACTTTATGTTACTACATCACTTTGTACTCTATGTTACTACATCACTCAGTACTCTATGTAACTACATCACTGAGTACTCTATGTTACTACATCACTCTGTTCTCTATGTTACTACATCACTCTGTACTCAATGTTATAACATCACTCTGTACTCAATGTTACTACATCACTTTGTACTCTATGTTACTACATCACTCTGAACTCAATGTTACTACATTACTCTGTACTCTATGTTACTACATCACTCTGAACTCAATGTTACTACATCACTCTGTACTAATGTTACTACATCACTCTGTACTCTATGTTACTACATCACTCTAAACTCAATGTTACTACATAACTCTGTACTCAATGTTACTACATCACTCAGTACTCTATTTTACTACATCACTTAAGACTCTATGTTACTACATCACTCTGAACTCAATGTTACTACATCACTCTGTACTCTATGTTACTAAATCACTCTGTACTCAATGTTACTACATCACTCTGTACTCTATGTTACTAAATCACTCTGTACTCAATGTTACTTAACCACTCTATACTCTATGTTACTACATCACTCAGTACTCTATGTTACTATATCACTCAGTACTCTATGTAACTACATCACTTTGTACTCTATGTTACTACATCACTCTGTACTCAATGTTACTACATCACTCTGAACTCAATGTTACTACATCACTCTGAACTCAATGTTACTACATCACTCTGAACTCAATGTTACTACATCATTCTGTTCTCTATGTTACTACATCACTTTGTACTCTATATTACTACATCACTCTGTACTCTATGTTACTACATCACTCTGTACTCTATATTACTACATCATTCTGTACTCTATGTTACTACATCACTCTGTACTCTATGTTACTACATCACTCTGTACTCTATGTTACTACATCACTCTGTACTCTATGTTACTACATCATTCTGTACTCTATGTTACTACATCACTCTGTACTCTATATTACTACATCACTCTGTACTCTATATTACTACATCACTCTGTACTCTATATTACTACATCACTCTGTACTCTATATTACTACATCATTCTGTACTCTATATTACTACATCACTCTGTACTCTATGTTACTACATCACTCTGTACTCTATGTTACTACATCACTCTGTACTCTATATTATTACATCACTCTGTAATCTATGTTACTACATCACTCAGTACTCTATGTTACTACATCACTTAGTACTCTATGTTACTACAACACTCTGTACTAAATGTTACTACATCACTCAGTACTCTATGTTACTACATCACTTAGTACTCTATGTTACTACATCACTCTGTTCTCTATATTACTACATCACTCTGTATTCTATGTTACTACATCACTTAGTACTCTATGTTACTACATCACTCAGTACTCTATGTTACTACATCACTCTGAACTCAATGTTACTACATAACTCAGTACTCTATGTTACTACATCATTCTGTTCTCTGTGTTACTACATCACTGTGTACTCTATGTTACTACATCACTCTGTACTAAATGTTACTACATCACTCAGTACTCTATGTTACTACATCACTTAGTACTCTATGTTACTACATCACTCTGTACTAAATGTTACTACATCACTCAGTACTCTATGTAACTACATCCCTTAGTACTCTATGTTACTACATCACTCTGTTCTCTATATTACTACATCACTCTGTATTCTATGTTACTACATCACTTAGTACTCTATGTTACTACATCACTCTCTACTCTATGTTACTACATCACTCAGTACTCTATGTTACTACATCACTCTGTACTCTATGTTACTACATCACTCAGTACTCTATGTTACTACATCATTCTGTTCTCTGTGTTACTACATCACTCTGTACTCTTTGTTACTACATCACTCTGTATTTTATATTACTACATCACTCTGTACTCTATGTTACTACATCGCTCTGTACTCTATGTTACTACATCACTCTGTTCTCTATATTACTACATCACTCTGTACTCTATGTTACTAAATCACTCTGTACTCAATGTTACTACATCACTCTGTACTCTATGTCACTACATCACTCTGTACTCAATGTTACTACATCACTCTGTACTCAATGTTACTACATCACTCTAAACTAAATGTTACTACATCACTTAGTACTCAATGTTACTAAATCACTCTGTACTCTATGTTACTAAATCACTCTGTACTCAATGTTACTTAACCACTCTATACTCTATGTTACTACATCACTCAGTACTCTATGTTACTATATCACTCAGTACTCTATGTAACTACATCACTCAGTACTCTATGTTACTACATCACTCTGTACTCAATGTTACTACACCACTCTGTACTCTATGTTACTACATCATTCTGTTCTCTATGTTACTACATCACTCTGTACTCTATATTACTACATCACTCTGTACTCTATGTTACTACATCACTCTGTACTCTATATTACTACATCATTCTGTACTCTATGTTACTACATCACTCTGTACGCTATATTACTACATCATTCTGTACTCTATGTTACTACATCACTCTGTACTCTATATTACTACATCACTCTGTACTCTATGTTACTACATCACTCTGTACTCTATGTCACTACATCACTCTGTACTCAATGTTACTACATCACTCTGTACTCAATGTTACTACATCACTCTAAACTAAATGTTACTACATCACTCAGTACTCTATGTTACTACATCACTCTGTACTCTATGTTACTACAACACTCCGTTCTCTATATTACTACATCACTCTGTACTCTATGTCACTACATCACTCTGTACTCAATGTAACTACATCACTCTGTACTCTATGTTACGACATCACTTTGTACTCTACGTTACTACATCACTGTGTACTCTATGTTACTACATCACTCTGTACTCTATGTTACTACATCACTCTGTACTCTATGTAATTACATAACTCTGTACTCTATGTTACTACATTACTCTGTACTCTTTGTTACTACATCACTCTGTACTCAATGTTACTACATCACTCAGTACTCAATGTTACTACATCACTCTGTACTCAATGTTAATACATCACTCTGAACTCTATGTTACTACATTACTCTATACTCAATGTTACTACATCACTCTGAACTCTATGTTACTACATCATTCTGTACTCTATGTTACTACATCACTCTGTAATCTATGTTACTACATCACTCAGTACTCTATGTTACTACATCATTCTGTACTCTATGTTACAACATCACTCTGTACTCTATATTACTACATCACTCTGTACTCAATGTTACTACATCACTCAGTACTCTATGTTACTACATCACTTAGTACTCTATGTTACTACATCACTCTAAACTAAATGTTACTACATCACTCAGTACTCTATGTTACTACATCACTTAGTACTCTATGTTACTACATCACTCTGTACTAAATGTTACTACATCACTCAGTACTCTATGTTACTACATCACTTAGTACTCTATGTTACTACATCACTCTGTTCTCTATATTACTACATCACTCTGTATTCTATGTTACTACATCACTTAGTACTCTATGTTACTACATCACTCAGTACTCTATGTTACTACATTACTCTGAACTCAATGTTACTACATCACTCAGTACTCTATGTTACTACATCACTTAGTACTCTATGTTACTACATCACTCTGAACTCAATGTTACTACATCACTCAGTACTCTATGTTACTACATCATTCTGTTCTCTGTGTTACTACATCACTGTGTACTCTATGTTACTTCATCACTCTGTACTAAATGTTACTACATCACTCAGTACTCTATGTTGCTACATCACTTAGTACTCTATGTTACTACATCACTCTGTACTCAATGTTACTACATCACTCAGTACTCAATGTTACTACATCACTCTGTACTCAATGTTACTACATCACTCAGTACTCTATGTTACTACATCACTTAGTACTCTATGTTACTACATCACTCTAAACTAAATGTTACTACATCACTCAGTACTCTATGTTACTACATCACTCTGTACTAAATGTTACTACATCACTCAGTACTCTATGTTACTACATCACTTAGTACTCTATGTTACTACATCACTCTGTTCTCTATATTACTACATCACTCTGTATTCTATGTTACTACATCACTGTGTACTCTATGTTACTACATCACTCTGTACTAAATGTTACTACATCACTCAGTACTCTATGTTACTACATCACTTAGTACTCTATGTTACTACATCACTCTGTACTAAATGTTACTACATCACTCAGTACTCTATGTTACTACATCACTTAGTACTCTATGTTACTACATCACTCTGTTCTCTATATTACTACATCACTCTGTATTCTATGTTACTACATCACTTAGTACTCTATGTTACTACATCACTCTCTACTCTATGTTACTACATCACTCAGTACTCTATGTTACTACATCACTCTGTTCTCTGTGTTACTACATCACTCTGTACTCTTTGTTTCTACATCACTCTGTATTTTATATTACTACATCACTCTGTACTCTATGTTACTACATCGCTCTGTACTCTATGTTACTACATCACTCTGTTCTCTATATTACTACATCACTCTGTACTCTATGTCACTACATCACTCTGTACTCAATGTTACTACATCACTCTGTACTCAATGTTACTACATCACTCTAAACTAAATGTTACTACATCACTTAGTACTCAATGTTACTAAATCACTCTGTACTCTATGTTACTAAATCACTCTGTACTCAATGTTACTACATCACTCTGTACTCAATGTTACTACATCACTCTGTACTCAATGTTACTACATCACTCTAAACTAAATGTTACTACATCACTTAGTACTCAATGTTACTAAATCACTCTGTACTCTATGTTACTAAATCACTCTGTACTCAATGTTACTTAACCACTCTATACTCTATGTTACTACATCACTCAGTACTCTATGTTACTATATCACTCAGTACTCTATGTAACTACATCACTCAGTACTCTATGTTACTACATCACTCTGTACTCAATGTTACTACACCACTCTGTACTCTATGTTACTACATCATTCTGTTCTCTATGTTACTACATCACTCTGTACTCTATATTACTACATCACTCTGTACTCTATGTTACTACATCACTCTGTTCTCTATATTACTACATCACTCTGTATTCTATGTTACTACATCACTGTGTACTCTATGTTACTACATCACTCTGTACTAAATGTTACTACATCACTCAGTACTCTATGTTACTACATCACTTAGTACTCTATGTTACTACATCACTCTGTTCTCTATATTACTACATCACTCTGTATTCTATGTTACTACATCACTTAGTACTCTATGTTACTACATCACTCTCTACTCTATGTTACTACATCACTCAGTACTCTATGCTACTACATCACTCTGTTCTCTGTGTTACTACATCACTCTGTACTCTTTGTTACTACATCACTCTGTATTTTATATTACTACATCACTCTGTACTCTATGTTACTACATCGCTCTGTACTCTATGTTACTACATCACTCTGTTCTCTATATTACTACATCACTCTGTACTCTATGTCACTACATCACTCTGTACTCAATGTTACTACATCACTCTGTACTCAATGTTACTACATCACTCTAAACTAAATGTTACTACATCACTTAGTACTCAATGTTACTAAATCACTCTGTACTCTATGTTACTAAATCACTCTGTACTCAATGTTACTACATCACTCTGTACTCTATGTCACTACATCACTCTGTACTCAATGTTACTACATCACTCTGTACTCAATGTTACTACATCACTCTAAACTAAATGTTACTACATCACTTAGTACTCAATGTTACTAAATCACTCTGTACTCTATGTTACTAAATCACTCTGTACTCAATGTTACTTAACCACTCTATACTCTATGTTACTACATCACTCAGTACTCTATGTTACTATATCACTCAGTACTCTATGTAACTACATCACTCAGTACTCTATGTTACTACATCACTCTGTACTCAATGTTACTACACCACTCTGTACTCTATGTTACTACATCATTCTGTTCTCTATGTTACTACATCACTCTGTACTCTATATTACTACATCACTCTGTACTCTATGTTACTACATCACTCTGTACTCTATATTACTACATCATTCTGTACTCTATGTTACTACATCACTCTGTACTCTATATTACTACATCACTCAGTAATCTATGTTACTACATCACTCTGTACTCTATGTAATTACATAACTCTGTACTCCATGTTGCTACATTACTCTGTACTCTATGTTACTACATCACTCTGTTCTCTATATTACTACATCACTCTGTACTCTATGTCACTACATCACTCTGTACTCAATGTTACTACATCACTCTGCACTCTATGTTACTTCATCACTCTGTACTCTATGTTACTACATCACTCTGTACTCTATGTTACTACATCACTCTGTACTCTATGTAATTACATAACTCTGTACTCTTTGTTACTACACTACTCTGTACTCTTTGTTACTACATCACTCTGTACTCTTTGTTACTACATCACTCTGTACTCTTGTTACTACATCACTCTGTACTCTCAGTTCTCTCAGAAAGTCTACCACATAGTTCTCTCAGATATTCTACCACATAGTTCTCTCAGAAAGTCTACCACATAGTTCTCTAAGATATTCTACCACATACTTCTTTTAGAAAGTCAACCACTCAGTTCTCTCAGAAAGTCTACCACATAGTTCTCTCAGAAAGTCTACCACATAGTTCTCTAAGATATTCTAGCACATAGTTCTCACAGAGAGTTTACTGCTCAATTCTCTCTTATAGTCTACCACTTAGTTTTCTAATATAGTCTACCACTTAGTTCTCTCAGATATTCTACCACATTGTTCTCTCAGATAGTCTATCCCTTTGTTCTCTCAGAAAGTTTACCACTCAGTTCTCTCAGGTAGTTTACTCTTAGTTCTCTCAGACATTTTCTGCTCAGTTCTATCAGATAGTCTACCAATCAGTTCTCTCAGAAAGTCTACCACTCAGTTCTCTCAGATAGTCTACCACATAGTTCTCTCAGATAGTCTACCTCTCATTTCTCTCAGAAAATCAACCACTCAGTTCTCTCAGATAGTCTACCACTCAGTCTTCTCTGAAAGTCTACCACTCAGTTCTCTCAGAAAGTCTACCACTCAGTTCTTTCAGATAGTCTACCACTCAGTTCTCTCACAGTCTACCACTCAGTTCTCTCAGATAGTCTACCACTCAGTTCTCTCAGATAGTCTGCTACATAATTCTCTCAGAAAGTCTACCACCCATATTATCTTTAATTGAAGCAAAAGTTTCGTTCCTTAGGGTATTGGTATCTCTCTCCAAAAGTTGTCTCGTGTCCTGTACTCTTACACATTGTTTTTACTTGTATTTCATAACTCAGTTCTGTATTATACTCTAACAATATATTCTCCAAAAAATAACATCACTCTGTTACAACCTCATTCTGCAAGCCCTCTGTTACTCGATCATTGTTATCTTTCTGTTATGCCATTACTGTTATCTCTCTGTTATTCAATCTCTGGTATTTCTCTGTTACTCTATCACTGTTATCTCTTGTAATCTATTACACTGTTATCTCTAGTGCTCTATTACACTGTTATCTCTTGTAATCTATTACACTGTTATCTCTAATGCTCTATTACACTGTTATCTCTTGTACTCTATTACACTGTTATCTCTAGTGCTCTATTACACTATTATCTCTAGTGCTCTATTACACTGTTATCTCTTGTCATCTACACCATTATCTCTTGTAATCTATTACACAGTTATCTCTAATGCTCTATTGCACTGTTATCTCTTGTACTCTATTACACTGTTATCTCTTGTCATCTACACCATTATCTCTTGTAATCTATTTCACTGTTATCTCTAGTGCTCTATTACACTGTTATCTCTTGTACTCTATTACACTGTTATCTCTAGTGCTCTATTACACTATTATCTCTAGTGCTCTATTACACTGTTATCTCTTGTACTCTATTACATTGTTATATCTTGTCATCTACACCATTATCTCTTGTAATCTATTACACAGTTATCTCTAATGCTCTATTGCACTGTTATCTCTTGTACTCTATTACACTGTTATCTCTTGTCATCTACACCATTATCTCTTGTAATCTATTTCACTGTTATCTCTAGTGCTCTATTACACTGTTATCTCTTGTACTCTATTACACTGTTATCTGTAGTGCTCTATTACACTGTTATCTCTTGTACTCTATTACACTGTTATCTCTTGTACTCTATTACACTGTTATCTCTAGTACTCTATTACACTATTATCTCTAGTGCTCTATTACACTATTATCTCTAGTACTCTATTACACTTTTATCTCTAGTGCTCTATTACACTGTTATCTCTTGTACTCTATTACACTTTTATCTCTAGTGCTCTATTACATTGTTATCTCTTGTACTCTATTACACTTTTATCTCTAGTGCTCTATTACACTGTTATCTCTTGTACTCTATTACACTTTTATCTCTAGTGCTCTATTACATTGTTATCTCTTGTACTCTATTACACTGTTATCTCTTGTACTCTATTACACTGTTATCTCTAATGCTCTTTTACAGTTATCTCTGGTGCTCTATTACACTTGTATCTCTAGTGCTCTATTACACTGTTATCTCTGGTGCTCTATTACACTTTTATCTCTAATGCTCTTGTACACTGTTATCTCTTGTACTCTACACTGTTATCTCTAGTGCTCTATTACATTGTTAGCTCTTGTACTCTATAACACTTTTATCTTTAATGCTCTTTTACAGTTATCTCTGGTACTCTATTACACTTGTATCTCTAGTGCTCTATTACACTGTTATCTCTGGTGCTCTATTACACTTTTATCTCTAATGCTCTTTTACACTGTTATCTCTGGTGCTCTATTACACTGTTATCTCTAGTGCTCTATTACACTATTATCTCTAGTGCTCTATTACACTGTTATCTCTAGTGCTCTATTACACTGTTATCTCTAGTGCTCTATTACACTATTATCTCTAGTGCTCTATTACACTTTTATCTCTAGTGCTCTACTACACTATTATTTCTTGTATTCTATGACACTGTTATCACAGGTACTATAACACTGCTATCTCTAGTGCTCTATTATACTGTTATGTTAAGTGCACTATTACAGTGTCATCTCTAGTGCACTATAACACTGTTATCTCTAGTACACTACTACAGTGTTATGTCTAGTGCTATGTCCGCTCTCTGTTACTTTAGCATAATATTTAACCCTTTCACAATGTCCACTCTTAGTAACTCTATCATAATGTCCAATCTCTGTTACTCTATCACAAAGTCTTTTCTCTGTTACTCAATCACAATGTCCACTCTGTGTTACTTTATCACAATGTCCACTCTATGTTACTCTATCACAATACCCTTTCTCTGTTACTCTATCACAATATCCCCTCTCTGTTTCTCTATCACAATACCCCTCTCTGTTACTCTATCACAATATCCACTTTCTGTTACTCTATCACAATGTCCACTCTCTGTTACTCTATCACAATATCCACTCTCTGTTATTCTATCACAATATCCCTCTCTGTAACTCTATCACAGTATCCTTTCTCCTTTTTCTATCACAATATCCACTCTCTGTTACTCTATCACAGTATCCTTTCTCTGTAACTCTATCACAATATCCACTCTCTGTTATTCTATCAAAATATCCCTCTCTGTTACTTTATCACAGTATCCTATCTCTGTTTCTCTATCACAATACCTTTTCTCTGTTACACTTTCACAGTATCCTATATCTGCTACTCTATCACAATACCCTATCTCTGTTACTCTATCACCTTATCCTTTCTCTGCTTATGTATTACAATATACTTTCTCTGTTACTCTATCACAATGTCCACTCTCTGTTACTCTATCGCAATATCCTTTTTCTGTTACTCTATCACAATGTCCACTCTCTGTTACTCTATCACAATATCCCTCTCTGTTACTATATCACAATGTCCACTCTCTGTTACTCTATCACAATATCCACTCTCTGTTACTCTATCACAATGTCCCCTCTCTGTTACTCTATCACAATGTCCACTCTCTGTTACTCTATCACAATATCCACTCTCTGTTACTCTATCACAATGTCCACTCTCTGTTACTCTATCACAATATCCACTCTCTGTTACTCTATCACAATGTCCACTCTCTGTTACTCTATCACAATATCCCTTTCTGTTACTCTATCACAATGTCCACTCTTTGTTACTCTATCACAATATCCTTTCTCTGTTACTCTATCACAATGTCCCCTCTCTGTTACTATATCACAATATCCTTTCTCTGTTACTCTATCACAATGTCCACTCTCTGTTACTCTATCACAATATCCCTCTCTGTAACTCTATCACAATATCCTTTCTCTGTTACTATATCACAATATCCACTCTCTGTTACTCTATCACAATATCCACTCTCTGTTACTCTATCACAATATCCACTCTCTGTTATTCTATCACAATATCCCTCTCTGTAACTCTATCACATTATCCTTTCTCTGTTTCTCTATCACAATATCCCTCTCTGTTACTCTATCACAATATCCCTTTCTGTTACTGTATTACAATATACTTTCTCTGTTACTCTATCACAATATCCCTCTTTGTTACTCTATCACAATATCCCTCTTTGTTACTCTATCACAATATCAATGTCTGTTACTCTATCACAATATCCCTGTCTGTTACTCTATCACAATATCCCTCTCTGTTACTCTATCACAATGTCCACTCTATGTTACTCTATCACAATATCCCTCTCTGCTACCCTATCACAATATCCCTCTCTGTTACTCTATCTCAATATCCCTTTCTGTTACTATATCACAGTACCCTATCTCTGTTACTCTATCACAATATCTTATCACTGTTATTCTATCAAAAAACCTATCTCTGTACTCTTTGCTACTACATCACTGCGTTCACTCTCTCTTTTACTCTATCGTAATGTCACTATCTGTTACACTATAAAAGTGTTCACTCTCTCCGTTACACTATCACAGTGTCCACCCTCTCTGTTACACTATTGCAGTGTCCACCCTCTCTGTTACATTATCACAGTGTCCACTCTCTCTGTTCCATTATCGCCTTGTCCACTCTCTCTCTCTGATACACTATCACATTTTCCACTCTCTCTGTTACATTTTAACAGTTCCCACTTTCTCTGTTACATTATCACAGTGTCCACTCTCTCTGTTACATTTTAACAGTTCCCACTCTCTCTGTTACACTATCACAGTTTCCACTCTCTCTGAAACACTATCACAGTGTCCACTCCACCACTCAATTTTGTCTTGTACTCTTCCACAGTTATGATTTGCACTCTACTATTCAGTCATCTCTTGTACTTTACTACTCAGTAATGTCTTGTACTCTACCACTCAGTTATGTCTTTTACTCTACCTCTGAGGTCTCAGTTATGGGTTGTACATTCCATATTTTTTGTACTCTACCAATCAGGTAATATCTTGTACTCAACCACTCAGTTATGCCTTGTACATACCACTCAGCTATGTCTTATACTCTACCACTCAGTTATGTTTCTGTACTCTACATAACTACATGTCTATTTTCTCTACATAACTACATGTCTCTGTTCTCTACACTACAACATCACTCTGTTCTCTACATAACTTCATCACTCTGTTCTCTACATAACTACATCACTCTGTACTCTACATTTCTACATGTCTCTGTTCTCTACATAACTTCATCACTCTGTTCTCTACATTACTACATCACTCTGTACTATAACTACATGTCTCTGTTCTCTATATAACTACATGTCTCTGTTCTCTACATTACTACATGTCTCTGTTCTCTACATAACTACATGTCTCTGTTCTCTATATAACTACATGTCTCTGTTCTCTACATTACTACATGTCTCTGTTCTCTACACTACAACATCACTCTGTTCTCTACATAACTACATGTCTCTGTTCTCTATATAACTACATGTCTCTGTTCTCTACATAACTACATATCTCTGTTCTCTACATTACTACATCACTCTGTACTCTACATAACTACATCATTCTGTTCTCTACATAACTTCATCATTCTGTTCTCTACATAACTACATGTCTCTGTTCTCTATATAACTACATGTCTCTGTTCTCTACATAACTACATATCTCTGTTCTCTACATTACTACATCACTCTGTACTCTACATAACTTCATCATTCTGTTCTCTACATAACTTCATCATTCTGTTCTCTACATAACTACATCACTCTGTTCTCTACATAACTTCATCACTCTGTTCTCTACATAACTTCATCACTCTGTTCTCTATATAACTACATGTCTCTGTTCTCTACATAACTTCATCACTCTGTTCTCTACATTACTACATCACTCTGTTCTCTACATAACTACATGTCTCTGTTCTTTACATTACTACATCACTCTGTTCTCTACATAACTACATCACTCTGTTCTTTACATTACTACATCACTCTGTTCTCTACATTACTTCATCACTCTGTTCTCTACATTTCTACAACCCACTGTTCTCTACATAACTACATCACTCTGTTCTCTACACTACTACATCACTCTGTTCTCTACACTACTACATCACTCTGTTCTCTACACTACTACATCACTCTGTTCTCTACACTACTACATCACTCTGTTCTCTACACTACTACATCACTCTGTTCTCTATATAACTACATCACTCTGTTCTCTACACTACTACATCACTCTGTTCTCTACACTACTACATCACTCTGTTCTCTACACTACTACATCACTCTGTTCTCTACACTACTACAACCCACTGTTCTCTGCATAACTTCATGTCTATGTTCTCTACATTACTTCATCAATCTGTTCTCTACATTACTACATCACTCTGTTCTTTAATTTCTACATCACATTTTTCTCTCTTTATATATTGATCAAATACTGATTACTGCTCTTATTGTTTATAGTAATATATGTTAATGCCTTTTTATGTGATTAAGTATTTACACTTAATTGCTCACTGGTTTTAATTCTGGTCTTCAGTTTCTGAGCAGGAATTTGAACCTTGTGTTCCAAAGAGGAAGCTGGGTCAAATCCAATCTGTAGTGATTATACTTGTCCTTGAAAATTTGATATTAAAGTTGATTTTCAGGTCAGGCAATGTAAATGTGGCAATTTTATAAATCCTTTCTCTACTTTCAGGTCTTTCTAATGTACCAGCTTAGAAGACATTCTATGATGGGTGTGTACATTGTGGAATTGCTTACATAGTTATTTGAAGAGAATTAAGAATATGTTTTAAATACTTTTGTATTTGTTGATCTGGTTAATGAGTAGACCATTAGTAATATTATTGCATACCTCTAGTATGTAAGAAAATGTTGCATATTATTATTGTGTAGAATAATTAAAAGTTTGCATCTTAGAAACTGATGCATCTTGAAACATTATGTATGTATGTCAGTTTATTGGAACTGAAAAACATTTTTACAATTTACATATGCATATGTTTCAAGATTAATAAGTTGAAAAACTGTGACATGTTGAATAAAACAATCCAACATTTATATTTCAAGCAAACCATATTTTCTCCTTTTAGAACTATTTGATATATTGTGTCCTAGATAACATCTTTGTCTTTGATATATTATATGTTTTGGATTTCAATTGTAATATAATGTGTGTAAGATTACATGTGATTCATATTGTGTTAGTTTTGTTGTGTAATATATATTGTATGTAATGTACTTGTTTAGTATAGTGTGAGTCAGGTTTCTTGTGTAATATATTGTGTGTAAGGTAACTTGTTTCAAACTGTTACAGTTTGTCAAATTTAGTTGACTGTTTGCCCATATCTTTATAGTCATCACATTGCTGTTTTAATTATTTAGTTTTTGTGTTATGAATAAAATAATAGCATGACAATTTGGCTTATGTTATTGATTGTGTGATGTGTTATAAAAGCTTTATAGATAAAGATTTTAAATTTGTGAATGAATTACAATTGTGTCTTGCATTATCTGAAATAAAAATCTATTGTTACCAGTTGAACTTACAACAAAACAAATATGAAATTCAGAATTACAAAAAGTACCAATGGCTGGTAAGTCTTTACATTACTGTGTGTTGTTAGGTGCCCCTATATGATCACTCAGAGGTTAATTATGAAATGTTTAAATTAAAACATTCAACACAGAGCAAATCCACCACATCTGATTTGCAGTGAAATCAACATTTAGATTTCTTTGCCATGAGTTGAAGCTGTAAGACCAGAACGTCAAGTTTGCAATAACCACAGTATAAAACCTGTACACATAACTTAGGAACAATTACACATCAAATCCCTGTAAAACAAAAAATGTGTAAGTTGTTTGCATACTCTAGAGACACAGCTGTAATATACTGGAGAGCTTTTTTGTCTAGAAAGTGTAAAATATACGCTAACATGGTGAGTAAACGTGCAATAACACAGTATCAGTCCATTTATGTGTAATATACTTGGCTGCTATAAGATGTACAATTATTAATGGATCTTTTAACAGTACAATTCAGGTGAAATTATAAATTTTTCAATGAATGTATATTCCTAATAAACCTTTATAAATTTTCTGTGAAATTTGTACTATATACTCAGATCTCGTGCATTCCCGGTATTCGCTATTATTGCTGATTCAGAGTGAGCTATAAACTCACACAATCATTGTACAATTGGTGAATTTGCACATTAACCATTCTTGAAAATTTCGTTTAATAACAAAGAATTTGCACATTCCCTATAAAATTGGTTTTTATTTAAGACTACGGTTTATTTTAATCTAAACTCGTTGAAAATGAAATACATGCACATGTAAGTAAGATATAAGGGATCCAATGAACATGTGTAATATTGCCTTAATTAATCGTTATATGACAAATCAATTATTCGGTTAACTAAATAAAAATTATAATTCACCCTGTGTTAGTTAGCATTCATTTCGGGGATATTCATATACCATGAACACGCTTTGCATTGTTTTAAACAAAATAAACAAAATTTTTGGCGATTAAATTTCAAATATTTATATTTTTTAATTGATTATAATATATATCTAATGAATATACTTCAACAGGTCTGTTTAAATGATTCAAACTTCATAATCGACAATTCAGTGTCACAATAGTTTACGCCCCATTTCGCCAAACAACGTACTTTAGGTACATGTAGAAATTCATAACGTCAAGTGAAATCTGCTCAGGACAAACTCAATTATCTCCCCTGATTATATTTATTAATGACGGAGCAACATATCAATAATATATATTCTATTACGTCACAATAAGAAATATTATTATGAAACAAATATACAAACATCAATCAGAATGAATAGTTGAAACCATTCTTGGGGCAGAAATATTTGAAGAGATGTCGCGCGCACTTAATTTCTGACTATTTAGTTGATACTTATTTATATTAACTCGATAATAAATCCAGTTCTTACAAATTAGATGAATCACTTTCGAGGTTACTTCCTGATCATCCAGTACTATACCAGAATGCTACATTTTCTTGCTGAAAGAATCAACGGGATAGGTTTTGGATGGGATCCGACTTAACGCGGAGGTGGCTATCCAATGATTCTTACAAGCCAAGTTAGATAAGCTCTTCCGAGTTCACTTTCGGATTCCCCAGCATTGAGCAAGTAGGTTTAAGTTTCTTGCTGAAGGAAACAACAGGGTATGTTTTGGATGTGATTCGAACCAACTTGGAGCTGGCTATCCAATGATGATCCATCCAACGTCCTTGCCGCTTACACAGACCCGCTCCTTGTGGAACCTCCGATAAAATTTCTATTAATCCTTAATATCAACACAAAACAAGAGGCTCTCTAATGTTAACAGGTAAATAAATGTTTTAAGTTTCAAAATTGGCCGTTCTTTGATATATTGATATGATATGCTCATCCATTGCAATTTCTTTGCATGAATGGGACTTCACGTGCATTCTTTTAGACTTTCTTTATAAAATGAGATCAATTTCTGTATTTTGTATGAAGAATGCAACCGCAATATGCACTGTAGTTCTCTATTAATTTATAATTTATATTTCCTCCATCAGTTGTCCATATTCACAATCACTGTTTGTTTAATGTAAAATATACATCGAATTCGCACATTCTCGATAAATGCTCATCGATTGTGTATTTTGTGTGAATTGTTTAGAATATGCACGAGACATGTGGTATTCATATATTTTTTGTTTAAGTAAAACGATTTCATCCATAAATGATTTCCTGAGTGAAGTAATATTATGTTTATTTTCGCAGGTCCTAGTGGGATTTCCGATCACATTGCATTCAATTTGAATCCAACTATTTGTTTCGTGTGGACTCTGAAAATCTGCTTTTGACTCACACAGTCACTGTTAAATTAGTACAATATACATATACTGAGAGAGAAAAAGTTTAGCAAGTTCGGAAATATTTCACTTGTTTATTGAAACTATACCAATTTGACATAAACCAAGCACATAATTGAATAAAGCATTTAGTTTTCAATTAGTTTGTAACAATAAATTGTCAAAACCCTGTTGCCTTAGCTCACTGTACAGCCTGAAAGACGTTAGGGGTAAGGCATCAAAATTCACAAGGAGTTCAGTATCTAGTGTGACCCCCGTTACAAGCTAATACTGCTAAACACCGACGTCTCATGCTACAAATTAGCTTTCTGATAACACGTAGAGGAATTCTGGCCCACTCAACTAGCAGAGCACGTTCAAGGTCTCGCACGTCGTCGACGTCATGATTCTCTCTTACACGACGACCTAAATGGTCCCATAGGTGTTCAATCGGTGAGAGATCAGGCGATCTTGCAGGTCAGGGGAGAAGTTGCACGTTGTTTCGACGAAGGAAACCCTGTGTGTGACGCGCGGTATGCGGGCGGGCATTATCTTGCTGGAAAATCCCCACGTTATGTTGCTGCATAAATGGCAATGCAACAGGTTCGAGAATTTCATCACAGTATCTTTGTGCATTAAGGTTGCCAGGCACAGTAACGAGTTCAGTCTTACCATCATGGTAAATCCCAGCCCAAACCATTACACTGCCACCTCCGTATCTATCTCGTTGGACAACGTTGTCTGCGTGGAGCCTCTCACCTCGTCTACGCCACACTCAAATCCTGCCATCCGCGAAGGATACATTAAACCGCGATTCGTCGGTAAATAACACATTGTTCCATTGTCTGCGTGTCCATGGACGATGCCCCCGAACCCATTGGAGCCGTTCCTGACGATGCCTATGCGTCAACGGAATCCCGACGTAAGGCCGACACGCCTTTAGCCTTGCCGCGCGAAGCCTATTTCTCACAGTTCTGAGGCACACCCTAGTCCCAGTAGTATTCATGAGATCTCGGGCTATCTTCCCACTGGACATAAACCGGTTACGTCGAGAAAGCGTCGTGCTGGACGGTCTTTGCGTGGCGTTGTTTTCCGTGGTCTGCCTGATCTGGGTCTGTCGTTGACTCGTCCTGTTTCCCTCAGACGGTTTCTAAGGCGACTTATTGTAGACTCATGGCGATTGAAATGCCGAGCAACAGCTCTTGCCGTCATACCAGCGTGGAGCATACCTACAGCTCTTTGACGTTCTTCTAACGTCATTCCTTGGCGACGCCCCATTGGAATTTCTTCGAGTTTTAAACTGGTTATTTTGTTTGTGGTAACAGCTCAAAACAATGAGGTACATTACTCGACTCTACACGCTACCGAAATTGCCGTGCTTACGTTGCACGTGATTTTCGAGTTTCTTACGCTTCGCTGATTAAATACACGGTTTTCGAACAAACACAATAGATGTGTAAAGAGCATCGATAAGTACATCATTTACATATAAAAACGTCTTCATTCGAAAGCTCAAAAAGAAAAAATAATAGGTGTGAAAAAATTGCTAAACTTTTTTCTTTCAGTATATATTGAAACTGTTGATTTGGTGCCGTGATGTAAAACGGGATCACATTGTAACATCAAATATTTTTTCCGGGTGATATCTGATAAAATTCACGGCACTTACACATTCGTGTTTGTATTATTATTATATTTACCTCTATGTATCATTCTGAATTACAATATAGAACTCTTTCTACGCACATTCTGCTCATGAAATAAGTCTGCTCAGGTAAAAAATCATAACATCTTTAAAGTTGTGAATTGCTAGACTCACATTCTGTACATGACTAAACTACTGAAAAGTTAACAAACAAACCAAACAAGGTTGAAAATAGTCATCAGCCCATTATATTATGTTGATGGACTTGGTAAAGTGAATGGGTTTTTTTTTGTAGTAACATGTGGGTTTTTTTAAAAAAAGTAGTTTGGTGATTACCGAACTAGATTAAATCTTAATTTATATTTTGTATGGATTCATTGTTTTAAATTAAACTTTTCATCAATAGTTCTTATTCACTAGACTTTCACTTCTACCTTGAAGAACCATAGTTGTAATGTGTATAAAAATATTAGAATCACATTGTGATGTATGATGAAGTCAAGCTCATACTAACCATTAGACCAAGGTAGGATTTCATTTGTTTGTCAAATGAACATCATGATACAAAAACAAACCCATTGGTGTTAACAGAATTCCGCAAGTAATGTAATCATAAAATTTTAAGTGACATCATACTCCTCGATTATGTATATATCCTGAAGACGGGTTCAAATCATGTCATACTTACTCTAACATCAGTTATATAACATAAGTATGGATCCATACTTAGGAAAATTTGATCACAAATTATAATGGCTCCCATCTGACATTGATACCTCTTATGTGCATTTACTACTCATGCAAACAGAATGAAAGTAATAGTGATCACATGCGAAAGATCAGGTAGATGTAGATCAAAATATCATATATCATCGGTCTTGTGGAAGGGTAGCTACGAAGCAGAGCTCTGATTATAGACAAAGGTCAAGAACTATGTTGCATAAACAGGCCTCTATAAAATGAAGTTTACTTCTGTTTACATGGCATTATACTAAATATAAACATAAGTTTACATAGTATAATTAAAATTTCAACATTGTTGTATTGTTCATTTTTTCTCAACTGTCAAAACATGAATAATTTCACGGTGACCTTATGCTGTTTGTCTTACACTCATGATATTGAGATAATGAGTAATCATCCAACATGAAATTATTCAAACTTTGACAGTTGAGAAAATATGGACAATAATGATGGTTATAAAGAAAAAATACATAAAACAAGAATGGTGTGTGCTAAGAAATATTTTATTTACATGTGTAATTTTAACATTTACTTGGCAATGAAAACATTACAAAATGATAAATACACTGTAGTCCAAAAGTTACTTTATACATTAAATTTCAATGTTTTCAAATACATTTTAATATACTTTACATGTAGTTATTAGTTTCACAACTATTATACTGTTGAAAATGAACCATCAATTATGTTTTTAAGAATTGTAAATGTAGAACAAAAGCACAAAATAAAATGTGTCTGCTATAATTTTTCAAGAAAACAAATAAGAGAAAATATCAAAATATTACATATACTTTGTATAATGAAACCTTTGGACCCCAGTTAGGTTATCAAGAATGACAATAGAGTGACTCAGTTGCAAAACTTAAAAGAACACAATAAGTCATGAAAAATGCTTCAAGTGAAGTTAAATATTAGAAATTGCTCAAAATAAAATAAAACATGCAAAATCACATCAAGTCAGAATAAACATACTAGAAAAAAAATTAAGGCAATTTTACACAAAAGAAACACAACAAGTTAAGAACCCCAGCAAATGAGCTATAACACTAGAAACACATTGAATGAGCTGAAACACACTAGAAACACATAAATTGAGCTGAAACACATTTGAAACACATAAAAAGAGCTGAAACACACTTGAAACACATTGAGTGAGCTGAAACACATTTGAAACACATTGAGTGAGCTGAAACACAATAAGAATACATAAAGTGAGCTGAAACACACTTGAAACACATAAAGTGAGCTGAAACACACTTGAAACACATTGAGTGAGCTGAAACACAATATTAACACATAAAGTGAACTGAAACACACTTGAAACACATAAAGTGAGCTGAAACACACAACAAACACATAAAATGAGATGAAACACACTATAAACACATGCAAGGCAATGAAACACAATACAATTACAATAAGTGAGCTGAAACACACTAGTAACACTTGGAGTGAGCTAAAACACACTGGAAACTTAGGAAGTTAGCTAAAAACACTTCAAACACATTAAGTAAGCTAAAACACACTATAAACAAATTAAGAGAACTGAAACACATTAGCAACACATTGTGTGAACTTGAACACACAAGAAACACATTGAATCTGAAACACGCATTAAGAGAGCTCAATTACACAAGAGTGAGCTGAAACATACTAGAATCATATTGAGTGAGCTGAAACACAAAAGAAACACATTGTGTGACCTTGAACACACAAGAAACACATCGAATCTGAAGAGAGCTCAATTACACAAGACACACATTTTAGAGGATGAAACATACTAGACACACACCAAGTGAGCTGAAACACTCTAAAAACACATTGAGTGAACTGAAACACTTACGAAAAGAATCAAGTAATCTGAACACACACAAAAATGAAATCAACAGAGCTGAGACACTAGAAAAATCATAAGGACTTAATACATTTTAAATGCATTAAGTGAAGGTAAATGCACAAAAAACTTATCAACTCAGAGGAAACACAATAGAAACACATCAAGTAAGCTGAAACAAACTAGAAGTGAAAAGAATAAGATGAACACACACAAAATGAAATCAAAAGAGCTTATACAAACTGAAATGCACTATTAATTAATCAAAACAGCTAACACACTCAAAATTAATTACATGAGCTTAAACACACTAGAAATAAACTATGAAAAATGTAGCACACAAGAACTATATGTATATATATAAATTAGCTGACAAAAACAAACTAGAAATATACCAAATGATATTAAACACACTAGGACTTATACAAATGAGCTTAAATACACTTGGAGCCAAGTGAGCTATACACACTGGATATGACTGAAGTAGTTTGAGACAATTATTATGATACAAATAAAAATATATCACTCATTCTCATAATTTCAACATCTTACAGCATTTTAATGCAGTCAAATTTGGACAAAGAGAAATTAAACTAACTCTAATAGATCTTGAGTGTGTGTTAAACTTGACTAAAAAGTTAAACAATCTATACATTCACTAAATCATGATTGTAACTTGTTAAGTTCATAAACAATCTTCCATAATAATGGTTAATAGTTCATGGATATTTTCCATGTAACTGATCATTTGTGCACTTCATTCTGTTAGTGCTCAAATAATTTTACACTATGTTAACACTAAGAACAGTTAGTGACATTTTTAGAGTTTACTCTCAGTACATAAAATGGCTTGAATACTATAGTAGATTCTGTTGATTAAACACTTTCCAACAATTACTGGACATCTGAGGTTGACAGTACTGTACATCATTTTGCCATTGATGAATCAAAGCGGATGTTTTCTAAGTACATTTATCTGGTATTTTAAATAATTTGAATTCTTCCTCTTCAATCTGAAAACATAAAACAAAAATTAACTTTACCAAACAAATCTAAAATAAAAAAGTATACTTAGAACTCTACTCTTCATTACATCAGTTTTAAACAACAAATTTGTGGCAACATGTAATTGTGTTATAGTATTTAAGTTTGATGCTAAATTGCACTTTCACCACCTAAATAATTCTATCCACACCTGTGTAAAGCAAATCAAATGCTGTTAAATCTATATCTGAAGGTAATTAACAGTTATCCTGACAGGATTTGACCCTGGACCCCTAATCCCAATGAGAGTATTCCACCACTAGACCATAAATCCTAACTGGTCAGACTAAAGCACAGGCTTATGTTCAACTACTAGGTGGGACCTACATAGAGATTGGTCTTGAATTGAATACTTTCTACTATCATACTAGAATCTACCTCTGTATAAAAACCAAGGTTGATAGCGCAGTTGGTAGCGCGCTGGGATTTGGATACTGTCCGAGGGGTGTGGGTTGGAATCCCAACCGGGGAGGTTATACCCTTCCATGAAAATTTGACAATAATTTCGATTGTCCTCCATTGATTAGATACTATGGAGAAGTTTCCGGCCTTGTGGAAGGGTAGGTGAGCAATGGTTATAGACAAGGGTCCAGCAAAGCTAGGTTAGGTGAACTGGATGCCGTAAAATGACCTAACATTGTGTTGACAAGGCATTAAGTCCAATAAATAAAAAAAGTACCTCTGTATCAAGCAGCCAGACCTGAGGATTTATGCTTGGTACTGAATAATAATGTGTTAAGAAATCTAAAACTCTCCTCTATTTCTAACAACCTCTATTTTAGAGAAAAATTAGGGAACAACATAATGTTTCTATGATGTTGCAGGTAGACAAGGGAGTAATAACAAGAAAAGTAAAACATTGGGAAACAAACCCAATATATTAAATAATATGTAAGTTTAATGAAACATACTAGCATGATGTTGTTCATCCAAGATAAGTGTAGATTATTTACAAGTAATACAGATGCGTCCATAACTGAACATTTTCACTTCAGCTTAATTAATCCACTGTTTTATTTTGATTGTCCTGAAATAGAAAATAAAACTTATATTAATTCACTAAAATCTATCAGTTAAATAGCTCAGGGACTACTCCATATAATCCATATTTATATAAAACCCACATTATTGAAATAAGCATTTTTCATAGCAAAATATATCAAATGAACTTTATCAAACAAATACTGTACCAAGGAAAGTTCATCGCATTCTACTTTTTTATTATTATCTATTTAAGCTTGATTGTTAAACAAGTTTTTACAACCTAGATTAATCACATTTGAGTCCACATCCTAGTTTCCTTGTACTGAGCTAGTAAGATAAAGTTCGCTCTAGGAAACAGCCAAATAGGTTTTGAATCTGATTCAAAATTCAATCTAACAGGGACTATCCACAAGTCAAATGTTGTAACCACTTGGCCATGCTTGTTGCATTATATACATTTATAATGTAACTTATTCAAATCAGAAGGATATATAATCTAACTTCATGTGTACTAGCCTCACTAATGAATAATGGAGAGTATACATGCTGTTCCAAAAAAGACATATGAGTACAAATCTAAAAAAATCAACTTTGATAATAATGATACCTTGCTTTTATCTTCAAATTTACAAAATTTAAAGCTTTGTATCCATTGAGACCATGCACCACATCTATGTTACTTAGTCTATCATTGGTATTACTTTACATGTACAGTATATAATTTGTCTGAAAAGAAACAAAACACTTTTTGTGCATAAAATATAATAAAGATATAAATATTAAGACTTTATATTTGAAGAGAGTTTGTTCATGGTTATATAGAGACAGTACTTAATGAGTCTTAATGTGTATTACTGAATTTACTGTATAGTAAGGTATGGGGAAGCAAAGTACATATTATAACTTGCCACAGGGCTAATACATGCAGCCTGTAAGGTAAGAATGCTCAAATTACTAAGGCAATTGATCTTTTCAATATCATAGACCATAAAATATTATGGGAAAGAATGCAGACGACAGAATTAAGCTGTCCTACATGTAACTTCTAAGTTTAGAAAATGTTTTCCATCAGTTCACAAGTTTTAACAACTGATATCAACATACTTAACTTACAGAAAGCTTAATTGATGGGTCACAATGATACAAGAACCACACATTGCCTTCAAGGCTGATTTTTATCGAAGCAATAGAAATATGTTCAAACTATGGTTCATGTTATTATCTGTCAAAGTAGAAAGTAATTTTGATTTTTAGAGTTACCCCCCTTAAGCTGTAAGGAACAGAGTAAAGTCCGTGCGACCGTAACATACCGGGAACAGCTTTTTTCGAATTTTCTATTTTTCCTTGAATGGTTCAATGTTAAGGACCATCTCCTTCCTTCTTAGAAACAACGTATACAAACAATGGCAACAGATAGACTCAATAAGATAAAATAATAAATTCCATTAGACTTCATGATAATTTTTATCCGATTTTTTGTGTCCGAAATATGCACCCAATATGAGGGTTAGTATGTTCTCATTTTCGTGTGCGTTTTGAATATCAAAAAGTAGACATTCATTTTTTCCACAAATAAAACGCATTAAATAAACACTGAAAGCTATTTATAATTTAAAAAAAAAACATAAATTACCTTATCAAGCAGTCGATTCAAAACCAGGTCACCAGGTCGTAGCAGAGTCTTGGAGACATTATCGAACACTCTTCCATTTCAGTTACACTTTTTTGGCTCAAATCGCTTGCACATTTACTTTTTGTATCAATCATGTTGTTACATAACCTACATTCTCACTTTCGCCAATAAATCACAACATTATCATAGCCGTATACGTCGGCTGCATTCATTAATCCAATATGGCGACTTTTTGAGTTTTGCTCGGCACAGATCGGCCAACTCCGTTGTTCGCACATGCGCACAACATGTCTTTTATATACCATATTTGGAATGACCAGATTTTGCCATCCTTCTAGTGGATTATCGCCGACGTCGCCGAAATCGGTTAGAAAAATTTGTGCGATGATTAATCGATTACGATTTCTCTGGACAGCGACGTCGCGAAAAACTAGCCCGTACCCAAGGGAGATAATTTATTTTCGTGTGCGCGCTATAATGGCGGATTCGGCAGAAAATGTGTTCAAGAACAACTTTTCTTTGACTTAACCCACGTGCTCGACGCCCAAGACGAGTGAAATCGTCGATGGGCGAGCGAAAACCACAGTCAGTAGCCCGATCGGGCGAGTCCTGTTTTCGTATCCGAATCATGTTTGTATCCGAAAAAGATGTACTCGAACGCACTTTTACGTTAACTTGTATAACTTTTATCTGAGAGTTTTGCGTAATCACTATTTTACAAATTTATGGTTTCGTTTTGCAATCAAATTAAGGTGATTGTTGACAAACAAACTTTTTTGTCTTACCGCTTCTAAATGACAAAGCTTAATTTTGGTCAAGGTCATTGCATTAACGAATTTCTCACGGACCGCGATTTTACCATTTCAACAAAAACTAGCTGCCATAAAGCATAGAGATTGAAAACTGTTCATTTCATGATGATTTCTTAATAATGATGTTATGGTTGAGAACATACAACAGTAATTTGAAGTATTAAAAACGTCATAGTAAATGTAAAACATTCGTCCCCAATGATTTTCGTACACGGCACGTTATGGATTTTTTTTCAAATATTTTTTTTTCATTGTGGGAAAATAGGCCTATTTAAACGAATTTATAAACATTGTTTAGTAAAAATATGTTATTTGATTAAATTGATCAGAACCTGAAATACTAGTATTCTCCTCATTTGTGAATTATGTAATGCCCTATTAGTTGATTTCATTGTATCATAAGTTGCTGATTACTTTGAACAGTGAACACAATTGCATAAAGCTATAGTAGATAATGTGGCTAAAATTTTGAATGACATTTCCCAGAAATATGGAAAAAAAAACAGATTAAATATATTGTTTGATGCCTTAGATGTACAAAAATAAGATACAAAGGACATTTCTCTTTTCAAAAATCGAGCTAGTGAGAATTGCTACC
Organism: Mactra quadrangularis; assembly: GCA_025267735.1. Taxonomy (NCBI): domain Eukaryota; kingdom Metazoa; phylum Mollusca; class Bivalvia; order Venerida; family Mactridae; genus Mactra; species Mactra quadrangularis. The sequence continues at coordinate 5,094,488 of CM046311.1, read as the reverse complement.
TGGTGGCCTAACCGGGCTAGTGCTGTAAAGCAACTAAAGCAAAGATTGCATGATGATATCCTTCTGGGACAATCCATTGACACAAATAAACTTAAAGACATGTAAAATACAGTTTATTTTGTTAGTTTTTTCACTCAAATGAGTGAACTGGTGCCATAATGTTTACATAAAGCTAAGAAGCAAGGCAATTAAATATTAAATAATGATAGACAATATCAAATCATTGAAGTAGATGTATATTTTGCATGGTTATGTAAGACAATGACCAGAGTTTAGCTATATAGATTTTGGCATCCAACCGATTATAATCGGAAAGTCAGTCGGTTGCGCCCAACCGATTTCTCCGATTAATCGATTGCGGATTTTCCAACCGATTGCCATCACTAATATTTAATATAATACTCATGTATATGTAATGTACATATATGATTATTCGTATTGTAATGATAAATACTATGTTATTGTTTTAATACATATTGCTACAATCTCATGACCAATAGTTCATTTATAATGTCTCATATGCATATTTCTTTTTGTTACTTTTGTGTATATTGTCATAATATTTATATTTTTGTAATACCATGTTACCATATATTATATTGACTGTGTGTATTTTGGGCCGGTGGCCATATAGTACAATAAACTGATTTGTGTTGTACATAGCAAGTATTTAAATCAGTCGGGTCAATGTATGCGCCACTGGCAGTTGAATAAAATTTAACAAAATCTACTATTCAAACTACGTTGCACGAATTAATATGCTTTAATTTTAGTACATACAATAATTTCAATAAATTGCGATAAATAATTCCCCCACAAACTTTCGGATTCATGGGATTGGACTGTATCACTGACGTATTGAGGTTAAAAAAATCAAAATATAAAACCTATAATGTTCACACAAGGAAAAGAAATTTTGTACTAACCAGTCTAAAAAAATCGCAGAAAAAAATGAATAGTTTGACTGAAATGGTGAAATAGGTTTACAGTTTAACGCACTAAAAATTACCATAGGCGGATCCAGGATTTCTTAATACGGGGGGATTTTAGTTAGAGGGTGCGTAAAATGAACAGGCAGAATGGGGATCCAGGGGGCCGTAAGGGCCCCAAATGTGTCAAACCCCTGACCAAGGGTCCAGGTGACCGGTGGCTCCCGAAATTCCTGAATTTTGGTTATTTCATAGGGATTCAGGCACATTTCGAGAGCCTCAACTATCCTTTCCCAGCTTAAACAATATAAAGCATCTATGTATAATATTATATAATTTTCTAACAGCCGTACGTTGGATCATGTTAAAATCTCACAATGAAAAGGATTGTTTTAACTTGTATTTTAGGTCATTGTGTTTCTGTACTTCCAGTCTCGTAACTTATTGCGAAAAAATTTTAACATTCAAGTATAAGTATATTTCCCGTTTAATATCGTATTTCATGATAGAAAAACCTTTGCTTGGGCAATTTTAGGAGGGGCGTACGCCGGGTCCGCCTCTCCCTCCGCCTATGATTACAACAGTAACTCATTATTCCAAACAGCAAGTCTATCAAGAAAAAAAATCTTAAAAGCCACTTGAAGAATGGAGCAATTTACTGTTCAAAATACTAGTGTATATATACATTCGTATATATACTTGTTTTATCGTTTATCATCCAGCAGTGATAGCCGTGATCGTATAGTGGTTAGTACTTCGCGTTGTGGCCGCGACAACCCAGGTTCGAATCCTGGTCACGGCAGAGTCTGTGACAGTCGCTGTCTCGGCACAGCTGGAGTTTTTTTATTATTTGCATTTTAATTATAGTGGTAAATAAATAAAGAAAGTTTCATTTTTATTAAGTTCAGTCAACGAAATAAAAAATATGAAAGTAGTTGTCCGAACGAATGTCATTTTAGCAGCAAGCACGTGCACTACTACTTTGATAGTAGTTATTTGGTTGCTCGAAAGAAGCATACGTGTACTCAAAAGTATACACTAGGGCGTGCGTCTCGGTACGTTTAAGGCATTTTCAAAAGTTGCTATTTTTCAGTTTCTGTAATAGTGTAAAAAACAGTTCTTCATATTTTAAGACAACTTGACCTATAGATTGCAAGAAATATACTATAAAAGTCACAAAAATGCACTAAAAGTGTCTATACCGAGACAGACCGGGTAGATTTTACTACTTGAATCACTATCATTTGTAGTTGTAAGTCAATTTGGACTAAAAAAGTTGACATTTAAGTTAAAATCTGGGAATGAGTACAGTTAATTTGCTCATATATTATGATTTGAGATAATTACGGTTTGTTATGTTCCTGTTCAGTTTAGTAACATAGGTATTAAGCCATGTTACATATTTTATTTCAAAATCAACTAACAAGTGTACTAATTCATTATTTAACAGATACTGACCCAACATGTGTCGACGTAGACAGTGATTGTGCAGAATATGGATTTGATTATATTTGTCATGGCGATTTAATACCATGGTCGAAAATACATTGTCGTAAATTCTGTAACTTGTGTGGAGGTAAATCTTTAGAGTTTTGATTTTAGTCATTTGTTCAATTTTGCCATTTTCTGACTTCTTTATGTGTTTATGGATTACCTATCTTTTATCGTGGTGCACGTGTGAGAATGCTACTACAGATCAAAATAGTTTTAGTACATTTTTTCTCAGAACGTACATATTAACACAAAGTATCTAATAAAACTTTCCTGAATTAATCAAGTCAATTATGTGCAATAATGTCACTATTTGTATAAATGTTTGAGCAAAAAACAGGAGAAATAATCAATGCATAACCCTAAGAACTCTATGTGATGATCAAATTAACAACATTAACAAACCCAACAAACCTGTAAAACTCGTGGCACAATTTACAGGTTGTTTACTTATACTACCAGTTCAAGTTTTTTTATTATGTTTTATTTTTCAGGCGACAAAAATTCCTTCATTGCAACAACAAAAGGAACAAGTATAGCTCAAAGTAAGCTTTGTTTTTCGTTTCGAAACAGTTTTGACATAACAGTTTTGTATAGTGTAGAAGGTACTAGTTCACAGAATTGTTTTTTTCTGTAATTTCAAAGTATCATTCAGTGTCTGTAATAGTGTCAACACATTTGTTCTTAATATTTTAAGACAAACAGATCTATAGGCTGCATTAAATTTACAATACAAGTCACAAAAATGCACCAAAATTGTCTATACCGTTACATATGGGGTAGATTTTACTACAATTGTACATGAAACACTCTCATTTGTAGTTATATGTCAATTTGCACTAAAATTGTCAATACCAAACACTACTTTCCTGTTCCAAAACTGTTCCCATACAATGTTGGTAGTCTTAGAAAAAGTTAATATTTAAGTTGAAATCTGTGAATGAGTACCTTTAAATGTTCATAAACTCTTCTGTCGAAGCTGTATAAAAATGAATAACTTCAATTTTCCTGATTTCCTTGTACTTATGCTGGTTTTCATGTTATATTTCTCAATTCTGTTTTCAGACAAGAATTCAAACATTGCAACAACAACAGTAACAAGTATTGGAACAAGTAAGCCTTTTTTCTCTTTTCGAATTTTTGTTGACTATAAAAATAGGATACTGTTGAGAGGTTCTTTGATGCTTGTTAAACCATTCGACTTAGATTCAAATGCACAAATGCTTACAATATGATTTTCATTTTCATAATGTTTTCTTGAAATTTGCACCAATTTATTAAGTAGTATAAGTGTTAAAACATGCCATTTGTATTTAAGAAGGCTACTTGTAATAACATTGTATTTCCTTACTATTTAACAGATACTAACTCAACATGTGTCGACGTAGACAGTGATTGTGCTGAGTATGGATTTGATTATATTTGTCATGGTAATTTGATACCATGGTCGAAAATACATTGTCGTAAATTCTGTAACTTGTGTGGAGGTAAAAATCAGAGTTTTGATTCTTGTCATTTGTTCATTTACTTTAGTATTTAACTTGCAACTCTTAAATTCATAACTTATGCTTATGAATAGCCTTGTCATTTCGGTTGTTACGTATATGCAATCACGCTACTTCGGATCCCAATAGGCTTGATCGAACCGTGATATTTCCTAGTACATGTATATGTAATCACCAATTTAAACGTGTCATAATTTTAGGAAAGCTATAAAGCCTAAAATTTGTGTATTTGTTCTATGTTAATACAAAAATATTTGATCGCACTCTGGATGCTGCGTATTACCAAATAAAAAATGACTTTTAACCTCTTTGGGTGGATAGGACTTACCACTAAGTGACGAAAATACTTATGATGGACCTTGTAGCTTAACATGAGAGAAGAGCACTTTTTGTACCAATTTAATTGGTCATGCCATATATTTTTGGACATTAGTTCAAGTATTGCAACAACAAAAGTATCAAGTAGTGGAGCAAGTACGCTTTGTTTCGTTTTTACTTTGTTTTGAACGTAAACAGAAAACACGTGAAGAGATTGCTGAAATGTTTGCTAAATATTTCGACTAAACTTAACATGCGTGACTACTAAAACATGATTTACTTGGATTTTATTCGTATGTCAAAGCGACATGCGTATACAAGACACATCGATCAAATTTTACTGTAACATTTGTATTGAACATAATATTTTAATTCAAGATGTAAATTTACAATAATATATCCACTAACTATTAAACAGATACTGACGCAGCATGTGTTGATGTCGACAATGATTGTACAGAATATGGATTTGATTATATTTGTCGTGGTGATTTGATACCATGGTCGAAAATACATTGTCGTAAATTCTGTAACTTGTGTGAAGGTAAAACGATGCATTTCTATTGTTAAAAGTTTATTTTTTTGAATTTGCTAGCATGAAGCTCGTGAATTCAGAACATCTTTCTGTGTTGCATTTTTATGTTTGGTCTGCATGTTCAAGCATCCTACATTGAACCTATTTGGGTATGCGCGTGATTTGTTTTTTTGTTATATTCACAAATGTTAAAAGTGTTTAGTCACAGTTTTCCTGATGTTATAAAGCGTTAATTTATGTACATGTATAATTATTTTACTGTTTATACAACGTGTGAGCATATAAACACACGAAAATTGTCTTTACATTTTTTTTCAGACAGCAGTTCAAGTATTGCAACAACAACAGTTACTAGTTCAGGAACAAGTGAGCCTTTTTTGTATCAGAATTTTGTTTAAGTAAAATAATGATATATGTTTACGGTAGAGGTTGCTTAAGTGTTTGATTAATCATTTGACGTAGCTAGAACTTGATAGCTGCTAATCACATACACATACATGTATTTCTATATTTTTTTTGTTCTTTGCACCGACTTGCGAATACAGATCAATACAAACAAAATAAACTTCAACATAGGTAATAAACAACATATTACATGTATTTTTTATTAAGAAGTCAACTAACAGTTGTATCTACTGTAAATATTTTACAAAAGCTGACGCATCATGTTAAGACGAAGACGTTGTTTGTGTAGAATATAGATTTGATTATATTTGTCATGGTAATTTAATACCATGGTTACGAATACATTGTCGAAACTTCTGTTTCTTGTGTGCAGTTACAACCTTAGAGCTTTGATTCTTTTCATGTGTTCAATAATTGTTATTAATGCTCAAGCAACTTTTGAATTCAAATATATGTTTATGAATTGCCAGTTTTAAAAATCGTAGCAATTATTAAACCAGTACGATTTTCATGATTTTTTTACAGACGACAGGAATTCAAGCGTTGTAGCAACAACAGATTCAAATGTTGGATCACGTAAGTTTTGTTTTTGTTTCGATATTACTTTGACTGGGAAAAGAATTTAAAAATGTTAAGATGTTGCTTAGTGTTTGTTACATATGTGGCCGTAACTTAATATGCTTGACTGCTAGTAACATGATTTTCTTGAATTTATTTTCAAGGTTAACACCTTACTATGTATGCAAGACAAACAGATCAAATTTAACTTTAAAATTGGTTATTAAACATGTCATTTTATTTAAGAAATCAACTAACAATAATATACATTAACTATTAAACAGATACTGACTCAACATGTGTCGACGTAGACAGTGATTGTGTAGAGTATGGATTTAATTATATATGTCGTGGTGATTTGATACCATGGTCGAAAATACATTGTCGTAAATTCTGTAACTTGTGTGAAGGTAAAACCTTGAGTTTTCATTCCTTATATATGTTTCTTGAAAGATGCCATTTGCGACACTTTAACTCAGAGGTTGATCATTAATTGCATTTTCATTGAACTCGTGGTGCTTGTGCAGGCATGCTACATAGAATGTGTGTGCCTTGATATTTCAAATAGGGCTCATTTGTCTAAATGAATTTAATAGTAGCTTCTAAACGACATAAATTTATTGTTTATTTTACAGGATGTATAGCATTGTTTGAAAATATTGATAAACAAAGGTTATCAATGTATTTTCTGTTTCTTAAACTGTAAAGTACATGTATAAAAAGTTGATTGATCATCTTATGTTGCTTTACAGGCATAATTTCTAGTTGCTAGATTTCTAGTATGTATTTTCTAATTTCACACTGACTTGCGTATGGAATAAAAACTGATCGTATTTAACGGTATATTTTTTATTCAAACATATTAATGTCTTCATTTAACACGAATTCTAACAAATATACCCACTACCTATTAAACAGGTACTGACGCAGCATGTGTCGACGTAGACAATGATTGTGTAGATTATGGATTTGATTATATTTGTCATGGTGATTTGATACCATGGTCGAAAATAAATTGTCGTAAATTCTGTAACTTATGTGGAGGTGACGATTTTAGCATATTTACTTTAATTGATAAGTTCAATTTCTTTACATGCATCTTTCAATTTAACCTTTTCCCTATTTCCATTTCGGTTTAGAGTCATATGTACACCGCCGCGATTCTGGCGGCGTTTTTCTTTTGGCGGTTTCTTGCCAACCAGCTATGTTCTAAGTTATAACTTCTGTATATATTTATCCATGTGTTATTGTATGTTTATGGCATTTGAATAAATGCCCCTTATCAATCAATCAATCAATCAATCAATCAATAATGTGTTTGCATTATAACTTATCCCATACTAGTTCATCCTAGTCAGTGTTTTCTGTTTCAAATTTTGGACAATACATAAAAATGACACATAATGAAGTATACATTGTTTTTTTTCTAGTTAATGAAAGCACAAAATCTCTATTTGATATTGGTATGCGTATGTTTTGTTTTTATTGTTTTTGATATGATGACGAGTTTTAATGCATCGGTTACTAGTAAAGTTTAATCATTATGTTTTCCAGATAATACTTCTAGTGTTGCAACCACCACAGCTACAAGTGTAGGAGCAAGTAAGACTTTTATGTCTCTAAAATTATGTCCACAAAAAATATTGTTTTTATTTTCATTGATCTAAAGTGCCCTAGCAGTTAATAATTGGCGTTTTCAGAAATTTGCATAAGCGCTTATTAACAAAACCAAGCCAGTCCTATTCAAAATACTTCATGCGGATTACTTTGGCGATGTTATAAGCGCAGTCGGAGAGGAAGCACACCCTCAGCGTGATATGGTGTTTCTACAAAAGCTTATAACTGACTATTAATCTGTTATCATCAATTGACGCTGTGGATCGCACACACACTCCCGTAAAGCCACAAAGTCATGGAAAACACTTTTTAAGTTATTTGTAGATTTTACACGATTGTAGCGCCATGATATATTTTTTGATTTCTTAGGCATCGTTCAATTAGTACTAATAGTATTTTGATTTTATAAAGTGACTTGGTCCTTCTCCAATCACTTACATACATTTATACCTGAATTTACGTACACAGGTCAACCGATTTATGAGATAATCTATTTCATGATTTGATTTTTGTTGTTTGTATGATCATCATTTGTGTACTAGTAGAAAATTCTAGTTGTCTACTAACTGATTGAATTGGTAATAACATGTCGCACATGTGTAATAATAATTTGTTATTTCATTTAATAAAGTGACACGTACCATGCTGAAAAGAAAGTTGTTTATTTTACCTTTGTTCGATTTGTACATTTACAGTCCTAAAAACTCTCATTTTTAGATGAAAGTTCAAGTGTTGAAACAACAACTTCCTTAGGAAATGTGACAAGTAAGACATTTACTTTTACCATTAATCTGTAATTAAACTGTTGCTATCCAATAGAACTTCTATGAATCTATTTTGCAGCTGTTTTTAAACATGTTAGTATTTTGCACCATAATACCCATACTATATTAGAAGAATTAAATATATTTGAATTGTCACTATATGTACACCATCTAAACTAAATAACACAATAAAGAAACTAAAAAAACTAAAATGCAACACAATGGTTTTATATCATCAAAGTCATTTTTATTGTCTCGTTTTTGAATACGCAAATGTGTTGTAAGTATGAAAAGTGTTATAAAATGCTATATGATTTGTATTAAGCTGCCAAGTACATTTGCTATTTACAGCAACACTGTTAATAGACGTGTCATCTTTTATACTAGAGACTAATTAAAAATTGTATCTTCTACTTCCTACACAGGTACTGACGCAGCTTGTGTCGACGTAGACAGTGATTGTGTAGAATACGGATATGATTATATTTGTCATGGTCATTTAATAGGATGGTCACATATACATTGTCGTAAATTCTGTAACTTATGTCCAGGTGATTATACTTGTTCTTGTGTTTTTGTTTGTTAAAATTGAAAAATTTATGTTTTTTTTTTGTTTTCTTAAATGTCAAATTATATTCTGTATCTGATTACATAGACCAATGTTACTTTGATGTCCTTACTTCATACCCCTTTTTAGATTGAGCATTGCATTACCAGTAAATGCAATATGAAACTTACTGGAAAAGGGAGCGGAACTGTTTAATTCAGACATTTATCTACAATGTATATCAAAATAAGACTCATTCACGATTATTGATTTCATTTTAATCTAATATTTAAATTCATTTCAGGCCAAAGTGCAAGCACCACTTTAACTACAAGTAAGGTTTCTTTTCTGTTTTTATGATTACTTTTCCATTAAAAATTCGATGCAATATGTTTTTCTTAACATGAATATTTTGCAATGAAAATTGATTTATGAATATGACACTGAAGCAGTCCAAATAAAAGCAATTAAATGGATTTGATAATATAGGTCGTGGTGATTAAATACCATGGTTGAAAATACATTGTCGTAAATTCTGTAACTTAATTGAAGGTATAACGTTTAATTTTGCTTTTGTTTTCATGTGTTGATTTATTTCAATTTATGTTCTATAATATATTTACAATTTATGCGACTATTGAATACAGAATGTGTTTATAAATAGCCATTTTGTTATTTTCGTGGCTTATGTGTAATCAATTTTCTCTTAACGACAAAATATTCTTTTACTAAAGTATGTGTAATAATATTTCAATTTTAATAAATGTTTAAACATATCATTAAACAAAAATACACTCTTGAACCTTTTAAACTGTGCCTATGTGATGAAATATCGTAACAAATTAACTCTATATATCATTAATATTCATAGCATATTATAATGATTGTGGAGTAATTGTTAGTTTCAATTGTTTATACTTTTTCCAGACGACAAGACATCTAGCGTTGCAACAACAACAACAACAACAAGTATTGGAACAAGTAAGTATTTTTGTGATTCGAAACTTGGATTGTGAAAACTAAAAAAATGATAAGAGTTTGCTTACGTGTTTGTTACATTATTCGACACAGCTAAAAATGCATCAATGTTATATGTATATTACAAGTATATTATATGTATTTATATGTATATATTTATATACATGTATAAAATCAAAACTATGTACTATGTACACGTTTATCAAATAAGATTCTGTTCTGATCTATTCTATTCTGTTAAAACCATGATTATCTATATTTATTTTCGTATTTCACACCTACCAGCTATACATGACAAACAAATCGTAGGTAACTGTAAAATTGACATTGAAATATGTTAATTTTATTCGAAAAATTAACTGACAATTATACATGTACACATGTAACTATTTCACAGATACTGACCCAACATGTGTCGACGTAGACAGTGATTGTGCAGAATATGGATTTGATTATATTTGTCATGGTGACATGATACCATGGTCGAAAATACATTGTCGTAAATTCTGTAACTTGTGTGAAGATAAAACCTTGAATTTTCATTCTTTATAGACGTTTCTTCAAGTAAACTTGCAAACATGAAACACTTGAACTCAGAAGTTGATGATTAATAATTGTTTTTATTGAACTCGTGGTGCTTGTGCAGTCATGCTACATAGAATGTGTGTGCCTTGTAATTTAAAATTGAGCACATATGCCTAAATAAATTTGACAGTAGCTTCTAAACGACATAAAATTATTGTTAAATAATTACATGGTTTTTAGCATTGTTTGAGCATATTGCCAATCAAAAGTTATCTGTTTATACTTTCTGTTTTTTAACAACGTAAAAACCTTAACTAATTAACAAACAAAACTATATGACTGAAACTCGTAGTACAAATTCAGTGTTGTCCCCCGTTTGTATCCATGTAATTATTTAAAAAAATAATTTTGTTTCAGACAACGGTTTAAGTGTTGCAACAACAACAGTTACAAGTAAGTCTCGTTATATTTTGAAACTTCTTAAACTGTAGATTACGTGTTAAAGTGTTGCTTGGATGTTTGATTAATCATGTAATGTTGCTTGACATGCATAATTACTAGTTGCTAGATTTCTAGTATGTATTTTCTAATTTCACACTGACTTGCGTATGGAATAAAAACTAATCGTATTAATGGTATATTTTGTATTTAAACATATTAATATGTCTTCATTTAACACGAATTCTGACAAATATATCCACTAATTATTTAACAGATACTGACCCAACATGTGTCGACGTAGACAATGATTGTGCAGAGTATGGATTTGATTATATTTGTCGTGGTGATTTGATACCATGGTCGAAAATACATTGTCGTAAATTCTGTAACTTATGTGGAGGTGACGATTTTAGCATATCTTCTTTGATTGATAAGTTCAATTTGTTTAAATGCATCTATTTTTTAACTTTATTCCCCATTTCCATTTTAGTTTAGAGTCATATGTACACCGCTGCGATTTGAAATGACATATAATAAGTAGAGAGTATCTTTTCTATTCAATTAAAGTACGAAATCTCGTATGCGTATGTTTTGTTTTTATGTATCAGTTTCTAGAAAAGTTTAATCATTATGTTTTCCAGATAATACTTCTAGTGTTGCAACCACCACAGCTACAAGTGTCGGAGCAAGTAAGACTTTTATGTCTCTAAAATTTTGTCCACAATTGTTTTATTTTCATTTATCTAAGTTGCCCTAGCAGTTTACAAATGGCGGTCTCAGCAATTTGCATAAGCGCTTATCAACAAAACCAAGCTACTCCAATTCAAAATACTTCATGCGGATTACTTTGGCGATATCATAAGCGCAGTCCGAGAGAAAGCACACTCTCAGTGTGATATAAGGCCGACTTGATCTGCCCGGTCGGCTCGAAGCGGCGTACGCCGATTCAGAAACGGCTACCGGCGATTCGCTTTATTTGCTCCGAGATTGAGCCGGGTCAACAACCGGCGCACGCCGAATGCGCCGGTTTCGTAAGAGCGGCTAGCGGCGAGCACGTGACGAATATGGCTAAAATAGATACAAGTGAAACCATTATTACAAAAATTTACTACGATTATGGACAAAATACTAATTGATGTGTTCAATTAAACTTTCTTGCGCGACATTTGTGTAAGAGTTATATTACAAGTACACATTTTACTCGCCAGACACGAATTTAAAATTTTAATTACTAATATGGATTTATGTACCACCCTGCTTGAAATACGACCGTCTGAAACAATAATAAGTTAGCCGGATCGCTTGATTCATATGTCACACCGGGCGAGCCGATCGGCTATCGGCTTACGCCGGTTCGTAAGCCGGCCGGGCAAATCAAGTCGGCCCATGGTGTTTCTACAAAAGTTTCTAGCTGACTATAAATCTGTTATCACTAATTGACGCTGCGGATCGCACAATTTAACACACACTCCCGTAAAAACCACAAAGTCATGAAAAACGAAATTTAAGTTATTCGAAGCTTTCACACGATTGCAGCGTTAAGATATTTTTTTTATTTCTAAGGCATCGTCCAATTAGTAAAAATAGTATTTTGATTTTATAAAATAACTTGGTCTTTCTTTAGTTAATAAGCCGCATTTATGCTTGAATTTATTTACGTACCCAGGGCAATCGAATTATGAGATAATCTATTTCATGATTTAATTTTCATTGTTTGTATGACCATCATTAGTAGAAAATTCTAGTTGTCTACTAACTGATTGAATTAGTTATAGCATGTCGCACATGCGTTATAATAATGTGTTATTTGATTTTATAAAGTGACACATACCATGATGAACAGAAAGTAGTTTATTTTACCTTTTCGTTTGATTTGTACATATGAATTGACATTTTTAAAACTCTAATTTTCAGATGCAAGTTTAAGTGTTGAAACAACAACTTCCTTAGGAAATGTGACAAGTAATATATTTACTTCTACCATTAATCATTTGACAAACTGTTGCTATCCAATAGTTATTCTATGCATCTATTTTGCAGCTATCTTAAAAAGTGATTTGCACCATAATACCCATACTGCCTTAGAATGGAACACAATGATTTTATTACTATTAAAGTCACTATAATCTTTTTTTCGTTTTCGAATACACAAAATTGCTATATGAAACAAAAATTCTTCAAATAGTAAATGATTTTTATTAATATGCAAGTACATTTGTAATTTACAATACAATGAGTATTAAATTTGTTTTCTTGTAAACATGAGACTAATTGAAAATTTCATCTTCTACTTTCTACACAGGTACTGACGCAGCATGTGTTGACGTAGACAGTGATTGTGCAGAATACGGGTATGATTATATTTGTCATGGTGATTTAATACGATGGTCACAAATACATTGTCGTAAATTCTGTAACTTATGTCCAGGTGATTTTTCTTCTTGTTGTGTTTTTGTTGGTTGAAATTGATTTTTTCTGTTTCAATTCTCTTCTTTAAATAATGTCAAATTATATTCTGTATCTGATTACATAGAACAATGCCACTTTTTTAGATAGAGCATTGCATTACCAGTAAATGCAATATGCAATTTACCGGAAAAAGGAGCGGAACTGGTTAATTCAGACATTTATTTATATTGAAGTAAGACTCATTTACGATTAATGATTTCATTTTATTTTTATTATTTAAATTCATTTCAGGGCAAAGTACAAGCACCACTTTAACTACAAGTAAGGGTTCTTTTCTGTTTTTATGATTACCTTTTCACCAAATTTGATAGGCACAATGTAATTTCCTTAATATAAATATTTTGCAATGCAAATTGTTTTATGAATATGACACTGAAGCAGTCCACAAAAAGCAATTAGATGTGTTATAGCTTGATTTCTTAAACTGTATGTTTCGAAACGAATTACTTTCATTTTTTTCACATTACGTTAAAGCTTTGATAACTGACTAGTCAGAACCGGATATCTTGTCTTCGAAATTTAAACTTGCTGCATTAATGCATTTAATAAATGTGTGCTTTTATTTACTTTAATTGTCAAGAAGTCAAAAAACAGTTGTATTTCCTAACTATTAAACAGGTACTGAAGCAATATGTCTAGATGTTGACAGTGATTGTGCAGAGTATGGATATGATTATATTTGTCATGGTGACATGATACCATGGTCACAAATACATTGTCGAAGTTTCTGTAACCTCTGTTCAGGTGACAAACCGTTCTAACTTTTTTTATATAGACTTTTTGGTTACCATAGCAAACGATCTCCTTATAAGAGATATCATACGGCTGCCATAGGATTTCTTGACATCGCACATGGTGTCACTGTCAGATGACCTTTTTTATTCAGTTCATAGCTATCATCTTGACGAAGAACAAATTAATTAATTACGCCAGAATTTCAAAATTTCTATTTTAGATCGAGTTTTCTGAGCCTATTTGAATGTGAGTGTTTTTATGGGTTTTGATTGTTTTTACGCTTCCTTTCAAATTGTGCAACTGTCTGTTAGGACTATATATGCATAATATATACTTTAATAGCAAAGGTCAGCCGAACATGACATTTACTGCGAGTATGTCAGGTGTAAAATAAACGAGGCACAAGCAGAAGATTTTAGATCCTATTTGATCATATTGCATAGCAAGAATATTAATGTTTCAAGAAGTGTGTCCATTTTGCTATTAACTTAGCAGTATTTTACTTGTTATGACAATTTTTCTATACGGAATTATTGTTGTCCAGTTTTTCTCTACACTATATAAATAGCATTGTAGCTTTGATATCATAGAAATGCACGTAAAAAGCTTTTGAAAATACATTGAGTTATCTGTCCTGTGTGCTTTGTATGGCTCTTTAAATGTATTCATGTACACCATGTACGTATTCAATTTTAGATTGTTACGATAAAGATACTGATTGTGATGAATATGGATTTGATTTAATTTGTCATGGTGATTTAATACCTTGGTCAATGATACATTGTCGTCGTTTTTGTGGGCTTTGTGGTATGTATGAACTATACATTGTCTCTTTCACAGACATTTATTTAAAGAACTATTGTACTGTTTTTTAAGTTGAATTCATACGTAAAATATTATTCCTTTGGTCAGTTTTTGTCTCAATTTTCTTTACTTAAATTTTATGTTGAAGCAATTTTTTTATTTGTCTTACAGATACAACACCTAATGTTACTATGACAACAACAACGGCGACGCTACACGTGCCAACGAAACCAACGACAACTACAACAACGACACCAACAACAACCACGCCTACCACAACCACGCCCACAACAACCACGCCTACCACAACCACGCCCACAACAACCACGCCTACAACAACAACGACCCCTACAACCACGCCAACTACAACTTTGATACCAGGTAGCCTTACGTCCAGTACATGTATATGATAATATTATACCTCACATAAAATTGCTTTTCCTTTACGTATATGAAACATAGCGGGCGTTATTTTGGCAGCGAACCGTTATTATTTGATAGTGGCCCGCTGATATGATAGTAACCCGCTGACGTCATATCCAGTCAATATCATTAAACGCTTGTATAGTGGCGTGTTACACACGTTGTTATTTTCACGGAGCAAAATAAATCGGCAACGTGTATACAAAGTATATGCTATTTGTTTAGACCTATTAAATGTTTAACAATGTTTACTCTTTTGCTTTTGCTACAAATCAAGTATTAAAATATTTTGGTGTAATATAAGAGATCGTACACACTACTGAAGGCCTGCTGGTCTAACAGTGACCTCCCGTCAGTCAACTAACATACAGTAGACCTAATACCTTGGCTTCGGCCCACTATAGGACTGAATGGTCGGTCACTATTAGACCAGTAGGCCCTCCGTGGTGCGTACGATTTCTTATATAATGTTTTCTTAATTTTATTAATTGTACGATATCGGACTTCAAATTCAGCGCTGGCATGGCTTTCACTACGGCATTATAACCAAATACTCGGTCCTTATGAGAAAAAAACATGTCGTTAATGAAATACCTTGGCTATTTTGAGATTCGGACATTTTAATTGGTTCCGAATCTCACAATGGCGGAGAGTTCTAATAAAGGTCGTGTTTTTTCCTCTGAAAGAATGCCGCCATTTTGAATGTTTATGCGCAATAATGTTATGATGACTTCTTTTAGTTCAATAAATTGTGTACTCTTTAGTGATATCCTTAATCTTTTGTACTTTTCACAAATTGCATAAATAAACTATAAAATTGTCAATAATGAAGGGTTTTCATAATGGTCTTGTTAATTGGCTTCAAACAGTCATTCTACGGCCTCAGGCTAATACCACTGTCTTTAGCCTAACAACTAGGTCATTATGAAAGCACTTAATTATTACCAGTATGAAAATTCAATATTGTTATTTTTGAGATTTTGAATTGTCTTTTAATTATTAATTGCTTTGTTATCAATTTGTTTTCAACGTGGTGGCTAGTTCTTTATTTGATGAATCGTACTAGTCTAGTGATTCCATTTTATCTATGATCTGTTATATAGACCTGGGAATAAAATTTCTCGCCCTCTACCTCCACAATACTAATGATTTCCATACTGACATTACATGCTGAAATATTTGAATGTACTTTCATGGGGCATCGTAAGTCATTCGTGAAGTTATAAACGTATTGAATGTCATTTAAGTTTTAATTAAGATGGATTATAAAAAGAAATTGTTTTGTTAGTCGATGTGGATTTGGATTGATCTGATAGTAAATTAGAGATGTTAATAGTATTGTATACGTTTTATTGACTGAAATATGTAACACATGTAAGTGGTTTTGCATGCATAATCCTACTGCTGAAAGGTCATACTACTTTCACTGATATTAAATGATTGATGAAAATGTATTGAGTACGCTACGGAGTGAAATCAGCAGCAGATGACAACAGTGAACAACAACGACATGCAAAACTCATTTTCAGATAATCCTAAAATGTTTTAAATTGTTGTCTTCATTTGTAATTATAGAAATGGCTTGTGGAAACGTAGAAACATTTGAATACTGTGCTCGATACCATACGAATTGTTCTGATCAGTGGATGTTTGAGCATTGTCGTGGGTTTTGTAAATTGTGCTTACGTAAGCATTAATTTTCTTGCATTGCATTACATAAGCCTTTGAGTATTTTACATCAAAGTGTCCAATGATAGAACGAACGCCATTGCTTTTTCCATTGTGACTACTACGTAAATTTGTATTTATCTATAATTGGTAAACATCATAGTCTAAGAATCATAGTCATTGTGAATCATCTTCAAAGCTTAATAATTTGTTAAACTCATAAAAGAGTTGATAATGATTATAACAATCAACAATATCCATAGCGCGACTTTGTCCTTGCAAATCATGTATCTTTGCATTGTTAATTTAAGTTTAAACAATAGACATGGAACTGAAGACCATAGAGGTTGTGGCCACGAGTTAGTTTTTGTAGTTTGTAGCAACTAGTAAGAACAAATTTGTGCTATGTAACTTCCATGCTTCCTAAAGAAACTCATTGATTTGGCAGTAACACATGCTTTTTATTGAATGTTAATTCATACTTCACTACCTTTTATTTCAGATAATCCTCTTTGTGCAGATGATACCGAGAATTGTGCTGATTTCAAAGAATTCATATGTGCTGATACAACCATGAGCTTGGAATGTAAAAAGACTTGTAATTTATGTTCTTAGTAATAAGAATTATTAAAGATTGACACTGTATTGTTTAAACGGCATTGTTTATTATTGTGCTCTTACAAAGAAAGTATGTGACGTTTGAAAAATCCAGTCTTTCCTTAGGCTGTAACGATTCACTGGAAAGTCGACTTGATTTGATTTTTTTCTGCCCATTCGATTTTATTTTATTCGATTCATTTAATACTGTAGTTCATACCAAATGTATAGAAATACATTAATTTTAATATTTTAACATTTATTTTTTAATCAGAACAAGATCACCAAAGCAAATTAATTTTCGAATGTCAATGGAATCGAAATTTGCATGTTCTAAATCGAAATCGAATCGACGACCTCACAATCGATTTTCGATGTATCGAATCGAATTGTTGTAGTTCTAGCCCTGCAATCTTTAATCTTTTAATCTTTTCTAGCTAGTTTAACAATATTCTATTGAATATAAAAACTCATTTTCACAAAATTGCAAATAAAGAATATAAGGTATATACAAAGTTTTACCAAACGTTTATATAGCAACACTATATAGGGTATTTCCCATTTCTTTTCTAGTCATCTGACAGTCCAAATAATGTACATCATTTTATCATTTGTTTTATTATACTGTAACATGTAAATATTTATTGAACAACAAATAACAACACAGTAAAGACAACTATCAGTACAATAAAGACTGACCGTTCGCTCGGTTGATTTAGAGTCCAGCAAGTTTAAATCTCCGTCGAAATGGTAGCAAATCTTGATGTCATTTTTGTCATACGATTGACTTTATTTTGACAACTCCGGAAACGAAATGTCGGCTGCAACACTGATCTGGTATTGTTCCCAGTTTCGCTATCATTACAAAGGAGTAACCCGGGAACCCTTTATAAACTACGGGAAGTAACTTGTAAATCATGACTACTAATCGTTAATAAGTGGTCTCCCTTAGATAGAGGGTAATATAACAATGTGATCGAACAAAATAACACCCGCTCCGGTATAGGGCTTTAGCATAGGGAAATCCCAGTGAGGTATAATAAGATACTACACAACATAACGAGATTCGATGCGGTATATGTTACGCGCATACTACATGTACCAATCATACGACAAGTTATAAAATGACATAAGACATAACAATACAACGTTGTTACTTTATGCTGTGCCATAAGGGTGTAGACCTGTACCATATTGTGATGAATCGTATCATGTCATGTCGTGTCAGATTGTATTCTATCGTAGCGAGCTTTGTCATAAAATGTTACCCGATTCAATACGATACAATAGAATTTGACACTCCCCGACAGGGATTCAATGTTTCTCAACCGATTTTCGTCGATTTCATGCCAACCGATTTTTGATGAAAGTAGTAATACACAAATGAATATAATTAAAATTAAATTTGCTCATTCTATCTTAGAATTGACTTTAATGTAAATGTTAACGTATTGTTTATAAAATATAACTGTTTTCTAAATACCAAATGCTCAAAATCAACACATGTAGACAAAAAGTGTAGGAACTATTTGACATAAAAACCACGCCTACCTAGTTAGAAATGTTTATACCCCGGTTTCAAAGAAAATAATTTGCGGTAATTATTGAAAGAAACTGGAAATAAAAGTTACTGTTCTTGATAAGATTGTCGAAAATCATATTTAAGAATATATTATAACAGGAACATATAAATGTATACACATTCACGCATACAATGTCATAAGCTCTGTTAACAAGTCGACACTAATAACATAATGGAGTTAACTACGATGAAAAGCGGTTTAAGTATATTTATCAGTACCATTAGTTGGGAGAGAAACATAAGCAAACAAGTAAAAAATTGCTGCGAAATGCAGCAAAGGGATTGTCACGGCAAACAAAAAAAGAATTACAAAGTATAATCTAAAGGTAACTCAAAAAGCATTATATTGAATTGTCATGTTAAGGTTTTTCAGTAATAAAAATGTAACTTGTTATAAAAAGTTTTCCTGTTCATATGTATCATTTTCGTTCCACGAGAGCCTAGTAAGATTCTCGATACTAGTTAGATCGAGAATCTTAATAACCTTGGGGTACGAGAATGGTCTGGATCTAGACACCATCTTTATTCCGACAAGATGTTTGGTTTCAGTTGGATTTATTTCCAGTAGTTCATATTTGCATGACGCTCAAAAAGATCGGCAAAAGGGTAAACGTATTCTTCCAGAACAGAAGCTATTTGCATGACTTATCGCTTCTGTTCAGTCAAGTGCTCTTTACATTGCGGATCTGTCCTTACCAATCCGTGTGACTATTGGTTCCCAAAAGTGATCTGTATAATAAGGTTGGTCCACAAATTATACTTAGCCCTATTCGACGATTCGAAAGGATTTGCGGAAATGTGTTTATGTAAAACGCTGATTTTTCGTTTGTTACACTGTAGATAGAAATATTTTTCATATGGTTTCCGCCTAAAATGCTTTTTCAATGTAATTTTTAACGAGAATGCGCTGTACTATAACTGCATTCAAAACAAAAAAATTGTCGGTAGTAGGAATCGAAAGGATTTATGCCACGTGACTTTTGCCCATTGCTATCAAAATATACCCACCACAATATCACAACGTTTAGACGCCGTGAAATAAAAGATCAAAGCGCTAAGGAAATAGATTTGCTTGAGTTACAAAGTTAACCCTTAAAATATATGGTCGGAATATTCTTTTTTTAATTCAATAGTAATGACCTTTGACTTTGACGCCTTATCACCAAAAGCTAAACGGATCGTACTTAGGGCGACCAGTGATCCTTAGTTTGAAAGTACGATTCCTTGACATTTCATCAAACAAAACATGACAATTTAGGAGCCGGATTTTACTGTCTGTAAATATAGATCGTTAATTACCATTTTATGCTTGGACGATGTATATAATATATTAAAGCGAATAACTCATCGTATTTTTCGGCGGTTTTAATCCCTCACAGGGGGGGGGGGGGGGCGCTGTTCATGAGAGGTTGTACTGTAAATATTAAAATTCAGATATGTTTACATAGAGTCAATTGATAATTGCAAAAACAATCCTTAGTACAGAACAAAACTTTTAGATGTTTCTATGATCATTTATAACTAAATCTGAAGATATTTATATAAATACGCCGGACAATTTTATGTTTTGGATTTCGCTTGTTCGTGGACAAATTAAAGAACTTGGAATTTCATCAAAACAGAACAGAACAGAACATATATTTTACTAATAAGGACTTAAATTTGTTCATATTTATCATCCATGCTTAAAATTAATAAAGTGCGTACAAATATTTTCACACAAATAGTCATAAAATAACAAACACGACGAACCTTACCTGAAACAAACAAATCAATTTCTGTTAAACAATCCGTTGATAGCTATTCCCTCTGTCAAATAGATATAGACGATTTAGCTCCATGGTTTCATAAACAACTTCCTGGTTCCACGAATACAAATATACTTCCATATTTAAATACATAGAAACTATATATATAAATAAACCCGGATGTTTAACTCGGTTACAAATAGTTGATATAACCTCAGACAATCGGAACAATGGAGGTGTATATAATATAGATATTAATTGATCGGGAATGTGCTGGCCACTTGTTGCATTAAAATTACACAAATCGTATAGCTAAGCATTTATTTTTCTTGTGTCATTTAATTAATGATACATAAATAGAAGTCCACATAATTATGACATATAATATAATTAGAAACCATGATAAATCAATAATTACAATTTATAGTATGTTTCATTTATTACACCGATTAAATCATTTTGAATACATTTTATTTATTACACTTAGAATGAATTACATTCATAAAATCACAGGGATATGTCATATTACCTCCCTTTGATCTTCAACTATACCTTATATAAAAATGTACAAGAAATACAACCGCGTTTAGTAGACCACTTGATGTAGATTTAAGAAATAACTTATTTGGCACGAGCTTTGATGCGCGTATGATCAAATCACGAGTGCTTTAGCACGAGTGATTTAATTAGCGCATCAAACACAAGTCTAATGATCGAGGTGTCATAAGTTCGATTACCGGGTGGGACATACTTTCGTAGAGCTTGCTCATGAAATACAATGTAATTTTCTTCGGCCATTCTCCTTCCTACCACTGCTTCTAAATCATGTGGGGCAGTAGTCAGTCACTGATGGAAGTATGCGCCTAGTAGTTGGTTAACGGCTTAATGCAGAGATTTTCAAGGATTTTCCACGAGTCAGTACTACAAGTTAAAGGTTTAAAAGCCAGCACATCAAGCAATTCGTAACCAAAAACAGTATTAAAATAAGTACAAACTACATATACAGCGAAACCCCTTTTAAGTGCATTTTTTCATCGGTGGTGACTTGACGCTAGGCTCTACAACGGTATACGATATGTATCGAATATCGGTATTGTACGTTCGATAGATATATCTGATCGAACGTTACCGTATCGACCAATGACTGTCATACAAATAAAATCCATCGCTTGCAAATCAGTTGATATTTTGACCGATATAGAGCCCTACTTGACGCGTAATTAACGTCTTGATAATAATTGATTAAAACAATGCTTTTTAAATAAAATCGAATAGAAAGTTGAATTTGATAGTAATTTTATATAAAAAAAATGGTCGCCACTTGTTTATGGACGATAGTACATATAAAAGAAACACCTTTCAGAAGAAAATGACACTTCAACAAACTTAAAACTTGGAAAGAAAAATAAATTGACGTACTTTTTCTTCTTTTTTTATAGTTTTCATATAATTAGATGATATAAAAGGTCATCGTCGACAACCAAGTACAGTACTTTCTTCCGTTACACTCCATACCAATCTGATTAAAACCCGATCTAAAATTTTCCGCTCACCAACTCGCTATTTTAGATCTGGCCTTTTTCAAACGAAGGTCACGTTCATGTGACCTTTTCTCATCATAATATTCATGACGAAATTGTTATGATACGTAACTTGTTTACATCGTCTACGTCACGCAATTTGAAATGAGCCGCCCAATCGCAGACTGCGAATAATACCGCTGTTAAATTACCATGCAAACCTTGGTCTAAACATAGAAATTACGAAACCAAAATGTGATTAATAGTGTTTTCGTCTAGATGAAAGCTACGCATTGATTGGTCGACACAAAGTTCATCTCGACATGACCTTCAACGGAGACTGTAGAGATCCTGTTCGACAATGCTCTACAGGATATCTGTTTACGGAGATTGACTCCATACGTACCGTGGGCAATTTGACCGGTAAAATCTTCTTTTCATGAATATGCATGAGGCAAGGGAAACCAATCTTCTTCTAATGAAATCGCATGTTACAATTAAATACTCTTCAATAACAATGACGTCATATTGGGATTTTCTTACTTAAAATAGAAACCAACGCACATGTTTGATTGCTCAAAATGGTTGCGTAATTTTATTGGCTAGTTTTCCGCGGTGGTTTTCTAGCGGAACCAATGAAACTGCCTTATTAATTATTCGTGATTACGAGATTTTTCTAATCAAATGGTCAACGGTACATAACGCAGCATAGTGGAGTAATGTTTCATGGGATAGCCGACGATGATAAAAGGTAGGCATCCCTGTCAAGTAAGATCCAATTGCGTCAAAATTTCTTATTACATTCTAAACTATCATTTATTTTATTATTTATTATCTACATTTATCCTTCTTATAGAAACATTAAGAAACAGTGAGGTTTTCAGTTTCCACATGTTATTCATGGAAGTGGTATGAGTTCTTCCTAAATGACAGTTCTGTTGTACATGACTCTGTCAAGCCTTATTTTCCGTATCCACGCCTACTCTTGTTCAATCTTATGTTTGCGCAAATCTATAAATTAAGGAAAGTGTTCGTCAGTGTGAGAGGCATTCCTTTACGAGACCGACTGCCGAAGACATTTGTGGCGTACAAGCAACTAGTAAACATATCGGTCGTAGCAGCTTTCCAATGCCACCAAAACTAAAGTATGTTTCAATTCAGACTGGAAACATCAAGATGAGGTACCAAAACAAGGGAATGGATAGAGTCTGTCTGGACTACGGAACTGGAACTGAAAAACAACGAAGTTGATAAGGTAGAACATTTTAAGGCAGCTTAAACCAACTTATATTCTAACAATCTATTGCCGAAGGTAACACGCGTGTTACCTGCATCATTTTTGTATTCATTATGTGCAATGAATACAGGGTCATTAGAATATAGCCGTATTTCTACAATCGTACAGTTTAACATCGCCAAAACCTAACAGCACCCAAGCCAGAATATTCCGAGACAAAGTAGTTCATGATTTGCAATATCATAGGTTACATACCACTAAATGGTAACCGGAAGTGAGCATCTACCGGAAGTAGAAAGTGTGACATAGTGTTTATTTATTTTTTGAGAGTGCATGGATACCTCATTTGTGGTGCTTTTTAATATTGAAGAGTATGTATGTCTTTGACAATGCTTTTCCTATGAAAGTATGCAAAAATTCAATGGATCTGGTTAGTTTAGTCGCGAAAACTGGTTAAAAGGGGAGATGCCTCTCTACGGCTGGTGAAGAGCTAAAAACCAGGACATTTTCAGGGTAGTGACTTTCAATCGAAATTTATTTTCTTATAAGTAACGTAACTTTTTTTCTAATACTGATCATTTTGAGGGGAATAGATAGATCTTTCAGCCTATATATGGTTTGGGGTATCTAACATCACTGGG
Source organism: Mactra quadrangularis (assembly GCA_025267735.1). Lineage (NCBI taxonomy): Eukaryota > Metazoa > Mollusca > Bivalvia > Venerida > Mactridae > Mactra > Mactra quadrangularis. The sequence continues at coordinate 5,070,451 of CM046311.1, read as the reverse complement.
TCATACTGTAATTTGTCATTGAAAATGAGATTCTTATATACAACAAAGAAGGATTTTATTTAGTGGTATGTAACCTCATACTGAAACTGGTACTTTATGTACTTCTGCGCGATAAATTGACCAGACGCTCAGTATGACGTCACAAAAATATACTTGAAGAATTTACATGAAGTGGTTAACTTGTAGCAGAGATAAGAAACATTATATACATAATTATAAGTTCTGATTCCCGCGTATTGGGTTTGTTTTAAAGATCAGTATTTTCGGACTGTAACTGTTTTGGTCGTGTGCAATTATTAAAGCTGAATTTTACGGGACATTGAATGCAAGACAGATAATATGGTTGTACAAAACTATTATATTCATGTACTATTATTAAGCAGAAATGTAAAATTCAAGTTGTATATTGGAGTTTTTTGACATGCAGACTAATTAAACAATATGAGAGTCATATTGTCACAGTACATAACTTTGACTGATTACAACAGTAATCATAGTAATAAGTAAATTCAACCGTTCATTATTGTTAAATGACTCAAGCAGATTTTTTATTGTGAAGTGAGTATGAAAAAAACATGTAATCAACACCATTAATAATTTCTTCGGCCATTCTGCCTCCTGCCACTGATTCTACCTACATGTGCATGATTAACTCTTATATTCAAGGCGACTGGCAATGTTGGTAGATCAATTCAGGATGCATAGGTTTGATTCCCTGACTTGACCTGCTACGTTATATTTGTAGACATGAAATTCTTTCTGTCCTATTTTTTTACCGTAATCAAGTACTAATATCAAAGTCTCAACTTTTTTACAACCCAACTCTAGAAATATGAGCACATCTACTAGGACAGTAAGGATAGGTCTACCGAAAACCATGATGTGACAGATATTTTAAGGTAGCTGCGGGAAAAGCTTCACAAAGCTATTTAATGTTAAATAGTCATTATATTAACCTGATCAACGCTAGTGCAACGGTTCAATGGAAACTCAATTAGATGGGATTCGATTGTTTCTTCGATTCATTTTTTGTCGATTCGAAACATTAAATATTTCCCTTTATTCCAAAAAAAAAAACACCAATCATTATAACCGTTAAAAACTCCTAACATGATGGTTAGTTTTACGCAGAAGAAAGCAATACACTGGGGATATTTCTGATACCGTCAAATTTGTTTTATACCTGTCTAATGGCGAATAATATTTAGCATAAATTATCATTGTCTTTTCGGGAGTAAATGTCTGATTCAGCTCTTAACTCTAGCGTATTTTCATAATGTATAACACGATATAAGTTTTCATAGATTTGGTTGGTGCGCAATTATATATCTATATTCACAATTAAACTAGGGCTGTCATTGATAAAACAAAATTGTGTATCGATATATTGAAAGGCAAGTATCGGTGATATATCGAGTTAGACAAGGAGTGTAATAAAAGCCTCTACAACTTCAGTGTATTTGCTATACAATGGCCTCCTGATGTTATGCATGATGTTGGAAGTTGTTTCAAATATAACACAAACTGTATTTTCTTGTCCTATAGTTTATAGTTTTATAAAAATGGTAGATTGTATCGATATTCGAAATAACGAATCGAAATCGGTTCGTCTGACAAGAATCGATGATACATCGATATCGCGATTTCCGATGACGGCCTTTAATTAAACACACACTTCGAAATGTTTGATAATACTCACTTAAGTCCTTTATCATATTCAATATATTTATTTATTTTGTCTTTGGTGAATCAGGTTCGAACTAGCCATCTATACTCGGAACATTACTTTCGATGAAGATTCGGGTAGATTATACGGTTTTCAGTCGGAATAAGGGAGATAAATCAAAACTTTTTCTTATCTCGATATAACGATTTATTGAGGTAAATTCCCTTTACCTGTAACTTATGATTGTTTATGTCACGTGTCGGCTAGATTTAGACCTTCTTAGATCTATCCACCGTTGTCCAGTTAACTTTAAATCTAGACCTTACCAATGTTTTGCACTTAGATCTATCCACCGTTGTTTACTTACTAACAGTACATCTCATTCTCGTACCCTGGGATTATCAGTACATGTATCGAGAATTCTACTAGACTCGGGGTACGAGAATGCAAAAGACCAAGAAAAATTGTGCGTCTGTCGGGAATTAAAACAGGATTGACTGTTTGGAATGCAACCATGCTAGCCTTTACACTACCAACGCCTGTAATGATGCAAACAATTACATAAACGATATGAAAACGGTGCAAATTTTCCTTAAACGAATCAGTTGTAAGTGTGGTCAATTCGATACTCGCAGACCTCTCCCATTCGGAACGCCTCGGAGAGATTCGACGCAAATATATATATATATTTAATACATGTATATTTGCGTAGATAATCGAAGAGGTGCCCATCTCCGATATTGCATCCGTCAGATTTTAGTTACTCACTAGGTTTTTCTCTCTTCATGACCAAAATTTGAACATTGAAATAAGGGCATCCGTAGAGAGGAAAAGGCACAAAATAGTTACTACTTGGCAATAAAAATCGGTCATCTGTTCAATTCGAGAAAATAACCGTTGGTCCGTAAAAGCAGGGAGGATGGTAGACTTAGACCCGGTCCCCATGATGTCCATCGTGATGTGTCTTTTAACAAAAACATTCAGGCTGGGCTATCACTCATAAATTTTATGTTTCCCACCGGATAGGAGAGCTGTCCTAAAGCTCTCGATTGTCCTTGCTCATGCGATATTCTCTTCAAGAGCGTTCCAGTCGTGAATAGTTTTTACGAAAAATAAATTTTTGTATTGCTGGGTTTTTGAAGTTTTTGTTTTGAAACAGTTAGAATGGTTTATGCAAAATTTAAACTTATCACATGTACCTTAAATTGTGTATGATACTTAAAGCATTGTTTCAGTTTCATGTATTCAGTTTAAATTAATTTTGCATTCGTTCAAATGGAGGGAAGGTTTACGTAAGGTACATTATGTATTTCACATTTTGCAGGTTTGTAACTGTACATACATGTACATATTTTCCGCCTGAAAGTCAGTTTTAGACATACGCAGCTACATATTGAGTAATGGGCTGCGAGATTAATGGTTGGATGGATGACCACAGAGATTGTCGTTGGCTCGGTGCACGTTTCTCATACCTTAGACTGACAATATATTCGGTACGCCTCGGTTATTCCCGACTGATCGTCAAATTACGGAATCATCCGAGAGGTAGCCACGAATAATTTTCTAATCTTTTAAGTCCATGCGTTTTGTCCCGCAGTCAAATTTATGAAACCTCAAGATCGCTAGCGGTAAGCGTTTTGATTGGTTGAGAACCGTGAACGAAACTTATTTCACGTGCGCTCTATTGATACCTAATACAATGGTGTAGACAATAGGTTGAATGTGCGAAATGTTTGTGTTGAAATTTCAAATCTCGCACCTGTCAAATCAGTTGTTTGGATACTTTTATGTAGGTAAGGCATTTTGAATTTTCTAAATTAATTTTGTTATTTGGAATTTAATTTGTTTAAAATGATTACATGTATTTTTTAAATCTGTGTCGGTATGTTATGATATGTCTTTATGGGTGTGTCTCTGATACCAAATCTTTTATTTTTGAAATGAATCTTGAATCATGGTTTAAAAGTTGAAATGAGTGAATGGAAAATGTTTAGAAAGTCAACTGATCACATTCTCGTACCCAGAGGTTATCAAGATTCTCGATATAACTGGTATTGGGAATCATTCTAGACTTTGGGTACGAGAATTACTGCTTAATGATAATCAACTTTCTGCTATTGAGAAGAATCAGGTTTCCAAAATGAGTCTGCCAATTAGCATAACATGTCGTTAAGATATAATACTGACATTTATGTATTTTATGATGATTATGCGTTTGTTCAGTAAAGTTGTTCGTCTGACTTGACTTGGTCTGCAGAAGACACTGTTTTCTAGTGATCATCTTCTCATTTTTAGATTTTATCAACGGCATTTCCAATTTATGTTTTTTTCTATCTGTGTGCATGCTATACATAAGCAGATTTTACACTTTATTGCTGGAAAGTATGAAACATAGATTATATCCTGTTGCTTTTTGTACACTCATTTTCAATTTACCATGGTAGTTAGTTCTGTCTTTTAAGATTTTATTAGTCAAGTAAATTTTATTTATAAATATATAAGATATAATTGGATACATATAATCATTAAATAAGCCAACTTTTTAACATTTTGATTTTCATCAAATGCAGCAGTACCCAATTATTAACAATATATGCACATGGTCACTGACCTTGAGCTACATTGTGTTTTGTTTGATAACTACTAGGAAAACCCAAATATTTTAAATCTAATATAGTCTATTATATGTTTGTTATTGTACCCACAGGTGCCTTGTATGTACTTACATATATTCTAACTCTATGTTTTGTCTATTTCATATATCACAGACTTCATTGTTCATCACCATATCATCTGATGTCTTGCCAAACAACATAGAACAGATGGCTTTGTTATTGATACATACATGTACATGGTCTTATCAAACATAAAATGAACACCTGTGACACTGTGTCTATCCTGCATTCTTCGGTAAGTAGAACAGTTTTCAGTTTTTATTGTATAGTTCATACAAGGGCAGTCATTCAACCTACTCACTGTGCTGGAAAGGCTAAATATCTGAATGTACAAGTTAACCAACATACTTTTGTCAGTGACTGACAACTGCCCTACGTAATTAAGAATCATTGGTAGGAGGGAGAATGGCTGTAGAAATAATTTCATGACTGAGTTCCAGGAAAGTATGCCTTGATCAGAAGACTTGCGAGCTTACCAACTTAGCTAGCTAGGCGGATGCATAATAAAAACAATACTAAAGCTGGACAATATTATCCTGAGCTTGACCTTTTTGCAAGAACTTATTTGACTCAGTATTTACTGTCTAATTTTGTCTTTTTATATAAATTTTGGGGGAAATACATGTATAAATCAATTATCGAAACATGGCATGTATTTGTACTTAAAATTTTGGATTCATCCATTTATATGGTAAACACATGGGTCCATGCTATTTTGAATAGATTCAAAGTATTTAAATTCTTGTGAAAACAAAATTATTCATTCAGTTTGTGTGGCTCATTGAATAAGAGTGTAAATATTACACACTTGTTTTATGTGAATGATAAAACAATATTTTTGAATGTTTTCATCCATCCTTATTTTTGACTGGTAGACAATTCTTTTGGTAAATCGATGCACCTTGTTAAAAAATTTACTTATACACTGCCCTCCAATAGTTCCTTCATTCATTCACAATTTATATTGTAAGGCCACACCAAATTGATTACTTGTTCTACGGATTTTTTTGGAAAAAAATGGGGCGAGCGAGCAAAAAAAAATATTGTTTAGCAAATGAAAAAAATTGAAAATCAATGAGATGCTTAATAAAATGTGTGTACATATGTGTCTGAATTTAGACAACATCTTTAACTTTGAACTTAGATTTTCATTTTGAAGCATAAACATGGAAGTTATTTATTGTTTTTTTGTTTTATTACAAACAATTGCATGATCATGTGACTTTTTTCAGTCAAAAAAGCTGCTTAAAATATATCAGATCACAATAGCCATGCAATATTAGCTGAGGCTAGCCAAATTTAAATTGGGTCGACTCGCGTCATTTGTATGAATTGATTTTGAACAAGTACTACTATGACTACTCTGGATATAAAAATTTTCCTATAAGTAAAACAAAACTTTATTTACTGGCATGAATTCAGTTCAAAATGAATGGTAGCGGCAACAACCCTGGGTGGCAGGAACCAATTTAAAAAAATTCTTGAAATATTCATGAAGTAGTAGAAGAATTAATCAAGATTTTTTCATGAATGAAAATTTACTGACATAATTCAAGAAAAATTCTTGAAAAAAGAACATGAACATTTTCGGTACTGTTTTATAATATTTATTTCTGAAAACATTCATAACTCACAGTTCCTGACAAAAAGTCATGAATATTTTATGATATTTCTACAACTACAATTCTTGAAATCTTCGTAAGAAAATTGACCTTAAAATACACATGTAGATGAATAGTGTATCAAAAATGATTGATATACATTGTAAAATAGCTTGGCATTTATCAATGGGTCATAAAATGTGTATGGTGATCCTTAAAAATGTAACTAACAGGCCCAGTACTTAAATGCTTTCAGGGGAAACTACTGTGTATTTAATAAATACAATGTAAACACATTTGGACATGTTTTGTTTTTATCGTTCCCATGAATAACTTGAACAAGCATGGTTGCCTTGTTTCCCGCTCAACATTTTAAAAAGGAAAATTTTACCAAGAGTGGAAATAAATTAAGAGATCTGTTGTCATCATCAGCTACTATAAGATGCGAAGATTATATAGTCATCTATATACTTTAAAAATCTGCTACATTAGCTAAGGCAAGTAAGGTTTTAACTTTAGTGTACATATTTTCGGATAATCTTTTTTTTAAATTCGTTATAATGATACATTGTTCTAATAAAAAGATGCATGTTATTATGACCCCTTGAAGAAATCATGAATATTTCATGAATTCTTCATGAAAAATGAGAGTCCATTTCGCCGGACTCGAACCCCATTGTATCGATCTATCCATTCATTGTATCGTGCTATTTATTGATCTCGCGAAATTTTGATTGCAACGCCACCTGCCGATTGTTTACACCGTTAACTAGGTCAAATTTACTGTTGCATGCCTTTTGATGGAATTTTACGATGGAAACATGTGATGAAAGCATTTTTTTGCATAGTATCTCCATTTATCCTCGTTTTTCTGCATGTTTCTGAAAGTTTCTTGTGTAAGAACCTATAAAACCCACATCTGATGTCTTAATCAGCTTCCCTTTAAATGATTAATAATATTTTAAGAGAGAGGGACTCTGTCAGTATGTCAACAGTTGTAAACACTCAAACAACTCTGGCCTTCCATATTTTGAACTGTTTTCCCACAATGCATCGATACAATGGCGTGACGTAATATTTCCCTCAGACTTACCCCCCTTGTGTATATTGACAAGTTATTTGCCGAAATTAAAACTTATTGAAGAAACTTTCAATATAATTGGATTAAATGGACATTAAAGACTATTGAAATGCAGAAATAACTAGATAAATGGTTTATTTTGTTTTGAAATTTGATGTTTACATTTAAGTAGATCGATACAATGGGGTTCCAGGCTACTACCCACTACCAAAAACAGCTGCGCTTAAATTAAAATGAAACCTGTGTGCAGATTTGGACCAGTTATTATTATCATGAAAATTGATTAAATAGCTATCAAATTCATCTGAGCCTGTCCTTGGTGGCCTCTTGGTTAGTGCATCTGACTATGAATCAGTGGATCACAGGTTCGATCCTGTGACTGTGTCAGGCCTGCCTCGATATGACTCATTGTCATTTTCTTCATAACTTCTTCGAAAGTGCGGGCAGTAAAAAAATATTTTTTTTTTAATGTAGTTTTTGAATGTGCAGGCGGTAACAAAAAAACTTCTTTTTTTTGGATGTGGAGTTTTTGAATGTGTGGGTGGTATGAAAAAAAATAAAATATTTTTTTTTCAAAATCAAGAAAACTGGTGTGCTGCATCCCTAGAACAAGTAATCAATTTAGTGTGGCCTAATAAACTGAATTTCAAAAAAGTTGCAAAAGCAGTTCATGGGAAATGATTTTCAGATTTGCTTTTTCTAATCATTATACTTTTTTATGGAAAATATGTTAAATTTGATTCTGGTTCATTGAAAAACATTGACCATAGATTCCAAGGCTGATAGATGATTTTGGCTGCAACTCAAAAAATAAAAATGTACCAATTGAAATTCCATTTCCATTGCATGAATAATAATTGAAGTAAACAAAAAATGATAATTCTTCAAATTTAACGTAGAAATTGTAGCGATTTAGTTAAATTTATTGTTAAGAAACTTTTGGAGGGCAGTGTACTGAACAATGACTTTCACTGTGCCACAATATTGAGGACTTACACCTTTCCCCACGAACAAATAAGTCCAAAATTCAAAGTACAAAAACATGCCATGTTTACAAAATTGATTTATAATTGTATTATTTGTATACACGCATATGGAAACTGACAAAATAATGCATTTTTTATGAGGTAGTTCAAGCTCATGCTAAGGGCCCCGTTACACCAAACTAGTTCGCAGAACATTTGACCCCGTCCTAAAAATATCGCGAAACTGGTTGTGAACGAGCTAGGACGTGCCGTTTCAGTCGGAAAATGTCAGCTTTACGATCATAAATCGTTCAGAACCAGTTCCCAATAAGTGCATTTTGTTTTTATCCTGTCTGTAGTCAGTTTGTATCGGGATCAGATCGGGTAAAATTGCTCGTTCTCGTCACCGTCTCCAACTAGTCCGAACTGTTCGTAGTCTGTTTTAACTCGTTCATAACTAGTTCTTCTAAGCTCTTTTACTATTGACTATCTCGTTTAAGACAGAACTACTTGTTCTAAGATGTTCCCATCTCCTTCTAAGAGCGTACTGAACGTAATAACATCACGTTCTGATCCGATTGCTATGAATATCCAGGACGTTTCTACCGGTTGGCATTCTCATTCCACGGTATAAGCTGTGAAAACACAATTTGTCAAGCATCACTGTGACCACCATGCTTCCAAAAAAGAGCAGAGCCTGACAGGCAGCACATGTTAAGACAATCGCTTCCAAAAATCACCTGCTTAGATGAAGCTTTTGAAGACCAGCCTCTAGTTAAGCCTAAGAATTCTTAGCCTCCTGAGCCAGTCAATGAAAATAAGGGTGTTGTATCTCCTGCTCCTTCTAATGACTCAGACAGCCAGGTTTTGGGAGAAGAATTTTGGCAAAAAAAGAAAAAAGAAGAAAACTAAGACATACACCCATCTCTTGGTGAGAAATGGTCTGTATTTATACCAAACCTTGCCAGATCGTACTGTAGACGTTATTGTGTTGTACAAACTGCATACGAACGCTATAAACGTATTAAAAACGTTTAGAACGTACCAAAAACCTACTGCGAACTTTAAGAACTGCGTGTAAACGTGTTGCAAACTGGTTCAGAACTTAATAATTTGTTTTCATACATTTAGACGGGATAAAGCATTATGGACGTAATCAAGACGAGTTAAGTCTTTGTGCAAACGGAATGAACCAAGTTACAAACGCCGTTTGAAACGGAACAGGTCGGTGTGTAAACGTACTGCAAATTGATGCCCGATCGAACTACGACAAGTCGCGTGTCGAGTACGATGCTAGTACGGCAATTTCGTTCACAGTCCATCCATTTTTGCCAGTACGTTGTTACTCAGTCTAGTTGCAGAACGGTGTGGCTGCAGAAAATTTTTGAGTTGACTCAAAGTTCTAAAACCCCATTCTCGTTCAACCCTGTCCGAGCTCATTCATCACGTTCGTACAAAGACTGTAGCAAGTTGCTACTACGTCTATTCCGTTTTGACACAGTTGGAACTCGTTCGGTCCAATTTTTCCAGAACGTAGTGAGAACAAGTTTGGTGTAACGGGGGTAAAATATTGTCTGACTATAGGCCTATTTGTAAATAAATGTAGCTATTTAACAAGTTATTTCATGTGGTATTCTAGGTCATGCGTGTTTTTGTTCTTTAAACATTGGACTTGTCCACTCAATAGGTGAATAAGCTGATCCATAAATAGCATTTTACGGATTAAAACATACAATTTTGACATTCAACATTTATTCTAAATACTGTATATGCACATTTTAAATTTATATACAGTAAAACTTGGATATAACATACTCGCTGGGCCAAAGAAAAAAGCTATGTTATAACCAAGGCATGTTAAATCCATACAGCATACTGAGTATGTTATATACAAAATTAGAAAATTGGGCCAGGAAAAATGAGTATGTTATAACCAAGTTCTACTGCATGGTATGTTTATAAAATAAGTGCCAAATAACTAAACTATAAACTGAAAAAAGAATACACCCGTATATATTGGTGTGTAATGAAACTGGCTATTATATGCAGTGTATTCGTGAACGACCTGTAGGTACATACTTCCATCAGTGATTGACAACTGCTCTACATAGTATAGAATAAGTAGTAAGAGGGAGATCATCCATTATTATTTCATGTCACAGACCAAGCTCTGAGAAAGAATGCCCTGCTGGGTGTTTGAACCTATGACCCTTTGATCAGTAGACTTGTGTGCTACCAATTTATCTAGCCAGACGACTATCCAACAACTTTCAACAGTGCTGATAAAACATGTACATTGTTATTATACCCCCGCTTCGAAGAAGAGGGGGGTATACTGTTTTACCCTTGTCCGTGCATGCGTCCGTCCATTACAAAATTTCCGTCGCAGTTTTCTCAGCAACTATAACATGCAGCAGCCTAATACTTTGCATATTGCTTCATCCCATAGTCCCATGTGGTGTAAAGCAATTTCATGCTCCTTGCTCATCTACTTCCTGTTTGTCGCATATTTTTAGATTTTTGCGGGGTAATCACTAGTGAGCATTAGCTCACAGATTTACTTGTTATATTATTGAAAATGTAATATTTTTATGTTTCCAGGATGTTTACCATAAAATGTGGATGGATGTAGTTGTTGTTATATACACATATGTATGAGCTCAACATATTGAATAACAAGAAATGGTGAAACACTTGAATCAAGGAACATGGAAAAGTTGAAAGAATGAAGAGAAGACAAAAGCTAAGTTTTTATATTTTATTTTATGTATTTCATACCATTATGTGTTTGGTAGTATTGTCCATTTTTCCACCAACTCACGGTTCCATATTCCTGTTTTGTAATGATATTGTCCAGGAAGTCTTTACGTTTTGTTCATTATTATTAATTTGTTAAATACAAAGTTGATCTTCATGATCCCGAACCATCGAAGATCCTATATATACATTGTGTTGTGTATGGTTTTGGACCATGCTGGTCACCTTTGATTCTGTCTTATTGTTGTGTCAATGATACCTTACATGATAATACAGTGTACTAACTCAAATTCATCTCTGGGGATTTCAATTTATTTATTGTATATTTCTCTAAAGGGTAGATTAGATATTAAAATTGATCATTTTTTTCATTGGAATTTAGCTTACAAAGCCTATCTGCTTTTGTTCTACTTCTGTAAGGGCTAACTTTTATTCAGATGGTACACTTTCTTATATTGTATGGATATCATTGACTTTGTTTATAGTATACTTGCGTTGTAATGATCTTATGATGTGTTTGATTTTTCTCAACTGTCAAAATTTGAATAATTTCACTGTGACTTCTTGCATTTAATGTTTGTTGCCTTGAATTGTGGGATTCATATTTGGTGTTTTCTGATGGGGTAGAATATACTTAAAAATTTTATAATTTAATGCCAGCTTGCTGTGCCAATGTTTGCTTCATATTTATATAAGAGAACCTATTCAGTCATGAAATTATTCAAATTTTACAGTTTAGAAAAACAAACTATACATGTAAATATAAGTATCCCCTGGTTATTATTTTTGGAAATATAATTTCGATCATTCATTTGAGGCTACATTAGTTTTAGTAGGTTTTGTATGTTTGTTGCATCACAACAGGAACATTATTCTAGAATATACTGAAACACAGGCTGTCGTCACGGTTCTTAATAAAAAACACTTTGTATATATAGTGGTTTTGATTCAGGACCATGCAGGTTGTCTTTGTTATGAAATATTTCTGATGTTATTGTTATCCATGTTTATTGATGTTCATGAAAGGGAGATAATTCAATATTGATTTTTTCTGAATAGAAAAGATTCATACTGTATTAGCTCCCTTTGATCTATATCAATAAACTTTGTAAGCAATGTTTATTTGTTTTCAAATGTACATAAAAGATACAAATTAATAGCATCCAGATTGAATTACATGTGCAGGTTATTAATATGAAAAGATTATTATTTTCTGAAGCTACTATATTAATGATTATTTACTTGAATTTTTATTTGGATTTTCTTTTTTTTGTTAAGCTTTGATTATTATTGAATTTAAATTGACTTGTTTATTTTATTTTGTTTGTTTTCATCTTATGCATCCTAGTTAACAATTTCAGTAAGCAATTTGACTTTTTTAAACTTTTTTTACTTTTATTTTTATTCAGATTATGGTCAATATTTATTTTTGTTACCATTCTTTATTCTACAGTTTGATAATGAATCATCACTTATTTTTGTCGTGTAAATTAATTTTTATTGTTTCTTGAAGTGTTCAACACATTCTTAGAAAAAATGATATACATAAAATTTTGTAAATGTTTTGTTTTTCGAATTTTTAATTATATTTATCAATTAAAAATACTTTCTTATATAGCTTCGTATAAATAAGTAATTTTTTTTTCAATTCAAGAAATTGTTCATTTTATTTATAAGAAGTGCAATATTTTTTTACTATTCTAATTGTGAGTCTAAGGATATCTTAATTTATCTAATGAATTATTTATGTGTCAGTGCAAAACTAGTCTAACTTCATGTAAATAAACAAGAAAGTAGACTTGTTTTTGCACTGATCCAGCAATATTTCTTGCATTTTATGCTGTTATCATTTACTATTCATTACTTTCTCCAGGTCTCAGGTGCTGTGTTTTTCCATGTTATTTTAAAAAACATTTTTTTGTTATACACTTTTACTATGGAATTTTGTAAACAGAATTTTTTTTTTGTACTTTTGGCAAAAAACTGTGAATGTTCTTTTATAATAATACTTACATGGGAAAACCCGGACATTTGAGTTCTGAATATTGTCTATTGAAAATTCGTTCTAGAATAATGTTCTTGTTGAGTTGTTCAAGCATCAATCCTAAGTCTTGGGTTTTGGGATAGATTATGAGACTGCAAGGTTTGTGGAACCTGGATATACTGGAAGTTGGTTGTGAGCCCAAGCCCCGGACGTACCGTTGATGTCACTAAGCAAGGTTGGGTGGAGTGTCGTCTGATTAGAGGGGTCATACGTAATGTTCCTGTTATCTTGTATTGGCTGGTAAATTTTCAAATCTGAGATCTAAACAGTGTTGGTGGGGTTTGTAGGGATGGTAGGGAGTTGTGTGTATGGGGGGATGGAAGGGTAGGTGTGTATGGGATGGTCGGGCTGATTCATGTTGTGGGTGGGGTGAGAAATGGTGTTATCTGAAAGTATCTGAGAAAGGCTGGTGGGTATTCCATGATTTTGTGCTATCAGAAGTTTGTAATGTTGTACAGTGAGTTGTATACAAAGAGTGACTGTACAAGGGATGATCCAAAATTAGTTAGAAGGTTCATAGTCAATGTGTTTATTTGAATGTACAACTCAGTTCAGTACTTAGTTTTTACAGAAACAAAATACTTAATTGAAAATAAATTCACTAATTTCATAGGTTGGTACTATGGTACTGTAATGAATCAGTAACTACCAGGTATCCTTATCTAATAAACAAATATAGGATTGTTAAGGCAATGAATGATGTTTCAAAATTTATGGACTAAAATGAAACATCACTCTTTGCCTAAACGATCGTATATTTGTTTATTTCAACACCGGTAGTTTCAAAATAGCGTCTAAATTTGTCCGAGATTATTTCGCAGCGAATGGCTGAGGAGTTCCGAATGTATCAATATGGACCGTTTTGGAATGTTTAGGGTAACTAAACTGGCTACAGGGCTGTGTATCTCCTGTCAAGATGTGATGTGATTTAGATCATGATATCGTAGTTGTGATACAATATGTTTCATGATATAAGTAAACAATATTGAACTTGCCCTCAATAAACTTTCGTACTGGTTATGGGATAAACTGTCTAACCAATGAATCTTAAAATACGTCTTTCTGGTTTAAAGAGTAATCTCAGCACATGGTTCACAAAGTTGGCTGAGCATGACATCCAATTGTAAACAAATATGCATCAAGCGCAAGTTCAACCTTGTTTATTAATACATGTAAAATTCCAATGAAAATTTTATTATAAGAGAAGTGATAGGTTATTTATCAGAGTTCATAATGTAGATGTTCATGAGACAGTCTGTATTTATTAAGCTGCTCCTATGTAATTATTACCCTAAAAAGGCCTTACAGTAAGAATAACTTTCCTATTATCAAATATTTAGTCATTTTGTTTGTCTTTACATTGAGGTATTATGGTGTTTTTATTGAAATTCTACAAATTATTTTTGTTTCCAAACAGAAAGTTTATTTCATTTCACTAATTGGTCATTTAAATTGCGATTTAATTGTCGTTATTGTTCCATTATACGGTTTGGCAATACATCAGTTTGACAATGCAGCCCTAGTATTGATAGCGTACTATTTGTTTGTTACCGAATTCAACTTGTGAGTTTGATGAATTCATTGTACATGTACATTTATATATTTTTTGTGTGACTTTACATTCGGTCTGTAGGCATAATTTGAGCATTTATTTATTATAGATATTGGTATGAATATTTGTTAGCATGCAGCATGGTACAATTACTTGAATAACTGGCTCACAATTGAATTGGCCTTTAAGCGACTTAATGTTCTTAAAGCTTAGAAATTGAACGTCTCGTGAAGAAAATGCATAATTGTTAGAGTTTCTTTGGTTGACTATCCTCACTGTTGGCTTCATTAAGGATGAGCCATACAGTTTGTGTCTACGAGTAGTCTGTTGCTTCGAATATTTGAAGAGAAAACTCTTTGAACACTTCTTACCAAATCATTTCAGTCTAACAAGACAGTTATTCTGATACGAATGTTTTCATGTTAAACTTATATGATATTGGCGTACATGGGATCATCACTGTGTGATAAGATCATACTCATGTATTATCTTTGATGCATTCTCTTCTTAGTGTCACATAGTTCTGATAATTTTGGATCATCCCTTGTACAGTATATCTATGAGGAGTGTTATGGTTTCATGACAAGTGTTTTTTGTCATTTATTGACAATTTTCAGGCCTCTTGGTCAGTTACAGTTGTTACTGTGTACTGACTTGTATACTAGTATCTAAGTATATAAAGCTTTAGGTGAATGCTGTGTATGTATGTATGTAAAAACACATAGCCATTTTTTCTATACTGGTATACCAGCATTTTCCGCAATACATACCGTTGTATGAATTTAACATATTTTTTATTTCATTGAGAAATTCTTCCCTTTGCGAAATGAAAGTAGTTATAAGTCAGTTTTCCATGGCTCATTTCCATGGCTCATTTGATTAAAACTTATGCTCCAAGAATTTAACCGATCAGGGTGCGTTCAATTGGTTGTATGGAATTTGTGTTAACATGCTCTTGAATCAAATACTTTGGGATAAGTAGTTGTAAAACAAGCATGGTCATATAGACCAAATGAGGCTAGATTCTATCTGTAGCTGTATGTAAGATTTGCAATGTTTCTGATTATTCAGCGGTGGCTGAAAAAAATGTCAACTTCTATGCATGATAATTACAGTCTTGCTTCTAAAGGTTTTTGTCTTGAACATTAGGAAATTGTACAGCAATTCGCAATGTTGTAAGATCTTTAAAACCATAGATAGCAATGCTTGTCTGCACCGATCAATTCTCAACCACAGGTACCTGGAACAATTTTAACCCTATTTATGCATTATAAAGAATGTAATGAATAAGTTGGGTAAACATTATACCTGACACCTGTGAATGATTTTTTGATACTCTGAAGTTTTCTTTTGAAATGCAGAATCAGACTTTTGTATTGATGTGAAATGTAGATTATTATATGTCTCATCTAGATATATGACATCTTAGGTCTGTCTAAGAATTTAAAAAAAGAAAGCGGTTGTCCTAACAGGTTGATTTAGCATCAAGCACTATCTCTTGTTTATAAATTAAATCAAATTTAATTAAATTGAAATGAACTGAATTAAATTGAATTAAATCGAATTGATTTGAATTGATTTGTATTTTATTCAATTTGATTTAAGTTTGAGTTTAAGGTTGAATTAAATTTAAATTTAACTCAGTTTCTTAATTTAAAGATTTCATTGGTCAAGTGGTCTAAGCTGCTGGATCATGATCTTAAGATCCTTCTCTGCTGTGTGTTTAATGTTGACTGATAGGATTGTTTGCTTAGGTTACAGTTTGATTTTTTTCCAAAATATATTTAATCAGCCACCTTTTTTTGCATACTTAACAAGGTAATTTTACCTCAATTGATATGTTGGAGTGGTAACGTGGGCATTGATTGCCCATAGACATTGGATTGTCTATGGTTTTGCCTCTTACTTTCTGATAGCTACCAGCATATCTTTTGAGAATTGCAAAGTTTTTTTTTGCCAAGTAGCAGCATTAAGTTAGGATATTTCATTTTGTATAATTAGGTAGAAGTCAAACTTTTAGATTCCACATATTTTTCCTATATAATTTTTTCCTGATATCATTTAGTTTTATGTTTCATGGCTGGTATGTTAGGCGCATTAAATGCACAGCAGAAAAGGACCAAAAGATAAAGATCCAACAGTTTCTACCACTTGTTAATAATGGAGTGTATTTACTATACTAAAGAAATTCAAATTATTATTCATTCTGTAGGAATTTCAAATAAACGATCATTATAAAACTAATTAATATATGAATTTTAATGGATAAAGCATAATAAAATTTTCATGACTTGCTGGATTTTTTTATTCATAAAATGTTACAAAATTTAGGAACCTGAGCCTAAGGTGTTGGCATGGAATGTGCTAATTTTTACTGTTGACAGTTTTTTTTAATTCATCACATGTGATGTTAAGAATAGTTTATGTATTGAGTTTGGAAGAAGAAAGTTAGATTGGGATCTAGGCATCTAAGTAACTCTTTGATTGGGTTTGGATGACATGAGGTTGGTGGGGTGCTATGTATCTAAGAAACTCTTCAATTGGGTTTGGTCGAGGATAGTTGGGTGGGGTGCTAGGTATCTAAGAAACTCTTCAATTGGGTTCGGTAGAGGAGAAGTGGGTGGGGTACTTGGTATCTAAGAAACTCTTTAATTGGATTCAAAAGAGGAGACATTAGTGGGGTGCTAGGTTCCTAAGGAACTCTTCAATTGGGTTTAGAAGAGGAGAGATGGGAGGGGTGCTAGGTATCTAAGAAACTCTTCATTTGGATTCGGTAGAGAAGAGGTTGGTGGGGTGCTAGGTTTCTAAGAAACTCTTCAATTGAGTTCGGTCAAGGAGAGGTGGTTGGGGTGCTTGGTGCCCAAGTAACTCTTTGATTGGATTTGAACCAGGAGCGATGGGTTGGGTGCTGGGAATCTAACAAACCCTTCAATTGGGTTGGGTGTTAGGTTTCTTAGAAACTTTTCCATAAGGTTTGGAGGAGGAAAGATGGATGGGGTGTTTTGATATCTACGAAACAGTTTAAAAGTGCATCTTAACACAACTGTCTATTTTGCTTGTGTGTATAAGTTTAGTTCATATTATACATGTATGTTGAAGTCTCAATTAATGATCTTGACAAAATTTACAGAATTTATTTCGTTTGATAAAAAAACCCATTACATTTATCAAAATCAATTAACAACTTATATGACTAGCTGTAAACATTTTGGATGCATAGATTTCTAACCATATAAAAAATTTCAGTTGCTTCTTACGGAAATACTCAAAATAATGAACTTAATCTATGTTTACTTGTGTGGTACTGAATGCTTGTAGTTGGTTAAATGGTCTGACTTGACCCGGTCTCATACTTTGTGCAGAGTTTGAGTATTTTCAGTACACTCAATTACTTTCAAGATTTCATTGGTCAAGTGGTCCAAGATGCTTGATCATGATCTTTTGATTCTTTTCTGCTGTGAGTTTGATATAGACAGAATCATTAAGTTTTTATTTGATAGGATTGTTTGCTTAGGTTTCAGTTTAAGTTCTTACCAAAATATATTTTATCAGCCTCCTTTTTTTGCATACTAAACAAGGTCAGTTTACCTCATTTGATATGTTCGAGTGGTAATGTTGGCATTGATTGTCCATAGACATTGGATTGTCTATGGTTTTGCCTCTTACTTTCTGATAGCTACCAGCATATCTTTTGAGAGGTGCACAGTTTTTTATGTGTAGTTATATAAATAGCATTTACTTTAGATTTTTTGCATTGTATTTTCGTATTATGTGGAATCAAATTTAAGGTCAAAATACCCCATTGGATATGTTGGAGTGGTAATGTGGGCATTGATGTCCATAGACATTGGATTGTCTATGGTTTTGCCTCTTACTTTCTGATAGCTACCTGCATATCTTTTGGGAAATGCAGAGTTTTTTTTGCCAAGTTGCTGCATTTAGTTAGGATATTTCATTTTGTGTTATTAGGTAGAAGTCAAACTTTTAGATTCCACATATTTTTCCTTGATATTTTTTCTTGATATCATTTAGTTTTATGTTTCATGGCTGGTATGTTAGATGCATTAAACTCACAGCAGAGGAGGACCAAAAGATCAGTATTTAACATCTTAGACCACTTGATCAATGAAATCTTGTTAGTTGTTGAGTATATTAAAAATACTCAAACTTGGCACAGAGTTTTAGACCTAGTCAAGAGTTTGTGTGATAGTTTATACTTGTCATTTTTATGCATCAGACAACTTGGTCAGATTTCATGTTTGTTAAAGTTCATATTGCATATTGAATTTCTTATATTCTTTCTTAACAATACCATATTTAACTAAATTGATCTGGAACCTTTAAAAAGTAAAAAGTCTCAAAGAGACAATCATTCTTCCACATGTTGGGAAGCATTGTGATGGAAGATTCTAGCTTGTATTGGAATAGGTTGATGTAGCTAACTAAGTAAAATATCATATCTATTGTCAAATATATGTATATCATATATTTATATATCTTTTTACAAACATCCAATAGGAAGAGATTGTCCAGAAAAATATAGTAACAGGACCTGTTTATCCCCTCAGTTATATGTCTACTTTTAATCTTGAATGTGTTTCCTCTGTTAGATTTCAAAATCAAAGCACTTGTTAAATATTGATAAAATTTAGTAAGAATGCTTTTGTTCAATTATTTAATACCTTACAGTTTATGCTGTTGATTGTTAAAATCATGCATCAGGATTTAATATACATTTAAATATTGCCTTAGATTTATAAATTTACTCCTGTTTCTATATTTTTTTTCAAATTAGGCTATTCATTGACTAAATTATGGAGAATAGTGTTGTAATAGATAAATGTAGCTTATTTTTATAGTTTTTTTATAACATTTACAAGGTATAAAGGCCCAAATCTACAATATTGACCCATTATATATAGTATTCTATAGTCTTGATATACTGTTAGGTTTTAATTATCATTATCTGCATCCATAGTATGCATGGTTAATTGAATTCAGGTTATCTCCCTTGTATCAGGTAAAAAGAATATTTTATTTTCTGTTGATAATACTCCCAGTAAGAAACTACAGTTTTGTTGTGTGGAAACCTCTGTCAGAAATTATTTGAAGTGAGTTATTCTGAACTATTCTGTAATAGTTGAGGTTCATTTACTATGGTGATTACTATGATAATGTTTGCAATTGACATCTTCCATTGTTCTGTACACTTGGAAATTGTTGATGTTGGTGCTGTAGGTCAGCCCAGGTCTCTTGCTCCATGAAACTCTAATTCATATATAATGTATGAATTAGAGTATCATCTAGCTAGTGACCTGTCCGTGTAAGTACAAGCACTGGTATAGGGTGCAAATTATATAACTTATGACAACACCTCATGGATTTCATATAGTGTACAGTAGGTCTTATGCTTCCCAAGGAGGTATATTTCTGGTCAACAATGGCTTGGAGTTCACAAATTACTGTGCAGCATATTGTTGTATGGAAGAGTGGGATTCTGTTTTGTCGTTTACTTACAAAGTCACGGTATGATACTGTATTTACTCTAGTAACATATAAACCTGATACATTGTAGCCTTAGCCATATAATACTCATTTTGCCATAATTGAATGAATGGCAATAGTGCCTCTTTTGTCAAATATATATGGTTTAGGAAAGCATAGTTGTAGAAAATGTCATGACCCATGTTTTTATGCCTACATTTGATCTTAAATGTGTTCCTTTTTTGTAAATTTTAAAAATCTAAGCACTGGCTAAATTTTTATTAAAACTGTTAAAGTAGGAAAGCTTTTGTATCAAACTTTTAACTTATTTTCTTTTTGTCTTTACAATTTACTTGATTTTTGATAAATTGAATACTCTGTATAAAATGAAGAAAATAGAGAATAGATTTATGTACTGACTGACCAGTATTGTAAAGAAAACATTGAATAACTTGTTAGTAGAAACAAAGTGTGCCTCTATGACTAAACCCATGAAAATCATGATTTACTGTAAAAACAGATTAATAAATTACTACTGATCCAATGATTTTATAAAAGAGTAAAGTCATATTCTTTAAATACAGTAAGCACTCTATAGTATGACCCATACTATGTTGTAATTTTTGTAATTAATTTACATGTATTAATTAATATGTAATTAAGAAGTCATGCAATCAATGCCATCACTCCAGTTCCAATATTGTTTAACCTGTATTTACAATACAAAAATAGTTGACTATGTGTAAATAAATGGCGAAGGTTTCTATAATTTCTTTTGGTCACTTCACTGAGTACACTCGTAGGTGGTATAGTGTACTAAATTTGTCATATTCCTTACTCTGATTGCACTAAATGTGCACTCCCCCCTCAATCCTCAATACTTTGATGGCACTTTGATGCCACTTAACCCAGGTGATTATGCCTTCTTTGACTGATTGAAGATTTATACTTACCGAAACAAAATAAATGATAGTCATATACATACATTTGAATGTATCAAACAACATAATTTCGTATTATTGTCAGCTTAATTTTTCCATCTTTTGGTTTATGATATTTGGGAAATTAGAAACTAAATAGTTCTTAAAATATATTTATACATTATACATGTGAAAAACACTTATCATGCTTAATAACAATGCTCCAAAATAGATCATAATTATGAAATAGAAAAAAAATGTATTGATAAATAAAAAAAATATCTAAAAAAATACAAATGATCCAAGCAAGTATAAGAAGAAAAAAAAGATGGATCATTGATAATATTATACAATTGAAACTATACGTACAGAATAATTTACCAGATAACCTGGTAAAAGATCTATAATCCGAGTAATCTAGTGAAGGACCCAGGTAGTTCTGGGGGGATAGCTAGATCGGAAGACGTCATTGTATTGTTAAGATGTTATAATGTTAATTTATCAATTCAAATGAAAGATGAATTATTGATTATATACAATTGAAACTAGAGAATAATATACCAGATAACCTGGTGAAAGATCTACATTCCGAGCAATCTAGTGAAGGACCCAGGTAACTCTGGGGGGATAGCTAGATCGGAAGACGTCATTGTATCAAGTATTGTTATCCGAGTAATCTAGTGAAGGACCCAGGTAATTCTGGGGGGATAGCTAGATCGGAAGACGTCATTGTATCAAGTATTGTTATCCGAGTAATCTAGTGAAGGACCCGGGTAACTCTGGGGGGATAGCTAGATCGGAAGATGTCATTGTATTGAGTATTGTTTAGATGTTAGTTACATTTATAATGTTCATTGTTAAATTCAAATGAAATCCTATTCATTATTTAAGTATATTTGCTAGAAATAAGTACTTTTTATACATTATATTCGTATATCAGAGTTGGCTGAAATGTTAACAATGTATTATCATTGTAACAAATACTTAATTATGTTGTTTTATACATTAAAGTGTATGTATTGATAGATATATCATTTAAAAAGTTTCTTAGTAATTGTAAGTTTTCATGTGTTACTGCAGGTCATACCCTTCTATGAAATTTGTATAAGATTCTTATCAGTTAAAGCTGTTGGTCTCTTGTTGAAGGTTAATCTATGTGAGTTGGTTAGGTGAACCACACCCCATGGTCATATCTATGATTACAAGTATTCCCATGTAACTAAGCTTAACCATAGTCACATGTTTGATTTGGTTTGAAGGGTTATTCTTAGAGAGCTGGTTAGGTGAACCACCTCCCATGGTCAAGTATATGATAACAAGCATTTCCATGTGGCTAAACTTTACCATAAGCACAATGTTTACTAAGTTTTGTATTGTAGATAGAGGTTTATATAAAATGAACAGTAATGTGTATGGCTTTGATAATGATGACTTCGATGTATCTACTGTTTTTTGTTTTGATTAAATGATGATACTATACTATCGACAATTTATTTATTTGAATAGATTTGAATTAGGATTTTTGTTGTTTTTATTTTTTGTACATTTGAACATGGGTTTGATAATGGTGATTTTTACATACCCTTAATTGCATCCATACTGTAATATAGTAATAATAGGAAGAATTTCAAAAGAAATTTCTGGTTTTTGTCCATTTTATTATGACACATTAAATATTGTAATGCTATGTTGTGTGATAGATTTACTTGAATATGTTCAGTGTTTTCTATACAGTTTTGGTCAGCTGTACATAGAATATCTCATTTCCTCATTGTTAAGTCAGTGTATTTTCACGACTATTAAATGTGAGTTACTCTATTTTCTAAGTTATACTTGTTGCGAAATCAGTACAAAATTATCTTGTGCCATCTATGAATGACTCTTGTAATTTAGATTTTATATGGTTGCGTTATAGATGTTAGATATACCACATCATAGCTTTGGTATTGAGAACATTTAATAAATCCACAGGAGCTTAAATTGACATTTATAGTTTGAAAAATTTCCCTCCTTCTTATTATACAAACTAGTTTAACTTATAAGAAGCAGAGAGTCTTTCAAACTATGATACAGAATGCCTAGCTTTTGTGATAAATCTAAGTTGATTATGTAGTATTTTTCCTGATTGCACTGGTTTTGAAATGATCGACAGTAACATAAACTGAGGCTTTATATTTATTATTTTGGTTGATACAAGTTTGTAGCAACTAGCCTAACTCCTATAACATGGTAACTTTATATTGATATGATTATTATTCTAGCATGAGGTAATTAGTTTAATGTCTCAATAAACTTTTCGGAGATCTAGAAAATATTCAGCTATTCCAAAAAACATAATTTTTTGAACCTGGTTACTTTACTTCGGAGCTTTTTTTCAGTACTTGGGGAAGGGGCATTGGGCCTTTTTATATATAGAACAATTGGGGAAATTTTATCGCTATTTCATAGAAAGGGGAACAAAATATCCAAGGTAAACTCCAAATTTGGGGAAAACTGCATGATTTCAAAGAAATTTCAAGAGGGGAAGGCAACTGTTAACGGCCCCTGTTATATAAGGAAAAAAAGGCCTGTACTTTGTTTTTCTACATCAGCATTTTCTGTTACAGGCTAAAACAACAGCTACTTTCCAAATTGTGTCTGTTTCCATCTCTGAACTGATTCTATTAAATAAAACTTAATTGACTTTATGAGATTTGACCAGATTGTTTTTGCTGAGAACTATTGAGTAATAAGTGCTTTCAAGTACATGATAGTGAATAACTTTACAGCCAGATACTCGAATACTGCTATGAATTAATTAACATATTCAATTCATTTCCATCTCTCAGCTGATCTTTGTTGATCTATAAATTACAGCATAATTATAATGTAATATTTGGCCTGATTATTTTGCTGAAACTTATAGAATTCATTAAGTATATATATTATGATTTTACAGCTAGAAATTATATTCAAACAATTGCTTTAAATCAGTATTCTTTGGTTTCATACTTACATTTGGAATTTGTCAGGATCATTTCTTGAGACTTCGGTATATAGAATAATTTGATCGCTAGATTTTTACATTTCTATATAAGTAAGCAGCCTATTTTATCAAGATATGGGTTTGAAAAGGGTTTCAAATGAATGCTATGTCTGACTGCCTAGAGTTTAAATGTCTATATTAGTTCAACACAACTTCCATGATTGTTTCATGAGCAATGGGGTTTATTAGCTCGTATGTTTATTCAGCAGTAAAATAATTGAAACTTAAAATTTGCTTTCTGCCTATCATAGAAATTTAATTGATAGTTTGGATGACTTCGGCTAAGTTAATACATGTACGCTTGCATGATTTTTATTTAAAGCCCCTTTACTAAATAGAACGCTGATAATTGTCAAGTATCATGCTTTTGCTTAAAACTCATGCAAACATTCAATGAATATAAAAAACGCTTCTAAGATAAAAAAACACAAGTATTTGCTCCAGAATTCATACTAATATTATTTTGAAATTAGAGATAAAACCCAACGTAATGACTGTACGGAAAATTACGGAACTCAACGAACTAGATCGGAACATCCCGTCGTGGCTAAAAAATAGCCACAACCCTAAATCTTAAATCAACAAATTTTCTGCTTTGATAAATACACGTTTTGTATAGTGAATTTCGTGCGAAAGCCAATTAAAACTCACGAAATCATGTAAATAGATTCATACATGAACATATATTGACGGGAAAAAGAAACGAACCCATTAAGTCTTACGTTATACAAAAACGTTTAGTGATAGGCCACGTTCAGGTAGAATGAGTGTAATGTCGGTAAGCCAAGACAACTAGATAATTTATATTTACGCCAACGACATTCGCGTGACAGATTTTCATGGCAGTATCTACGTCATGTGTGGTGAAAGATAACCGTGTATGTCAAATAAGTCGACAAACAACGGAAATCTTCTTGTTTGGCGTAAAGAGTTCTTAAGATATGCCACCGTCATCAACGTTTATCTCTCTGTTCGTATCATCGCGGCCGTGGTGTTGAAATAATGAAGAGCTCAGTAAGGATTCGCGTCTTAGCTTATGTAACGCCCTCAGATTTATCAATGTTTCAAAACTAGTTTAGGCCACAACTTGTTGTTGGCTAAGGTAATCTCGAGGACACATCACATATACTAGCTTTTATGCTCTGTGAGTGTCTCTATATTCGGGCAACGTTATGACTGTGTCTATCAGCATAGTAACGACATACCTCACGTTGCGCATGTCACCAAGGACTTCTTACTGGGTGACAACATCAATGTTTCCTTATATTATTCTTAATCACGAAAATTATGTACCTAGTTGAAATGAGGCGTTTCTTTTTAGCATCAGTTTAGATGTTTGCGTTCTCAAAATTTGCACGCACTGATTTCTCGAGTAAATCACTGGAAAAACGATATGACATAACCAACACTTTACAATTTTGTGTAAGTTTTATCAAACACCTTTTAAGCAACTTGATTGGCTGTGAGGATATCTCCGTACTCTAATTCGCATGTTATAAAAGTACCCTACTTTTATAAGAAATTGATATTTTTAATAACTTGACCCCTAAAAGGGAACCCGCTAGAGAGAGTTATTATAATCCAAAGGCAGTTATATTCTATTGTCTTTTTGATGGTTTTACTTGTTTTTAAATAGATGATAAAGATTTTGTCTTCGTTTAGTGGCTTTAATAGGTTAATATTTCATAATATTGATATATTCATAGTTCTCGCATTAAAACTTTAAACTTTGAGTGTTGATAAAATTACATTAAAGAGGTTTAGACGGCTGTAACATGCAAATTTAACGATTAAAGTTATAAAATTGTATACTAGGTCTTAAAATATAATCTTTGTTCTGTAAGTGTTTCTTTTAGGGATTTAGAGTAAAAAAAACCAAGTTTAATGAGATAAATCTCGGGAACATTTGATAATAATAATTATGACCTTGAAAAGTTTGTCAAGGTGAACTTTTGGACTATACATGTAGTATATACCTTAGAAAACTAATTGACTAGTAGGTTTCAAGATGTACTAAAAATATAAAAATGTTTTAAATAAGTTTTTTATGCATTTTATGGCTTTTTTCATATAAAAAAATGAGAGTAAGATTGCGATGAACAGTTAGTTATTACAGACTTACTTCGGAAAAAGCTAAATATTTATAGAAAAATGTAGAATCACCTGGTTTCCATAAAACTTTAGGCAGATGTAATTAACACAATAAAATGGTGAAATGTGATGTTGAAATAATCTTATTTCAGTACAGTATACAAAATAGATATGATCTTTACTTATCAAGGAAAATTAGCTTAACTTAATTACGTACTTAAATATTTAATACGGTATATTTTCCCATATTTTACTTTAAAATCTAACTTAATTTTTTCTGGGTTTTTTTTTTAGAAACAACAGCATGGGAATCAAAATTGATGATGTCATTTTTGATCTGGTAGATTTTTTCAACATTTGACTAATGTAATTGGTCTCATTTTGTGACACTTGGAATTATGACTCAAAAGTGCTTGGTCTAAGGAATGCTCTTATAGAGCATGATATTAGTGTATAATCTACATTTCACATCAATACATTCTGATTTAACTCTGTGTTTCAACACTAAGTATGTTTCAACACTGAGTATGTTTCAACACTGAGTAGGTACACTTTGTCTAGGCAATCTCAGTTCATGGGCCTAGTACATTAAACAACAAATTCTGTTGTTTTATGTACTGAGATTCAGGGACTGAAACCCTTGACTACCCCTACCCTGTCTATTGATGGTTGGTTTGGATTTAACTCTTTGTTACAACACACTGTACAACATTACCAATTTCTGGTAGTATGAAATCATGGAAATGCCACCACCTTTCTCAGAGAACTCAGAGAAGCATCATTTTAAACCCATCCCCCTCATGAACACCCACCTCTCATGCATGCTCCCTTCTGCCTCTCGGACCACCCTCTCCTTATCAACCCCCTATGAATTTCGCTGGCACTGTTTGGGTCACCCAGTCTGCAAGGTACTTGAACATTATGTATGCCAAAAACCCTCCAGGATTTTTCCAGTCAGGCTTTGGCACGTTCTCAGCCCATGTGATATCAGCACCACTGGAAGGGCCTAGCATGCGGGTTCATGTATCTCAACCTAAGGTATTGAAGGGGGAAGCAAACTTTGTTGGTATCATGGTCTCTCTCGAGGTCCATGGCTAAGGAGTTAAGGGTTTTCTCTCAGGGTACATGGCTAAGGGGTTAAGGGTTTTCTTTTATCATTTTTTCCTTTTTTATTATTTTTGTGTATGAGTTTTGTGATATATTGTATTCAAATGTTTTGTATTTAATTATTTTACATGTAATCATTACCAAGTACTCTTTTTTTGTTCTTTTTTCTTTTTACAGGAAAGCATCATTTGGTATCAACACAAGAACAGCACATGGAATGATGGCAGAGTATGGTATAGTAAATAAATATTAACCTGACGTTGGTACCCTCATTGTAATAATTTCACGCTTCATTGTCTGTCTATTTATACCTTCGGTAGATTCCGCGTATCATTCATACGAAGAAGCACGTGCTAACTGATCATGTACTTCATATAAGTATGTAATTGTTTGTGAGTTATAAGGAATGACTCTATAGCGCCGATGATACCGAGATGGACTGTGAACTACTGTAGTAAGTAGGTGTTGGTTCGAGCCCAATCATGCACAATTCTTTTTCATTTTTTAATATTTGTACAAACAAAATATTGTAAAAATTGTCCAAAAAATGTGTTATTTCATACACTCTTTTATTTTTTGTATTTTTATTCAACTATAATTTAAGTTTTATTATTTTGTAATTAGATCTAATCACATTTGAAGCACGACACAATACAGAAATACAATAAATATCAATTTATCGAATCAGATGAGTCGTGTCGCCAGCTCATATTTTATATAAAACACAATGCACGAGAAAATAGTCGGATATATGTATACTTTAAACGGTACGATGTATTGCTCTTTACTCACTTCAATTTTTAACTCGCGACTCGTTCAACTGTATTAACGGAGAAATAACGGAGATTATCGAGTCAGTCCGACATTTCTCGATGGGAGGCCGATTATTGATTTATACCGCGTCATCTCGATTTAATTTTATTCTGCATAAAGGTTAACGTCAGGTTAATATTTATTTACTATATGAAGAAAGAAGACATGGACTCTATTGATGTGAGATTTTTTTATTTTGTTTATGTTTACATATTGAGTTTTATTATGCTTCTTATAACTTTGACATTATTTATGACTCTTTATTTATTTCATTTATTCGTTCATTCGTTCGTTTGTTCCTTTGTTCGTTCATTCGTTCATGCGTTCATTCGTTCATGTGTTCATGCGTTCATTCGTTCATTCATTCATTTATTCATTCATTCATTTATTTATTTATTTATTTTTATTTATATTTTCATACTGTGTTTTATACTGTGCTTCTTATTTAACTTTGACATTATTTATGAATATTTATTTCATTTATTTGTTCGTTCGTTTGTTTGTTCGTTCATGCGTTTTTGCGTTCATGCGTTTATGCGTAAATGCGTTCATGTGTTTTTGCATTCATGCGTTCAGAGTTCATGTGTTCAGCGTTCATTCGTTCATTCGTTCATTCGTTCATTCGTCCATTCGTCCATTCGTTCATTCATTCATTCATTCATTTATTAATTTATTTATTTATTTATTTATTTTTTATTTTATGTTTTTCTTTTCTGAAATAAAATGTTTTTTGTTATTTAAGCGTTAGATTTATTTTTCTATTTTCGACTTTTACATTTATTTATTATTATGTATTCTAATTGTAATGTAAACAAAATACACTTCTCTTCACAATTTTATTGGGTTTTTTGTCATTTATTAACAACATGCACTTTTGTTATGATTTCAAGTTTTTTTTTAACAGCTTAATATGCCTTTGTTATGTGTTTTGTGTTTTCTTATATATGCAATGAGTGCTTTTATTTAAGGTTTAAGGGTTTTTCTAATTTTAGTGATGTGTACCTCTTTTTAATGTTTGAGGGGTTTTCTAATATTAGCAACATGTACTTCTATCTAAGGTTTTAGGGTATTTTCTTATATTAGCAACATGTACTTCTATCTAATGTTTTAAGATATTTTCTTATATTAGCAACATGTACGTCTATTTAAGGTTTTATGGTATTTTCTTATATTAGCAACATATACTTTTATCCAAGGTTTTAGGTTATTTTCTTATATTAGTAGCATGTACTTCTATTCAAGGTTTTAGGGTATTTTCTTTTATTAGCAACATGTACTTCTATTTAAGGTTTTAGGGTATTTTCTTTTATTAGCAACATGTACTTCTATTTAAGGTTTTAGGATATTTTCTTATATTAGCAACATATACTTCTATTTAAGGTTTTAGGGTATTTTCTTTTATTAGCAACATGTACTTCTATTTAAGGTTTTAGGGTATTTTCTTATATTAGCAACATGTACTTCTATTAAGATTTTAGGGTATTTCTTATATTAGCAACATGTACTTCTATTTAAGATTTTAGGGTATTTTCTTATATTAGCAACATGTACTTCTATTTAAGGTCTTAAGGTATTTTCTTATATTAGCAACATGTACTTCTATTCCAGGTTTTAGGGTATTTTCTTATATTAGCAACATGTACTTCTATTTAAGGTCTTAAGGTATTTTCTTATATTAGCAACATGTACTTCTATTCCAGGTTTTAGGGTATTTTCTTATACACGTATTTGCAACATGTACTTCTATTTCAGGTTTTAGGGTATTTTCTTATATTAGCAACATGTACTTCTATTTAAGATTTTAGGGTATTTTCTTATATTAGCAACATGTACTTCTATTTAAGGTCTTAAGGTATTTTCTTATATTAGCAACATGTACTTCTATTCCAGGTTTTAGGGTATTTTCTTATATTAGCAACATGTACTTCTATTTAAGGTCTTAAGGTATTTTCTTATATTAGCAACATGTACTTCTATTCCAGGTTTTAGGGTATTTTCTTATACACATATTTGCAACATGTACTTCTATTTCAGGTTTTAGGGTATTTTCTTATATTAGCAACATGTACTTCTATTTAAGATTTTAGGGTATTTTCTTATATTAGCAACATGTACTTCTATTTAAGGTTTTAGGGTATATTCTTATATTAGCAACATGTACTTCTATTTAAGATTTTAGGGTATTTTCTTATATTAGCAACATGTACTTCTATTTAAGGTTTTAGGGTATATTCTTATATTAGCAACATGTACTTAAATCAAAGGTTTTAGGGTATTTTCTTATATTAGCAACATGTACTTCCATTTAAGATTTTAGGGTATTTTCTTATATTAGCAACATGTACTTCTATTTAAGATTTTAGGGTATTTTCTTATATAAGCAACATGTACTTCTATTTAAGGTTTTAGGGTATATTCTTATATTAGCAACATGTACTTCTATTTAAGGTTTTAGGGTATTTTCTTATATTAGCAACATGTACTTCTATTTAAGGTTTTAGGGTATTTTCTTATATTAGCAACATGTACTTCTATTTAAGGTTTTAGGGTATTTTCTTAAATAAGCAACATGTACTTCTATTTCAGGTTTTAGGGTATTTTCTTATATTAGCAACATGTACTTCTATTTAAGATTTAAGGGTATTTTTAGCCGGATTTTTCAACGAAAAAATTCGACTAATAGTTTGGCGAACACGGGCGGGCGGGAGGGCGGGCGGGTGGGTGGGCGGGCGTGCGGGCGGGCGTCCGTGTCGTTAACAATTGCGTTAAAGTTTTTATTGTACCATGTATTTCTGCCATTTAAAGTCGGATCTCTATGAAACTTTATACAATGATAACATACCATGTGATGAACAGAATTAGACAGTAACCGCAACTCTACCTTGCTTAATTATGGATTATTGCCCTTTGTAATTTCGGGTGTCTGGTGTCGTTAACTATTGCGTTAAAGTTTTTAATTTAGCATATATTTCTGCCATTTATTGTCAGATTTTTATGAAACTTCATACAATGATAACATGCCGTGTGATGAACAGATTAAGACAGTAACCACAACTCTACCTGGCTTAATAATGGATTATTTCTCTTTGTTTTTTTTGCGTTAAAGTTTTCAAATTGTTGGATATCTCTGCCATTTATGGTTAGATGTTTATGAAATTTCATACAATGATTACATACCATCTGTTGCAAAGAATTAGACAGTAACCACAACTCTTCCTGGCTTAATTATGGATTATTTCCCTTTGTAATTTTTGCATTCAATTTCAAATTGTTTGATATCTCTGCCATTTCTGGTTAGATGTTTACAAAATTTCATACAATGATTACATACCATCTGTTGAAAAGAATTAAACAGTAATGGCAACTCTACCTGACTAAATAATGGATTATTTCCCTTTGTTTTTTGCGTTAAATTTTTCAAATTGTTGGATATCTCTGCCATTTATGGTTAGATGTTTATGAAATTTCATACCATGATTACATACCATCTAAAAAAATTAGACAGTAACAGCAACTCCACCTGGCTTAATAATGGATTATTTCCCTTTGTTTTTTGCGTTAAATTTTACAAATTGTTGGATATCTCTGTTATTTATGGTTTGATGTTTACGAAGTTTCATACAATGATTACATATGATCTGTTGAAAAGAATTAGACAGTAACCGCAACTCTACCTGGCTTAATAATGGATTATTTCCCTTTGTTATTTTTGTGTTAAAGTTTTCAAATTGTTGGATAGCTCTGCCATTTATGGTTAGATGTTTATGAAATTTCATACAATGATTACATATGATCTGTTGAAAAGAATTAGACAGTAACAACAACTCTACCTGGCTTAAAAATGGATTATTTCCCTTAGTATTTTTTATGTTAAAGTTTTCAGTATGTTGGATTTCTCCAATAGCAAGTATTCTGGCATTTTCCAGTCATATTTTCCCGCCATTTCGCTTCAACAATTTCACCATTTGCCATACAAGGTTTTTTTTTAACAAAATTCTCTCGCCAATTTCATATCATTAGCTTTGCATTATTTTCATCCATAGTTTTCATGTCTTATGCCATCTTAGTCAAATACCAACAAAATACTCAGAAAAGATACAATAGGACATATATATAGTTGATGAAACTCTTTATTCCTTTAAGATTAATTATTGCCCTTTGTATTCCATCTAATAAGCAATATATCAAATGACTTTCTTTTGTAACAATGTAAACTTGTTCTCAATGTTCCCATATGCAGAAAAATCCGGCTTTAATGTGGCTCCCACATTATCTTTCTTGTCTTATATTAGCAACATGTACTTCTATTTAAGATTTTAGGGTATTTTCTTATATTAGCAACATGTACTTCTATTTAAGGTTTTTGGGTATTTTCTTATATAAGCAACATGTACTTCTATTTAAGATTTTAGGGTATTTTCTTATATTAGTAACATGTACTTCTATTTAAGATTTTAGGGTATTTTCTTATATAAGCAACATGTACTTCTATTTAAGATTTTAGGGTATTTTCTTATATAAGCAACATGTACTTCTATTTAAGGTTTTAGGGTATATTCTTATATTAGCAACATGTACTTAAATCAAAGGTTTTAGGGTATTTTCTTATATTAGCAACATGTACTTCTATCTAAGGTTTTAGGGTATATTCTTATATTAGCAACATGTACTTAAATCAAAGGTTTTAGGGTATTTTCTTATATTAGCAACATGTACTAAGGTTTTAGGGTATTTTCTTATATTAGCAACATGTACTGTACTTCTAAGGTTTTAGGGTATTTTCTTATATTAGCAACATGTACTTCTTATTAAGGTTTTAGGGTATTTTCTTATATTAGCAACATGTACTTCTATCTAAGGTTTTAGGGTATTTTCTTATATTAGCAACATGTATTTCTATTTCAGATTTTAGGGTATATTCTTATATTAGCAACATGTACTTCTAGTTAATATTTTAGGGTATTTTCTTATATTAGCAACATGCACTTCTATTCCAGGTTTAAGGGTATTTTCTTATAGTAGCAACATGTAATTCTATTTAAGGTTTTAGGGTATTTTCTTATATTAGCAACATGTACTTCTATTCAAGATTTTAGGGTATTTTCTTATATTAGCAACATGTACTTCTATTTAAGATTTTAGGGTATTTTCTTATGATAGCAACATGTACTTCTATTTTAAGGTTTTAAGGTATTTTCTTATATAAGCAACATGTACTTCTATTTAAGGTTTTAGGGTATATTCTTATATTAACAACATGTACTTCTATCTAAGGTTTTAGGGTATTTTCTTATATTAGCAACATGTACTTCTATTTAAGATTTTAGGGTATTTTCTTATATTAGCAACATGTACTTCTATTTAAGGTTTTAGGGTATTTTCTTAAATAAGCAACATGTACTTCTATTTAAGATTTTAGGGTATTTTCTTATATTAGCAACATGTACTTCTATTTAAGATTTTAGGGTATTTTCTTATATAAGCAACATGTACTTCTATTTAAGGTTTTAGGGTATTTTCTTAAATAAGCAACATGTACTTCTATTTAAGATTTTAGGGTATTTTCTTATATAAGAAACATGTACTTCTATTTAAGATTTTAGGGTATTTTCTTATATAAGCAACATGTACTTCTATTTCAGGTTTTAGGGTATATTCTTATATTAGCAACATGTACTTAAATAAAAGGTTTTAGGGTATTTTCTTATATTAGCAACATGTACTTCTATCTAAGGTTTTAGGGTATATTCTTATATTAGCAACATGTACTTAAATCAAAGGTTTTAGGGTATTTTCTTATATTAGCAACATGTACTGTACTTCTAAGGTTTTAGGGTATTTTCTTATATTAGCAACATGTACTTCTTATTAAGGTTTTAGGGTATTTTCTTATATAAGCAACATGTACTTCTATCTAAGGTTTTAGGGTATTTTCTTATATTAGCAACATGTACTTATATTTAAGATTTTAGGGTATCTTCTTATATTAGCAACATGTACTTCTATTTATGGTTTTAGGGTATTTTCTTAAATAAGCAACATGTACTTCTATTTAAGATTTTAGGGTATTTTCTTATATTAGCAACATGTACTTCTATTTAAGATTTTAGGGTATTTTCTTATATTAGCAACATGTACTTCTATTTAAGGTTTTAGGGTATTTTCTTAAATAAGCAACATGTACTTCTAGTTAATATTTTAGGGTATTTTCTTATATTAGCAACATGCACTTCTATTCCAGGTTTAAGGGTATTTTCTTATAGTAGCAACATGTAATTCTATTTAAGGTTTTAGGGTATTTTCTTATATTAGCAACATGTACTTCTATTCAAGATTTTAGGGTATTTTCTTATATTAGCAACATGTACTTCTATTTAAGATTTTAGGGTATTTTCTTATGATAGCAACATGTACTTCTATTTTAAGGTTTTAAGGTATTTTCTTATATAAGCAACATGTACTTCTATTTAAGGTTTTAGGGTATATTCTTATATTAACAACATGTACTTCTATCTAAGGTTTTAGGGTATTTTCTTATATTAGCAACATGTACTTCTATTTAAGATTTTAGGGTATTTTCTTATATTAGCAACATGTACTTCTATTTAAGGTTTTAGGGTATTTTCTTAAATAAGCAACATGTACTTCTATTTAAGATTTTAGGGTATTTTCTTATATTAGCAACATGTACTTCTATTTAAGATTTTAGGGTATTTTCTTATATTAGCAACATGTACTTCTATTTAAGGTTTTAGGGTATTTTCTTAAATAAGCAACATGTACTTCTATTTAAGATTTTAGGGTATTTTCTTATATAAGAAACATGTACTTCTATTTAAGATTTTAGGGTATTTTCTTATATAAGCAACATGTACTTCTATTTCAGGTTTTAGGGTATATTCTTATATTAGCAACATGTACTTAAATAAAAGGTTTTAGGGTATTTTCTTATATTAGCAACATGTACTTCTATCTAAGGTTTTAGGGTATATTCTTATATTAGCAACATGTACTTAAATCAAAGGTTTTAGGGTATTTTCTTATATTAGCAACATGTACTCTACTTCTAAGGTTTTAGGGTATTTTCTTATATTAGCAACATGTACTTCTTATTAAGGTTTTAGGGTATTTTCTTATATTAGCAACATGTACTTCTATCTAAGGTTTTAGGGTATTTTCTTATATTAGCAACATGTACTTATATTTAAGATTTTAGGGTATCTTCTTATATTAGCAACATGTACTTCTATTTATGGTTTTAGGGTATTTTCTTAAATAAGCAACATGTACTTCTATTTAAGATTTTAGGGTATTTTCTTATATTAGCAACATGTACTTCTATTTAAGATTTTAGGGTATTTTCTTATATTAGCAACATGTACTTCTATTTAAGGTTTTAGGGTATTTTCTTAAATAAGCAACATGTACTTCTATTTAAGATTTTAGGGTATTTTCTTATATTAGCAACATGTACTTCTATTTAAGATTTTAGGGTATTTTCTTATATAAGCAACATGTACTTCTATTTCAGGTTTTAGGGTATATTCTTATATTAGCAACATGTACTTAAATAAAAGGTTTTAGGGTATTTTCTTATATTAGCAACATGTACTTCTATCTAAGGTTTTAGGGTATATTCTTATATTAGCAACATGTACTTAAATCAAAGGTTTTAGGGTATTTTCTTATATTAGCAACATGTACTGTACTTCTAAGGTTTTAGGGTATTTTCTTATATTAGCAACATGTACTGTACTTCTAAGGTTTTAGGGTATTTTCTTATATTAGCAACATGTACTTCTTATTAAGGTTTTAGGGTATTTTCTTATATTAGCAACATGTACTTCTATCTAAGGTTTTAGGGTATTTTCTTATATTAGCAACATGTACTTCTATTTAAGATTTTAGGGTATATTCTTATATTAGCAACATGTACTTCTAGTTAAGATTTTAGGGTATTTTCTTATATTAGCAACATGCACTTCTATTCCAGGTTTAAGGGTATTTTCTTATATTAGCAACATGTACTTCTATTTAAGGTTTTAGGGTATTTTCTTATATTAGCAACATGTACTTCTATTCAAGATTTTAGGGTATTTCTTATATTAGCAACATGTACTTCTATTTAAGATTTTAGGGTATTTTCTTATGTTAGCAACATGTACTTCTATTTTAAGGTTTTAAGGTATTTTCTTATATTAGCAACATGTACTTCTATTTAAGATTTTAGGGTATTTTTTTATGTTAGCAACATGTACTTCTTTTTAAGGTTTTAAGGTATTTTCTTATATTAGCAACATGTACTTCTATCAAAGGTTTTAGGGTATTTTCTTTTATTAGCAACATGTACTTCTATCTTAGGTTTTAGGGTTTTTTCTTATATTATCAACATAAACTTCTATTCCAGGTTTTTTAGGGTATTTTCTTATATTAGCAATGTGTACTTTTATATAAGGTTTTAGGTTTTTTATATTAGTAACACATACTTTATATTTTAATAATTTAAATAAACACTTGGTCGCTGGATGCTTTATTTTTTACATATTTGGAATCACTGACCCACCTGTTCTACATCAGTTATTTATGAACTTACTACATTGGAGGAGATATCAAGTATCAGGAAAATACCAAGTTGATAAAAGATAAAAGATTCCGTGAATAGATTATGAAAATCTTTGGGTCCAGGGTATGACAGAAAACTGCTTCCGGCTGTGGCATCCCAGTTATGGATGTGGGAACGTGAGGCTGCCCTTTACCACAGTTGCCTCTAGGTACATGTTGTTTATATATGAAAAAGCTTCTTTAACCAGCTTTAAGTCAGGAATAGAATGCATGTTATAAATAATGTCTGAATTTTTATTGTTTTTATGTATATTATAATTATAATGTATAACAAGTTTATGTATCAACTGAACCTTATCCTTGCGTAATATTAAGTTACTGCCCTTTATACCTCAGGTTTAGGTTTTTTCTTGTCTTAAGCCTTATTATCAAATAAGTCATCTTTTTTAATAAAACCTTCTATGATATGATACTATAGTTTAAGAGAAAAATAGGATAAATAACTGTAATATCTAGCTAAATGTTGAATTACTGTCTTGTATTTACCATTCAATGAATAATTATATAAATAAAACCAATGGAATACATGCTTTAATTTACATAAAATTGAAATTTGATTTTGTATGAGAATGTAATTTTTTACTCTTTACACCTACAGGGTTAAAAATGTGGCTTAAACAATGTTTCTAAATAATTTTCATGTCTTGGACTTTAACCATATTACATGTAGTTCATTTATAGTTGTCCGGAATATTTTAAGTATTTAAAATTATTAGACATTAAATGCATAAGTTGATCAATGATAATGAAAGTAGGCCTATGGTACATTATAATTAAATTCTGAACATGCATTTTGTAGTTTTAACAGACTAATAGTTGCATTTAATAAGGTTTATGAATATGAATTGTTAGGACTTAGATTAATTAGTTTAACTTCATTGATTAAAATAATGAATACTTTAGGTAATACATTTATACTAGACATTTGACAGGTTAAACAGGATACAGATATAGGGTACAATGTAATTTCTTTAATTCAACGTGACATCAGAAAGAAGAAAATAATTGAAAACTACCATCTTAATTAACAGATTTTATACATTGAACATAGTTTGGAAGATAGCTACAAATGGCCTCTCCTTCTAAGTGGAACAGTCCGCGGGCCTCAGAGCTGGATGAACGCCGAGCTGAAGGGGTTGTAAGAGTTGCCTGGTATTACAAAAATGGGTTCAATAGCATGTCAACTAAACTCAGATTGTGAGCTCTATGACTCATAGTACAGTGTGTGGGATTTGTGAACATAGTGGTTGTTAAAATTATATCATCATTTTGTTGTTACAAGCATTTAGAAAACATAGTTTTACCGTAACTGAACAATGTTTAACTTTTCTTCTTGCTATATAGGTTAATAAAAAAGTGAGATGGATATAGGAACACTTTCATCCTTTGGTGAATGATAAATGTTTTGAATACTTCTGATAAAACTATTGGAAGATAAATACTTGATGGAATATTATTAACTACATTTTTGAACTACAATGTTGAACTATATTTTTGAACTACATTTTTGAACTGCAATGTTGAACTGCATTTTTGTACCTCATTCTTGAAGCTACATGTATATTCAAATTTTAACATTTTATGTAGTAAGACTTTGTATGTAACATCTTTGATATCAATTAATGATTTAAGTTTAAATTTTAACTACTTGAAAAGTATTTCTCTATGTTTTTAGGGTTTCATATTATTAAGGATTTAAGCATTTATTTCTAATCAACATTGATGTGTAATTATAATGTTAAGATTCTAAATATCTACAGCTTGAGCATTTGTCTATGAATTTAAGTGTACTATAATAATAAGTAGTTTTAATATGAATTGATAAAAATGGACTTTCAGCACTTTGATTAATATTAGTTAGAGTTTATAGATAGAATTTATTAAAGTACATAGATCTATTTGGGCTATATAACAATACATAAAATTTTACAGATTAAGCAGGAAAAAGATAATCTCTTAAATGTAATTTCTTTATTTTGAATTTACTGCAGATGGAAGAAAATAATTGAAAACTACCATTTTAATTAACAGTTTTTATACATTGAACATAGTTTGGAAGATAGCTACAAATGGCCTCTCCTTCTAAGTGGAACAGTCCGCGGGCCTCAGAGCTGGATGAACGCCGAGCTGAGGGGGTTGTAAGAGTTGCCTGGTATTACAAAAATGGGTTCAATAGCATGTCAACTAAACTCAGATTGTGAGCTCTATGACTCATAGAACAGTGTGTGGGATTTGTAAACACAGTGGTTGTTAAAATTATGTCATCAATCTGTCATTGTTCAGAACTTGGAAATTCAGGTTTAACTTTTCTTATTAATTCTTTTGGAATAATGAACTCAGTCGTAGATTTAAAAATATTTTCCTTAGTAAATAGATAGTTAATATACTTCCATTTCTTCTTGTTAAGCACATTAAACTCAGTAAACAGATAAATACTTGAAGTTATTAACATTACTTTTACAAGTACTTAATTTTTTATCTGTCTGTTTCATATTTCAACATCTTTTTTGTAAAGATTTAAGTGTCTCTTATATCAAACTTATCTTCAAGCTGTAAATTTATAGTGCTCAGTGTTCAATAAAAGGTGGTTTCGGGTATAGCTGTTTTGAAGTTTTGGAGGCCATACTTACTAACAATTCTTTAATTAGATATTTTACTATATCTAAAGTAAGCATGATTTATAGTTCTTAGTGTTAAGGCGGTAAGGATATGGCTGTAAGGGGAGGGGAGTTGAGGCCATATTTACTAATTATATTAACATTAGTTTCTTGATTTTTGAGTTTTGTTGTATTAACAATACTTTAGTTTGTTTTTTACTATATCTTAATGAAGCATAATGAACCTCAGTGTTAAGGTGGTAAGGGTATGGCTGTAAGGGGAGGTTTTGGAGGCCATACTTACTAATAACATTAACATTAGTTTCTTGACTTTTGAGTTTTGTTTTATTGACAATTCTTTAGTTTGTTTTGTTACTATATCTTAAGGAACCATAATTTATAGTTCTTAGTGTTAAGGTGGTAAGGGTATGGCTATAAGGGGAGGTTTTGGAGGCCATACTTACTAACAACACTAATGTTAATTTACTTATTTTAAAGTTTTTTTGTATTTTTTCATCATTCACTTACATGTATAAATTTTATTAATTAAGTAAAAAATAAAGTACATGTTGCTATCATAAGATCTCAATTATCTTTTACACGTAGCTTAATTGTTCTGTTCTGTTCTACTAACATTAACATTTATGTATTATTTTGATGTTGCCCCAAATATATGTTATTGAAATCTTCATATTTTATGTCAATGAAGTAAAAATGAAGTACAATGTTGCTAATATTGAAAAAACATTTTTTTATAATGCATGTAGCTATATTTGTTCTGTTCTGCTCTTCTTTCATTAATATTGATGTAATAATTTTATGGTCAATATTGTTTGTTATATTTTAAGGTCAATTAAGAAAAAAAGTACATCTTGCTAATATTAAAGACCTATTTTTTACACATGTAGCTATAATTGTTCTGTTCTGTTCTGCTCTGTTCTATTCTATTAACATAAATGTATCATTTTGTCAATGTCCCAAATATATGTTATGAAGATCTTTATATTCAAAAAAGTACATGTTGCTAATGTCAGAGACCAAATTATCTTTTATACATGTGGCTATAATTGTTCTGTTCTGCTCTGCTCTGTTCTGTTTTTCTAACATTAGCATTAATGTATCATTTTGTCAGTGTCCCAAATATATGTTATGAAGATCATTTTTTTCCAAAAAGTACATGTTGCTAATATTAGAGACCTAATTATTTTTTAAACATGTAGCTAATATTGTTTTGTTCTGTTCTACTAACATTAACATAAATGTATCATTTTGTAGGTGTCCCAAATATATGTTATGAAGATCTTTATATATTAAAAAAAGTACATGTTGCTAATATAAGTGACCTTATAATTTTTTATTCATGTAGCTATAATTGTTCTGTTCTGCTCTGTTCTGTTCTACTAACATGAACATTAATGTATCACTTTGATGGTGTCCCAAATACATGTTATAAAGATTTTTTATATTCCAAAAAGTACATGTTGCTAATATAAAAGACCTTATTTATAACTTTTTATACATGTAGCTATAATTGTTCTGTTCTGTTCTGCTCTCTTCCGTTCTATTAACATAAACATTAATGTATCATTTTGTCGGTGTCCCAAATATATGTTATGAAGATCTTTATATTCCAAAAAGAACATGTTGCTAATATAAGAGACCTAATTTTTTTTACACATGTAGCTATAATTGTTCTGTTCTGCTCTGCTCTGTTCAGTTATATTAACATTAACATTAATGTATTATTTTGTCAGTGTCCCAAATATATGTTTTGAAGATCTTTATATTCCAAAAAGTACATGTTGCTAATATAAGAGACCTAATTTTTTTTTATACATGTAGCTATAATTGTTCTGTTCTGTTCTGTTCTGCTCTCTTCCGTTCTATTAACATAAACATTAATGTATCATTTTGTCGGTGTCCCAAATATATGTTATGAAGATCTTTATATTCCAAAAAGAACATGTTGCTAATATAAGATACCTATTTTTTTTACACATGTAGCTATAATTGTTCTGTTCTGCTCTGCTCTGTTCAGCTATATTAACATTAACATTAACATTAATGTATCATTTTGTCAGTGTCCCAAATATATGTTTTGAAGATCTTTATATTCCAAAAAGTACATGTTGCTAATATAAGAGACCTACTTATTTTTTATACATGTAGCTATAATTGTTCTGTTCTGTTCTGCTCTATTATATTCTATTAACATTAATGTATCATTTTGTCGGTGTCCCAAATATATGTTATATAGATCTTTATACTCAAAAAAGTACATGTTGCTGATATAAGAGACCTAATTATTTTTTATACATGTAGCTATAATTGTTCTGTTCTGATAATAAACTAATATACTCACATTAACATTTATGTATGATTCTGTTGGTTATGTGTTAAGGTTAATTAAGTAAAAAACAAAGTTCTTGTTGTTATCATAAGAAACCCATTTTTTTACACATGTAGCTATAATTGTTCTGTTCTGTTATGTTATACTAATATTAGATTTAATGTATCAATTGTTTGGTCAATATTGTGTGTTATATTTTATGGTCAATTAAGTAAAAAAATAAAGTATATGTTTATATGAGAAACCCAATTATTGTTTATACATGAAGTCAGAAGTGTTCTGTTCTACTTATATTTACATAAGTGAATCATTTTGTTGGTGCCCCAAATTATGTTATGAAAATCTTTTAGTATGAATGTGAATTACGTAAAAAATAAAGTTGCTCATTAAATCATTAAAA
Organism: Mactra quadrangularis; assembly: GCA_025267735.1. Lineage (NCBI taxonomy): Eukaryota > Metazoa > Mollusca > Bivalvia > Venerida > Mactridae > Mactra > Mactra quadrangularis. Next base: position 5,028,701 of record CM046311.1, on the reverse strand, counting down.
AATATCAAATGCCCATGAATTTTATTCATAAATACAAAACCCACATAAAATTATGAAAATTATTAAAGGTACATGAAATTATCTTTCAATACTTAATGCTTATGACATTATCCTTTAATTAATATCAAACACACATGCAGTTACCCATCAATTTAATAGGCACATGCAATTATTCATAAATACAAAATTCACTTGAAATTATACAAAAATACAAAACCCTTATGAAATTATTCATAAGTGTCATATCCTCATGGCATTAATCATAAATGCCAATCTCATATGAAATTATACATGAATACCTAACCCACATGATATTATCCATAAGTACCATACACTTATGTCATTAATCATAAATGCCAAACTCATATGAAATTATACATGAATACCAAACCCACATGAAATTATTGATAAATACTAAAGGCTCATGAAATTATCCATCAATACCTAATGCCTATGAAAATATCCATTAATACAGAACACACATGAACTGATCAAAAAATTCCAAATGCCCATGAATTTATCATTAAATACCAACAACACATGAATTTATCCATGTATACCAGACTAGCTGATGTGCATCAAACCCAGATAAGATAATCCATGAACATCAAACCCAGATTAAATTATCCATACATATCCAACCAAGATGAGATGATCCATATATAATTACATCTAAATACCAAACGCATTTGAAATTATCAATAAATTCAAAAAGCTCACGCAATTATTCAAAAATACAAAATGCCAATGAAATTATCAATAAATAATAAACTAACTTGAAAATAACAATAAATACCCATCAAACATGAAATTATCCATGAATACCAAACACACTTGAACGTACATCCATATTAAAATAACGCATATGAAATTATCAATAAATTCAAACAAGCACATGCAATTATCCAAAAATACCAAATGCCCATGAATAATTATCCCACATAAAATTATCAACAAATACCAAACATACATGCATATCCATAAATACCAACCCAGACTATCTGATCCATATACATCCAACCCAGATTAGATTATCTATATACATCCAACCCAGATGGGAATATATATATATATAAAATTATCCATAAAAACCAGGCACACATGAAAATATCCATAAATACAAACCCAAATGAGATCATCCATATACATCCAATGCAGATGATATTGTCCATATATACCCAACCCAGATGAGATGATCCTTATAAAATAACCCATAAATACCAAACACATGTGAAATTATCAATAAATTCAAACAAGCACATGCAATTATTCAAAAACACCAAATGCCCATGAATACTTATCCTGCATAAAATTATCCACAAATACAAAACACACATAAACACATATCCATAAGTACCAACCCAGACTATCTGATCCATATACATCCAACCCAGATGGGAATATATATATAAAATTATCCATAAATACCAGGCACACATGAAAATATCCATAAATACCAACCCAAATGAGATCTTCCCTACACATCCAAACCAGATAAGATCATCCATATACATCCAAACCAGATAAGATCATCCATATACGTCCAAACCAGATAAGATCATCCATATACATCCAAACCAGATAAGATCATCCATATACATCCAAACCAGATAAGATCATCCATATACATCCAAACCAGATAAAATCATCCATATCCATCCAAACCAGATAAGATCATCCGTATACATCCAACACAGATGAGATCATCCATATACAGCCAAACCAGATAAGATCATCCATATACATCCAGACATATTCATCCATATATAACCAATACAGATGAGATCATCCTGATACATCCAACACAGATGAGATCATCCATATACATCAAAACCTGAAAAGATCATCCATATACATCCAACTGAGATGAGATCATCCATATACATCCAATGCAGATGATATTGTCCATATATACCCAACCCAGATGAGATGATCCTTATAAAATAACCCATAAATACCAAACACATATGAAATTATCAATAAATTCAAACAAGCACATGCAATTATTCAAAAACACCAAATGCCCATGAATACTTATCCTGCATAAAATTATCCACAAATACAAAACACACATAAACACATATCCATAAGTACCAACCCAGACTATCTGATCCATATACATCCAACCCAGATGGGAATATATATATAAAATTATCCATAAATACCAGGTACACATGAAAATATCCATACATACCAACCCAAATGAGATCTTCCCTACACATCCAAACCAGATAAGATCATCCATATACATCCAAACCAGATAAGATCATCCATATACGTCCAAACCAGATAAGATCATCCATATACATCCAAACCAGATAAAATCATCCATATCCATCCAAACCAGATAAGATCATCCGTATACATCCAACACAGATGAGATCATCCATATACAGCCAAACCAGATAAGATCATCCATATACATCCAGACATATTCATCCATATATAACCAATACAGATGAGATCATCCTGATACATCCAACACAGATGAGATCATCCATATACATCAAAACCTGAAAAGATCATCCATATACATCCAACTGAGATGAGATTATCCATATACATCCAAACCAGATAAGATCATCCATATACGTCCAAACCAGATAAGATCATCCATATACATCCAAACCAGATAAGATCATCCATATACATCCAAACCAGATAAGATCATCCATATACATCCAAACCAGATAAAATCATCCATATCCATCCAAACCAGATAAGATCATCCGTATACATCCAACACAGATGAGATCATCCATATACAGCCAAACCAGATAAGATCATCCATATACATCCAGACATATTCATCCATATATAACCAATACAGATGAGATCATCCTGATACATCCAACACAGATGAGATCATCCATATACATCAAAACCTGAAAAGATCATCCATATACAACCAACTGAGATGAGATTATCCATATACATCCAAACCAGATAAAATCATCCATATTCATTCAACCCAGATGAGATTATCCATATGCATCCAACCTAGATGAGATCATCCTTATACATCCAACACAGATAAGATCATCCATATAGATCCAAACCAGATAAGACCATCCATATGCATCCAAACCAGATAAAATCATCCATATTCATTCAACCCAGATGAGATTATCCATATGCATCCAACCTAGATAAGATCATCCATGTACATCCAAACCAGATAAGATCATCCATATACAGCCAAACCTGATAAGATCATCCATGTTCATCCAAACCAGATAAGACTATCTATATACACCCAACACAGATGAGATTACCGTATTCATATACATTCAACCCAGATGAGATTATTCACATACATCCATCCCAGATGAGATTTTCCATATACATCCAACCCAGATGAGATTACCCTGATACATCACACTCTGATTAGATGATCCATATATACCCAACCAAGATGAGACGATCCATACATACCAAAACCAGATGAGATGAGATGAGATGATCCATAATATTCCATGTCTCTTAGTTTTAGTTTGCATATGAAAAATGCATACACTCCGTCTTGAGATAAGACCACAGGTTACGGCAATGGTCGCAGCGCTCTTGATTGAGGTCCTATCCCTAACGGGGTCCGTACCCAATGCATCCGTCGGGGTCAGTTGTGATTTGCCTTGGTTGCAAAGGATATGTATGCACACATATACATTATCCATAGTGTTTCGTCACTATGCTTCGTGTATATGTCGTATGTCAAAACGGTGCGACTTAAGAGTTAGAGTTAAGACAAGCCCCACCTCTACTCACCCACCCTGAGTTGCACTGACTATTGCTTTATGTGGGTAACTTGACCTTATATTGATGCATTAGTTCTTAAATGATCTCACTGTATCATGTAAGCCAGTCACAAGTCTGGATAAACAAGGAGTGACCACGATAGTAATTAAGAATAATAATCCATGAATATAATAAATTCTCTGATAATTATTGTACAAATCATACACACCACCCATCAATGTGTTGCATGCTGCTGCATATCACTTGGGACTAGCGACATGACACTCTTTTAGTTTAATGCAAAACACCTTGTGCTAGTGATCAGTCTCTATGTCATGAGGAGTTCTGAGTTCAAGTCTCAGAGGGAGTTAATTGGCTGGCTCTCAGGTGATTTGTTGAAGTTTTAAAAACTTTATAGTGAAGAATGTTTAAGCATATAAACCAGTAAACATCAAGATCATGTATGCTCTTCATGCTAGGAAAGTAAACAAAATATGTTAATACAGTACCCTCCAAATGTATTAGTCAAAAACTTGGTAATTTCTTCTTACAGTATATCTAAGGGAGATAATCCAATTTAAAATTTCCTTACATTTGTATTATTGAATTCCAAAATATTGACATTTAAAGAAAATAAGCAATTAGAATGATGGACAAAATATAGTATGAATATAGAATGATGAACAAAATGTAGCATGAAGATAGAAATAATGAATATAAAATACTGTATGAATATAGAAATAAAGGAAAGATGAACAAAATATAGTATGAAAATAATTATGATGAACAAAATATAGCATGAATATAGAAATGATGCACATCATATTGCATTAATATAGAAATGATGCACATCATATTGCATGAATATAGAAATGATGCACATCATATTGCATGAATATAGAAATGATGCACATCATATTGCATGAATATAGAAATGATGCACATCATATTGCATGAATATAGAAATAATGCACATCATATTGCATGAATATAGAAATGATGCACATCATATTGCATGAATATAGAAATGATGCACATCATATTGCATGAATATAGAAATAATGCACATCATATTGCATGAATATAGAAATGATGCACATCATATTGCATGAATATAGAAATGATGCACATCATATTGCATGAATATAGAAATGATGCACATCATATTGCATGAATATAGAAATGATGCACATCATATTGCATGAATATAGAAATGATGCACATCATATAGCATGAATATAGAAATGATGCACACATATAGCATGAATATAGAAATGATGCACATCATATAGCATGAATATAGAATGATGAACAAAAATAGCATGAATAGAGAAATGATGCACATCATATAGCATGAATAAAGAAATGATGCACACATATAGCATGAATATAGAAATGATGAACCAAATAAAGCATGAATATAGAAAAAAAGGAATGATGAACAAAATAAACCATGTATTTGGAAATAATGAATAAAACATATAGCGTGACTAAAGAAATGATGAACATAATATAGTATGAATATAGGAATGATGAACAAAACAAAGCATGAATATAGAAATGATGCACAAAATATAGCATGAATATAGAAATATAGGAATGATGAACAAAATATAGCATGCATATAGGAATGACGATCAAAATATAGCATGAATATAGTAATGATAAACAAAATATAGCATGAATATAGAAATAATGAACAAAATACATGTATACAGTATGAATACAGAAATATAGGATAGATGATCAAAATATAGTATGAATATAGAAATAATAAACAAAATAAAGCATGAAGATTGAAATAAAGGAAAGATGAACAAAATATAGTATGAAAATAATAATGATGAACAATATATAAATCAGGAATAAAGAATTAATGAACAAAATAAAGCATGAATATAGAAATAAATAACTTATATCATGAATATAGAAATAAAAGAAAAATGAACAAAATATAGTTTGAAAATAATTATGATTAACAAAATATAGCATGAATATAGAAATGATGCACATCATATTGCATGAATATAGAAATGATGCACATCATAAAGCATGAATATAGAAATGATGAACTAAATATAGCATGAATATAGAAATAAAGGAATGATGAACAAAATAAGCCATGTATTTGGAAATAATGAATAAAACATATAGTATGAATAAAGAAATGATGAGCAAAATATAGTATGAATATAGGAATGATGAACAAAACATAGCATGAATATAGAAATGATGACAAAATGTAGCATGAATATAGAAATATAGTAATGTTGAACAAAATATGGCATGCATATAGGAATGATAAACGAAATATAGCATGAATATAGGAATGATCAACATAATACAAGTATACAGTATGAACATAGATATAGGATAGATGAACAAAATATAGTATGAATATAGAAATAATGGACAAAATAAAGCATGAATATAGAAATAAAGGAACGATGAACAAAATATAATATGAATATAGAAATGAATAACAATATAAAGCATGAATATAAAAATTATGAACATCATACATGCATAGCATATAAATATAAATGATGAACGAAATATGGCATGAATATTAAAATAAAGAAATGATAAACAAAATAAACCATGAATATAGAAATAATGAATATAATATACAGTATCAATATAGAAATAGTTAAATGATGAACAAAATGTAGTACAAATATAGTAAGAATGAACATTATATAGTATGAATATAGATATATAGGAAAGATGAACAAAAAAAAGTATGAATATAGAAATGATGAATGCAATATAGTATGAAAATAGGAATGATGAACATAATAGAGCATGAATATAGAAATGAATAACAAAATATATCATAAATATAGAAATAAAGTTGAGATGAATAAAATATAGAATGAAAATAATTATGATGAACAAAATATAGCATTTATGTAGAAATGATGCACATCATATTGCATGAATATAGAAATGATGCACATCATATTGCATGAATATAGAAATGATGCACATCATATTGCATGAATATAGAAATGATGCACATCATATTGCATGAATATAGAAATGATGCACATCATATTGCATGAATATAGAAATAATGCACATCATATTGCATGAATATAGAAATGATGCACATCATATTGCATTAATATAGAAATGATGCACATCATATTGCATGAATATAGAAATGATGCACATCATATTGCATTAATATAGAAATGATGCACATCATATTGCATGAATATAGAAATGATGCACATCATATTGCATGAATATAGAAATGATGCACATCATATTGCATGTATATAGAAATGATGCACACATATAGCATGAATATAGAAATGATGCACATCATATAGCATGAATATAGAAATGATGAACAAATTTTAGCATGGATAAAGAAATAAAGGAATGATGAACTAAATAAACCATGTATTTGAAAATAATGAATAAAACATATAGTATGAATAAAGAAATGATGATCAAAATATAGTATGAATATGGGAATGATGAACAAAATATAGCATGAATATAGAAATATAGGAATGATGAACAAAATATAGCATGAATATAGTAATGATAAACAAAATATAGCATAAATATAGAAATATAGGAGTGATGAACGAAATATAGTATGAATATAGAAATGATGAACAAAATAAAGCATGAATATAGAAAGGATGAACAAAATATAGCATGAATATAGAAATATAGGAATGATGAGCTAAATATAGCATGAATATAGAAATGATAAATAAAATATAGCATAAATATAGAAATATAGGAATGATGAACAAACTATAGTATGAATATAGAAAACAGAAAGATAAATGAAATACATAGCATGAATTAAAAAAAATACAGAAATATAGGAATGATGAATAAAAATGAAGCATGAATATAGAAATAATGAACATAAAATACTGTATGATTATAGAAATGTAGGAAGATGAACAAAATATAGTATGAATATATAAATGATAAATAAGAGCAATAAAGCATGAGAATGGTAATAATGAACAAAATGTAGCTTGAATAAAGAGATAAAAGAAAGATGAACAAAAATGAGAATGAATATAGAAATGATGAACAAAATATAGCATGAATATAGAAATGATGAACAAAAATATAGCATGAATAAAAAATATAGGAATGATGAACAAAATATAGCATGAATATAGAAATGATAACGAAAAATAGCATGTATGTAGAACTAATGGAAATAATATACAGTATGAAAATAGAAATATAGGAAAGTTGAACCAAATAAAGTTTGAATATGTAGTAATAATGAACATATTTTAGTATGAATATAGAAATATAGGAATGATGAACAAAATTTAGTGTGAATATACAAATGATAAACAAAATATAGCATGAATATATGAATGATGAACAAAATATAGCATGAATCTAGAAATGATGGACAATATATAGTATATATGTAGAAATATAGGAATGATGAACAAACTATAGTATGAATGTAGAAATATAGGAATGATGGCCAAAATATAGCATGAATATAGAATTAACTGAAATATGGGAAAGATGAACAAAATAAAGCATGTATGTAGAACTAATGGAAATAATATGCAGTATGAATATGGAAATATAGGAAAGATGACCAAAATTGTGTATGAATATGTAAATGGTGAACAGTAGGGCTCTATACCGGTATACGATATATATCGAATACCGGTATTGTAGGTTCGATAAATATATCGGATCAAACGTTTCCGTATCGAACAAAATATCGATCAATGACGAACATACAAATAAAATTAATGGCTTGCAAATCAGTTGATATTTTTTATCGCCAAATCAACATTCTACTGATTCTAACTCGGTATGTAATAATATATGATCGAATAATATCATAATATGACATTCCTTTAAACAGACGTCGCACACCGGATACGTTATGTATGTCAATTTTCAATTACTAGTAAAGGGAAGTAACTGTTGTGGTTAGACTGTCCATTCTATGTACTTTCGCTTTCAATTAGTCCGGGAACCAACGATCAGTACTTAAAATACAGATCAATTATGGGAGCCAGAAATCTCTTGGATTTGTTCAGGTAGATCCGCAGTGTAAAGTGAACTTGATTGGTCATATTAATAGCTGAAGTATGCCACCATCGAAAAATAAAGTTTGGGGTTATTAAATTGCAAAAAGAATGAACGGACCAGAATGTCCAATATGCTGCAAAAATGTTGTAAGCAAAGGAGGCAATACAACAAACTTGGCCGTGCATGTCACCCTGTCAGCAGAAAGATCATGTCTAGACACAGACTCATTCATTTTCATACCCAAAGGCTATCAAGATTCTCGAGTTAGATCGTGATGATAACCTTTGGGTACGAGAATGAGACTCACTGAGTACAATGATATTTCTTTAAAAATGCAAACGTCAAAGACTTGAACATTTAAAATATCAATAAGACAGTGCATTTAGTGGTGTGGTGTTACAATAATCAAAATAAATGAATAAAACATCACTGTTCTTCAGTTTTATAGAAATTCTATTTATCATTAAAATATCATATGATATATCGAATACCGATCATTTTGTATCGATACGAATATCGTATCAATCATTCTGACCGATATAGAGCCCTAGTGAACAGGGTAAAGCATGAATATAGAAATAATGAACAAAATATAGCATGAATATAGAATTAAGAAGGTATGATGAACAAAATATAGTATAAATATAGAAATGATGAACAAATATATCATAAATGTAGAAATTATGAACATCATATCGCATGAATATAGAAATGATAAACAAAATGTAGCATGAATATAGAAATAAAGGAATTATGAACAAAATAAAGCATGAATATATAGAAATAAGGAACATAATATTCAGAATGAATATAGAAATATAGGAATTAAAGTTGAACTAAATAAAGTATGAATATGTAGTAATAATGAACGTAATTTAGTATGAATGTAGAAATGTAGGAAAGATAAACAAATTATAGTATGAATATAAAAATGATGAACAAAATATATAATGAATATAGAAATAATGAACATCTTATGGCATGAATATAGAAATAATGAACGAAATATGGCATGAATATTAAAATAAAGAAATGATTAACAAAATAAACCATGAATATTGGAATGATGAACAAAATGTAGCATGAATATATAAATATAGGAAAGATGAACAAAATATAGTATGAATATAGAAAAAAAAAAGATAAATGAAATATATATCATGGATATTAAAAATATACAAAAATATAGGAATGATGAACACAATGAAGCATGAATATAGAAAAAATGAACATAAAATACTGTATGAATATAGAAATGTAGGAAGATAAACAAAATATAGTATGAATGTTTAAATGATAAATAAGATTAAGCACAAGTATAGAAATAATGAAGAAAATATAGCTTGAATATAGAGATAAAAAAGGAACAAAATTTAGTACATGTATGAATAAAGAAATGATGAACAAAATATAGCATGAATATAGAAATGATAAAAGAAAAATAGCATGAATAATGAAATTAAGGAATGATGAACAAAATAAGGCATGAATATAAATATAATGAACATAATATACAGTATGAATAAAGCATGAATTTGGAAATAATGAACATAATACTTGTATGCAGTATGAATATAGAAAAATAGGAAAGATGAACAAAATATACTATGAATATAGAAATAATGCAAAAAATATAGTATGAATATAGAAAAATAGGAAAGATAAACATATAATAGTATGAATATAAAAGTGATGAACAAAATATAGCATGAATTTAGCATGAACAAAATATAGAATGAATATAGAAATATAGGAATGAAGAACAAAATATAGCATAATTATAGAAATATAGGAATGATGAACAAAATATAGCTTGAATATAGGAATGATGAACAAAATATAGCATGAATATAGAAATATAGGAAAAATGAACAAAATATAGCATGAATATAGAAATATTAAAATGATAATTAAAATATAGTATGAAGAAAGACATGATGAACAAAATATGGCATGAATTTAGAAGTGATGAACAAAATATAGCATGAATACAGGTACAATGAACAAAAATTAAGTACGAACATAGAAATATAGGAATCATAAAAATTTAAAGTATGAACATAGGAAGAGCAAAAATAGTATGAATATTGGCATATTGTACAAAATTGAGTATAAATATAGAAATATAGGAATGATGAACAAAATATAACATGTATAAAGGTACAATGAACTAAATATTGTATGAATATAGGACTGTATATAAGAAAGATAAAAAATAAAGTATGAATATAGAAATGAATAGCAAAAATAGTATGAATATAGGGATGATGTACATAATAAAGTATAAATATAAGATATAGAAATGAAAATAGAAATGATGAACAAAACATAGCATGAATATGGACATGATGAACAAATTAACATGAATATATAGAAATATATAGAAATAATGAACTAAATATAGCATGAATATAGAAATATAGGAATGATGAACAAAATATAGCATGAATCGAGAAATGATAATCAAAATATAGCATGAATATAGGTACAATGAACGAAATATAGTATGAATATAGAAATGTAGGAAAGATAAAAAAATAAAGTATGAATATAGGAATGAAGAGCAAAAATTTTATGAATATAGGCATGATGTACAAACTATAGTATTAATATAGAAATTTATGACGTCACACTTACGAAATATTTCTTTGTTTTCGATGTGTTTTGTATGACATGTAGTATGTAAGTATGATATTGTTTGCGAGTATTTTTTGTATGTGGAATTACAGATAGTTAATATAGCATTTGTTATACTTATTGTTTTAAATAAACATTGTACATATTAGATCTATGTTGCTGATGTCATTGTGACGTATATTTAAGAAAATACTCGTTTGAAAATACACATGTGATACAGTTAATTCATAATCGCTGATGTGTTCCTCATGTCGTTTATTCCAGGGTGCTTGTTTATTCATACCACTGAGTACTTCAATTGGTGAAGTCAGTACTTTGATTATATTAAGTCAGAGTAACTCCCCTTTATTACTCGCTGAATGAAATGCTTCATTTATTTATTCATTTATTTATTTATTGACATTTAAGATCATTAGCACATTATAACACAGTATCACAGAAATATTCAATAAAATCACAGATAAAAGTTAAACATCAGTATAATTATATGATGATAAGACATGATGAACAAAAAACTATTGACTAGCATATTATGACTTAAAACAGTGTACAACCATAGCTCGACGTACTTTTAATAATATATTTGAATAGACATGTTTTGTAATCAAGTACTAAGAACCTGAGGATAACCCATTAAGCTGAAAACTTATTTCCAATGGGGTCCATTTAAGGGAATAACAAATTGTTTTTCAAAAAAATAGAAAAAATAACAATTATTAAGGAAAAGACTTTGTTCAAAAACAGGATTATTAAAAGTATGATACAAGCACATATTATCACAGACGAATGTGTCTAATAAAACAGATCAATAACATATATCTAACAAGTAAAAAATTGCTGCGAAATGCAGCAAAGTGATTGTCTCGGCAAACAGAAATTATTATGTATAATCTAAAGGTAACTCAAAAGCATTATATTGAATTGTCATGTTAATGTTTTTCAGTAATAAAAAGGTAACTTGTTATAAAACGTTTTCCTGTTCAAATGTAACATTCTCGTTCCAAGAGCCTAGTAAGATTCTCGATACTAGTTAGATCGAGAATCTTGACATTCTTGGAGTACGCGAATAGTCTGGATCTAGACACCATCTTTATGCCGACAGGATGTTTGGTTCTAGTTGGATTTATTTCCAGTAATTCATATTTGCATGACGCTTAAAAAGATCGGCAAAAGGGAAAACATAGTCTTCAGAACAGAAGCTATTTACACGACTTATCGCTTCTGTTTAGTCAAGTGCTCCTTACTTTGCGGATCTGTTCTTACCAATCCGTGTAACCAATCATCTAACTAATGCATAACTGTCCAACATCTTTGAATTTCGACATTTTGATATTACAGGCGTGAACATTTGTTGCATTTATTTTTTAATCACGAGACAGTCATGCAATCTAAACGTATGTGTCTCTGCCTTAAAATAGAAATATCAGTTTGCGCATAGTATTTAAGCAGAGGTAGAAAGTCAACGAGTGAATCTTTCGAACCGGTGTATTGGAGAGTAGTCATTACTTTACTTGTTACGGAAGAATTTTGTTGCCGGATACACGAAAGGATTTAACATGTATTTTAATTCCGAAAAGATGCACTTAAATACAAAAGGCAAACTATTTCGAATAGAAATCATTTTTCTTAATAATGAATTTACTCGGACTCGAGAAATCATAATCCATTCGACAAATTAAAAACTGGCGAGCTTTTCACCTAGGTGTAAATGTCCGTCATTTTAACTCTCTTAAAATTACTTGGTCCGCTGCAGTGATACGTCTGGTCAATAGTCCGTCAATATAGTACCACACTCTTCATAATTGAAAAAAATAATCTTACATTTGCTCGATCTATAACCAGAAGCAAGTTCAATTACACAAAACGTTACAGTACGTTACATAACGATGCATTCGGAACTCCTCGGCCGTACATTTGTCTACTTTTACACCGGACTTTTCAAAATAGCGCCCAAATATGTCCGAGATTATTCGCAGCAAATGGACGAGGAGTTCCGAATGTATCGTTACAGATCGAACGTTCTATAACGTTCGCAGTTACTGAACTCAACCCTGGCCCGTAACTCTTACGCTCTTAAAATTAACTGGTCCGCTGCCCTTAATCATTGTTAGAAAAGATCGCCAATAGAACTCAGTAAAAGTAAGAATTAAAAGTCAATGTTACGCGATAACGCTTCTTTATTTATACAGTCGGCTAAAAAGAAAAAAGGTATATAATCAAAATATTATATTTGAATCATATCAAATTAGTTTTCAAATGATAAAGACTCTAACAGTTGAAATATGTAATATTTACAACAATATGTGATGAAGCATTCGACGATTCTTTTAATAGTTAAAGTCTGCAAACGAATTTCTTAGAATATAATTTCGATAATGGTATCTTATCTTTTCAAATTAAATTTTGGCAAATATCATTTATATACATGCATGTACTATACACACATTATGATACGCATATTTGTTAAACTGTATCCGTACACTAAACGGGTCTGCTGGTCCGGTTGGTCTGCGATTTATACCTACCCTTTTTCGTGTGATTCGAAAGGATTTGCGGAAATGTGTTGATATAAAACGCTGATTTTTCGCGTGTTGCATTGTTGCAAGAAAAATTGTTTATATGGTTTCCCCCAAAAATGCTTTTTCTATTTACCTTTAACGGAAATGGGCTGTTCTATAACTGCATTAAAAACAATAAATTTGTCGGCAGTGGAAATCGAAAGGATTTATATCACGTGACTTTTGCCCATTGCTATCAAAATCTACCCACCACAATATCACGGCGTTGAGACGCCGTGAAATAAAGGATTTCTAGCTGGGGGAGCTATAATGAACAAGAGACTATATTCTTACCTATACGTAACTAATATTTTTCTATTTTTAGAGATGGATGCCAACTGACTTTTGACGATTTGTAGAAGTTAGATACCAACCGATTTTGGTCGATTTGTAGAGTCCTGATTCCAGCCATTTTTATGACTATTTGTGGAGTGTGGATGCCAACCGATTTTCGTCCATTTGTAAAATTTGCATGCCAAGTGGTGTTTGACGATTTTAATCAGTTTGAGTCACAACTGATGATGGTCCATTGTAGATTGTTAATGCCAACCGATTTGAAGATAGTAGATTTATAGTATAGATGGCAACCGATTTTCGTTGATTTCTAGTGTCTAGATAAAAACTGGATAAAAACTTTGGATCCAACCGATTATCGTCTCTTTGTAGCGTTTAGATGACAACCGATTTTCGTTTATTTGTTCAGTATATCCCAACCAATTTTTGTAGTTTTGTTTAGCTGGGAACCCAACCGAGTTTTTTTTTTTGAAATTGCATCCCAACCGATTTTGGTCGATTTGTGAACTCAGATAGCAACCGATTTTTGTCGTTTTGTGGAGTCAGAATGCCAACCGATTTTGGTAGTTTTGTTTGGCTTGGATCCAAACCGGTTTGATCGATTTGGAGCGGCTAGATGCCAATCGATTTTTGTCTATTTGATCAGTCTAAATGCCAACCGATTTTCGTCGATTTGTAAAGTCAAGATGCCAACATATTATTCTCTAATTCTTCAGTCTAAATGCCAACGATTTTTGTCTATTTGTAGCGGTTAGATGCCAACCAAATTTCGTCTATTTATAGCGGCTAGATGCCAGCCGATTTTCGTCTATTTGTTCGGTCTAAATGCCAACCAATTTTGGTTTATATGTAAAAGCTAGATGTCAACCGATTTTCGTCTATTTGTTCAGTCTAAATGGCAACCTATTTTCGTCGTTTTGTTAAGCTTGGATCCCAATCGATTCTAGTCTATAGGTAGCTGCTAGCTGCCAACCGATTTTCGTCTATTTGGTCAGTCTGAATGCCAACTGATTTTCGTCGTTTTTTAGGGGTAAGATGCCAACCGATTTTCGTCTACATGTATTTGTTCCGTCTAAATGCCAACCGTTTTTCGTCGTTTTGTTCGGTCTAAATGCCAAGCGATTTTGGTAGATTAAAGAAGTCAAGATCCTAATCAATTGTGTCTATTTGATCAGTGTTAATGCTAACTGAATTTGGTAGATTTTTGAAGTCAAGATGCCAACCGATTTTCATCGCTTTGTAGCTGCTAGATGCCAACCGATTTTCGTCTGTTTGTTCAGTCTGAATGCAAACCGATTTTCGTCGTTTTTTAGGGGTAAGATGCCAACCGATTTTAGTCTATTTGTTCCGTCTAAATGCCAACCGATTTTCGTCTATTTGTTCAGTCTGAATGCCAACCGATTTTCGTCGTTTTTTAGGTGTAAGATGCCAACCGATTTTCGTCTATTTGTTCCGTCTAAATGCCAACCGTTTTTCGTCGTTTTGTAGGGGTTAGATGACAACCGTTGTCTTTTATTTGTTTAGTCTAAATGCCAACCGATTTTCGTCGTTTTGTTTAGCTTGGATCCCAACCGATTCTCGTCTATATGTAGCTGCTAGTTGCCAACTGATTTTCGTCTATTTGTTCAGTCTGAATGCCAACCGATTTTCGTCGTTTTTTAGGGGTAAGGTGCCAACCGATTTTCGTTTATTTGTTCAGTATATCCCAACCAATTTTTGTAGTTTTGTTTAGCTGGGAACCCAACCGAGTTTTTTTTTTTGAAATTGCATCCCAACCGATTTTGGTCGATTTGTGAACTCAGATAGCAACCGATTTTTGTCGTTTTGTGGAGTCAGAATGCCAACCGATTTTGGTAGTTTTGTTTGGCTTGGATCCAAACCGGTTTGATCGATTTGGAGCGGCTAGATGCCAATCGATTTTTGTCTATTTGATCAGTCTAAATGCCAACCGATTTTCGTCGATTTGTAAAGTCAAGATGCCAACATATTATTCTCTAATTCTTCAGTCTAAATGCCAACGATTTTTGTCTATTTGTAGCGGTTAGATGCCAACCAAATTTCGTCTATTTATAGCGGCTAGATGCCAGCCGATTTTCGTCTATTTGTTCGGTCTAAATGCCAACCAATTTTGGTTTATATGTAAAAGCTAGATGTCAACCGATTTTCGTCTATTTGTTCAGTCTAAATGGCAACCTATTTTCGTCGTTTTGTTAAGCTTGGATCCCAATCGATTCTAGTCTATAGGTAGCTGCTAGCTGCCAACCGATTTTCGTCTATTTGGTCAGTCTGAATGCCAACTGATTTTCGTCGTTTTTTAGGGGTAAGATGCCAACCGATTTTCGTCTACATGTATTTGTTCCGTCTAAATGCCAACCGTTTTTCGTCGTTTTGTTCGGTCTAAATGCCAAGCGATTTTGGTAGATTAAAGAAGTCAAGATCCTAATCAATTGTGTCTATTTGATCAGTGTTAATGCTAACTGAATTTGGTAGATTTTTGAAGTCAAGATGCCAACCGATTTTCATCGCTTTGTAGCTGCTAGATGCCAACCGATTTTCGTCTGTTTGTTCAGTCTGAATGCAAACCGATTTTCGTCGTTTTTTAGGGGTAAGATGCCAACCGATTTTAGTCTATTTGTTCCGTCTAAATGCCAACCGATTTTCGTCTATTTGTTCAGTCTGAATGCCAACCGATTTTCGTCGTTTTTTAGGTGTAAGATGCCAACCGATTTTCGTCTATTTGTTCCGTCTAAATGCCAACCGTTTTTCGTCGTTTTGTAGGGGTTAGATGACAACCGTTGTCTTTTATTTGTTTAGTCTAAATGCCAACCGATTTTCGTCGTTTTGTTTAGCTTGGATCCCAACCGATTCTCGTCTATATGTAGCTGCTAGTTGCCAACTGATTTTCGTCTATTTGTTCAGTCTGAATGCCAACCGATTTTCGTCGTTTTTTAGGGGTAAGGTGCCAACCGATTTTCGTCTATTTGTTCAGTGTGAATGCCAACCGATTTTTGTCGTTTTTTAGCGGTTAGATGCCAACCGATTTTCGTCGATTTGTTTAGCTTGGATCCAAACCGATTTTCGTCTATATGTAGCTGCTAGATGCCAACCGATTTTCGTCTATTTGTTCAGTCTGAATGCCAACCGATTTTCGTGTATTTGTTCGGTCTAAATGCCAACCGATTTTGGTAGATTAAAGAAGTCAAGATCCTAATCAATTGTGTCTATTTGAATAGTGTTAATGCTAACCGAATTTGGTAGATTTTTGAAGTCAAGATGCCAACCGATTTTCATCGCTTTGTAGCTGCTAGATGCCAGCCGATTTTCGACTGTTTGTTCAGTCTGAATGCAAACCGATTTTCGTCGTTTTTTAGGGGTAAGATGCCAACCGATTTTCGTCTATTTGATCCGTCTAAATGCCAACCGATTTTCGTCTATTTGTTCAGTCTAAATGCCAACGGATTTTCGTCGTTTTTTAGGTGTAAGATGCCAACCGATTTTCGTCTATTTGTTCCGTCTAAATGTCAACCGATTTTCGTCATTTTTTAGGGGTAAGATGCCAACCGATTTTCGTCTATTTGTTCCGTCTAAATGCCAACCGTTTTTCGTCGTTTTGTTTAGCTTGGATCCCAACCGATTCTCGTCTATATGTAGCTGCTAGATGCCAACCGATTTTCGTCTATTTGTTCAGTCTGAATGCCAACCGATTTTCGTCGTTTTTTAGCGGTAAGATGCCAACCGATTTTCGTCTATTTGTTCCGTCTAAATGTCAACCGATTTTCGTCTATTTGTTCCGTCTAAATGCCAACCGTTTTTCGTCGTTTTGTTTAGCTTGGATCCCAACCGATTCTCGTCTATATGTAGCTGCTAGATGCCAACCGATTTTCATCTATTTGTTCAGTCTGAATGCCAACCGATTTTCGTCGTTTTTTTAGCGGTAAGATGCCAACCGATTTTCGTCTATTTGTTCCGTCTAAATGCCAACCGATTTTCGTCTATTTGTTCAGTCTGAATGCCAACCGTTTTTCGTCTATTTGTTCAGTCTAAATGCCAACCGATTTTGGTAGATTAAATTTGGTTTATTAAAACTACCAAAATCGGTTGGCATTCAGACTCCACCAAACGACAAAAATTGGTTGGCATCTAGACATTATACGTAGTAATCAACCAAAATAGGTTGACATAATGACTCTCCAAATGAGGGCATTTAGACTGAACAAATAGACAAAAAATCGGTTGGCATCTAGCCGCATTAAATCGACCAAAATCGTTTGGGATTCAAGCTCAACAAAGTAACTAAACTCAGTTGATATTAGGATGGAACAAATAGAATAAAATCGGTTGGCACCAAACCCCTACAAAACGACGAAAATCGGTTGGCATTTAAACGGAACAAATAGACGAAAATCGGTTGGCATTTAGACGGAACAAATAGACGAAAATCGGTTGGCATCTAGCAGCTACATATAGACGAGAATCGGTAGGGATCCAAGCTAAACAAAACGACGAAAAACAGTTGGCATTTAGAAGGAACAAATAGACGAAAATCGGTTGGCATCTAACCGCTAAAAAAGGACAAAAATCGGTTGGCATTCACACTGAACAAATAGACGAAAATCGGTTGGCATCTAGCAGCTACATACAGACGAGAATCGTTTGGGATCCAAGCTAAACAAAGCGACGAAAATCGGTTGGCATTTAGACTAAACAAATAAAGACAACAGTTGTCATCTAACCCCTAAAAAACGACGAAAAACGGTTGGCATTTAGACGGAACAAATAGACGAAAATCGGTTGGCATTTAGACCGAACAAATAGACGAAAATCGGTTGGCATTCAGACTGAACAAATAGACGAAAATCGATTTGCATCATAACGCTAAAAAACGACGAAAATCGGTTGGCATCTTGACTTCAAAAATCTACCAAATTCAGTTATTCTTAACACTGATCAAATAGACACAATTGATTAGGATCTTGACTTCTTTAATTTACCAAAATCGGTTGGCATTTAGACGGAACAAATAGACGAAAATCGGTTGGCATTCAGACTGAACAAATTGACGAAAATCGGTTGGCATCTAGCAGCTACATATAGACGAGAATCGGTTGGGATCCAAGCTAAACAAAACGAAGAAAAACGGTTGGCATTTAGACGGAACAAATAGACGAAAAGCGGTTGGCATCTAACCGCTAAAAAACGACAAAAATCGGTTGGCATTCACACTGAACAAATAGACGAAAATCGGTTGGCATCTTACCCCTAAAAAACGACGAAAATCGGTTGTTATTCAGATGAATAAATAGACGAAAATCGGTTGGCATTTAGACGGAACAAATAGACGAAAATCGGTTGGCATCTTACCCCTAAAAAGACGACGAAAATCGGTTGGCATTCAGACAGAACAAAACGACGAAAATCGGTTGGCATTGAAACGGAACAAATAGACGAAAATCGGTTTGCATCTTACCGCTAAAAAACGACGAAAATCGGTTGGCATTCAGACTGAACAAATAGACGGAAATCGGTGGGCATTTAGACGGAACAAATAGACGAAAATCGGTTGGCATCTTACCCCTAAAAAGACGACGAAAATCGGTTGGCATTCAGACAGAACAAAACGACGAAAATCTGTTGGCATTGAAACGGAACAAATAGACGAAAATCGGTTTGCATTTTACCGCTAAAAAACGACGAAAATCGGTTGGCATTCAGACTGAACACATAGACGAAAATCGATGGGCATTTAGACGGAACAAAAAGACGAAAATCGGTTGGCATCTTACCCCTAAAAACGACGAAAATCGGTTTGCATTCAGACTGAACAAACAGACGAAAATTGGTTGGCATCTAGCAGGTACAAAGCGATGAAAATCGGTTGGCATCTTGACTTCAAAAATCTACCAAACTCGGTTAGCATTAACACTGATCAAATAGACACAATTGATTAGGATATTGATTTCTTTAATCTACCAAAATCGGTTGGCATTCAGACTGAACAAATAGACGAAAATCGGTTGGCATCTAGCAACTACATATAGACGAGAATCGGTTTGGATCCAAGCTAAACAAAACGACGAAAAACGGTTGGCATTTAGACGGAACAAATATACGAAAATCGGTTGGCATCTTACCCCTAAAAAACAACGAAAATCAGTTGGCATTCAGACTGAACAAATTGACGAAAATCTGTTGGCATCTAGCAGCTACATATAGACGAGAATCGGTTGGGATCCAAGCTAACAAAACGACGAAAATTGGTTCTCATTTAGACGGACCAAATAGACGAAAATCAGTTGGCATCTTACCGCTAGAAAACGACAAAAATCGATTGGCATTCACACTGAACAAATAGACGAAAATCGGTTGGCATCTTACCTCTAGAAAACGACGAAAATCAGTTGGCATTCACACTGAACAAATAGACGAAAATCGGTTGTCATCTAGCAGCTACATATAGACGAGAATCGGTTGGGATCCAAGCTAAACAAAACGACGAAAATCGGTTGGCATTTAGACTAAACAAATTAAAGACAACGGTTGTCATCTAACCCCTACAAAACGACGAAAAACGGTTGACATTTAGACGGAACAAATAGACGAAAATCGGTTGGCATCTTACCGCTAAAAAAAACGACGAAAATTGATTGGCATTCAGACTGAACAAATAGACGAAAATCGGTTGGCATTTAGACGGAACAAATAGACGAAAATCGGTTGGCATCTTACTCTTAAAAAACGACGAAAATCGGTTGACATTCAGACTGAACAAATAGACGAAAATCGGTTGGCATCTAGCAGATACAAAGCGATGAAAATCGGTTGGCATCATGACTTCAAAAATCTACCAAATTCGGTTAGCATTAACACTGATCAAATAGACACCTTGGTTAGGATCTTGACTTCTTTAATCTACCAAAATCGGTTAGCATTTAGACCGAACAAATAGACGAAAATCGGTTGGCATTCAGACTGAACAAATAAACAAAAAAACGGTTGGCATCTTCCCGCTACATTCGTTTGGCATTTATACCCCTACACAACGACGAAAATTGTTTGGCATTTAAACTGAACAAATAGACGAAAATCGGTTGGGATGCAAACTAAACAAAACGACCAAAATCGGTTTGCACTCAGACTCCACATAACGACCAAAAACGGTTGGCATCTAGACACTCGTTATCAACCAAAATCGGTTGGCATTTAGGTTCTGCAAATGAAAGCATCTAGACTTAACAAATAGACAAAAACGGTTGGCATCTAGACTTCACAAAACGACCAAAAGCAGTTGGGATGCAAGCTTAACAAAACAACCAAAACCGGCTGGGATCAAAGCTAAACAAAACGACTAAATTTCTGTGGCCATTTAGACTGGACAAATAAACAAATATCGTTTGGATCTAGCCGTAGCAAATCGACCAAAATCGGCTGGGATGCAAGCTAAACAAAACGACCAAAATCGATTTGCATTTAGACACTAGTAATAAACCAAAATTGATTTGCATCTATACTTTACAAATAGACATAAATCGGTTGGCTTCTAGCCGCTTCAAATCGACCAAAATCGGTTGGGATGCAAGCTTAACTAAACGACCAAAATTGGTTGGCATTCCGAATAAAAAAAATGACTAAAATCGGTCGGCATTTAGACACAAGTATTCAACCCAAATTGATTTGTACCTAGACTCTACAAATAGACGAAAATCGGTTGGCATTTAGACTGTACAAATAGACCAAAATCGGTTGGGATCTAAGCTAAACAAAACGACCAAAATTGGTTTGGATCTAAACACTAGTAATTGCCCAAAATCGGTTGGCATTTAGACTATACAAATCTTCCATTCTCGGCATTAGTGGCTCTACAAATCGACGAAAATCGGTTGGCATCCAGATTGCGCAAATTTCTTGGAATCGGTGAACGTCCTTATTCTCGAAATATCAAAAAATTCGGTTATCAAGTACACATGTATTTTCTACAATTGGAACGGTTAACATCCACACTCAACAAATTATTCTTTTATCGGTTAACATCCAGAATCTACAAATTTTCTAAAAATTGTTTGCCAAATAAACCCTACAATCGACCAAAATCGATTGGCATCTTGACTCTACTTTGCATCCAGAATCTACAAATGGACCAAAATTAGTTGGAAACCATCTCATCAATACTTAAAAATCCGTTGGCATCCAAGTTATACAAAACGTCATTTCGTTGGTTCATTTTTACTTAATGAACTGAATAAAATTATGCACAAATTAATGTCTAAGGCATTGTAATTATACTCATATCGGTGAAGAAACAAAACTACTTTATTTATGAAATATGTATTATTCAAAAATCTTAAAAACTACAAAATTGCATGTTGTTATAGTCTAGCGAAGTTCCAATTAATGCTTATTGTCCCTTATACATTAAAATCTGGTCATATTTTCATAGCATGAAATTAATTATATAAGTGAACGAGTGTTTTCTAAATGAAATCTTGTTATACTTGCAGGCCCGTAGGAACCGGGGAGGTTAGGGGGCTTAGGCCTGTACCACTCAATTGATTGACACATTCGTGCTTTTTCAACAAACTAAAACTGCCTTGTCAGTCTTAAGCCTGAGAAAAAAGCGAGAGTTTTTATAAGACAAGACTAGATGTATATGAATATTAAGTTCTGTTTTCTTCTCCTTGAAAAAATACCCTAAATCTGAAAATGCTTCCTACATGTACGTGTCTGTCATGTTATTCCAAAGACAAATGTGACTGCAGTGTCATATCACCTTACTACCATCTAAATTATACTACAAATGTACTATAAGACAATCCTTTTAAACAGGAAGGCGGGGCTATGGGCGGTTCTATTATTGGACTACTTTCATCAAAAATCGGTTGGCATGAAATCGACGAAAATCGGTTGAGAAACATTGAATCCCAACACGACATGGCGCAGTACGAATTAGTCCAACAAGACATACAAAGACACAATAAGATTAATATAGTTCAACAGTAAGCAACACTATTGCTCTCTAGGGCTGCAACGATTCAACAGAAAGTCGATTCAATTCGAACAGGTTTAGTTTCTTTCGATTCGATTATTTTATGGAATAGTGTAGGTTTACCAAATAAACATCACTACATTTATTTGAGATTAAATCATGATGGAAATTATTCAGAAATGTAAGTTATTGTAAGACAATCAACGCACAGTCTTTTAGATGCACCCAGAGGTGCGTTCAACAATTCGAGCTCTCGAGCGAGCGCCGCCTCGCGAATTGTTATGCTATTGAACGACTGCAAGCGCTCGCTGTAAAATCCAAGATGACGTCAAACAGCACAGTATTGAAAATAGCGGGCGGGGGAACAATTATTTCTGCTGATACATGAGATCTTTCACATTTTTTATCATATATGAATCATAGTGATACAATTTACTGTACCAAATAAAGTACAGGGTGTCCAAAAAGAAAGTTTACAGTTTCACCCATTCGTCATTTTATCAATTGTTGTGTTATATTGATGAAAAATATACCATTTTAAAGTAAATATGCTCAAGTTTTAATGCACCTTAACTTGACTCGCTAAAATGTTTGACATCGCCATATAATGACATTAGGTAAAAACTTGTTATTTTCAACATGGCACATCGGACGTGTGATTAGCGTGTTTTTATTATAAATCATTTTTACGAAAGTAAAAGTGTAACAGATGAGCTACGAAAGTTCAAAAATATGTAGAACGGTATAAGCATGAGTAGAATTATATTCAAAATTTTCTGGAAGTTTGAACAAGTTGGAACTGTAAAAGATGCGCCAAAGTGGGGTCGTCCCTTGACCAGCAGAAATGAGGAAAGTGTCAGTACGCTCCAAGACATACTTCAGCAAAGCCCAGAAAAATCTGCTCAACGCGTATCATCAGAGATCTAAAACATCTGTAGTTTAGTTTAGTTTAAACTTATTTTATTGCCCGTAAATACATTTTTCAATTACATAAATACAACAAATATAATAATAATAATACATAACTAAATGCATATACGGCAATCGGGTTGAGCCACAAGTTCTAAAACTTAGTTACGGCTCTCCCCTTAAGGTATATACATTAAACATCTGCAAGAAAATAAAATGGTCGGGCAATAGGAGTGGCTACAAGATTGAATTTCATGAATAATACATAAGAAATATTGAATAGAAGAATAGATATATATTGTTCGCCCTCTCCCAACCGTCAAAGCCTGAACAATTCAACGGTTGATGACCACACACTATCTCAATATCACGGGTGTCAAACAAAGAGCACGAAGACACCGCGAAATTATTCATGCTCCGACCGCCGAGAAAAAACGAACAATAACAATGGAGAAAAAAAGTGGCATAAGATAGTGAAAGTAGAATAAAGAGGGGTATGGTCTATCAATGAAAATATAGATACAGTATTTAATGGTCGCTGAAACGTCTTGTATTTTTTATGAATTCTTGAACAGCAAGAAATATATATTCATTGTCTTCACTTGATAGATTTGCGCTGCCGAATAGTAAAATATTACAGTTTAGTGGGTGGAAATTGCGTGTGTCTTGAAACAGTCTTAGACGTTCTAAAGTGTATAAAGTACATCGAAAGAAGAAATGCTCAGCATCCTCGCGAACTTTACAGTGATTACATAGTCTATTATCAGAAATGTGATTCTTAAATAAGTCATCATTAAGATTGCTGCAACCATTTCGTAAACGTGCATGAATTAATGAGAAAAATCGATTTCCCACTAAGAAGTGCGATGGAACATCTGTAGTTGTAAAAAATGTTGATAAAATTGTTCGCTTAAAAGCACCCAGAGTTTGTATATTCCTTATATCGGCTGGGAGAGCGTTCCAGTTTTTAATAGTTGAAGGTACAAATGAGTTTTCAAATAGGGCAGTTCTTCTTGGAATATTAATGAAATCATCTATATTTCGTAAGTTATAACGTAAGTTCTCAGGATTACTTCTTGGAAAAATGTCGTTAAGATATTGTGGTACCATTGAGTTTTTAATCTTAAAAGCTAGAATTAATTTTTGATACTGTCTTCTATCGTTAAGTGTCAACCAACCGATTTCACGGTACAAATTATTTATACTAATGGAGCGTGTAGTTCCAGTTACTATTCTGGCTGCTTCAATTTGGATTTTCTCTTGCTTTTCTTTTTCATAAATAGTGCAATTATCCCACACTACCGATGCATATTCTAAAATTGGTCTTAAAAAGATATATATATTTGATTGAGGGTTTTACGTCGAACAGTAAATTTTAATTTGCGCAAAACGCCAAGACGTTTATAAGCAGACGAAGTAATATTATCAATATGTGCATGCCATTTGCAGTCATCGCTTAAGGTTACGCCGAGGTGTTTGTGTGTTTTTGTTAAAGTTAGTGTAACATCATTAAAAATAAGATTAGGTGGTGGTTCATTACCAAAATATAATACTTCTGTTTTTGTTGGATTGAATGTGACTAACCATTGTTTTGACCAATCGGAAATTAATTTTAAATCGTGGTTTAAAATGTGCTGAAGCTCAGGACTGGATGAGGCTGTGCAAGCTAAAGATGTATCGTCCGCGAATAATCTGGTTATACTAAGAAGGTTACGAACTATATCGTTTACGTAAATTAAAAATAATCAGGGGCCTAAAACAGATCCTTGAGGCACACCAGCACTAACAGGTTTAAATCTTGAATACGATTGTCCGATTATAACTCGCTGGCATCTATTTGTAAGGTAGTCGGAAATCCAATTTAATAATTGCCCACCAATACCGTTTTGTTTTAGTTTGTGAATTAATCCGGTGTGCCATACACGGTCGAATGCTTTTGATATGTCACAAAAAAGATACATGTGTGTGATTTCTTGTCGAATGAATCAGCTATTTGGTTATATAAGTCAATAAGTTGATGCACTGTAGAATGTCCTGACAAAAAGCCTGCTTGTTTATTGTATATTAGATGATTATGAATGAAAAAATTGTACATGTGTTTGTATAAGCATCGTTCAAAAAGTTTACCTACGCAACTTAATAATGATATTGGACGGTAGTTTCCTGGACAATTTTTATCTCCCTTTTTGTATAATGGTAAAACTAAAGCAGACTTCCATTGAGACGGAAAATGACCAACACGAAGGGATTTAGTAAAGAGCTTACACAAAGGTTTAGAGAGAGTAAATTTTACATTTTTTAGAACTTTATGAGAAATAAGATCTGGTCCTACAGCTTTGTTAGAATCTAGATTACTTATGATATTAATTATTTCATTTTCTCGAATATTGATGTTGATTAGAGTGTCATGTGTAAATAATGTGAAAGGGGGTAAAACAGCATTGGAATCATCTAGCTCGGATACAGAGGTAAAGTAATCATTTAAGCAATTAGCCTTTTCTTCATCAGTAAAAAAGAATTCATCTTGGCCATCGTGATGTAATTTTAGAATTGGAATTGAGTCTGACGTTTTATAATCTTTCATTAAGTGTTTGATTGATTGCCAATAATTTCTAGTGGAGTTTGATCGAAGTTCTTCAACTTTGTTTTCTATATTTGAGAAAAATTTTATTTTAGCATATTTTTTTAGATTATTGACCTTATTTCTAAGTGTTTTGTATTTCATCCATTCATTATCTGTTGATTTTTTAACAGCTTTACGTCTTTGTCTGTCTCTATATTTTGAATATCGCCGTATTTCGGAATCGTACCAAGGTTTGTCATTAGGTCTAATAGTTTTTTCTTTCGAAGGTATACATTGGGACATTAATGATATAAGTTTTTGCGTGAATAATTCACAAGCCTGATCTACAGATTCAGAGTCGATAAAATCCCAGTTTTCAATTTCAATCAGACTATTTAATTGAATAAAATCTGCTCTATTATAAAACCAAACTTTGCGACGTAGACATTTGTTATTAATGAAACTAGATTTAATATAAACAAATGTAGCTTTATGATCACTAATGTGATTGTCAACACTAAAACAACCAGAATTATAAATCTGAATATCATTGGACACAATAATAGGATCAATTAAAGTGGATGAGCTATCTGTTACTCGTGTAGGTTCGTTTATTATATTACTTAAATTATTTATTGAAATGATGTTTTTTAGATTATTAAGGTTATCGTTGAGAAGATTTTCATTCAGGTCGCCCATGATGATTACATTAGGATTTATTTCTAGGGCACGTTCAATACTTATATTAAATTCGTTCCAAAAAGAAACGCGTGTATTTGGGGGCCTGTAAACAGTACATAGTAGAAAAGAAGTGCTTTTGTACGATATTTCAAGCCAAACAGATTGAAGTGATGGCATTTCAAGGTTAAATTTGCGTTGTGAGTAATAGTCATTAGTAACATATACCACCACTCCCCCTGAATGTGCTGAGTTATCGTTACGATATAAAGAAAAAATTGAACAATATTTCAAAAGATCAACATCGGGAACTTGGTGGTCAAGGTGAGTCTCGGTGAAGCATAAAATGTCGTGATCAAACAGGTTATCGAATATGTAGTCAAGTTTGTTCCTTATGCTACGTATATTTAGATGGATTAATGCTAAATTTCCATCTGAGTTTACAGAGTGAGATAAATTTGGGCCAGGATTTAGTTCGATATCACCACACACATTCAGGATAAGAAATATAAAGAAAATGTAATTTACGTTGACCATTCTGTAGATTGCCAGAAACGATAGAATTGTGATTGACATATGAATGTATGTGAGAAGCAATTTAGTTACATTGTACAAAGCAAAAGAGAAATGTAGATTAAAGACAAGACGCTTCAAGCACCCATGTGTTTTACAGTAAAACAGCCCAATGGTCACTCGCCAACCTGTCACATCATTACCCATTTGGTAATAAAATTATGAACACAACAATATGGCGACCGACCACCGGGATAGCAATACATGAATAGAGCGTGAATATATTAACAAAGTAGACCATATCAGAGAATGAGAGAAGACACAGATGTAGAAAAAACGAAAAAAAACATGATAAATAGCATGACAAAATGATGAGAATGTACAAGTTAAGTATATATACATTCAGAGGAAATGAGTTATAGTTAGAGTGGTGCGTAATTCACCAAAATCATGGAGGATCAAACTACTTAAATGGATATATTTTGTTCAAAAGAGACTATTGTATTATCTAAGTGGTAAAAAATCGATATATACTTTTATAACAGTGACAATAGATGATTACTCAAGGAAGATAGCCAAGATACATAATAATGTTTAAAATGGCTTATTTAGCAGTCATATAGTTACCAACATGTATAATATGTAAAATACATAATGAAATCAATAACAACCGTCAGTAAGATAGCAAGAAATAATGTACATACATTACAAAATAAGTTCGTAGAGAAACATAATTATGTGTTAAATGGCACATTGAACAGTCATACAGTAACCAACATGTATAATATGTAAATTACATGATGAAATCAGTTATAACCGTCAGTAGGATAGCAAGGAAAATGTACATACAATGTACATTACAAACTAATTGTTCGCCAAGATACAAAATATTTGTGAAATGGCATATTGAGCAGTCATATAGTAACCAACATGTATAATATGTACATTACATGATGTAATCAATAATAACCGTCAGTAGGATAGCAAGAAATAATGTTCGTACATTACAAAATAAGTTCGTAAAGAAACATAATAATGTGTGAAATGGCATATTTTGCAGTCATATAGTAACCAACATATAAACTACATGACGAAATCAATAATAACCGTCAGCAGGATTGCAAGGAATAATGTACATACATTACAAAATGATTGTTCACCAAGATACATAATAATGTGTGAAATGGCATATTGAGCAGTCATTTAGTAACCAACATGTATAATATGTAAATTACATGATAAAATCAATAATAACCGAAAGCAGGATAGCAAGGAAAATGTACAAACATCTGTACATAATATTATTAAAAAAACCCTATAAACTATTTCCATATCAAATATAAATTATGCAAAGCTTATCAATAACTGATCAAGTGAATAGATTTGCATTTTGTAACTGAGCCACTGACGTTGTTGAAAATTACGCCGACACATTTCAAGATGTTTGGTTTATGGATGAGTTTACTTTTGTCTGGACATATTTGCAAGTAAATTATGTACTTTTGGTCAGCTGCACAGCCCCATAATTTTGAAGAGATTTGTGTTAAAGTTATTGACAATTTCATGAAGCGCGTGAGTGAAGTGAAGCGTCAAAAAGAACGACATGTGGAAAACGTTATTAATTACTCATTTGATGTCAATCACAAAAATTTGTAATTTTAGTAAATTGGCGTTTTCATGTAAAGTAATGGACTAAATATTACACAAATGACAGGGATAAAACTTACACCTATTGTCTTAACATGTACAAGTTTGTGATAATCTAGCAGAGTATTAACATGTTATAAATTAGCATCAAAACTGTAAACTTTCTTTATGGACACCCTGTACATTTTGTATATAACTAGATGGAAGCCCGTGCAAGCACGGGCTTTAGCAAACTCCTCACAGTGCTTAAGTTGATAAAGGGAGATAACCGCTGTGGGGAGTTTGGTTTGACGTGTCTATTTTTAGTTTTATCTAGAACTATTTTTAGAAACAAAAAAAAACAACACTATTTTTGTTGATTTTTGGCAGTTTTTGCAAATATCAAGAGGCTTTGTCAAAAAAGAATTGTCAACTTGATATGCCGGTATATAGGTGCTCCAGCGACAAACAAAAGATTTATTCAAAGCTGCGCAGTTTCTTCCACAAAACAGGAAACTCGCAAATTTAATAGTATTTTGTATATAACATGCATTGCGTGGATATTTTATGTGGAATAAGTAACACACAAGTTTGCGTCCCACTTTCCAGGGTTAATTCTTTGAGATAAAAATTTAAATTTTTCCAGCCGCCCTCTTTGGTATCTGCTATAATATATCTTTCTATGTATTAATACATGTATATAAAATATAAAACAACATCATCTAAATAGACATTTTAATAATATATTTATTAATAGGTAATCACTGATGAGCCGTAAGGTGAAACATGTTTGAATTAGTAAAGAGAATAAAATTATTTTGCATTGAAGTCACTTTTGCTTGATTTTTGTTATATATATATATAAGCTTTATTCTCTACGATAGAAAGGAGCATGTGTATACAACATGATACAAGTATACATTCATTATATATACAGGTCGTATTCTAGGTCATGCGTGTTTTTGTACTTTAAACATTGGACTTTTCCACTGAATAGGTGGATAAGCTGATCCATGAACAGGATTTAATGAATTAAAACATACAACTTTGATATTTAACATTTATTTTAAATTCTGTATTTGAACATTTTAAATTTTATATAATGGTATGTTTATAAAATAAGAGTCAAATAACTTAACTATAAAACTGAAGAAATAATACACCCCTAAATATTAGTGTGTAATGAAACTGCCATGTTTATATGCGCAATGTTTACGTGGACGACCTGTAGTAATTTAGATCAAGGGAGGTAACTCATATAAACTGAAATCTATTTATCTAACAATGTCTAAGCGAATCACCTCTCGATCTGAATCGCAAGCGCTCGCGAGCACTCGCGCGAGCGCCTGCGTTCAGAACGAGAGCGCTCGATGTCGCTCCGAGCGCTCGCATTGTTGAACGAACCACTGGCTTTAATCCTTTTATAGACACGTTTAAAGTCCGGTATTAAATCGAAAATCACGAATTCCGAATCGACATCGAATTGGCGCCCTCGCAATCGATTTTCGATGTATCATATCGAATCGTTGCAGCCCTATCACGCTCATACGTTTGGACAAGTGTTCCTTATATCACATAATTGTGCTTAGAGTAAATTAACTGTGTTGACAACATGAGACACCATTATAAATGCTAATGATGGACATAATTATCTACCTTGATATCAGAAAGAGAATATGAACAGTATTTTAAATATGGTGGTTGGCCTGAGAAGACCGTTGAGTAGATTACTTAGATAAAAGAATAGATAAGACAACTAAACAAAAGTGACAGTTTTTATCAATGAACTTTAAACATGGTGAGTGGGGATAAAATCACTTTTGGTAAGTTTAATATTGTACTATATGACGATTTTATTATGTGACTCTTTGACATATTTGATTATGCAAGAAAGTTGACACAAGTTACTGCATATAATCTTCCTCACACTAAAACATAAAAAAAGTAAACTTCTTCAGTCAGTGCGCTTCATTCTTATCTCTTTGTTGTCACTTTCAGTTCACGATTTTTGTTAAATATAAATAATATATATTGTAATAGTAGACGGGAGTATTGTCACCTGAGGTCAAAATTCAAGAGGCCATGTAATCATAACACGGACATTTTTATTGGGAGTAATATCTTTCAGCCATTATTTAGTATTATAAAGAAAAATGCACCTTAACAGAATTTACATACTTATAAAATGTATATTTGACTCACTTGTTGGTAATGACACAGATTTTCGTACTTAAGATTAGTTTCCAGATTAGAATGTAGTCGTGTAAAATAGTCCTAACGTGTAAAGTCTACATAACAATGCAATTAACACGTCTAGCAATTGTATAGTCTAGATGGGCTTCACTGTTCAGTATACTGAACAGGACATACTCTAATTTATTAAACATTTAACATACAATTTCAAGTCAGATAATTAGAAAAAGAACTAGTATCTGATGTATAACCATTGGAACGACATAACGATATTTAGCTTTCCATTGAATTCTGCTCATTATACGATGAAACAGTTTGTGCATTGTTTACATAGTATTTTATCGTGTGTTTTTGTACTGTACTTTAAATCCTGTATGCACCGACAGTTGATTCAATGATTGGTCTTAATCAAGACTACTTTCATATCGATGGTTGCCTTTAAGACTGTAGGAAGTGCAATGCGTTAAAAAGCGAGGTACTACAGTCGTGCCGGCAACCCTCGATGTGCAAGCTGCAAATGATCAGACAAACTTTAATATGCACAATATATTGTACAAAATATAATACAAATACAATAAAAAAGTTAAATTTACAAATTCATTGGAGCAATCATATGATACTGATTCTATTGGCTGTTTCTGTTCGAATCTTTGTCCTACTCCTCATGCTGACGTGCCTCTTACTGATCAATATTCCTTTGCAGTTATTGCTTGGTATACATTCATAGTGTCAGTGATATACCAGTCAGGTGAGTTAAATTTATGTATCACTAAATACATAAGGTGAAACTTTTCTACAACATATAGTTGCTAATATATTTGAAACTCCATACAACGGTTGATACCCAGGTCGGTGGCGAAGTTGGTAGCGCCGGGATTTGGAATATCGTTTCCCGAAAGGGTACGGGTTTGAATCTCCCCCGGGGAGGTTAAACCATTCTATGAAATTTTGACAATAATGTCAATTTTCCTCCATTATTAAGATATATAGAGAAGTTTTTGGCCTTGTGGAAGGGTAGGAGAGTACTGGTTATAGACAAGGGTCCAGGAAAGCTAGTTTAGGTGCGCTGGACGCCGTAAATGACCTAAATTGTGTTGACATGGTGTTAAACCCAATAAAAACACATAAAAACAACGATTGATATCAATGGTCAAGGGCTCGACATTAAAGGTCGTCCGATACGACCTATATTTGGGTTTCGGCAACATGTTACTGCTATTAAAAATTTGGTTTGGACAGACAAAATAGATAGCTGGTTGTCCAAACGGACAACCTTCTGAAAAAATAATGGATTGCAATTACAGTAAAAATCGGAGCCAATATGTCTGTGATATGTCTGTTGTTAAAGTGATTGTTACTACAGTTGAAATTAAATGTGCTTTCACCATAATTGCATGATTAGTAATATTAGAATTGTTTACAAGTTTACTCTTTGCATTTCCTCTTTATGCATGTTTTCAATTATACTACTTTAATGTGTAATGATAGAGTTGTTTCCAACTTATTCATAGTGGGCTATTCTTCTTCGTGTAATGGTTTTTTAACGAAGATATTAAATGACTGTATGCTTTTGAGCTGACTGTAAAATGTCGCTAATTGGATAAGACTGTATACTTGTAAACACACATAAATTGCCATGTTTGCTTGCTTTGCCCATTTGCAAAAACTTTGGCATTTTTTGTATAGTTTAAGTGCGGTTTAAAGTCTGCTTTACAATTTTGTACGATATCTCCTGGTCATTGAAATCTCCTTCAGGCAGATGATCCCTCACTGTACCCTTTACACCTGGGTAGAGTGGAACAATTGTAGGTAAATTTCTTGCTTAAAGAAATAAGCAGTGCACCAAGTGGGGTTCAAACGTCTCCCCGGAACCTCTCGACCACTAAGCGCTTGTTCTTTCACTGAACCACCGCTCCCACAGTGTAATGCACTATAATGTAATTTTAGGACACTGTCAGGATATTGTTAAATGTATGAAATGTCACAGAGTCACAAGTATAGAATTCTGTGAAGAAATGGAAATATGTGATGCAAGAAATCAGGTAAACTCTCTTTAAATACTACTCGATACGTACTAAGTATAACTAGTTCTGTCTCTTCTGTAGAATCTAACAGTTGGTTGGTTAAGCTAGCTTACCGTAACTTATCATGTTTTCTAAGCAGTTAATGTCTGATTTACTCATTTTGGCAGCAAAGTTGCGTTTCCAGCATGAACAGAATGAAGAGGAAAGATGATTAAATTGTCAAAGATTTAGCTATTTAATGCGTTTCAATTTACATAATAAAAAGGAATCTGAAAACATATCAGGAACAGCAGCCGTGAAAGGTAGACCGTCCACACAGCACGAAAACCAAAGAGGAAGATGTTATAGATTATAAAAGACTAACAAATCGCTTCACATGATGATTTAAATAATTACATTATGATCATACTCGCGAGTTGTATCCGGTATATTAACAGTGAAAAGTGATAGACCTTATATACCTTTTAATTGTTAGCTCAAAAATTGATGTTAACACACCATTAAGTAGTTGTGTTGTTTCAGGTATGCTTCGTAGAGCAAAATATAGAGATAGGTGGGACAATTGTGATAACAGCAGGCTGTCGTGATAAACAGGTAAAGATTTGGAATGTTTCTATCTTTTATATAGTGTAAGTGTTTTAGAAGAAGTACAAATATGGTGATTTTATAATACTATTGCTTTTGAAATTATGTGTAACCTTGTAACGTGTCAGTAAAGGCTCGATAACTCCAATATGAAAACTTTCACTCTGATTTCATCTTGCATCATTTACCAAGAATCTACTTGTCCTATTGGAGTCATTTTTCAATCTTTTGCCTAAGATCTGGATGTGACAAAGCTGCAAGCAATTTCTGAGTGAACAGATCATACATTAGATAATATAGCTTAAATAATAAAACAATGCCTTTTATACAATAGACATAAATTATGTAGCTACATGTATGAGAATTACACCGTGTTTAATAAGTATAACAGAAATATTTGATATATAAGTTCCTTATTCAAATGCTTTTGCAAAAAATCACCAACATTGTATTTAAGTATTTCCTTGGGAATTGGAATATTGGTATTGCAAATACACTTGCTATCTTGATGGATAGTGTCTTTAATTTTTAGAGGATAAACTTCCTTTTCTCAAGAATATAGTTCTTAATTCAAAAGCTTTTGCAAAGAATCACTAACATTGTATTTAAGTTTTTCCTTGGGAATTGGAATATTGTATTGTTATTGCAAAACACTGGTTATCATGATGGATAGTGTCTTCATTTTTTGGCGGATAAACTTCCTTTTCTCAAGATCAAGTACGATGTCTTGTTATGTTCTCAGCATTTGATGCATTTGTATGCATTTACTTGTTTCGGTAACCCCTATACACCTTGCACTTAAGGTTTGTGATAAATGCAGATGACATGAAAACATTCCTGATATAACCTAGTCATTATAATCAAGTTTTTAAGTTTTTGATTCACTTAGTTAGTACCGAATGGTCTCCGTTTGAAATGATTATTTCAAACAAGCATTGCAGGTATGTGATGCACTCGGTTGCTATGGAGAAACATATGACGGTCATGTGGCACCCAATTCAACTTATTTCGGAGCACCATTTCAATGCCATCATTGCTGTGCTGGTGATTTCTGTAATATCCACGGATGTCCTGAATTACGTAAGGAAAATTTATTAACTAATTTGTATTACAATCTATTTCTAAAATAGCAAATGAAAAAATGTGTTGGCATTATTGACAGTGTTGTGATTGCATCTGAGCTTGAATTTCATTCTTATAACATCTCCAAAATGTACAAAAGTTGATGTCAATTACCACACACTTTACATAACAATGTGGAAAAAAAACTTTATATTACTTCAAAACTAAATGTAATTGTTGTTAACTCTTTTTGCTTAACTCCGTAACCTTTTTAAATTACATGTACTTGCATCTGTTTTCGTTGTTTATTTTCTTAATATATTACATATATTTAGATATATAGAATAGTATTTCTGTATCTACCTGTCATCGCGGGTTCGAGCCCGGTCGCGGTAGGTCATACCCTATACATGAGTAGTCGGCCTCGTGGTAGGGTAAGTTAGTACTGGTGATAAAAAAGTGTCCAGGAAACCTATAGTAGGAAGAACTGGCCGTCGCATATATGACCTAAATAGGTATTGAATACGACGTTAAATTCAATAAAAAAGTATTTACCTGTCAGACAAAAACAAACATGGGCTTAAAGTGTAGAGTAAGTCTTTCTAAGTATGATATAATGTACTTGTCTTGTCATGAATTTCTAAATAATGTTTCTGTTTAAGATGATATAAGTCAACATACTTGGACAAGGTGTGTAAAATGTGATCATGTTGTTAAACCCGAAGAGTGTGAAAAACTAACTACATGTGGACCTCACGAGGTAAACCTTTTAGTTTAATCGTCTAATTTTATGAATTATTTTGGTGACATTATTTGTAATGTAAGAAAGTCAGACAACGGAATTTGTCTAGTTAGTTATGTTATTCCCCTGCAAAGAGATGGATTGTTTGCTTAAACAATTAAAGATACTAGTTCACATATTTGGTTAACATTTTTCAATATTTTATAAATACCATTCAGTGTCTGAAATTGTGTCAAAAATTAAGTCTTAATATTTTAGGACAAACTGACCTAAATATTGCAAGAAATATACAATAAAAGTCACAAAAATGCACTATAATTGTCTATACCGTGACTTACGGGGTAGATTTTTACTACTTGAAACACCATTATTTGTATTTGTAAGTCAAATTGCACTAAATTGTCATTATCAAATCACTAACTGTCTGCTTAAAAATGTTTTAAAACAATGTTAATAGTTTCGGAAAAAGTTGATGTAAGTTGAAATCTGTGAATGAGTACCTTTAAACAATATCAAGTTACATTGATCTTTTAAGTTGATATCATATGTTCAACTCACGTATAAAGTGCATTGGTATTATTATATGTATGCTATGTATGCAAATGCTATATGTCATGTTTATCAATACCGGAGATTACTCAGAAAGAGATTAAAATCTTATTAATCTAATTAATAATTTTGTATCCTGTTTGTTTCAGACTTGTGTTCAAGAAACTTTATCGCATGGTAGTGAAGTAAGATACTCTCTTCGTTGTATGGAGAAAGCGGTAAGATAATGATTTGGTACATAATGTTGATTGAGTAATTATACAGTCACATAAACATAAAAATAGCCGTAAGGGCGCCGTGCGATCAAGCTCCGCAAGGACCCGTACGAACTCTTGCGTACCCGTACGGACTGTTACGTTTTTACCAGGGTTCGTGAGATAAGCACAGGATACACGTATCAGTTTCAAAGTCAAATCGTAAACAAAATCGTGGCCTAGTATGGATTAAACATGCATATCTTCTAGCTACGGCTCCGTACGGGTGTGTTGTTTTGTACCATGTGATTACCGTCACCTTTATACGGAAGGCTTCCCACGGCCTACGACTGCACGTACACATCCGCAACAAGCCGCAAATTTATGGGACTGAGGCATATCACTTATCAAGAGCACAATTGCTAGATTATCATAAGATAAGTTTGGTTGATGAAAATTCTTGATTTATAAGTTTCTAGGGACTCTTTTTGCGGCTTACGTCGTAAGGACATTGTAAAAAGATATTATTAAGGGCAATACTTGCTTGAGTGACTTGTGTTCATCCAATTGATGTGTTTCTAGACTTATAATAGCTATATGTACTTCATCAGTATTTTAGCACGAAAAGCATTTAAATGAACCAAACATAACTGAATATATGAATAAACTTATATGTTCATTCAAACTTACTTTGTAAGGCATTGATAAAAGTTTATCAGTTTCATCCCTGTGTTATATTATCACTTTACTATATATTGTTTATTGACGAAGAAGGCAATGCAAATGGGGTTTACTTTGGTCCAAATGGGTATACAAAAACACTTTCGACGACTGATACCATGTGAATTTTAAATTAAATCCAAGTAATGTTTTTTTTTAAATCCGATTTCGGATAATCGAGACTTAACTGTATATATACGCTTTGTCATTAGTTTATCTAATACATTTAATTATAAACATGAACAAAATAATTCTTTATTAGAAATGTGACCTGCTAGATACAATACATAATATGGGTAAACGAAACTATGTACCAACATGGGCTGAATGCTGTCGAAATCATTTATGTAATGGATATAAACCAATGATGCAAGGTATGGCATTACTGTGTTGTTTTGTTTTATACGTATGTGTTTTATTTATTTACATATGCACATACTTGTAGCTTAATTTCTATCGTTAGTTTGGTTTCTTGTCAATTGTTTTGCATCGTCGGTTATCCCATGATACATTACTCCGCTTTGCTGCGTTATGTACCGTGGGTAATTTGGTTAGTAAAATCTCGTAATCATGAATAATAAATGAGGCCGTTTCATTGGTTCCACAAAGAAACCACTGCAGAAGACTAGCCAATAAAATCACGTAACCATTTTGAGAAAATAAACACGTGCGTTGGTTTCTATTTTAAGTAAGAAAATTCCAGTATGACGTCATTGTTATTGAAGAGTATTTAATTGTAACATGCAATTTCATTGGATGAGGATTGGTCTCCCCTGCCTCATGCATATTAATGAAAACGTGATTTTGCTAGTAAAATTGTCCACGGTACGTATGGAGTGTAATCTTGTGCAACGAAACACATCTTCAGCAGAACTAGCATTTTCATTTGAAGACAACTGTAATTGATAAAACGATTGCTAAATATGCATTGAATGCTTAGTTATTTTCATAAAAAGGTGACCAAGACGAGCAAATTATCATAAGTTGTTTAAGACAAGTTAAAAATGTAAAATATAGACTTGTTAATAAGTTGAAGGCAACTAAAAATGCAATTGAAAAACAGGAAATTTATCTTGGGGTTTATTCTAAAAAAATGGTAGTTAGCAGAGTAATTTTTAATTCATGTGAAGTTAAGATCAAATGCCACTCATAAGTCAACGACTCTAGTACAGTGCATTCAATACATTATCTGATTGATACTCTATTGTTTACAGCGCACATATGTATTTAATACCAAAATTACGGCTAACAAAGTATGTAACCTTCATGGATATCGTTTCAGCTGATCCAGTTATAAATTTACCAACCTATACTTGTCCACCAGGTCCAAAGGTTACGACTGGTCCGCCAACAGCAAGTAAGAGTATTTTGATTTTCGTATGTGTCTAATTGCATAAGTCAACACATAATGAAATTTGACAAAACGTTCTTTATTCTTTCTAGTTGATAAAAATTTTAGTTTAATTTAAAGTACAAAGTAACATATTTTTCGTGAACCAAATTGCGTTTGTGGTTCCATGGTGCTTCATTCAATTTGCTTCGTGTGCGTACATGTACAGACTAAGATCCACGAACCACTGATTTCATTAGCAAATTCCTATTTAGTGAATATCATAATTTTTGTTTTGTAGAAACCACATCTACAACAACATTAAAACCAACAACAACTTCGACTCCGCAGCCAACAACAACGTCCACTCCGCAGCCAACAACAACGTCCACTCCTCAGCCAACCACAACGTCGACTCCGCAGCCAACAACAACGTCGACCCAGCAGCCAACGTCCACTTCACAGCCAACAACAACGTCGACTCCGCAGCCAACAACAACTCCGCGGCCAACAGCAGAAACTACTCTACTATCAACAACAACAACTCCGCTGCAAACAACGACAACACTATCACAGTCAACGTCATCATCGATTTTTACTTCGACACTAGTTGTTACAACAACGTCTACTGTGAATTCTTTATCAACACAACCCGTGGGTGGTTCAACGTCTTCAGGGACAACAACTCATGTGACTACATTGCATTCTCAGTCCACCCTTCAGAATATATCGATAAGTATTTTATCTTTACTATAACAGTGTCTAGTTTGGAAATATGCATTGATTATTTTTATCTTTTGTCTGATTTCTTTTGTAATTACATTAAAATAACGAGATATCAGCAAGTTTGTCTCAAATACGTACAAGCAGATTGATTTATACAGCAGCATTATTCATATTCCATATTTATAGTATATCTGATACTTGAAAGTTAACTTATTTTCCTAATTGGCCACCCTCTTCCTAACAGACCGTCCCCTTTCTTAAAAGGCCATCCTGTGTCCTAATTGACCATTTGGTCATTTCAAGCACCATTTGTTCTATTGTTAAAGGCTTGATTGTCGGACAAAATAGGTTTATCCGTTTTAATACGGTTGCAGGTAAAAACTTAGAAAGGTCCGTCCGTACAGTTGATGTAGTTGTAGTTTCATGACATATAATTTTAGTTAAAGCCTGTTATAAGAATTAATGTTCAAGAATGATCTGATTTACTATCCATTGCTTTTGTAAATGCATATTTTTCTCTTACACAACAAATTTTATTAATCTTTTATATAAATGGCACACTTCAGCTTCAACTGTATCGCAGACAGCCTCTTCTTCATCACCGTCCCCTATAACAACAGCACAATCTGGTTGTGTCGATCAACATAGTGACTGCAATTCTTTTGACAAAGATGTATTGTGTACTGATCCAAGTTTTGTTGACTTTGCTAAAGAAAACTGTGCTCTTTATTGCGGACTTTGCGTACAAGGAGGTGAGACCAATTTCTTTCAATATTTATTTATGTTACAGTTCGACAATATTAACCTGAGTTTGACCTTTATGTACGAATACATTAAACTCAGTATTTATTGTCTATTTTTGTCTTTGTTGTAAATCGCGCTTTATCGGAAGCTTTCGGCAAAATACTCGTATTGAACAATTAATTTTGTTTTCAACAAATTTACAAGCTCGTTATTACAATTTGTACATTACTTGACTATGTTCAAGTAAATACTGGTATTATTGATGCTTCGGAAACTGATTTTGTAGAAAACTATATAATACTATTGTTAACAAAGCGTT
The DNA here is from genome assembly GCA_025267735.1 of Mactra quadrangularis. Lineage (NCBI taxonomy): Eukaryota > Metazoa > Mollusca > Bivalvia > Venerida > Mactridae > Mactra > Mactra quadrangularis. The sequence continues at coordinate 4,987,971 of CM046311.1, read as the reverse complement.
TGACTCAAATATTTAAGGTACAACAGAGCAACCACTACATACTGCTGTTATTGTTGTTACCCAAGCTTCATCACCGCCTTCTGGATGCCAAGACAAGGATGCAGACTGTATTAGTTATGACAAAGATATGCTATGTTCAGATCCGTCGTTTCAAGAGTTTGCTAAAGATAATTGTGCAATGTACTGTGGGTTTTGTGGTCAAGGTATGAAGTTACGGTATCGGCTTTAATATTGTTTCTTTTATTATGTTATATAAAGCGTACGTAAGCTAGTTAAAATATAACAAAAAAATAAGGTTTATACATAATGATATATATCATGTAATGAATAATTTCCTGTCATTTGTAAATAGAATATAAATCGTTACTATTCCCAGATAATATGTTCTTGTCATCATGGCATGCTATATAATTCATATTAAACTGCCTTCGCTGGTCAGTAAATACACTACCATAAAACAGTGAACGTAAGTGAAAAATTCGGCCGAGAGAATAAAAATTTATTTTTGCGTGTAAAATCTCTACATGAAGTATGATAATTTGTTTTTTTTTTCATTAAAAAACAGTATGTGTTTGCATGTTTTATCCAAAGTTGCAGAAGGGCATCATAATTAAACTTGTGAAAGTCAACATGCGAGAATATACACCAATATACAAACCGATATGCACTCCTTGAACATCGTAATATAACTCAAATGCCCTGATTGAAATATATATTTAGAAAACAGTACCTAATAGGTATACGAAAATGTGATGAATGTCAGGATATTGTTCATTCATTATTGAAGGTACAACTGGTCAGCAGACTGCTACAACTTCAACAACACAGCCTACTACATCAACAACAACACAACCAGTTTGTAAAGACATGTCAACAGATTGCAGTAGTTATGACAAAGATATGTTATGTTCTGATCCCGCATTCAAAGAGTTTGCTAAAGATAATTGTGCAATGTATTGTGGGTTTTGTGGTCAAGGTATGAAGTTACGGTATTGGTTTAATTATTGTTTCTTTCATAATATTATGTAAAGCATACGTAAGCTAGTTAAAATATATAACAAAAATAATTAGGTTTATACATAGTGATATATGTTATGTAATGAATAATTTGCTGTCATTTGTAAATGGAAAATAAGTCAAAACTATTCCAAGCTAATCTTTTTATGAACATGCCAGGTTATATAATTCACATTACGCTTTCTTTAAGCTAAGTTAATTCACCAACGTAAAAAAGTGAACGAAAGTGAAAAATTCGACCGAGAGAGTAAATTCATATTTGCGTGTAAAATCTCTACATAAAGTATGATAATTGGTATTCTCATTACAAAACAGTATATGTTTTCATGTTATATCCAAAGTTGCTAGAGGGCATCTAAACTAAGCATGTGTAAGTCAACATGCGAGAATATTTACTTATATACAAATTGAAATGTTCTCCTTGAACATCGGAATATAGCTCAAATGCTCTTGTTAAAACATAAATCTATAAAAAAAGTACCTAATATATGTATGATAATTAGATGAATGCCAGGATATTGTTCATTCAATATTAAAGGTACAACTGGTCAACAGACTGCTACAACTTATACAACACAGACTACTACATCAACAACAACACAACCAGTTTGTAAAGACATGTCAACAGATTGCAGTAGTTATGACAAAGATATGTTATGTTCAGATCCCGCATTCAAAGAGTTTGCTAAAGATAATTGTGCAATGTATTGTGGGTTTTGTGGTCAAGGTATGAAGTTACGGTATTGGTTTAATTATTGTTTCTTTTATAATATTATGTAAAGCATACGTAAGCTAGTTAAAATATATAACAAAAATAATTAGATTTATACATAGTGATTTATGTTATAAATGAATAATTTGCTGTCATTTGTAAATGGAAAATAAGTCAAAACTATTCCAAGCTAATCTTTTTATGAACATGCCAGGTTATATAATTCACATTACGCTTTTTAAGCTAAGTTAATTCACCAACGTAAAAAAGTGAACGAAAGTGAAAAATTCGACCGAGAGAGTAAATTCATATTTGCGTGTAAAATCTCTACATAAAGTATGATAATTGGTATTCTCATTACAAAACAGTATATGTTTTCATGTTATATCCAAAGTTGCAAGAGGGCATCTAAACTAAGCATGTGTAAGTCAACATGCGAGAATATTTTCTTATATACAAATTGAAATGTTCTCCTTGAACATCGGAATATAACTCAAATGCTCTTGTTAAACATAAATCTATAAAAAAGTACCTAATAGGTGTATGATAATTTGATAAATGCCAGGATATTGTTCATTCAATATTTAAGGTACAACTGGTCAACAGACTGCTACAACTTCAACAACACAGCCTACTACATCAACAACAACACAACCAGTTTGTAAAGACATGTCAACAGATTGCAGTAGTTATGACAAAGATATGTTATGTTCAGATCCCGCATTCAAAGAGTTTGCTAAAGATAATTGTGCAATGTATTGTGGGTTTTGTGGTCAAGGTATGAAGTTACGGTATTGGTTTAATTATTGTTTCTTTTATAATATTATGTAAAGCATACGTAAGCTAGTTAAAATATATAACAAAAATAATTAGATTTATACATAGTGATTTATGTTATAAATGAATAATTTACTGTCATTTATAGATGGGAAATAAGTCAATACTATTCCAAGCTAATCTTTTTATGAACATGCCAGGTTATTTAATTCACATTACGCTTTTTTTAGCTAAGTAAATTCATCACCGTAAAAAGTGAACGAAAGTGAAAAATTCGACCGAGAGAGTAAATTCATATTAGCGTGTAAAATCTCTACATAAAGTATGATAATTGTTCGGTTTTTTTCATTGAAAGACAGTATGTGTTTTCATGTTATATCCAAAGTTGCAAGAGGGCATCTAAACTAAGTCAACATGCGAGAATATTCACTTATATACAAACTGATATTGACTTATTGAACATCGAAATATAACTCAAATGCTCTGATTAAAAGATATACATTGTATATGTAAAACAGTACCTTATAGGTATATGCTAATTTGGCGATAATGTTCATTCAATATTAAAGGTACAACTGGTCAACAAAATACTACAGCTTTAACAACTCAGAGTAGTACTACATCAACAAAAACACAACCAGTTTGTAAAGACATGTCAACAGATTGCAGTAGCTATGACAAAGATATGTTATGTTCAGATCCGTCATTCCAAGAGTTTGCTAAAGATAATTGTGCAATATATTGTGGGTACTGTGGTCAAGGTATAATATAATGATATTCATGAGCTAAGCATGCAATTATAACGCATAAATAAGGCATGAAAGGTACACCAGTAACAGACAAACTTTAGTCTGATAATAGAAACTTTAATACGATAAAAGTACACCAAGCTTTGCAAAAATATATATATAAGCGTTAAATTTGTTACTACTTACAATAACATGACACATTATATAATCCAAGCAACGTCGTTGACAGTATTTGTGAAGAAGCTTCATCAGATGATTCTTATTCATATTTTGTCATTAAGCAACCGCAGATATAATCAAAGCTTTTCTAGTTTCTAAAATAATAAAAGAGTTGTATACCTTTATTAACTCCGAATTAGAGAGCAAAGTACATGTACATATCAAATTCTTTATAAGTTGACATACCATACAATGACATATATACATAAGTACAAAATAAAAAGCCTTTGTGTGTATAGTTAATTTTTCTTAACATACTTGCGAATTTTTATTTGGAATTTTAGCTATCAGAACAATGGCAGTTCACAGTTACGCATTTTCAGATGCTCATATTTCTATGTATATCATAAAGTATTTAATGAACTTTTAAGGAACAACTGTCCAACAACCTGCAGCTTCAACTTCAATTATTCAGCTTACAACCATGATAACACAACCGCCTGTTACATCAACAACAACACAACCAGTTTGTAAAGACATGTCAACAGATTGCAGTAATTATGACAAAGATATGCTATGTTCAGATCCGTCATTCCAAGAGTTCGCTAAAAATAATTGTGCAATGTATTGTGGATTTTGTGGTCAAGGTATGATATAATGGTGTTATTTAAAAAATACATAGGTTTTGAAAACAGCCATAGAACGTGCGTTTAAGGATTGGGATCTTTGTATAAAATCATACAAGGGGATCTGTTGAGTTATTTTAGTATAACTTGTGTAAGTGATTGCTTGATGTCGACAAGTTATACACGGATACCTGCAATAGTGTTACAATCCTGTTAAAACAAGATAGGTGTTATAAAGATACCAACACCCTGATGACCAGTGGTGATAACTGTAAAGTTAATGCAACTAATATTTCAATAACATTTACTCCTTTGATACTGATAAACAAACGTGTACAAACATATATTTTTCCTGTTATTTATATTTCCCATTTTGCTTATTGTCTTATTTTCATTGTTTTATGTTTGTCATTATTACTCAACATAAAAGGTACAACTAGTCAACAGACTGCTACAACTTCAACAACGCAGCCTTCTACACCACCAACAACACAACCAGTTTGTAAAGACATGACAACAGATTGCAGTAGTTATGACAAAGATATGTTATGTTCAGATCCGTCATTTCAAGAGTTTGCTAAAGATAATTGTGCAATGTATTGTGGATTCTGTGGTCAAGGTAAACCCCGAACTACAAACTAATTCGTTGTTGATAACAGGACAATTAATTATTGATTGTCGGTTTATATTATCATTGTGTCTTAACTCTTTTTAATCGGGTTCGAAATTCTTCCAAATAGACCAATGTTTCCTTCTACTGAGGGAAATTGACAGTATCATTTAATTTCATAGGCGATCATTACTAATACAATACAATACAGTAAACTTCATTAAATCAAATTACAAAAAGTAACATATGAGTATATTAACAAGGAAAGAAGGAGTTGCTAAAAGTCACAAGATATAAGAGGTATAGCCATTATAAATGGCAGTCTTCAAATGGCGCGTGTTGGTAAATATTACCTACATGCACCATGTAAACATTGCCAACTAATGGTTGCCTGTCGGTTTGTGGCCGAGATGAGAAGTTGGAATTAGGATATTTCAACTTTATATTGTTTTTTCATATTTTTAAACAGAGCACAACATATTGATTCTATTTTGATTTTATTTCACGGCGTCTCAACGCCGTGATATTGTGGTGGGTAGATTTTGATAGCAATGGGCAAAAGTCACGTGCTATTATAGCCTATAAATCCTTTCGATTTCCACTGCCGACAAATTTATTGTTTTTAATGCAGTCATAGTACAGCCCATTTCCGTTAAAAGTTAAATAGAAAAAGCATTTTTGGGGGAAACAATATGAACAATTTTTCTTGCAACAATGCAACACACGAAAAATTAGCGTTTTATATCAACACATTTCCGCAAATCCTTTCGAATCACACGAAAAGGGGTAGGTATAAATCGCGGACCAACCGGACCAGCAGACCAGTTTAGTATACAGATACAGTTTAACAAATATGCGTGTCATAATGTGATGATATTTGCCAATATTTTACTTGAAAAGATAAGATACCAATATCGAAATTATATTTTAAGAAATAAGTTTGCAGACTTTAACTATTGAAAGAATCGTCGATTGCTTCATCACATATTGTTGTAAATATTATGTATTTTAACTATCAGAGCCTTTATCATTTGAAAACTAATTTGATATGATTCAAATATAATATTTTAATAATATACCTTTTTTTCTTTTTTGCCGACTGTATAAATAAAGAAGCGTAATCGTGTAACATTGAGTTTTAATTCTTACTTTTACTGAGTTCTATTGGCGATCTTTTCTAACTATGATTAAGTGCAGCGGACCAGTTGATTTTAAGAGCGTAAGAGTTACGGACCAGGGTTGAGTTAAGTGACTGCGTTATAGAAAGTTCCGCAACGATACATTCGGAACTCCTCGTCCATTTGCTGCAAATAATCTCGGACATATTTGGACGCTATTTTGAAATGTCCGGTGTTAAAGTAAACAAATGTATGGCCGAGGAGTTCCGAATGCATCGTTATGTAGCGTACTGTAGCGTTTAGTGTAGTTGAACTTGCTTCTGGATATAGATCGAGCAGATGTAAGATTATTTTTGCGGACTTTTTTTAATTATGAAGAGTTTGGTACTATATTGACGGACTATTGACCAGACGTATCACTGTAGCGGACCAGGTAATTTTAAGAGAGTTAAAAGGACGGACATTTACTCTAGGTGAAAAGCTCGCCTAGTTTTAATTTGTTCGAATGGATTATGTTTTCTCGAGTCCGAGTAAATTCATTCCTAAAAAAAATGATTTCTATTCGAAATAGCTGGTCTTTTGTATTTAAGTGCATCTTTTCGGAATTAAAATACACGTTTAATCCTTTCGCAACAGAATTCTTCTGTAACAAGTAAAGGTATGACTACTCTCCAATTCACCAGTTCGAAAGATTCACTCGTTGACTATCTACCTCTGCTTAAATACTATTAGTGGGGTCGATAAGTGTCATTTTTCACGAGAATCTTTCACTTTGTGATACAAGCACCAAATTTGGTACAGTTGTTGTACATAGAGTGTAGTTTACAAAAAGCACGATTTCCACCTCCAAATTTAAGATGGCCGCCATTTTTTTCAAGATGGCCGCCGATGATAGGGATTTTTGTCCTGTTCATATAAAATAGCTTTTTTAATTATTTTTATTTTCATATTTATAAAAATAATTTCAATATTTTATGAAACATAAACAATTCAATTAAATTCTTTAAAAAAATCCATTTAATGGCTGTCAATTCCAAATGGCGGCCATTACAAGGCGCTAAATAATTTTATACACTAACGCATAATCTCGGATGAAATTCATTGTAGCTAATTGATTCAGATCATTGCTCATTTATTAGAATATATCTAAAATAAAACCAGTGCATCTGGTGACATCACTATAATGAAACCTAGGCACCCGGCACGGTTCCGGATCGAAAACATTACATATACGACCGCCTGTGCTGTGATACTCAGCATGTAGATTAGTGTCAGTTTGGACTGAGCTTACTGCTGTATTGGCAAATGATATTTTTCATTTTTTGTGTGCTGTTGAGATCTAACAGTTTTCTGCATATTATACTGAAAGTCCCAAATGCTATCGAATCAGTCGCTTTTAATGTTTTATAACTGTCGTTGGTCAACGTGGATGAGCCAATGGTAACAGGGCTTAAGTTACCACAATGGTGTACAGCTCACACGGAATTTAGATAATACTGAATGAATCATTGGGTTAGATGTAAGGTACTCTTTCCATTGGCACACATTTAGGAATGATGATCTCGGACAACTATGAATTAAATTCAGGGGCGTTTGATTATTTTTAGTATTTACGGCGGGTAGGCATATTTACATTCTCCTTGGATAAAGATCAAGGTCACAGTAAATGTCAATTACGTCTACAGATTTGTCAATAATTCCATCATGTTAATTTGAATAATAACTATTTATAATTGCATCTCGAATCCCTACATGATCATTAAAATGGTTCAAAAAGTTTGAAACAACTTTCTCATGTATGTTACCTTTACCATGACCTTGACCTTGATCTTGGAAGTATATCACATGATGTAAATCAATGTCTTAACATGGTTAACATTTGTAGTAAGCAAAAAACACTATAATGTATCATCCTATAAGACATCTAAAGTGGTAAAAAGAAGTTGAGTCGCTTTGGTATACTAATTCCCAGGCGCATGCGCAGAAACGGCGGCCATCTTGAATTTCGAAGTGGAAATCGTGCTTTTTGTGATTGGTAGACCATGCTGGCCATCTGTGCCAAATTTGGTGCTTGTATCACCAAGTGAAAGATTGTTGCAGTTATCGACCCCACTATATGCGCAAACTGATATTTCTATTTCAACACACATTTAGATTGCATGACTGTTTCGTGATTTAAAAATAAATGCAACAAATGTTCACGCATGTAATATCAAAATGTCGAAATTCAAAGATGTTGGACAGTTATGCATTAGTTTGATGATTGGTTACACGGATTGGTAAGAACAGATCCGCAAAGTAAGGAGCACTTGACTAAACAGAAGCGATAAGTCATGTAAATAGCTTCTGTTCTGAAAGACTATGTTTTCCCTTTTGCCGATCTTTTTAAGCGTCATGCAAATATGAATTACTAGAAATAAATTCAACGTATTCGCGTACTCCAAGGTTGTCAAGATTCTCGATCTAACTAGTATCGAGAATCTTATTAGGCTCTTGGAACAAGAATGTTACATTGAACAGGAAAACGTTTTATAACAAGTTACCTTTTTATTACTGAAAAACCTTAACATGACAATTCAATAAAATGCTTTAGAGTTACCTTTAGAATATACTTAATGATTTTTGTTTGCCGTGACAATCCCTTTGCTGCATTTCGCAGCAATGTTTTACTTGTTCACTAAATGTGCTTACTAAATTACTCAGTTTGCAAATGAAAATAATTCCATTCAAATAACGTAAGTTTCATAACCTGTGAAGTTGCTTTATATTTATATATATATGGTGGTATCGTAAGGTTTAGCAAGCTAAGTGTTTTTAAAGTTACGCTACAGTATTTGTAACAGAAATACACTTTGTAATATATATGTACGTATATGATATGTTTAGGTTCTTTTAATGCTATAGGAAACTGTTAAAATATAATCAGTATTCTTTGCATTGGTTTCATGATCGTGATTGCGCATTTAATGTAAAAAACCTGATATGATATTTTATCTTATCAACATTGTCGGTTATCCCACGATACATTACTCAGCTATGCTACGTATGGAATGTAACGGAATAAAGTACTGAGGTTGCAGACGATGTTTTAACAATATCAGCATCAATAAATGTTCATAAATTTATTTATACGCCGTTTGATCTCAAACGTACGTTATGCTCTATTTATTTAAGGTACAACTGACCAACAACCACAGACGGCAGTGGTTGTTGTTACTCGACCTGTTTCGACTGCTTCGGCTGTAGCAACAACAACATTAACACAAACCTCAACACAGTCTGTATGTAAAGACATGACAACAGATTGCAGTAGTTATGACAAAAATGCTTTATGCTTTGATCCCGCATTTCAAGAGTATGCTAAAGATAACTGTGCTCTGTATTGTGGATTCTGTGGTCAAGGTAAGTTGAAGCGATGTCATGGGAATTAACAATTTGTTACTAAGTTTCGTGAACATAAAACTGTAAATAATTGTTTAACAGATAACGGTCAAATCTTTCTCTTAGAACCTGCTAGCGTTAAGGAACATTTAGTCCTCCTATATTTACAATTAAGTTGGTTGAATACCAAATTAGTTGATACTGGTTTTCAGTATCCAATTATATGTAAATACAATGCAAATCTTTTCTAAGGTTTGCCTTATATTAGAATTTTACGCTTAAGTATACTTTTCATACTTTTGAAATAAAGTTTCATATAAATAAAGTGTCATATGTAAATTTTATTACGCGAGAAAGGAAAACATTCGACTGCAAACGGTAAGATGGTGTAATTTGTCATAATTGTGTTCCTATAGTATATGTTGTTACAAAATCAATAAAGGCGTAAACACTAGAGATGTGCCAGATTGCAAATAAGTTGTTGAACATGAATCGGAATTTACAAAACAACGTACGATCGACTTGCAAATCAAATCCTACCTATGATTAAGTGTTCTGCAATTTAATTTCTCCTTTTTAGAATCTAGTTCTCCAGTAACAACAACTGACCCACCAACTACAAGTACTGTAAAGTCTACGAGTAGTATAGTGTCTACTGCACAAGCAACAATACATGCTAATGCCAATACAACACTGGATGTTTCAGCAACAACCACTCACCAAACAATATCAGCATCAATAAATGTTCATAAATTTATTTATACGCCGTTTGATCTCAAACGTACGTTATGCTCTATTTATTTAAGGTACAACTGACCAACAACCACAGACGGCAGTGGTTGTTGTTACTCGACCTGTTTCGACTGCTTCGGCTGTAGCAACAACAACATTAACACAAACCTCAACACAGTCTGTATGTAAAGACATGACAACAGATTGCAGTAGTTATGACAAAAATGCTTTATGCTTTGATCCCGCATTTCAAGAGTATGCTAAAGATAACTGTGCTCTGTATTGTGGATTCTGTGGTCAAGGTAAGTTGAAGCGATGTCATGGGAATTAACAATTTGTTACTAAGTTTCGTGAACATAAAACTGTAAATAATTGTTTAACAGATAACGGTCAAATCTTTCTCTTAGAACCTGCTAGCGTTAAGGAACATTTAGTCCTCCTATATTTACAATTAAGTTGGTTGAATACCAAATTAGTTGATACTGGTTTTCAGTATCCAATTATATGTAAATACAATGCAAATCTTTTCTAAGGTTTGCCTTATATTAGAATTTTACGCTTAAGTATACTTTTCATACTTTTGAAATAAAGTTTCATATAAATAAAGTGTCATATGTAAATTTTATTACGCGAGAAAGGAAAACATTCGACTGCAAACGGTAAGATGGTGTAATTTGTCATAATTGTGTTCCTATAGTATATGTTGTTACAAAATCAATAAAGGCGTAAACACTAGAGATGTGCCAGATTGCAAATAAGTTGTTGAACATGAATCGGAATTTACAAAACAACGTACGATCGACTTGCAAATCAAATCCTACCTATGATTAAGTGTTCTGCAATTTAATTTCTCCTTTTTAGAATCTAGTTCTCCAGTAACAACAACTGACCCATCAACTACAAGTACTGTAAAGTCTACGAGTAGTATAGTGTCTACTGCACAAGCAACAATACATGCTAATGCCAATACAACACTGGATGTTTCAGCAACAACCACTCACCAAACAATATCAGCATCAATAAATGTTCATAAATTTATTTATACGCCGTTTGATCTCAAACGTACGTTATGCTCTATTTATTTAAGGTACAACTGACCAACAACCACAGACGGCAGTGGTTGTTGTTACTCGACCTGTTTCGACTGCTTCGGCTGTAGCAACAACAACATTAACACAAACCTCAACACAGTCTGTATGTAAAGACATGACAACAGATTGCAGTAGTTATGACAAAAATGCTTTATGCTTTGATCCCGCATTTCAAGAGTATGCTAAAGATAACTGTGCTCTGTATTGTGGATTCTGTGGTCAAGGTAAGTTGAAGCGATGTCATGGGAATTAACAATTTGTTACTAAGTTTCGTGAACATAAAACTGTAAATAATTGTTTAACAGATAACGGTCAAATCTTTCTCTTAGAACCTGCTAGCGTTAAGGAACATTTAGTCCTCCTATATTTACAATTAAGTTGGTTGAATACCAAATTAGTTGATACTGGTTTTCAGTATCCAATTATATGTAAATACAATGCAAATCTTTTCTAAGGTTTGCCTTATATTAGAATTTTACGCTTAAGTATACTTTTCATACTTTTGAAATAAAGTTTCATATAAATAAAGTGTCATATGTAAATTTTATTACGCGAGAAAGGAAAACATTCGACTGCAAACGGTAAGATGGTGTAATTTGTCATAATTGTGTTCCTATAGTATATGTTGTTACAAAATCAATAAAGGCGTAAACACTAGAGATGTGCCAGATTGCAAATAAGTTGTTGAACATGAATCGGAATTTACAAAACAACGTACGATCGACTTGCAAATCAAATCCTACCTATGATTAAGTGTTCTGCAATTTAATTTCTCCTTTTTAGAATCTAGTTCTCCAGTAACAACAACTGACCCACCAACTACAAGTACTGTAAAGTCTACGAGTAGTATAGTGTCTACTGCACAAGCAACAATACATGCTAATGCCAATACAACACTGGATGTTTCAGCAACAACCACTCACCAAACATTGACAATGGTGAACAGTACGACGCCTTCAACGAATTTAACTACAACTGTTTCAAACACAAGTTTGTATTACTTTCTGCGTGTTCTATAGTTTGATCTGATATGCTCCATTTGTTAATGATGCTCATTTACTACCCTGCTTTGCTAACTGATCATCCTCGTGTATGTGACAAATATACAATGCTCTCGAAAGTTTTTGAACAAATGAAAAATGAGTTAAACTGTTTATGTATATCACATGTAATTCTACTGTAATCAAAGCTCATTCATATAACATAATGTGAATCATAAAAACATGATCTTGTTTAATGACTTTTATTTTGGCATTGTAAACTTTACTGATATGCATTTAAAACTCAAACTTACGAATTGTACCGAGCTTGACTCGACGATATTTAAGTAATACTCCATGTATTGTTTTAGATATTGCCTAATTTTTTTTTCAAATGTTAGATAGCTATGTGTTCTATAAACCTTAACTAACTACCCCAAATTAAAAAAAAATCTGAACAAGTCAAATTACCGATACATGCATGTTGCAGCCAAATCATTTAATGATGGCCTTAATTAGGTGTGCTCTTCAATTAGTAACAGTTTAATTTTCTTCACTACATGTTACATGTTCCTTCCATACGTTATGAGTTCTGTATATGAATAGGAGTCTGAAAACATATAAGGAATAACAACAGTAAAACTATCACAGACCTTCCAAGCAATTGACCATTCATCCCATGTGCAACCTTTTTATTTGAACAACAATACATTTACCCACAAATATAACCGTGTGCTTTTTTCGTTAACACCTTGTTTGTGGGACAAAATGTAACTGTAAACCTTTGTTGAATATTCTATAGGGTAAAGTCATGACAAGGCGCATTTTACAAACTGTACATTAACTGTAATCTCGATTAATACAAATGATGCAAACTATTTCAGCTCCAGTCGTTGAGACGTCTAGTCCAACAATAGCAGCAACAACATCACAGTCTGTTCTGTCATCTATAACATCACTTCCTATATCGACAACATTATCTCTGCTAACAACTAATCAACAATCGTGTGTAGACATTGATCCAGGTTGTACAAGCTATGGGTACGCATATATTTGTCAGCAAGAAGCGTACAAGCAATGGGCAATGGAAAATTGTAGGAACTTTTGCGGATTTTGTAACGGTATGCATGTATTTGTATATTTTGTAGTTATTTCACATACTTTTAGTTTACCTTTACATGTTTAGAATGATTCTAAACACTTTCATACATTTCAATGATGGCATTTTAAAATAACTTTGATGGAAAAGTGCTCAGGTAAAGCAATTGCAGATCACATTGTTCCTAATCTATGATGAAAAGATATGATCGAGGTTAGGGAAAGCAATAGACTCAAAGTCAGGATGATCCCTTCTCATAGTTATTTCTGGCAAATGGTTTAAGCGATTCGCCTTTGTATTCTGGGGGCACATTACAACTCATCACTAGTTCATTAGGTATTCGAATTAATTAACCAATTAAACATATAGAAAACTTTATCATATTTATTGTAGCCAATAAATGGGCTTCATTGGTAATAGGAACGTTGTTCCGTTGCTTCAATTAATGGCCTTTGGCAAATGACTATTTGTAATAATGTACAGTTCGCAATACTTTTTTGCAAAGGTGCACCTGTATTTTTCATATATTATTTGAATTGATTTACTTCAAATTTAATTAAGGAATATGCACATGAGTAATACATGTATATACACACGTACATATAACGTAATGATAGGTGCTTTGATGCCCTAATAGTGGAACTGCATTGTCATTTTCTCTTTCAGTGCCCACAACACCACCACCATGTATAGACGAGAATCCAAACTGCGATCAGTATGGTGGTAAGGACTATATATGTGCTGATGGTTATAGAGACTGGGCTCTGGCTAATTGTAAAAAGTTCTGTGGTTTGTGCCCTAACTCTACAGGTATGTTGAAGCCAGTTAAATTTATGCTTATAACCTCAGGTGGTTGTATTGATGGAATATATGTTACAGTCTAATTATCAAATTTCTTGTTTCGTTTTTCACCAGGGTCCGTCTGCTCCAAATGGTTGCATTATGTGCAGAGAAACTTGACTACAAGATAAGCCTCCTTGAGACATTCTGTTGAAAAGAACTTCTATCGCTTGGCTGTGATTCTTACTAAAGTATCTTCTGTTGTGTCGGTTGGTCTCTCCATTTCTCGACCTGGCTTGGGGCCGACTACGACTAATTTTGTGTCTATTCTCCCTAGATAGTATATTTTTAAATACCCTGAACTATAAGGAATGTCTGGTTGGGAATCTTTTGTTTGACGTTTAATATATTTAAAAACAACTTCAGTGTTGTTCTTACAATAATTAATTCATTTCCAGCATATGCTCATTGCAACTCTCCTTCATGTGTTCTCTATTACCCAAATCTTCTTTGCCGTATACGGGTTAATTACTACCTTGGTAAACTTTGTTCAAGCCGTATAAAGAGAAGAGCTCTGAATTTGATTCAACATTTTCTGCTATTACCTGGTTTGATTTTGAGTTATCTAAACCAACGCAGAATCGAACAAGGAAGAGGAAAGTCAGTGCTGTAACCAGAGATGAAAATACACCGTGACAATTATATTGAGGGATAATGCCACGAGTTATTTACTCTCATTTGCATCCCTCAAAAGTTTCACGCGTTCACCTTCTCAATGAATGTAGTATATTCACTGGGCTGCTAGGGGAGCGTATGGATCATCTAGACTAGCTTTGATTGTACATTTTGTTACAAGCACTCCAATTATTTATCGAGACATATGCAACTTATTCAAACTGTATAAAACAGAAAATTTGCTCAAAACAGTAATAGGAAAGTAAAACAAAACGAAATTATTTATTTTACAGGTAACAAAAGATATGTTAAGGACATGACAGGTAATTTATGACACAGTATTGGTTTTATAATCATTCTGAAAGCTTTATGTCAGTCTTTGTTACATGTACGCATAAACTAAATTTAGGATTAAAATTAATAGTTTTAATTCTTGTTTTGATAGATGTTTTTGCAATTGTGATTCAATACCCTGTTTTATGAAAGTGATGATAAAATGTGAGTTCGATTTAAAAATCTAGAAAAAGGTAATGTAACTGATGAGCTATCAGTACGCTATTATGTCGTACCGAAGAGATTGTATGATAACTACATAGGGTGAATTCCATGCTAAATGATACATTCCATATTCAAATAATATGGGGATTTCTGTAGTCTGACTGTAGAAGCCAGCTTTTACGGTCCGAACGTAGTGCTTTGGGCATATAACATTGTTAAGTAACGGACTTTAAGGTTAGTTGTTGGATGGGTGACCACATGGATTACCGTTGATTGAATTGGTTATTTTTGTACTTGTGTAGAAATGATGACATTTGTCTGGTTTTAACAATAGACAAACCCATAAAGCTCTATTTCACATGTACATTCTTGTCTTTAGATAGTTAAAATAAGCCACTATTACCAACTATTACAGATATGGTTGAAGTAGCAGTGCCGGTTAAACAACCAGAGAAGTCTCTCCAAACAAATAAATCAGCAAATGAGGCATAATGTGAGTATAGAACTGCACTTAATTAAACTGCATAAATATCTCATAATCTCTAATCTTGGATTAGGTAACATAATATGTGAACGTTTAAAAACAATCTCTGAAAACGGATGTCCTAAAGACCGCTGTTGTATCTAAAGAACCTCCTGACATCGCACAGGGAGTCTCGTCGAGATTATTTTTGTGACGACCAATCAATCTTACTGTGGATATGTCCTTTCTAAAAAAGAAGAGTAAAAAATAGATGTAGATTATAGTCTTAGTTACATGCAAGTAGAAGCTCGTCGACTTTATTGCTATTACCCCTGTTCATTTGGTTACTGGTATTTATCTATCAATCTCCTTGTGGTATCTTTAATCCATTTTTACTCCATTTTGTGCATCAATAGAATTTTACCACCCTTGCTGGCACCCTGGATCAATTGGATCAACTGCAAGTAAATTTCTTGCTCTATGAAACTAGCAGAAACGCTGGTGGGATTCGGACCCTGACCCCTCGATCCCTAAGAGCGCGTCCTGCTACTGGACCATGCTCCTACCAAATCATGAAAGCAAACGTATTCTTGAAGTCGATTACATTGAATGTCAAACAAAAAACACTTTACTTTATTAATAAATGTCAGATGCATGTAGTATGTACACCAATTTGTATTAAACGCGTGTTATATAACTGCCAAAACGGTATTTGCGTCTAGAATATACGTACTTGTACATGTATAACCTTTTCATTCCAGACCTTGGTAAACATCTCCTACAGTAAGGAAGACATACTTATTTGTTAAATGCTGATTGCTTTACATATTGTATATGTTGTATTCTGGTTTGTGATATCTTAATTTGAAATAAATGTGTATAATTCTACTTGAAAATCCTGTTGTTCATTGTTTTATTTTCAACAAAGGGAGTTAACCCAGTATGGTACAAAGCATTAAACTTTACATTGGCTTATCTCGCTTTTAATACAAACTCGTTGAAAAATGGGCTTCTGTAGTGCGATTCCAAGGCGGGAAGTGGAGAATTGTCATGAATTATTCTCTACGGCCATTCTCCCACCCATCAATTATTCTTAACTATGTTGGTCAGTTGTCAGTTGTCAGTCATTGACAGAAGTACGCGCCTAATAACTGGTTAACAGCTGTATCCAGATATTTACCATTTCTAGGCTTAACTCTAAGTTATCTGAAAATGTGTTGCTAGGACGTCAACCACAACAAAAAATGTCTCTGCAGTCAGATCAAGAATAAGCATATGTGTTTTAGGAGTTCCAATGGTGTGTTTACTCAGCTTCCGCATTCTGTACACAAACGGTCTGACTGACCTTTGTACGGAGACGCCGCGCATCACGGGTAAACTGTTTATTTACCTGAAAGCACGTGGCAATGTTTACATTCTAACAATTTCCCCCTTCAAGTAATCTGAACAAATAGAGTATGAATTTTGTGTCTACTCAATAAAATTTGGCTATCCAACCAACTATCCTCATCAAATTAAACTTTTTAACTGGAAGTAAAACCTTCATCATAACGTGTTTACGTCATCTGTCATTCTTAACACAATAATTTGAATTCGAAAGTAGAGTACACGGTTTAACTATGTACCTATACCGACAGAGGTTTAAAAGTACTTAGTATATATAGATTAATATTCCTGTAGCTATAAGCGGTCATTATTTTACATTTTAGTAGTTATATTTGGCGAAAAATGCCAACAAAGTACTTCACAACAACGATATTCTTTGATATTTGTATTCATACGCGGAACTACTTGACGCGGAAGTAAATTGCGGATGATTGGAGGTCGTTATGCGTCTTAGTATAGAGGTGATATCTTCACCGTCTATTTATAGAATGCAGCTTCCGTGGTTCGAGGACCAGCCACCAAGTATGTTTATTGTTATACACAATCTCTAGTTGATCTCAACAAAATATTAAAAGTGTAAATTGTACATCGAGATTGAATAAGGGCAATTCCGTTTTGATAAAGTCAAGTTTAGACAATACACACAACAAGAGATCCTTTATTTCCATTGTGGTTTTATATTTTAGATGTGGCTTAATAGTAGAGAGGCAATTATGAAATAAAGTTAAGAAAAATATATTGAAGACCTTAAAGTGTACTAATATGCATGTGTGATAAATAAAACTGAAATCGCACATTCATGCCTTAAAATGCTAAAGGACTATAGTCTTTCTTAAATTAAATTTGGGGTATACTTTTGGCATTGAATTACCAAAAATATCCTAAATGTACATGAATTCTGTTTTGCTCTAATTAAAATCTAATTTCTATTGAATTGTCATCAAAACTCATGCGATAAATACAAAACATTCAGTTTGAACTGAATAAAATCTTTGTCGATAAATAATGTCATAGTATACACACTATCAAACGGGTCCATTCAGCGAGAGCGAACAGACTTTGGAGCGATAGAAGCGGGCTTCCCGTAAACGGTAAGAACGGCATTTATCCTAACCAATGTTGTTGTAGTAACGAAGCCAAAATGGCCGACGTGTTGCGATAAATATTGTGGTAATTTGTGAAATTTGCGAGTATATGCGTGGTTTTCTCAATTTGTTTCAGTTTTGTAACTTAGATTTAATATCTTTTAACTAATTTTGAAGACTAGATGCGATCCCAAATTCTTGATCTTTATTAAAACCGATTATTCGTGAAATGTAAACATTGGATTCCTACTCGAATCGATTCGTACCCTGTTACTTTCGACCCAAATCAATCGATATTAGTTGTAGCACAGTAATTTATATTCGTTTTTATCAAATTTTAGGTTTACTGAGTGCGTCAATAAAGAATATCCAGCCTTAAAAGGCTGTCAGTGATACATTTTGTCCTGACAGGTGCCCCTTGACCAGTGAATATGGCAGAGACAAAATCAATGCGAGTGGTGCCTAGTGGCAAAATTTATCGTCAGATGTTTGAAGCTCAGGTAATGAAAATCATTTAACAGTGCATTTTCCTGTTTGAAATCATACAAATAGTGTTCCCGATCATTGAATTTTCATTGGTTATTTAGTCTGGCTGCCAATGATTGCAAAACAAGCACTTTCTAGCGCTAGCAAGTTCAATTAGTTTTTAAGTATAATGGGATTATTCATGAGCTATGTGCCTTGGTCTATAAAGTGAATAATAAAGGAAGATTTTCTAACTATGATAAAGGCTTGCCTTTCTGCTGAAGATATCAGTAAAACTTTCTCATAGATAAGTTGCCTTTTAAAGCCTGTTGCTTACATTGTACTTTTAACTTGTTCAGTGATTCTTTCTATCTTTATCAATACATCACATGATTTACCTTGATCCTGTTGGCCTTCTGTGAGCGGTGCTCGTATTGGCCCAATTTAAATCCATGATTACTCACAATATTAAAAAAATATATACATGTGCACTGCACGCGATGGATGTACCAGCCTACTGATTTCTAATTACTGTATTTATATATGTATGTAGAAGCAAAACGCTTAAGTCCTTCAAATTTACCAGCTTTGGTTTTCCATTCAGTGTTAAGACAGCTCTTGAAGGAGTTTACGGAACAGGCTTCAACTGTAGAACTAGCTAGGTTATTCCAATTGTTGGTTACTCTGTTGCTGAACCTATATTGGTCGGATTTAGATGACATACGGTTTTTATTCAATTTGTATTTATGTCCACGAAGCACGTTATTTGTCAAATTAATGTTACTCAGAGAGACAATGTCGTATTGATGCATAATTTTAAATAACTGAATCATGTCCGCACGCTCTCGACGATAGAACAGTGATGGAATAACACTGCAATCACACTGTCATACTTGGCCATTGTCTATCTCTATCTATCTATCTCGTTAATACTGTCAACTACTCAATTGAGGGTTTTAGACAGGGTTGCGCGCCATGATGTTAGTAAAGATAAAAGAATACCAAAATCTACAGACCCAGCTTAGTACTGGGGAATAAAAGATGGTGCAAGGGGTTATGTATGTTAGTGTATTGTGCAGAGATGAAGTGAAAGAATGATCCATGATCATGACATCGCAAATACACCTATATTTAAGTAAGAAAAATAATATATATATATCCTAGCCATTTATTACTAAAAGAAGGAAACATTCTCTAAACATATAACATATTTTTCAGGTTCAACTCAATAGAAGCCTTACTAAGATTCATAGAGATCCAAGTTCTACAAAAATAACTTCCACTGGTACTGTTCCAGTTGTCCATTTATCAAAAGGTTTGAATAATTTTGTCTGATAATTTTACTTCATCTATTTTAAACTTTAATCTTATTTAGGTTTAAAGTCTTCTTCCATACATACTTGTTTAGTTGTCTTTACAATCTTTGATGGTGCATGTAATTCTTGATCATTAAATCACTTTCAAGTAGGTGACATTCACTGTACCTGGGTACAGTGAAGCATTTACAGGTATATTTCTTGTTAAAAATGACCAGTGTCCTTGTGGACTATTATTTTCCAGCATGTGTCCTTCCTCCTCTATTTTTACTATGTTGTATGTCATCTTGCAAGTATATGAATAATTCATGAGCTATTTAAATTAGGAAAAACTAAAAGTGATAATTTTTTGCTTCACCAAAATTTTTAAGTCCTATTTCTGGTTAAATTGTAGCCCTAATTCACATGGTAGTTAAGATTTAATAGACTACCCATGAACTCTTTAGTCATATTATTAAATATAATGTATGAAGATCCAGTCTAGATAACTCCCATGTTAGTATTTTTTATTTGAGGTTGGGTAAATATTTATATTCTGCTATTTTTTTTCAGATGATATTGAACATGGTATATTGGGTGAGAGACAGAGAACATGGGCTGATGGATTCCCTAATGATCCTTACACTGAAAATCCTGTGCTTTACAAGTAAGTATTTAACTATGTACAGTAAAGTTCCATTATGAAGACCATTTTAAATATTAAAAAATCATGCAAATTTTGATGATTTTAGTTCCAAATGCTTAATTTGAGAAGGAAAATATACCTGTATTACCTTTACTACTGTATTTATTCATGTATATTAAACTGATAATAAACTTTGTCTGAATGATTAAATGTTTTTTCCTGCAAAGCATATAAAATTATGTTGATTTTATATAAGTCGAAATCACAAATTTGCAGCAAAATATTTGATTTCTCTGTTCTAAAATTTAGATGCATGTCATAAGAAGAGTTTGAATCTTAAAATTAAAAAAAAGGCCTTGACTTATATGTAAGAAAGTGCTGCTTGGGTTATTGATAATTGCTGATAGATGATTAAAAGCTCTGCATTGCGTAGTAATTATATGACTTGTTTTCTGTGTGTTAGAAAATTTGCTTGATGGGGTTATTTTTTGTTTTAGTTGTATTATTTAAATTATTGGCGACAAGTTAATTTTTAGTTTTCACATGTCTGTGGACAAGTGGAAAAACCTTGAAATTCTACGCCCTATGTAAATATTAGTGGTGGGACATTGGCTGAAAATAGTAATCGATCATCAGTTGGAATCGGTTTGTCGATGCGATTCTTCCGATTATAATCAGTTCCTGATAAGTTTGTTTTTGCATGCATGTTTTACTGTGAATCCTTATAAAATTCTTCTACGTACTATGGATTAGGAAATATTTTTTCTTTAGTCAAATGTGTCAAAAACCTAATAAAAAATTAAAAATCAAAGAAACCGATAAAAATAAATGATTGATTGCCTAGTTCCCTTGACTAGTATAGTAGCTGTATTTTTGGAACTTAAACTAGATATTTCAGTGTCTTATACAAGTCAGACACAAATGACAAGTATTTAAAACATTTTTAATAACAGTTCAGATACGTAAAAATACGTTATTGTCCTTAAATAGCCTATCCTCCTTTCTAACTGATGATTGATTATGATAAAGTTTAATCGATTATCAGAATCGGAAGCTTCCAACTAGTTGTTTATCGATTATTCCCGATCATCAGTACAACACTAGTAAATATGTTGCTGAATGTATGAAAACTGTCAACTTTACACTTTCTGTTTATTATGTTTACAGACAATATGCCGAGTATGTAGGAAGTCAGATGAAAGAACCAGTTAGTTCTATTGAAGGGAAAGAAGTTAGAGGATTACCAGATATAGTTTGTAAGTTTATTGTAAATCTAAAAAACCTTCCTAGTTTGCGCAGTCAGTACTACTTATAATCATAAATCTGGCAGTTGTGAGTTGGATTCTTCTGAGGTACCTAGTAGAAATTGAGTTTTAAAAGTTGCTAGTTTAAAACAAGGTTTTGCTTGAAAGCCTTTTTGAATCAACTAACTCTCACTCCGTTTGAAACCGTAATAATACATGTACTATGAAACTATAGGACTACTTGATAAAATTGCCTCTTTTCAACAACCACTCTCTAATACACTATACCTGGAATTCAATTATTTGGGGTTTTCCCTGTGGTACAAACAACATTTTGCTGTTAAAATGAATATAGTTGTACAAAGAACAATACTTAAGGTTTAATTCATATTTTGCGCTTTTCAACGACAGTATGTAATATGTAAGAAAACTTTGCTTTTACCCCCTGTGCAGGGACAGAAAAGTTCTGAATTAGGCGTACATTTTGTACGTCGAAAGAGGTTTCTCTGCTCTGGATCGTTCATGGAGTTAATTTTCTTCAACTCAGAGCGAATATTTATTTACCTTGAAATTTTCGGTAACATCACGTCACCTTCTTCAGCTGATTGATTTTGATCACATGACCGGTGAAGGGTCATGTGATACGAGGAGACTGTTGTAAACCAATGGTAGCTCCAGTCCCTCGTCCCGGTTCAGAGATGGTCTGCATTGTTTGATCTCAATAGCTTCCTTAACTTTCCTTTTCCATAGATTTTGTATTTTTAAGTCTCACTTGGTTACTGCTGTATGATCTCTGCTATATGGTTATAAATATTCCTGACACAACTAGCATTAAATTATTCAATCACTGCACATGAATAACGCACTCTGTCAAAATAGCTCAGAAAATCGGATCTATGATTATAAGTTAATAAATTCTGATGCTATTAATGATATTTAGTTGTAATGAAAGCTATGCATTGATTGGTCAACCAAAGGTCATTTTAACATGACCGCTTGTGCAATGTCCTGAGATCCTATGGCATCAGACCATAGGATTCTGTGCACGGATATTGATTACCAGGAAAATGGGTTCAAAAATTTCATTACTGTAATAGTATCAACTTGATTTACTTTTAATCTATCTCACACATACAAGTATTTCTATTATTTCAGCTGCAACCAAGGAAAGATCTAACATTATTGAAAGAATTGCTGCTAATAGAAAAGAAAGACATGAACGAACTGTTGAAGAAATGCAACAAGAATTAAGCATGCTAAGTTCTGTAAGTATGCTTCTATGGCGCATTTTTATCTATTTTTTGTTTAATCATTACTATTGTCGATGAAAAAGCAATCATTACCTTAATTCACTAGTCCTAAGCCTAGGACAATCAGGAATACGTTTGGGAATGCAGAAATCTTCCAAACTATAAACTTTGTTATTTTTCTTCATATTAGTTTTTAATATTCAAGAAAAGTAGATGTTCTTATGTTATCATCAGTAAATTTTCATCCAGATAACTTTACTAGAAACATCTAGTGAAAATTGATTTGGGTGAGTGAAAAGTACTTCTTTTATATAGTTGGGCAATGCTAGTTGAAATTTTGTCCTTTGTTGCATAGCATAATTAATCAAGGTAGTGCTGAAATTTAAGCCAGTAGCTGCAGAAAGTGTTTATATATATACCAGAGTTATTAATTTTTTAAGGAATATGCCATTTGTTTGGTAGATTTTGATGAACAATTGGTAACTTAGGTACATGTAAAAAGTTTATTATTGATTAAAAACAAATGAAGATATAATTTATTTTTAGTTATGGTGTTTCGGTAAAATATTGTTTCAAAGCACCTTAAATTTGGTTCAATAATTTTTGAATTTGAGTTCTTTTAGTCTACTGATCAAGGGGTCGTAGGTTCGATTTCCGGGCGGGGCATACTTTTGTGGAGCTTGGTCATGAAATTATTTCTTTGTCCCTTCTCCTTCCTACCAATGATTTAGTTAACAGCTAAATCCAGAGATTTAGCCTTTCCAAGAGGAGTGAGTAGGTTGACTGACCGCCGTTATATGACCTTTACAATTTGTTGCTATGGCATTAAACCCAACAAAACACAAATCTTAATAAGACAGGTACACTAGATTTCCACTGACCCATCCAATTGCGCTTACATGTTAACATGTTTTTCTTGTTATTTCAGGAATTAGAACCAGTGATAGCTAACTCATGTAGTTCTTTGTTAGATAAACTAGAAAATAATGATGTGAACAAACTACAACCATTACTGGCAAAGATTGAAAAAGATGAGGTAATGACAATTACATTACATATATATATTGTTGATTTACCCAGAAAAGCTTAATAGATTTTGAATCAAGTAGATTTTTCTTCAGGGCTGCAATGATTCGATTCGATACAATACAATGGAAAATGATTTTGAGGGTGCCAATTCAATTTCAATTGGAACCTGCTATTTTCAATTGGATACAGGCCTTTATTTATTGTCAGATCTTTATGAAACTTAATACAATGATAACATACCATGTGATGAACAGTATTAGAACAATGTTTTTTTCTCCAAATTTGGGAATATGACCCATACCCCTAGAATTGGGAATTTGATCGGCATTTCGGTTTTAATTGGGATAAAATGGCAAGAAAATTAAATATAAATGGTAGATTTAACAATGTTTTTAGTTTCATTCTTCATTAAGTTAGAACAATTAAAAAGAAAGATTGCTGGGACATGTAATTTTAAGCTGAAACATACTAATGACAACTGTTTTTCAAAAAAAAAAAATTTAAAATTAAATTGGGAATTTTGGATTGAAATTTGGGAAAAAAAGATAATGATTTTGAATTGGGAATATAGCCCATAAACGGCTATAAAATTGCCCAAAAATAAACACTGTAGAAAGTAACCACAACTCTACCTGCCTTTATTATGGGTAATTTCCCTTTATATTTTTTTTAGTTAAAGTTTTTAAATCCGACTGTCTTTAATGTGGTTTCCACATTATATTTCTTGTTAAATTAAAATTGACATGTATCATATGCCTAAATTGTTATAATGTACTGTATCATTGTAGGATTTGCTGACATTTACCTTAGAAGAATTATATGAATTATGGAATGAGATACAATCATTTTCTGAAGTACGTCAATCATGGATAACAGATCTTGATAATACATTAAAAGATATAGAAAATAGAAGAATGAATGTTGTAAGTACACTATTTCTTGTTCCTTTATATTACTTTACTTTTAGTATGGAAAGTTATTTTTATCAGCACTAAAACAATGTTGATTTACATGATATTAATTTTGAATTTATGAAATGTTTGATTTATTGTCTTATATTTGTTTAATATTTGTTTGATTTTTGTCTAATACCTATGTTTTTTGTCTTATTTATTTTTAGTCTTATTTTTATTTTGTTTTTGTCTTATATTTGTTTTTTGTCTTATATTTTTTTTTCATATGTACAGTAAATCTTGCATAAGCGACCACGTCTCCTAAACGACCGTTTGCACTAAGCGGCCACTCTGAGTTCCCCCAACCAATTTTTCTATATAAATCTTTGTCTTAAGCGACTTTTGTCTAACGCGACCAGCGACCGCTCATTTTGGTCGAAACTGACTGACTTATTTGTGTTAAACGACCGGGTCAAATAAATATAATTTGGCAAAAATCGTTAAAAATCGGTAATCAGAAATATACGTCGCCTCAATGTCTATCACCTAAACTCGTATGTCAGGCTCTAAAAATCAATAATTAACAGACATAAATACTGTAAGATAAGGGGGTAGTGGGAACAATCAACAAAGTGACACTAATACTACCCAATTTTAATGTAATTACGTAATACACATTGAACAATTAGTCCCATAGCGGGGTCAATTATAACATCCGTTCTGACCGTTCTATCACCGTAGAGAATAATCATTTTCCAAACAAAATTCTAGATACTGCTTATTTTTTACTTTTTATACGTGCATAGAACGTGTAAAATAATATTTATTTAAAAATACGAACACAGAAACAATTTGTTTATTTAAACAAAGAAAGGTCAATATTGAGGACATTATAAACACGTTTTCCGAAAATAGCGTCACGTTCTACTTTCAATTTTAACAATGCCAACATTTTACGCATGAATATTGCAGCGCTTGTTAGAACAAAGAACTAGCGTGTGTGTTGACGATTATCACTACTAATTATCATTAATTGTTTAAATTTCACTGTTTCAAATGTAACAGCCTTTACTCTGATGACCTAAATATATTGATTGTTATAATGGCGAAAATTCCGGAAAATGCCCGGATTTTAACATGTTCGTAAACAAAAACGACTGTTTCGCAGTTTTACTTAATTAAATAAATAATTGCAATTTGAACCTGAATTTAGGATGTTAAGAAGAAAGAAAATCTATAATCCCATTATTTGTTTGTATTTGACGACATTTGAATGAAAATCCATCAGTCAAAATCGTCCCGTTGACAGATTAATGTTCTACGAAAATGACGAATTTTAGAATGTCAGGACGGTTTCAACGTCGGTAATCAACATTTGTCTTAAGAGACCATTGTCTTAAACGACCACTTTTTGTCTCTCCCTTGGATGGTCGCTTAACACAAGATCCACTGTATATTTTATATTTTTTGTCTTATTTTTATTTGGTATTTGTTTATATATGTCTAATATTTATTTTTTGTATCTTATATTTGTTTTATTTTGTCTTTTTTGTCTTACATTTATTTCATGTTTGTTTTATATTTGTCTAATATTTGTTTGTTTATATTTATTTGATATTTGTTTTCTATATTTAAGGTAAGAGAGAAATTCAAATCTTATGCTAAAACATTAGAGAAGATTGCACATATATTACCTCCAGATTTACATAGATTTATGGATAAAGAATCTCAGGTTTGTATTTGTTGTATAAAATGTGTGGTAGCGTTGAGATTGTCCTGTCCTGGGCTTGGTTTTAGGATAAGTTTTAGAAAAGATCTGTCATTGATTCCAACTATAGATGTATGGTCAATATTTTTTTCAGATCATAAAGTCTATTTAGGTATGTGAATGAAAGTATCCAAATTTGCAAGATGAACTTTCTATTGTGAGCGGAAATTTTTTATTGATCTTTTTATCTATTTACAATCAATACAAATCCTTTTTACCAACTACTTACCAATTTATTAATTCAGGATGCCAAGGTATAACATTCATGACAAATATACATCTATTATGAGTTTATGAGAATATAAATGATCTGTATAGTACTGCAGTGAATGAGTCAATAAATATTGATTTATCGTCAATTTTAATTTCTCATTATATTGATATTGTCGATATGCTTTGAATCTGATTAATGACAGCTCTAATTTAGAATATGTAGTTCGTTTACTTAGCTTCTTGTCTCCATTTGAACATTCAAGTGCACTATTATGCATTATGCTTCTTTTCTGTGTGCAATATATGGCCACAAATTGTTAATGATGTTTAGCCTTTAAGTTTCTACATTTCAAATGTTCAAACCTTCAATATGCCATAGAAAATGCTAATATCCTCAGATATGCTTAGCTACTTTAATTTGATTTATTTTTTCAAACTATTTGTTTTTCTTTGTCAGACAATATATTATCAAAGCTAATGTTATTTAGTTTTCTTGTATTTTGGACTTATTATATTAAACCTTTGTATCTTGTATCTCAACAATAATTCCAGGTTATAAATCAGACTGTGTTAAGTAATCGTAGAGCCTATGGTGACTTATATGTTAGATTATTATCTACTGATATAGAACGTGAAAAGTCTCAACATACTGTATGGAAAAGAAGAGTTGACGATTGGAAAATGTTGAAGACAGAATTAGCTATAAAGAGATTTAGGTTAGTGATTTGTTCTTTTGTTGTGTGATGTGTGATTTCTACAGATTGGTAGTCTTGTATTGTTAAAGGTACTAGTTCAAAGATTTGGTTTATTTTTTTCTATAATTTCAAAATACCATTCAGTGTCTGTAATTGTGTCAAAAAAATAATTCTTATTATTTTAAGACTAACTGACCTATATGTTGCAAGAAATATACTATAAAAGTCACAAAAATTGTCTATACCGTGACATACAGGGTAGATATTTACTACATAAAACACCATCATCTGTAGTTGTATGTCAATTTACTTTAAAATTCTCATTATCAGAACACTGCTTTCCTGCTTCCAACAATTGCATTGAAGATTTTTATTTACCATATATATCTGCCATTTATTGTCAGATCTTTATGAAACTTCCTACAATGATAACATACCATGTGATGAAGAGAATTAGAAAGTAACCACAACTCTGGATTATTTTCCTTTGTAATTTTTGCAAAATCTGCAGAAAAATCCAGCTTTAGTGTGGGTTTCACATTATTTTTCTTGTTATAGTTTAAATGTCATATTTATGTATTTATTATTTTGTATAGAACATTTATGCAAGAAGAGAAGATTATTTCCCCACCAGCAGTACAAGAACAGTTAAAACTAATGTTAAAAGAACAAGAAATATTGAATGATAAAAGAATGGAACTTATAAATCAACTCAGGCATGTTCTGTGTATATGTAACTTAAGTAAAATGAGTGAACTTAATAAAAGCACTTATAGCGCTGTCGGACATGGTCTTTTTGTAGAATATATAAACGCGGAATAAAAAAACAAATGGAAGCGATTCAAGGAAACTTTCCCTTACATAAGCCGGATTTGATATTGCTTATTACTGCATGATGCGAACTATATTAATTGAAGTAGTAATAAATAGGGATGGGACAATGCAGTCCTCACATGATACGATACGAATCTATACCAAAGGAGACAATATGGTTATTTACGATACGATATGTTCATATAAATAAGTGATTATATCAAAGCAGAATAGCAGGGTGCTGCACTCTGCCCCTTTTCTCTCCTTTCTGTACTTTTTAGCCTCTTTCTATGCAGTATTAGTACATTTGAGACATTTACCCTCATATATGCCCTGTCCCCTTTTTCTGCCTCCCTCTCATTTTCTAAGTTCTGGAATAATCACTAATATAAATTAACATATGAATATTAAGATATTTATATTATAGAGATTTGATGCCACCTTCTTCTACAAAGACATCAGTTTATCATTGGAATAAAGGTGTACAAGATGTCACACAGGAAATTGGTGAGTTACTTACATCAACAATACACCAATTTACTAGGGCTGTCACGATATACCGGTATATCGGTATATTGCAATACGCAGCTTAAGCAATACGTACCCCGGTATGAATTTAACGTATGGGTATATGGCGATATTTTTTATTTCATTGGAAAAATCTTGCGAATTAAAAGTAGCTAAACGTCAGTTTTTCAATTGTTCATTTAATTTAAGCTTAAGTTAAAAGAATTTAACCGAATGGTGCCTGTTTGATAGGTTGTATGGAACTTGCGCAAAAAATGTTCTTGAATCAAATACTTTGGGACAGGAAGTTGTGAAGCATGGTGTCCAGGAGCTTGATTTCTTGGATGTTCTGCAGCAAAGGGAGTGATAGTTCCTTCCAACGAAGTGTCTTTTTATATGCAAAACATGTATCACAGTCCTAAATGACTGTACAGACTTAGTGAGACTAGATTTAAGTAGTTGCATGTAAAATTTGCAATGATCCTGTTGAATACAACAAAAGCACAACCAATCTATAAACCCACAATATATTGCAATACGGTGCTAGCGTATTGCAATATATCGCGATACACTTCTGGTGTATCGTTACAGTCCTACAAGTTACTAAGTACAGATAAATAGAACCTGAGAACAAAGACCACCTGTCTACAAAGACTAATTTTGATACGCCTAGTGGACAGATTCCTCTGTGTATAAAAATAAAGTTTGGCACATCTTCCATAAACGTACATGTTGATTTTTTATTATACATGGAGGCTGGTCAAACTTGGTTTTATTATGTGAATATTCATGTTGAATAACATCAAGAGGTTGCCAGTTGTAAACTGCTATTAACTGTTGTATACATGTATAGATTATTTTTTATTCCTGGGTTAAGAGCAAGAGTCAAAAATAATAAATCTGAGTACGAAAGGACTGGTCATTAGTCAAGAGGATATTAAATTGTCTATTATATGTTTCATCAATTTTTATTTTCTAATTTCAAAAAATTAAACTTATGAATTATTAATTAATTTTTTATCTCAACCAAAAACGAATATATAAAAAATTATGTATGTATTTTTATTGTATTTTAATTTAATTTCAGATACAATAAATCAATTACATTTATCAGCATTACATAAAGAATATGAAAATGTTTGTCAGAATTGTTTAGATGAAGTTGAGGCTATCAAAGTAAGTAACAAGTTACTCTGAGATTTAAGTATGACTTTTTGTAATTTAAATATGACCCTCTGAGATTTAAATATGACCTGAGATTTGAATATAACTGAGATTTAAATATAACCTTTTGAGATTTAAATATGACTTTCTGAGATTTAAATATGACCTTAGATTTAAATATGAACTTTTGAGATTTAAATATGACCTTCTGATATTTGAATATGACCCTCTGAGATTTAAGTATGACCTTTTGTAATTTAAATATGACCCTCTGAGATTTGAATATGACCTGAAATTTAAATATAACTGAGATTTAAATATTACCTTTTGAGATTTAAATATGATTTTCTGAGATTTTAATATGACCTGAGATTTAAATATGACCTTCTGAGATTTAAATATGACCTGAGATTTAAATATGATCTTTTGAGATTTAAATATGGTCTTCTGAGATTTAAATATGACCTTCTGAGATTGGTCAGATTATGTGAACACCAATATAGGACAGTTGCAGTTAGCGCAACTAAATTGAAGCCTGTGACTTAAGAAAATTGATTCAAGCTAGCAATAATTAACTTTTTACAGAAGTAGTCCTATGG
Organism: Mactra quadrangularis; assembly: GCA_025267735.1. Taxonomy (NCBI): domain Eukaryota; kingdom Metazoa; phylum Mollusca; class Bivalvia; order Venerida; family Mactridae; genus Mactra; species Mactra quadrangularis. Next base: position 4,957,452 of record CM046311.1, on the reverse strand, counting down.
ATTGTTTCATGTTTTATTGAGATTGACATACAAATGTATATTGACATTGTTGTAGGACTGTATTTTAAGTGTATTTTATCATGTATGTTTTCTAGAAAGAGTTAATAGAAACAGGTGTATGCAATGAAAGTAGATCACAACATGTTGTGGAAGAATTTATGATACCATTGGTAGGTGGTAGACAAAGAATCTATGAAGAAAACCTGGAAACTATGGAGGTATATAGACTTATACTTTACTGTGAAATGTTGTTTTTTAATGAAAATATATGGTGGAAATGTAGAATCTTATGTATTCATTGTAGTAAAACTATAAATGCAGTGTTAGAAGTAATTCTTTAGACCAACTTGCCCAAGAGGCAAGTTAAATCTGGCTTTAACTTGCCCCCAGTGTCTTTGGGTTGCCCCAACATTTATCATCTATTTTTGACATTTTTATTACTGAAAAACACGGTATTAACTTTGATATCTTATTTTCCTTTTTTATGAGAAACATTTTTTTCTGCATTTTACTATACCTAAACTGTTAAAGATTGACTAGATTGAGAAGAGCAAATATTTTGCAGTCAGTCAGAGAACAACATAGGAAACTCTAAAATAATGATTTTTCTGCAAAATTAGGTTTTAAGTTCCAAAATTCTGACTTGCCCAGTGGAACAGCTACTATTGTAACCAACTTCCCGGTTGATTTTCAACTTTGCTGGGCAGGCAGACAAGTGCTTATTCCTAACACTGAAATGTAGAATGAAGTCATCTAAGAAGAGAAATGATGTCTTGTTATACTGTCCTAAAAATACTTGTAGCTAAATTCAGCAATAGGCATGAAAAGAACAGAATATTCATTCATTTTTGAATAAAATCTTTTTATTTTTTAACTTGTGAGATCAGAAAATGTTTTCTGAGCACAATCGGTGAAATATAAAATGATGTTACTACAAAATTGACTAGTATCTTCTATATAGTTATATTTATTTTACATCAGTTTGGGTGATGTAAACTCTCAATTTATTACCAGTAAATTTCATTAATAACTAGTTTAACTGATTTATTTGTATTACAGAAAGCAATAGAAGAACAGAACAAACAAGCTACAGAACAACTGAAATCTTTGTTTAAATTTGCTCAAGGTGCAGCACATGTCTGGGATGTACATGAGATTGGGTTAGCTAGACAGGAGAGAGCTTTACAAGAGAAACTAGAGCAGTGTAGACAAACACATGACAACCAGAATCAGGTCAGTAGGGCTATCATTGATAGAAAATTTTGTATTGATATATCGAAAGGAAAGTATTGGTGATATTTCGATAAATCGAGTCAGACAAGGAGTGTAATAAAAACTGCTAGAACTCCAGTATATATATATGGCATATATATAAAACGATATAATGCCCTCATGATATTATGCATGATGTTCAAAGGCGTTTCAGACATTAACAAATTGTGTCTGTGACAGCTCGTTTCATCTATTCATGTGAAAATATGACGAATACAAAACAGTGATGTTAAATTGTAGGTTTCCTTCATTTAGTTTATAGCTTTATAAAATACTAGATTGTATCGATATTCGAAATTGCGAATCAATATTGGATTGTCTGTCAAGAATCGGTGATACATCGATATTGCGATTTCCGATGACAGTCCTACATGTCAGTTTATGAAATTAAGATTTTTGGACACCTTGCACCTTTCAATAGCCCTATAATAATGTTGAGACATAACATCTATGCCTTGCACTTCTTGACTGTGCCAGAATTAAGTTTTTTACTTAATCTTTCCTGTTTGGTGACAGTTGAATAAAATTAAAAATATTCTAAAGGTACTCATTCACGGATTTCAACTTAAACAACAATTTTTGTCTGAAACTATCAAAATTGTTTGGAAACATTTTTAAGCGGAAAATTAGTCATATAATAATGACAATTATGGTGCAAATTGACATACAAGTACAAATGATGGTGTTTCAAGTAGTAAAAATCTTCCCTGTATGTCACAGTATAGACAATTTTATTGCATTTTTGTAATTTTTATTGTATATTTCTTGCACTATATAGGTAGGTTCTTCATAAAATAATAAGAATTGATTTTTCACACAATAACAGACACTGAATGGTATTTGGAAAATATTAAAAAATCTTTACCAAATCTGTGAACTAGTATCTTTAATGTCCAGTTGTTATATTAAACAGGAAAAAGAAGCTCATCTAGACATTATAATGGACAGAATGAGACAAGATGCTTCTGAAAAAGCTCTTAAAGATAGTCTTACTAAAGCTACAGAAATGTTGGAGAAGATCAGACATGCGTAAGTTTATTTAAAATATAACTCAGTCGGTAGCACACAAGTCTACCGATCGAGGGGTTGTGGGTTCGATTCCCGGGCGGGGCATACTTTCATTGAGCTTGGTCATGAAATTATTTCTACGGCCATTCTTCCTCCTACCATTGATTCTTAATAATGTAGGGCAGTTGTCAGTCACTGACGAAAGTATGTGCTTATTAGTTGGTTAACAGCTAAATCCAGAGATTTAGCCTTTCCTGGAACAGTGAGTAGGTTGACTGACCGCCATTATATGACCTTTACCCAACAAAAACCAAAACAAACTTCCCCTTTTCTCTCTACATACCGCTCCGAAAGTTCATCGTCTATCAAAACAAGTTTAAGTATGGTTTGAAGTGTGCCTCCAATCCACCATACACTTGTTTAGCCAACTTTACAATTTTTTATCATGATAACCCTTGATAATTGAAACAGCAAGTGATTCCTTTACAGTACCCTTCACACCTGAGTCAGTGAAGTGGAACAACTGTTGGTTAGTTTCTTGCTCAAGGAAATTAGCATTGAAATAAAATATTTTATTTGGCCACTTTCAGGTATACCTCTGTATCAAGATGGATAGTTGTCAGTCACTGACGAGGGTCTGTGCTTAGTGCTAGGTAAAAAAATCTTGGGTCAAGAGATCTAGACCATGAGCAGCACAATTGACCACTACAATATGACTGAACAAAATGTTGAAAAGGTGACGTAAAGCACCAAAACCTTGCATTAGACCAATAAAAACTGTCACCTACATAAAACCAATCTCCTTAAACAGATATCCTATATACCGCTGACTTATGGGATCTCTAAGGATAGCTCTGAGGGTCACATTGAGATGACCTTTGTGTCAACTAATCAATGCATTGCTATTATCTAGACGAAACACTATTAATAGCATCTTTATTTCATAATGTCTATTTTTAGACTAAGGTTTGTGAGCTTATTTGATGGTGGTGTAATTCACTGACTGTTATGGAACGACTCTTTTCAAATGAACATAATGCTTGTGTTATGAATACTATAATAAGAAAAGATCACCTGAACGTAAACCTCATAACAAAACAGCCAGATCTTCAATAAGCGAGTAGGCGAGCGGAGAATTTTAGATCAGGTTTTAATCAGATTGACTTAAAATTTGCAAATCTCTGGGTTAAGCGCAACTTACTCTTTTCTTATATTGAGTTTACGACTCTTTTGCGATAATCTGCGATTTGTTCTTTCAGTTATGAAATATTCCATAAAGATCAAACTAACATAGTTAAACAATATCCAGACATGGTGAAATCTGAACTAAATAATTATGATGAAGCTTTGTGTCGATTGTTTAGTGTTGGAAGAAATAAACCGGTAAGTCAGTTTCTCTTAGAAACAGTTTTAGTCTATCTTTGTACATTGTTTCTGAGACACCCTGGTGAGATTATGCTGTATTTCATTCATCTTCTATTCTTGAGTAAACGTTTTCAGAACTGATCCTGTACTTCAGGACTGACCTTAAGGTTCAGTAATGGATTTTTTATGCAATATGTGCTGAAATAATGAAATTCAGAATTTAGAATTAGGATTTTGAAATATATAGACTTTTAAACCACATCTTGGTTTGGTTTATTTTTCCTACCAAAAGCAGGATGTTGCTTCTGCAATCATTTTCCATAAGAAAAACCCATGTAATTTTCTAATAGAAAATGCCTCTTGTAACTCCCATTGTTGATGAATGCAATGTAGTATAATCTGTTAGCCATGGTAAAATACAATGAACTCTATAAACATGACTGTTCTGTTCTGTTCTTACATATATATGACTATACCTTGTACTGTTCACAATTCTAGTTTCTTTTGTGTTGAAAAGTTACATTGTTTGATTGAATTAGACTGGTATTCATTTTGTAGTACTTTTTATGTATTTTTCACTGGTTTTAATAGTAAAATTTGAATCACAGTCTGGCTAATTTATTTCTTTTGTAGAAATCTAAATAATTTTTGAATAAAGTGAATGTTTTCTTTATTTTTTATTTGTTTTTCATTTTTAAGTGATAATGCTATATCAATGATGTAAAGGTTTCTTTTTGAGCTTATATGGATCTTATTTAAACCCATACAATGCTGAATTTCCACAAATACTAGTCAGTTTTCAATTTTTAGACCTATCCATTGTCATTTTTAAAAATTTCAGGATAAAAATTTGGACAATGAACAGCTAACAGTTAAGAGCCTGGTCAGGCGGCACATATTGTGTCAGTTGACCTGGCTCTTTGCTGGTGGCAAAGGCTTTCCACATTTGTCTCCAGCATTGTAAGGGTAAATAAGGTTGTAACATACTTTAACTGATTACTGTATATTTACTAAAAAAACTGTAAAATAATTATTTTAGTATGGTTTTACTTTTTTATTATCACTAAACTATATACTCTCTATTAACTTAACATGTTAATCTTTGAGGGCTCAGACCTTATATTTTGAAAAGACTAATGCCTCTGTCCCATAAAATTGTGGCTTGTTGCGGACCCGTATGTGCAGACAGCCGTAGGCTGTGGGAAGCCTTGCATATTAAGGTGACGGGACACTCATGGCACAAAAAACGCACCCATACGGAGCCGCAGCTGGAAGATGTGCAAGTTTAATCCATACTCAGCCACAATTGTGTTCACAATTCCACTGTGAAACTGAAAAGTGTATCCACGGCTCATCTCACTGACCATGGTTAAAATGTAACAGTCCATACAGATATGCAAGAGTTTGTACAGGGCTTGATCGCACGGCGCCCATAGCATAAGGACTGTAGCATAAGGTATTGGGAAGATTCAGTATATCATCTTTTTACTGACTTTTCCTTCATGCACTTTTACTACGCTGCGCTGATTTCAAAAAACAGACGTTAATGCCTGGCCACTGGTCTGCGGTCTGCTAAAGAACTGTTAAAATATGTCTGGCAAATTTGTAAGTTTGTAGGTTTAAAAAACATACTGTCTAGATTTTCAATCATAAACAAATATATCAAGTTTTAATGATTTTTGAGTTGTTGAAGAAATGTAATGGAATAAACTAAGTTGAACTGTACAAAAATATACCATAGATTGGTTTTACTATTTTTCTAAAATTTTCCACTCCTGGTTAGCTTGAACAGGAAGTTGAGGAACCAGTCGAACAGGAAGAAGATACCATTGACGAAGAAGGGGTAAGACAGGATATTGTTTCTGTAGTGCTGCATGCTACCCACCCTACTACATAAATGTAGTGCTCCATTTGTTTTTTTCAGCATTCTTAACTATAATTTTAGTTAATTTTTTATAAAACATAATGATACACTTTAACCTTCATTTTCAGCTTTAACTCGATAAAATGGACTTATCCTATTAATCTCATAATCACCCTAATTAATCAGAGCTGCCAATCTACCCGCCCGGCTAGCTCAGTCGGTAGCGCACAAGTCTACAGATCAAGGGGTCATAGGTTAGATTCTCGGGCTGGGCATACTTTTGTAGAGCTTAGTCATCAAATAGTTTTCTACGGCCATTCTCCCTCCTACCACTGATTCTTAATCATGTAAGGCAGTAGTCAGTCACTGGTGGAACCATGCGCTTAGTAGTTGGTTAACAGCTAAATTCAGAGATTTAGTCTTCCAGGAGGAGTGAGTAGATGGACTGACTGCCGTGATATAACCTATACATTGTTTTGCTACGGCATTAAACCCAACAGAAAGAGATAATTTTTACTTTCAAAGTATGATTAGAGTCCTTCAGACTGAATATTTTGTTCACTCTTTCAGTTAGAGTTAAAAGACCCTAATGACCCAGCTTTTTAAAAATTGGTTTGACCTTTTCTGGCAATTTTAATTTGGCAGCTCTGATTTTGTTATAAATCCCCTTTTTATGTTACAATGACTTATTAATACTCAAATGACGCTATTAATATTGCAACGACCCCTATTAATATTGCAACGACCCCTATTAATATTGCAATAAACCCTACTAATATTGCAATGACCCCAATTAATATTGCAATAACCCTTATTAGTATTGCATTGACCCCTATTAATATTAAAATGACCCCCTATTAATATAACCACTGCAAAGCTCTTATTCATGTAGAAATTTCTAGACTAACTGTAAACTGCATGAATTAGGTTTAATGACATTACTTCACAATTTGTTAAAACTTCATTTTCTCTTATTTCATGTTCAATTTTTAATTCTCTAATCTATTTTTGTTCAATTCATCTGACTTAACCATGAAACTTTTTAGAGTGTTCAGCCATAGTTTTTGACAGGTTTCTTTATTTTATTTGAGATGCAGCCATCGCCTTAACTCACTTGCCTGAAGCTGGGGAATAGAGAAAATTAATTTAGGCTAGTGAAATAGACTATATCCGGATTTCAAATATATGGGTTTTCCCCTCCGGTACAAACATACTTTCACTGTTACAATGAAAACACGTGTAAAAAGAACAATAGGATTTAATCCATAGTTCGTGCTGTTTAGCAATAATGTGTTGAAAACTTTGTTTGTACCGCCTGTGCACGGACGGAAAAACCCATAAATTTGAATTCCGGATTAGGTCTATTTGATTCAGACTAGTGAAAATGGATTCATGCTACTGAACATAACTCGTATAGTCAGGCTAGTTGATAATTTTGATGTTTACAATATTATGTTGTAAGTCATGCTATTGTGCGTAAAGTTTGACCCCGATCTGACCTTTCACATTTACATTTAATAATTCTCTTACACATATCCCGACAAAAATCAATACCACACCTATTGTCACTTTGGCAGCGATTGAAATTATAGAAGTATGTATATGTGTTAAATTTCAACACATAATCCTCACAGCCACGGTGAAATCGAGCTATTTTACTACAGTTTTATTCAATGTAATGAATATTCTTGCATAAAGGTCAGGTCGGGGGGGGGGCAAACTTTAAGCACAATAACACTTGAAAAAATTAAGTCATTGACTGAAATGGATTTTTTGAATTTTTACTACTAGCTTGAGACAAGTTGACCAAGTTTTAAATTATATTATATTTTATGAAAATTGTGAGCATCTAGTAGAAAGCTTAGAGCTAGTATTTTAGTTCTAAGACTTGCAGCAGAGCAGAAGATGATTGTTTTTATGCAATCTCTCAGACCTGTGCAGACTTAGTTGTAGAATATGTTTCCTTATTTTTTCATTAATAGAGTTTAGCATAGATTTGTAGTTGCATGTAGCCCAGTTTTTGTTTATTTTTGATTTTTGAAAAACTTTTTCAAAGCTATGATGACTGATATAAGGCAGTCAATAATTTTGGAGACATTCATCACCTGACAGAAAGGGGAGACTATTTTATCCAGACAGCCTGTGCTCAAAACATGTTAATTTTATCATGCGTTACAATCTTAGCCATTGATGTGCCATTAAACACTATATTAATGTTAAATTAATAGTGTTGACTGATTGCTCTATTTACTGTGCAATTAAAAACATTAAAATGATGATTAAAATTATAACTTAGTGCATCAGAGTCATATGCTTGCTATAATGACAATGCATAAATCTGAATTTTCAAGTTATCAAATTGTCATAGTTTAAGATATGAAGTGTCAGGTTTTTAGCTCAATTTCTATTGAGTAATTGAGTTAACTTGATGATATTAGAATAACGAACATGCTTGGTGAAGTAGGTAGGACATTAGACTGAAAAATGGATTGTATTTTATATTATATGTGCATCAGTTATAGTATGGTTTTTTTTCAACTGTCAAAGCTTGAATAATTTCATGATGACTAAATTCATCACATTGATACTTGAGAACTCATCGTCATTGAAATATCTTGCCTATAAGCCTATCATATGGCAAAACCAGCTCTACTCTCATAATACACATTTTTGGATAATCATGAAAGTAAAACGATGATAATGTTAACAATACAAGTTCAACGTGAAATTATTTATGCTTTGACAGTTGAGAAAAAACAAACTTTACATCAGTAGTGTCTGTCAATCCCAAGACTGTTTTCATCAGCATGTAGTATCTGTGCTACAATTGTATTGTTTAGAACACGAGGCAGGGGGGTGGGAAGGGGGGAGGAGGACATTTTCATGTGAATGAGTGAATGAGGTTTTTGCCCTACGGTTATGAACAATGGCAGGTGGGGAGGGGGGCAACATTAAAACTACTTAAAGAAATCTAAGGTTTGTACCCTTGAGTGACATTCATGTGATTATGGGAAAATAATGGGCATGAGTAGAGTATAAAGAATCAATAGACCAGTCTTAGATTTGTTGTTTTTCCTTTATGAGGACTGTTACTTAGTGTACTTCATATGGTTATTACATAATGTATAAACCCGGGTCGATAGCGCAGTTGGTAGCGCACCGGGATATGGATACTCATGCCGGAGGGGGTGCGGGTTCGAATCCCACCCGAGGAGGTTATACCCTTCCATGAAAATTTGACAATAATGTCGATTTTCCTCCATTGATTAGATAATATGGAGAAGTTTCCGGCCTTGTGGAAGGGTAGGTGAGTACTGGTTATAGACAATGGTCCAGGAAAGCTAGGTTAGGTGCACTGGACGCCGTGAAATGACCTAAATTGTGTTGATACGGTGTTAACTCCAATAAATAAATAAATAAACATAATGTATATCACAGGCTCAGCTCAAAAGAGTTGTAACTCACTCTTTTTTAAATTGAGTTATGACCATTATGCGCTAAGCCTGCAATATGTAACGTGATAAAAATCCACAGTCTGAACTATGACTAGAACAAACATCCTCTTAAAGTCATAAGCAGACCTTTTACTATGTAGCCATGAAAGCTAACGTAAAGATAAGGGAGTGTAAGTGCTGTATAATACCTCTGCTACATATATATGAAGGATACTTTTTCAAGCTCTTTGAAATACTGACAAAATATTTGTCATCAGGGTAGTTAAGATGGGCTCGTCTACCAAGTTAATCTACTGAAATCATTAGAAATATGGACCTTGAATTTCCTTACCCACATATTGTGATTTTACCCTGTTTGAACCAGGCATTTTGAATGTAGTGACTAGTTTAAAACTGTTTGCATGGTTATGCCTCTTTTTTGCACTGTTTTTTGTAAATACATCCTTTTATTGTGAACAATATTGAAAAGTTGTCTACGTGTTGTCAGTATGTATGTATACTAAACGAAACTTCCAAGTACACCGATTTCAATGTTGTCAGAAATTTTCATTTTACAACATTTATGTCCGATCGTTAATGGAAATGTGTATAGGACTATACTGTTGTCTGCTTGCATGGTTTTCAGGCTTCTTAATGGATGCAAAATTGGTTTTGTCGTGCATGTGCAGAAAAGCGGAAATCTGCACGTGCTTATCGTGCAAAAATTGCACCTTTTCATTTTTAGTGAAAATCATTAGTGTGCTGATATGCACAACAAAAAATCAAGAAATGGTTCGAATGTCGCTTCAAGAATGAGAAATTGTCATAGGTCTTTTGCCAGACGGTGCGTCACCTGCAGAATAAGACTTCTAATTGCTTATTTTCTGTTCAATCGAAACAATTAGAAAATCTTCCCTTGCCAACGCATGCGCAACAAAAATTGTTTTCCATTGATAAAGTAGCATGAAAACCATGAAAGCAAAGGTCAGTATGGTCCAAAACAAATTCCAATCATCGATCAGACTTTAATGTTGAAAAATAAGACTTCCTACAATACTGAAATGGAGTACTTAGATTTTAAGTTTGGTTAAGTATATGTATGAGTTATTTTGTTGTTAAATTTTATTCAACTGTCTGCGGCACAAACATTAATTAACCTTGCTGATTTAAATGGATAATAATGTGAATAAAGAAGTAATTTAGCATGTATTTAAATAAGTGGAGTCAGGGCCAAAACACTCTTCTAAGCACAAGCCTAATACAGACTGCTTCCCCAAACAAAACTGACTCTTTTTTCCCCAGTTTGCTCCTCAAAACTCACCAAGGAATGTTGAACCACAATTTGCATAGAAAGGGAAAATATTTGAGATACCTACCCAACACAGTCAACACAGTTGTTTCCTTAACCAAATAATATACTGGATTATCTCATTGATTTTGTAACACTTATGATTGAATTAATATATTTCTTATTCTGGCAACAAAGTAGGTCATTTTCCCCGAATAAGTGAAAACTAATTTTCCCCAAGAAAAAGGCTGTGGCCCCTTCCCCAAAAATGGTGTTTTGGCCCTGGGAGTTCATGTATGTGCCTCTGGCATTTAATTTAACTGTACATTATAAAAAAATGTATTTTCATGTACATGCATATTGAGGCCTTAGCGCAAAATGGTCGTATCTCAATTTAAAAAAGAGTGAGTTACGACTGTTTAGCACTAAGCCTGCAATTATATTGTCTGTAAAGTATACATGTATAGTTACAATGTAATACTTAGTACTTTTTTTTTTAGATCATCTTATATATTTTGCTTTCTTTCATCTTAGGTTATCTTAAACATGTACTTTTGTTTGTTTCTTTTTTAAATAGACTTCATTTGGAGATTCAAACCTGGGGGGGGGGGTCCCTGTGGTACAAACATATGTTTAACTTTGAAATGAGCAGTATTTTTTGTGATTTTTTTGTAATTATATGTAAAATAATATGAATAAAACAAACAAATTAATGTGTAACAAACTTAGTTTGTACTGCCTGTGCAGGGAGGGAAAATACCACAATTTTGATTTCCAAATAAGGTCCATTGTATGAATATTTTATCATTAATATTTTGTGTGATTTTTGTTTGTAGAAAGAAAAAAAGAAAGCATTTAAACCACAGAAGAAAGAAATTGTAAGTCAATATTTCTTAATGTTAATTTTATTGATGTGTGTGTGAATTCTTTTTACTGTGCCCTCTTAATGACCTTGGATAAAATCACGTTTTTAGAATAAACAGATTCACATTTACGATGTACTCATGGGGAAAAAACTAAGAATCATTTGAGCAAATTCCGAAATCGAAAGTAATTAATTTATCAAAATTAATAACATCTGATGCAAACTTTGTTCCATGAATAAATCTAAGTTACAGGTGATATTAAGTGGGTAGCGCAGTTGGTAGCTTGCCTGGATTTTGAATCTAGTGTCCCGAAGAGGGTACAGGTTTGAATCCCACCCTGGGAGGTTATACTCTTTCATGAAAATTGACAATAATGTCAACCCAACAAAAATAAGAAATAAAAGTATTAATTGCAGTATGTGTGAACAAAATTATGTGTGATCATTTTTTCCCCCTCAAATTTCATTTGCCGAGAACTTTGTTGAGGGTTCTTTATATTGACGTTGGTTCATGTCCTGTACAGTACCCACCAAAAGTTTCGAGACATTTTCACTTTGTAGGCCTACCGAATAGCTTCTATTTAAATTTTTATTACTGTTTATTTTGAAATGCTTTTTAGTTTTGCCTTATTTTTGTGACTATCATTATAATTGTAACTGAGACTACAAAAATAGCATTAAAGCTATGTTATAGAAAATAATTACAATAAACATGGCTTTGGTAGTTTAGTATGTCAGATGTTGAATCTTATGCATATGCTGCATTCATGTTTTCACTTTATTACAAACCATACTTAAATACATTAAAAATAATGATTCTACAAAAAAATCATCAAAATTCCAGAATTGTAGTAAATTTCTTTTGTCTCCAAACTTTTGGTGGGTACTGTATATGACTGTTCTCTGTGCTTTCCCCAGCATTAACACTTTCTTGCATTACATATTCTGTTTTGTTTTGTAATGTAATTTGTGATTTAATAAATTATCTACATGTATAACACTATGGCTTATACATTAATCGGTACATATTTATGTTCTTTCAAAATATACTAATCTTGTCTTTAGGCAACTCTACTATATATGTATTGTTAAATTTTATTCATCTGTCTGTGGCACATACATTAACCCCGCTGATTTAAATACTTGATGTTTGTCTGATAATCCCCATACATAAGTTTAATGACAATAAGTACAGATGTACTGTAGTGAGTATCTGAATCGGCTGGGTAAAATTAATGAATGCACTACTGACTGTTAAATAAAATGTAACAATAACATAAAAGATTTCCTATCTTGACTGGTTCATATAATAAATCATTATAATTATTAAGTAGTATAATCTCTTTTTAATACAAGATGTAATGTATTATATAAATTGTATTAAATATTTATGAAACATAAGCTTAAGCGGAGACATATTACAGTGAAACCTTTTTCTGGTCACCTCTAAACAAAATTGACCACCCAAAAACAGTAATCACTCAAAAACATTCCCCTGTGAACAACTGTAACCTTTCAACAACTGTCATCTCTCAACAACAGCCTCCTCTCAACAACAGTCACCTCTCAACAACAGTCACCTCTCAACAACAGTCACCTCTCAATAACAGTCACCTCTCAACAACAGTCACCTCTCAACAACAGTCACCTCTCAACAATAGTCACCTCTCAACAACAGCCTCCTCTCAACAACAGTCACCTCTCAACAACAGTCACCTCTCAACAACAGCCTCCTCTCAACAACAGCCTCCTCTCAACAACAGCCTCCTCTCAACAACAGTCACCTCTCAACAACAGCCTCCTCTCAACAACAGTCACCTCTCAACAACAGTCACCTCTCAACAACAGTCACCTCTCAACAACAGCCTCCTCTCAACAACAGTCACCTCTCAACAACAGTCACCTCTCAACAACAGTCACCTCTCAACAACAGCCTCCTCTCAACAACAGCCTCCTCTCAATAACAGCCACCTCTCAACAACAGTCACCTCTCAACAACAGTCACCTCTCAATAACAGTCACCTCTCAACAACAGCCATCTCTCAACAACAGCCATCTCTCAACAACAGCCTCCTTTCAACAACAGTCACTTCTCATCAACAGTCACCTCTCAACAGCAGTTATTTCCCAACAACAGTCACCTCTCAACAACAGCCTCCTTTTAACAACAGTCACTTCTCAACAACAGTCACCTCTCAATAACAGTCACCTCTCAACAACAGCCATCTCTCAACAGCAGTTATTTCCCAACAACAGTCACCTCTCAACAACAGCCTCCTTTTAACAACAGACACTTCTCAACAACAGTCACTTCTCAACAACAGTCACCTCTCAATAACAGTCACCTCTCAACAACAGCAATCTCTCAACAACAGCCTCCTTTCAACAACAATCACTCCTCAACAACAGTCACCTCTCAATAACAGTCACCTCTCAACAACAGCCATCTCTCAACAGCAGTTATTTCCCAACAACAGTCACCTCTCAACAACAGCCTCCTTTCAACAACAATCACTCCTCAACAACAATCACTCCTCAACAACAGTCACCTCTCAATAACAGTCACCTCTCAACAACAGCCATCTCTCAACAGCAGTTATTTCCCAACAACAGTCACTTCTCAACAACAGTCACCTCTCAACAACAGTCACCTCTCCACAACAGTCACCTCTCAATAACAGTCACCTCTCAACAACAGCCATCTCTCAACTACAGTCACCTCTCAACAACAACCACCTCTCAACAACAGTCACCTCTCAACAACAACCACCTCTCAACAACAATCACCTCTCAACAACAACCACCTCTCAACAACAGTCACCTCTCAACAACAACCACCTCTCAACAACAGTCACTTCTCAACAACAGTCACTTCTCAACAACAGTCACCTCTCAACAACAACCACCTCTCAACAACAATCACCTCTCAACAACAACCACCTCTCAACAACAGTCACCTCTCAACAACAACCACCTCTCAACAACAATTGCCTCTGGATCTTGACAACAGTCACCTTTCAACCACAGTTGCCACAAATTCACATCTGTCTCATACACAGGTTTTACTTCATCACTCCTTTATTAATGGCCACCTTTCTATGACAACTAATTCAGCATAGTTCCAAGACTGGCTTTTATATAGAGGTCTCACCGTATAGTTTGTATTTCTATATACTTGGGACACTTTATGGATTATTTTGTCGGATTTCTACTTGTCAAAATATAATATTTCATACACTTAGTTTTTTGTGCAAAGAATAGTGCAATCAATAGTCAAATGACAAAATAACGTTTTATTTGCATTCCATCTGAAATGTGTGTGGGTGGGAGATTTCAGGCATATATGCATTTAATTGAATGGCAGATTTATAAATAAACTTGTGATGATTTCACTATACAGTTTAGAGTGAATTATGACAAAAATTGGTTAATGATGCTTGATAATGTGAACCCCAGGGGTTCCTGCATTTCGTTGTAAACTGCACTACATTGTATTACTATATTATCCCTAGATTGTTGGTAATACGCTGCCCAGGCTTTTACGGTGTGTAAAAACACAATTTGTGGGTTTAATGAAAAGCCGTCGTAACTCAATATAAGAGCTTTTGAACATATATTCAATATGAAAAGCGCGCTATACAAATGCGGTATATAATAATAATAATAAAAAGAAGAGTGAGTTATGACTGTTTTGTGCTATACCTGCAAATTGTCTATCTCTTTTTATATCTTATGTAGAATAAAGTTAAGACTATTTCTAGTTGTTTGAAAGTTTATTGTTCTACCTTTGAAACCATGATTTAGTTGTTAGTTTTAAAAAGCATTTTGTCTCTGGCAAAAGTTTACTTGTCTTACGTAAGATAAGCCTTCCCTGTGATTCACTTTAAGACTCCTGTCCTTCTTTCTCAATTTCCTTCATTCTCAAATAAAACTCCATAGCCAGAAACCTGGATCCATCCCTCAACTTTGTACTGGCAAGGCTCGATATCAAAGGTTGTCCTATTGCCTCTAAATACCAACCAGGCAATATACCGGGCTCTCAGCTGCGCTTTCAGGCCATATACCTTCCTCAGTCTGACCAACCAGTCCGTAAACTTGCATATTGTCCTCATGGCCATGTATAATTTGTTAAAAGTTAATGTCAAGCCCCCACACTGTATCAGTGAAAGGTTAGAGGAATTTGAAATCAGGGACCTTTGGAGATAGATTGACCAAACTTTTTCAATAATCCAATGGAAAATACAAAGACAATATACAAAATAGAATTTATTTGTATAATAATAATATAAAAAACATACATTGTAATATCTAAATGTAAGAATCTGTATAACTAGTTAACTATTTCCATGTAAAGTAACTTCAGAAGTTTAATAAATATTTAAATAACTTATTTTAACCCTCATATTAGTATGCACCAATGGAAATTTGTTCCAGAAATTTATTATTTATGAAAAGTTAAATAAGAATATGTTGAAGAATGTGGATAAACATTTCATATTATATCTAAGATAGAAACTATTTGTTGTGTTTATTTTATTACTTAATTGAACACTTGGTACTTTTAATCTTTAGGTTATCATCATCATCATTATTATCATCACCATTATCATCACCATTATCATTATCATCATCATTATTATCATCATCATTATCATCACCATTATCATTATCATCATCATTATTATCATCCTCATTATTATCACCATTATCATCATCATTATCATCATCATCATCATCATCATCATTATTATCATCATCATTATCATCATCATCATCATTATTATCAACATCATTATCGTCATTATCAATATCATCATCATTATCATCATCATCATCATCATTATTATCAATGAATGTTCACTGACAACACATTCCCTATACTTCTTATCAACGAGCCAGCTCAAAACTAATCTTTAAAATACTAGTAAATAAGCAAGGATGTAAGAGATAGATTTTTTTGTGTCCTCTCCTGTATTGATCCACATGACTTATGGCATCTTACATACAGTGATTCCCACTACTTGTATGCCATGTGTCATGTCATTGTTACTGAAGTTAAATTATTATGATCATGTAGACTAGTTTATTAGTGCTTTAAAAACGTTCAACATCAAATTAATTTGTGATCTTTAATATTTTATTTCTTGCTTTAACAGTTACACATATTTGTGAGTGTTTTTATTTTGTGATTTATTCTATTTCAATGAATTAAGTTCAGTCATGTCATGATTCAAAGTCTCGTATCATTACGACTTCCTGGGTAATCTGGTTCAAGATCATCCTCGTCATCGTCAAAGAGACGATCTGGATGTTTCCCCTCACCATTTGAATTTCTATGACTGTCATTTCTGAACAGTGGATTCATTACTTGAGTGTTTTCACGAAATTCTGGTGATTGAACTTGAGAAGTCCATTGGTGCCCGGCGTCTGCATTTCTTGTTTCTTCCATTTTTTGTCTCGCAATGTCACGTGGACCCATTGTCCAGTGAATGTTTACGTCATTTGTAACTTTATCTGGAACTGCCAACCCTTTAGGATTTGATCCAATCAGAATTGGTTGTTCAATTTTAAGTTCCTTGCCTCCCGATAACTCAATCCTATATTGAAAACTATATGTTATATCTATAATGTCGCAACAGTGTAAGTACGATTCCGGAATGTAGGCGGGTATTGGTAATCGTACATTCTGCCACTTTCGTCCATCACCGTCAGTTAGTTCGTTATCATCTCTACGTTTATTCACTATCTGTTTGTACGATATTAAATTCTTTTGAGCACGATAATTGCTATTCATCATAATACATGCCTGAATGGCAGTGACTCGTAATGGACAACGGTTCTGAACTTCAGCTTGTAGAATCATGTCTTCTCCGGGAACGAAACCGGTTTTATTTAGCTGTATGTTAGCCTTAACTTTACCCCACTGACACATTGAGAAAAAAGTTTGAGCGAGTTGTACTTCATAGGGTTCTTTATTTCTCTCAGGGAGCTGGTATTTTCTCATCACCAAGAAGGGCTCAGTTGCTATAGTCAAGTCTCCTGGGCGCTCATTTTGTACAGTAGCTTTAAGAATATATGTCACACTACCAAACTTTCCAATGAATGAAGAAGGTATGTTGTCGGGTAAATGATATTCAAATGGAAAGTCATGGTAACCAGTATCTAGGTATTTAGCCTGTCCCGCTGCATCATATATGACCTGAAATGTTCACAAAAAAGGTTTAAGAAAACATATTAGGAAAAGAATTTGTCAAAAAGCAAAGAATTGACATAAAGCCAAACGGCAAAAAGGGAAATTTCAACAAAATGGGGTTCAGAAAACATAATAGGAAAAGTGACAGTCAAAAAATACAGACCTGCCACAAAAAGCTAACGGCAAAAAGGAAAATGTTTTTAGAATTTTTGAGAAAAATGTAATAAAAAGGATGCCACTAACAAAAAACATTATCAAGAATCTAATGGGGTTTCTGCCTTTGAATTTGCCACTGGGGTTCAAAATAGTCAGTATTTAAAATTGTTGGATATTGAAATTTGATGTTTTATTGGGTTTAGATTTTGTTTGCTCTGCTGTGTTTTAAAAACTTAAGGCATCTTTAGTTCATATCCCATTTCGTCTGGTATTATTTAATAATTCTATGTATTATAAGGCATGTATTCAAAAATCTTATTTTATCATTTTAAAACTATTGAGGAAGCTGCCCGATAATTATGCCACAATCATGCAAACAAATATCAATATCTCAGTCTGTAGCATACAAGTCTACTGATCCAGGGATTGTAGGTTCAATTCATGGCATGGGCATACTTTCGTGGAGCTTGGTCATGAAAAAATGAAGCCATTCTTCCCCTACTACCACTGATTCTAAATCATGTTGGGCATTTGTCAGTCACTGACAGAAGTATGCACCAAGTAACTGGTCAACAGCTAAATCCAGAGATTTATCATTTCCAGGAATCATTGGTGAGTAGGTCGACTGGCTGCTGTAATATGACCTATACAATGTGTTGCTACAATGTTAAACCCAACAAAAAATAAAACATTTTGAACTGGAACCTCAGATTATAAAAAGTATTAAACTAGTATTAAAGATACTCATTCACAGATTTCAACTTAAACTCAACTTTTTCTGAAATTATAAGAATTGTTTGGAAACATTTTTTGAAGCAGCAAATTAGTGATTTGAATATGACAGTTTTAGTGCAAATTAGCATACATCTACAAATAATGGTGTTTCAAGTAGCAAAAATCTACCCTATATGTCACGGTATAGACTTTTTTAGTGCTTTTTTGTGACTTTTATTGTATACATGTATTTCTTACAATCTATAGGCCAGTCTGTCCTGGAATATTAAGAATTAGTTCTTTGACACAATTACAGACACTGAATGGTATTTTTAAATTATAGAAAAAATCTTAACCAAATCTGTGAACTAGTACCTTTAATGAAGTGATAAAGTATTTACCTTTGTAGCATTTATATAATTTTCCCTAGATTGATAGGATTCATCATTTTCCCATGAACACAAACCTTCGCCAGTTATTGTTATATATACTGTATTAATTAATGTATTCCTATGTAAATGTATCACTGAAAACAAGAAATGATATATAACATCAACATGATGTATAAAAACAAACATATCATGTGACTTCTTCACCATGTATGAACAATAATTATATAATATACTAAATAAAGGCTAGATATATTTTTTAATGCCCGAAAGAATTTCGGGCATATTATGTTATACCCCCTGGCGTCCGTCTGTCCGTCCGTCCGTCTGTTAGCAATTTTTTTTCCGGAGCATAACTTAAGTTCCATATGGCCCACAATATTCAAACTTCATACAATGATTGTCCTTATCGGGTAGAAGACCCCTATTGATTTTGGGGTCACAATGTCAAAGGTCAAGGTCACTATTACCTTTAAACTGAAAACAGATCTTTTTCCCTACTTTGTTTTCCACAATTATTTATAAAATTATATTCATATGAGATATTCTCATGTCTTACAAATGCTTCATCTTAACTAAAAAAAACAACACTTTCGGGCATATAATGCTTCGCCTAGCAGTGCTCTTGTTTTATACGAGTGTGCTCATTCAAATAGAAAAATCATATGCATGTATTGGTAAATGTTATTCAACTGTCAGGGGTGCATACATTTACCTCACTGATTTAAATTCTCTTTATGTTTTTGATTATTCCCGTACATAAATATGGATATCTATTTTTATTGACAGTGAGTACAAAAAGAGTACATTAGTGAATATATAGGTCAGTGAAGTTAATGTTGAGCCTCTGACAGTTGAATAAAGTTATCAATATTTGACCTTTTAATGTTTAATGTATTATATCTAGGACAAATCAATATGGTTCACATGTTGGTTTATTTACATTATGACTAACTGTTTTAATAAGTGCACATGGTATTGAAAATCATTCAGCTTTTGCCATAATCTATAACTTGCTGAAACTTCAGATGTGTACATACGAACCCAAATATTCAACCCAAATATTCCCTGTTGGGCAAAGTTGAGTGTATAAATATCGTAGTAAAATCTAAATCCAATGTTTAATTACTATTAACAAATTTGAATTCTAACCCTTTACCTTATTCAGGGGTCTACCAAATCCTGATCAGTTTCTCATACAATGTACAATTCTGACATAAAATGTCCCTTCTCTTCATAGAAAGTTTAAATGATGGCTACTGTTTTTGTTAAAAGGGAGGTAACTCAGTTAAAATTAGATAAAAAAAAATAACAAAAAATTTAGAGTTACCTATCTTTCCTCTAATTATCTCCCCTGGTTGATATTGGTATTGTTCATCAATATCATGTTCTAGATGTATATTAACACTTTCTACACTGGTTGGACGTCCAGCTGCCATCTTGTCTAATGTTTTATATTGATTGATTTATTTTATATTAATGTCATTTTGATCTGAAAATAGAAAAAAAATAATATAAATATCATATGTCATGGTTTTGTAAAAAGTTTAAAACTTGTTAATGATAATGATGATGATTGTGATGATGATGATGATGTTGGTGGTGATGATGATAATGTTAATGAATGTGATAATGATGATGACAATGATAATGACAATGATAATGATGATGATGGTGATGATAATGATGGTGATGATAATGATGGTGATAATGATGATAGTTGATCATTTTTCATTTAGTGAACATTCGATTGAAGATACTAGTTTTTGAATAAAGTTAAACGTCTCACTTTGATGTTATTATTGTCTTGTACTTCAGTGGCGATTCTTAAATGTCGATGATTATTGCCATAGGAGTGAGTCCTAGCATGAAAACTTTATTGAATCCAATTTTTAAAAAGAATTTGCATGTTTTGGGGGAACAAGTAAGGATCTCCTTACATCACCTTCAAGCAGCCCCCATTCAATTTGATTTTAGTTTAAGTCAGTACATTGATTTTGAAATGATAGTTTTATTGACCTAGTATATGAATTAACAGTGATGTTTATTTAATTTTGCCTTGTTTTAAAGGAAGCCTTTCCCACCCATTGCTACAGGTTTTCTACTATGAATGAAAAAGTACATTTTTTATGATTTATGAATAAGACATATTTTATGTACAAAAGTAATTAATCAATGTATATATGTATGAATAAACATAATAATTAATTATATTTTACATACCTTTTAATTATTATAACAAGAATCAAGTATTTTGTTTTACAATGATTATACATTATATATCTATGGTATGAAGGCATACATTATTTGTTGTACTGTATTATAGCTTTATTTTGTTGTTAATAGTTTTCATTATACTTTGGGAGTCTGTGTTTCTTTCATATTACTTCTGCAATTGATTTGCTGCAATTTGTTAAAGCTAACCCCTACTAGTAGGCTTTAAATGACTGGAACAATAAAATAAACAGACAGAAACAATTATGTCACATTTTCATTTCACAATACCATGTCAACATGTTTAGGTTATTTTACGGTGTCAAGCGCACCTAACCTAGCTTTCCTGGACCCTTGTCTACATGTATAACCAGTACTCACCTACCCTTCCACAAGGCCGGAAAATTCTCCATATACATTATTAATGAAGGAAAATTGACATCATTGTCAAATTTTCATGGAATTTGACCTCGTCAGATGGGATTCGAACATGTACACCCTTTGTGGCACTAGATTCCAAATCCAGCTGTGCTACATGTACCAACTGTGCTACCGACCCAGGTTTCAAAGTTACTATTGGTGAAATATGAATCTTGACATTTAAAATTCCATACACACATTAATGTCTGTATATACAGTATACAATTATATTAAATAAAACATTTGAAATGTAGACACACCTTAAGTAAAGATCTTTTCTATTTGAAATCATTGTTTACATTAAAATTACACTTTATATAGAACATACAGTAGATGTCTTGTAGTATGGATATTATACTCTCAAACTTTGGAGAGTGATCTTGTGGAAGGGTAGGTTAGTACTGGTTATATTTATTTATTTATTTATTGGATTAAACGCCGTATCAACACAAATTAGGGCATTTCACGGCGTCCAGCGCACCTAACCTAGCTTTCCTGGACCATTGTCTATAACCAGTACTCACCTACCCTTCCATAAGGCCGGAAAATTCTCCATATTATCTAATCAATGGAGGAAAATCGACATTATTGTCAAATTTTCATGGAAGGGTATAACCTCCCCGGGTGGGATTCGAACCCGCACCCCCTCGGGCACGAGTATCCAAATCCCGGCGCGCTACCAACTGCGCTATCGACCCGGGTTCTAGTACTGGTTATAGACAAACGTCCAGGAAAGCTAGATTAGGAGCGCTGGACGCCGTTATATTACCTATACAATATGTTGCTACGGTGTTAAACCCAACAAAAACAAACAAACAAACAAATTCAATTATCTACCTTGAGTTAGCTGACCAGAGAATGTGGTTACCTGACCTGAGTAAGCTATTGTTTAATGGTCAACTAATTTGAGTAAGGTAATCAGTGCCATTTTTTTTATTGCTTATTAGCAGTCATCTACCTTAGTTAGAAGTTATCTTACCTGAGTCTTCTGACCTGAGATAGCATAATAGTAATATATTTCCTAAGTTAGAAAGCTCCTTTGACCAAAGTTAGTGGTTATCTTACCTGAGTCTTTTGACCTGAGATAGCATGATAGTAATATATTTCCTAAGTTAGAAAGCTCCTTTGACCAAAGTTAGCAGTCATATAACCAGAGTTAGCTGACTTGAGTTACTCAGGTTACCTGACCTGTGTCAGCCATTGCTAAACCTGATTTAAAGACCTGAGTTAGTGGTTGACCAGCAGATCATCAGTTAGTAGGTGCATACCTCAGTCAATGACTGACAACTCTCCTACATGCTTTAGAATAAATGGTAGGAGGGGGAATTACTGTAGATGTAATTCATTTCAAAGCCAAAGTCCATGAAAGCATGGCCTGTCTGGGAATCAAACATAAGACCCCTCAATCATTAGACTTGTGTGCTATCGACATAGCCAGCCAGGCAAGCTTCACATTCTGTATGCGATATCCGTACAATATGTTTTAATTTAAAAGTGATAGTTTAATTTTATACATGTTACGCAGAGGTTAGCGCTAAACCAACAAACTAACAACATTTTTGCACCAAAGTTTTTGTAAAATTGTTTATTACTTTAGATTATAACATAAATTATATATACTATTACGAAATGAATTAAAATGGTATGTTTAATTTAAGCTACGATATATTTAGTAGTTTCATGCATGACTGAGTTTTTAAATATATTAACTTGACGTGTCTGCGCAAAACTAGTCTAAGTAAATGTAAATAAAAAAAGGATGTAGACTAGTTTTGCACTGATTGATTGAACTTGTTGACGAATGCTTTTGAATGAAATTTCACTGAATCATACTTTTTAAATGTGAAAGAATTTCCAATCCCTTATTTAATAGAAATCTAACCAGATTTCATATTTCAGTGTATAAAGTAAAGATATTAGTGTTAAATGCTCCCATTTATTCATTTCAAGGTCTGAACAATTCTTGTCATTTACATGCTTTTGCTTTTTGGACAATTTAGTTTAGTAAATATGTTGAAATAATCTGAAAATTGATCTACCAAGAGCTGTTTTTTCTCAGGGTTTAATGGGTAATTGGTATTTTTGTCACAAATTTTGAACTTTTTTAAATAAATTTTATTTAGTTTTTAAATTGGCTATACTAGAAATTTCTGAAATGTTGTTTTGATCAAGACAGTTGTCAGCCCCTGGTTAGGGAACATGCTTAGTAATTGGTACAAAACTTGGGTCCAGACATTTAAGCCTGTCCAGGGTCTGTGACTTGGAGGACTGACCCCTGCAATGTGACTGAAAATGTTGAAATGCATCTAAAATAGGACTATTGACCTCGGTGACATGACTAAATAACGTTCAAATGCATCGTAAAGCGATAAAGATATAGCATATGTTGTTTTTTTTATAATGTTTGCATCAGAATCGACTGGTATTATAGAATCTGGCCAGAGTATTTATCAAAGTTCTTATTAAAGACAAATTAGCACTACAATATAGGGCAGTTTATAAGGAAAATCTATTGCAAGACCTTTGATAGTATTTGATAGCCTTTTATTTCTCCAATTATGATGAAGGATGGTTTTCTTATATCATGATACCTAACTTAGCCAGGTGCCAGGTATAACCTGAGTGTAGCTACTGTGATCATATTTACAAAGTGGGCGTTTCTTGATAATGTTTTGAGTAGGTGTCTGAGGTCTCAAGTAATGATCATTTAGCATGTCTGTATAAGTGCTTATTAAATGTTAAGGTTTGTGATCTTGGTTTGATTTTTTCAGTTGCAGCAGATGACTCTCTCTTCCCTAAAATGTTTTTTGTTGGGTTTAACACTGTGGCAAAATGGTATAGGTTATAAAACCGCTGTTAGTCAACCTACTCATCATTCCTAGGAAGGCTTAATCTCTGGATTAAGCTGTTAACCAGTTACTAGGCACATACTTCCATAGAAATTACCTCATGACCACTAAGCTCTTTCAAAGAATGCCAATCAAGTTATTTGAAATGCCCCATTAGGGAATCAAACCTACAACATCTCGGTCAGTTGGCGTGAGTACTACCTACTGAGCTAGTTGTGCTGTTCCATAAAAAGTAAAAAATTGTGGTAAAAGTTGATGGCTCTTTGTAGAAGGGCAATTAGGTGACTGATACTGTGGTTACAACACTCTGTTACCAAAAGCAGATTATTGTAAATAACTTAACTCTAAGTGTAGATAAATGGTGTTACATTCAAATCATGTTCTATATATTTTATGAATATAACTGTTACTTTTTTTTGGAAAACCTAGAAAAGCTCACTGATCCTATACTATTGATAGTAAGTTTTTGCATCATAAACCTTAGGTGACACTGTCTAGATATGTTGAGGAATGAATGATGTGGGTGTTGTTTTTTATGGTGTTTTCTATGGTGTTTCATTAATGTCGTTTTAATTTCGGACATTCCAATGGACACCAGTGGACAATATCCCATTTTTAGTATGTTATAAGTAGAAATGTATGTTTTATTGATTGACATATAATGTACAATCACGTTTGTACATTGATGAAATAAATGTCATACTCTGTTACAGGAAGCTATAAATCAGCTGATAAAAAATATTGTATCAATATTATACTCAGATTGTGTCTAGGGTTTGATTAGTATTGACAGGGCTATAAAAGTCATTGCATTACATATATGGCTTTAATAATGACTGTTTGGGTAAAATAATGAATGTTTTGATCATTTGATGATTGGTATTGATCATGATCATTTGATGATTGGTGTTGATCATGGTCATTTGATGATTGGTATTGATCATGATCATTTGATGATTGGTGTTGATACTGGTCATTTGATGATTGGTGTTGATCATGGTCATTTGATGATTGGTGTTGATGATGATCATTTGATGATTGGTGTTGATACTGGTCATTTGATGATTGGTATTGATGATGATCATTTGATGATTGGTGTTGATGATGATCATTTGATGATTGGTGTTGATGATGATCATTTGATGATTGGTGTTGATGATGATCATTTGATGATTGGTATTGATGATGATCATTTGATGATTGGTATTGATGATGATCATTTGATGATTGGTGTTGATGATGATCATTTGATGATTGGTGTTGATGATGATCATTTGATGATTGGTATTGATGATGATCATTTGATGATTGGTATTGATGATGATCATTTGATGATTGGTATTGATGATGATCATTTGATGATTGGTATTGATGATGATCAGTTGATGATTGGTGTTGATGATGATCATTTGATGATTGGTATTGATGATGATCATTTGATGATTGGTATTGATGATGATCATTTGATGATTGGTGTTGATGATGATCATTTGATGATTGGTCTTGATCATGGTCATTTGATGATTGGTCTTGATCATGGTCATTTGATGATTTGATGAGAAAAATGAACCATACTTTAATTTTAGATAGATATTGTCGATCAACAATTAGTAATGGCTGGCCTTATTGGTTTTACTTCTATTTGAAAGCTTTAACTGTAACTATAATACTGGTTCTCCTTGTCTCTAATCAATAGAAACATTAATATATATTGATTTTTTCTTCTCAATCCATCGACTTTAATAATACATGTACAAACAATATATGTCTTTGTTTACTGATGATTTATTCCTTATATAGGTCATTTAGGAATGAACTTAAAGACAAATCTAAATGATGTTCTATGGAAACAATGTTAAATGTTATATCCTAACTGAGCTATATTTTTGGTCTTGGATCAAGCACTGCTTGAAATTTACAATATTGGTAGGTTGTAGCAAGGTTTGGTTACACAGTTAGATGATTCAAAGGGAAAGACAGGGGTACTTAGGTTGGGTTCTGAATATGATTTATGTTTAAGGGTGTAAATAATTCATGGGTTAGCGCAAAAATGGTCTGTTGGTTTGTAAATAAGAAGGCTATAGACTAGTGTTGCTCTGATCCATCAATATTTAGTAAAGTTGTGCATGCATTACCAAATTATGCATCAGGGTTGAAATTTCACCTCAGCTCAGTCACCCTGGTACATTCATAAATCATACAATTAAGAGTAATTGACTATATGGCATAGGTTTTTGATGTTACATTCAATAAATATGTGATGATATGGTATGGGTTTTTTAATGATAAAATAAGACTGTTTGGTGTATTTTTTGATGATGTCAATGAGATTGTATGGTATAGGTTTTTGATGTTACACAATGGATAAGATAATATGGTATACCATAGCTTTTTTTTAAAGTGATGAGTTTGACAGAGTATGGTACAGGTTTTTTACTATAATTATGTACCAAGTGTTGAATACTTTTGAAATAAACTCAAAAGATCTAGTTTCTTTATGTTTTGAAGATCAAAATATTTTTATACAGTTGAGTGAACATACCTTTATACCTGACTAGTATATTTTTTTAAGATTTCAAATAAACTCGAGGTGGAGTTTCAATTTTGTCTTATAGCTTGTCCTTTAGGGCTTTAAAACTGAATTTTATACTTTATATGGTTGTAAAATATCTGTTGTGTGTGCTATTTATGCTAATTTAATGGCTAACATAGATCTAAAGATTTCCTATCCAATTTTGATACAAGTATACTATAATGTTGTTAGTTGCATACATCAGTCTATTTAAATGCAGAGTCTTAACACTTTCTATAAAATTTTCTCTTAATATTAAATATAATGTATTCTATTGAAATATTAAATGGGTATTTAAGTATGTAGTCTATCAAACATGTTTTTTTTTTTATTTAGTGTTAAAACCCCCATATTTGTATCATGTACTGTGAAGAAGTTGAGATTATCTTTAAATTCTCTATATGGCCGGTAAATAGAATCTCAGCATGCTTATTTCTGCCTTATTGCT
Source organism: Mactra quadrangularis (assembly GCA_025267735.1). NCBI lineage: Eukaryota > Metazoa > Mollusca > Bivalvia > Venerida > Mactridae > Mactra > Mactra quadrangularis. The sequence goes on along the minus strand of CM046311.1, from coordinate 4,930,401 downwards.
TAACATAGTTGATATCAGTGTATTTTGTCTGATATTTTTTTAATTTAGACATATTTAGCTTGTATATCGTGGGTTAAGTGCAAAACGGTCCTAACTTATTCTTTTCTTATATTGAGTTACAACCGTTTTGCACCAAACCCTTGATATTAGCATGTAAACTATTGTTAAAACCTTCAACAGCTTTGAAATGTTTTTATCATTTTAACATCAGTTGTGCATACATATAATTTCAAGTTTGTTTACGCTCTTGTCACAATCTCTTATCAAATTTGAAGTATTTAAGATCTTCAAGTTTGTCGTCAATAAGTGATTGTGATAGAATAATCAATAGCTCAATACCTCGGTTTATCTATCACGTATGGAGTTTTTTGTTATATCGTTCACTTCCAAGATTGTTTGTTCGTTTGTTTGTACTTTATCAATGGTCCATATTTAACTATTTAACCTACTGTACAGCTATGTTTTTAATAGCGTTCAATATCTCCAAGCTAGCATAGTTTGACGATATTTCAACTAGTTTTCATCCTACCCAAATTTTTAGGATTTTTGTCAACTAGAGGTCTACATGGAAGATTCGATTTAACCAAATGTGTAGTCTCTTTGAATAAAGTTATTATATTGTTAATTTAATATATTATTCTATCTATTCATTTAAATCATGACTTACCTTTGATTCGACTTCTATTTATTATAGGTATTACTGTTCCACGTTGAAATTTAACGATTAAATTTTGTATATAAATCCAACATATAAACTCAGTTTTCACTTAACTTTTTTATCTTTCCATTCAATATTCATAAAGTATATTTTTCCAGTTCTATGCAGAGTATTCCAATTTCTTATGTATAACTTGGTTTTCGATTTTATCGGTTAAACCCAAGTCTGGGTATAATTTAGAATAGATCGTGACAAATATGACGCAAGCTAAGCTCTCGACTACCTGTGTAGTGTTTAAACTAAGGTATTAATGAATTGATTCAGTCGGTAAAGACTGTATTACATTGAACATAAACTGGTTTTTGAAATGTTCAGCCATGCATAAACTGGTAAAGTAAGAATAGTACCATATAAAGGATATCTATAGGGTATACACGATAAGGCTAAGCAAACTTACTTTTCATTATACATGGGTTACTAGGCGGGGTATTGGAGAATATTTTAAAATGCTAATTGTAACTAGAGATAGCTGTAAGAAAAGTTACAGTGATCAAAAGCTTATGTTAAATTTTATTCAACTGTCAGTGACACATACATTAACCCCGCTGATTTAAATTGATTATGGATATTGAAATGCTAAATTGAATAATTTATATCAGTGGGGTTAATGTATGTTCCACAGACAGTTGAATCAAATTTAACAATATCTGTTAAATTATACAATACTGTTTACTCTTGTAGATGACTATAAAAAGGTTTTGCACTCTGGTCTTATTTAATTATGATACTACTTGTTTGATAATCCCCGTATGGGTACAGGTCGTATTCTAGGTCATGCATGTTTTTGTACTTTAAACAATGGACTTGCTTACTAAATAGGTGAATACGCTAATACATGAACATCATTCTAAAGATTTAAGCATACCACTTTAATATTGTCTATTTTTTCTCAACTGTCAAAGTTTGAATAATTTCATGGTGATTGATTACACACTATCACAATACCATGGGTGTAAAATTAAGAGCACGAAGTCTCCGTGAAATTATTCATGTTTTGACAGTTGAGAAAAAATGAACTATATCTAACTTTTATTTTAAATAGTACGAGTATTTATGCACATTGTAAATTTTATATCATGATATGTTTATGGAATAAATCCCCCCTAAATATTTGTGTAATGAAACCGGCAATGTTTATATACGCAATGTTTACGTGGAAGACCTGTATCTTTTATTATTTTGAGTACAGAAATACTGTAGTGAGTATGTAAATCAGCAGGTTTAATATATGCATCACTGACTGTTAAATAAAAATTAACAATTATAGTGTATAACAATTTGAACAAAGATCAGGTTGTTATGGTGGGAGCCCCCGTTTGAGTAGAACAATTTATTTAGCAAAATTGGGTAGGCCCTACGTTTGACCCTGTATAAAAAAGAGACGTAAACCAATGGTACAAACAAAACCATGTGATATAAACTATTATTAAACTTACTAATGCCTTAAAAGGACATTTATCTCTTAATTAGACCAATCCCGAACATGTTTGGATATTTTTTCTTGTTTACGACTGAAGCATATCTAAATATTTAGCTTCACTCTAGCATAACACAATTTAGTGAAAACTATTAATAAAAGATTGAAGTTCAAAAATCTCATTAATTTGGATGTATTTTGTACTTTAGATTACAAAAAACTCATAAACATAATAATTGGTTGACATGAAGCTAGTCTAACTATAATGTGAATAAAGAAGAATGTAGACTAGTTTTGAGCGGACACATCAGTCTAAACAAAATTGCTGTATGTTTTCTTGTGAGCTTTTATAAAATCAAATTGACACAGCATGTTTTTTTCACTGTATATTCAAAACAATAATTGACGAGCAGTAATCTGGGTCATGTGCAAAAATATTTGGTGCAGAAGATTCAGAGTAAATGTATTACAATCCAATGTGGTCATTTTTGGAGAGAGAAATGTATCAAGAATTACAGTGGATATGCCTTATTTTTAGTACTTTGGTTACATTTATGCTTAATAATGTTTCCCAAATTCAAACGAGAACAAGTCAGTGTCTTAATCGTGTCCACTTTGCAGACATGGGTTTAATTATTCATTTGCTGAATTTAAGTGCAAGATCGAAATCTACTTCAAATGACCTACATAGTACCTAACTCTTACCAAATTGACCATTGTCAAAAAATATAATGCAAAATAAAAGAAAGCGTACTAACCTGGAGCTTCCCTTTGTGGGCCAATATAGTGCTTTGCCTGACCCATTAATGATAGTGGTAAGGGGCAGGTAATTCAGACTATATGCAATACTTTATATTACAGTTTATCATTTTATCTTCTTTCAGGCCAAAGATTTACCGTCGGCAATCAATGAAGTATTACAGACAAATAAAGGAACAGCATTTTATGTTCTTACTATTGCTGGTGAACATGGGATTCCTGCAGAGAAGTCGTCACCAAGGCAACAGGGTAAATCTACTGACGATGGTGTTGGTGCTTTTATGACGGAAGTTTCAAACGTTTCTGGTGCCCCTGATCAAAGACCAGATTTTATTCGTACCATTGATATATCAGAATCTTTTCTGATTGAAATCAAGCAAATGTGAGTTTATTTTCTTATTATAGTATTTTGATTTAAAATAAGACAAAACCTTTGTACTGCTTGTTTTTACTTGAACTTTTTGAAAAGCACATTTCTCATTGTTTCACTGAAGGGGGTATGGGTTCAAATCCCACCCAGGTAGGTTATGCCCTTCCATGAAAATTTGACAATTATGTCAATTTTCCTACATTGATTTGATAATATTGGAGAAGTTTTCGGCCTTGTGGAAAGATAGGTGAGTACTGGTTACAGACAAGGGTCCAGGAAAGCTAGGTTAGGTGGGCTGGACGCTGTTAAATAACCTATACAATGTGTTGCTATGATGTAAAACCATACAAAATAAATAAACAAATCTAATTGTTTCTTTTTAAATTAGCCTGACATAGGTGTTCTCCAGCCATATACAGTTAGTCAAAAGCCTGGTTGTGAAATGGTGAGGGCAACACTGACTGGAAACTTTACCAAAAACCAGCAGAGGAAGACATTCTTCCTACAAATAGGTCTATTCTAGACACTTAACTTAAAAGTTCTAGCTGGGGTCTGCACATAATGCATCCTCAGGAGCAGACAGATTCCGGTAAAAACTAAACATCAAACAGAGGATGAAGAAGTCAGTGTTCATCTACAGAGCAATTGCCTTTCTGCCGGCATGATTCTTACGCAGAGCCTAGGTCACATGTAAGGTCACATTATGACATTTTCAAGGTCATTCATTTAAAACTTATATTAACACTGTGTTGCAACCGCAAGAGTAATTTCTTATAGTTTTTCTAATAATCAATGATTCATGTTTTTGTGTATATTTCAGTATTCGTATGAATTTCTTGAATCATTTGGAAGATTGGTCGGAGCAAGCCTCTGAGAGGGCTTCTAGTGTTGTTGTTGCCAAGGTAACCAGTGTTTACTTACTATTACAGGGTTCGACATTAAAAGTTGTCTGATTGCCACTAACAACCTATATTTGGGTTTGGGCAACTTGTTACTGCTAGTAAACATTTTCATGTTTTCCAGCACATGAAATATGTAGCTGGTTGTCAAATAGGGCAACCTACTTTAAAAATTAATGTGTAGCCCTATATCATCATTTGTATCTTTTTTTTATTTCATCAAGTTACATTGTTTGTTTTTTCTCAACTGTCAAAGCATGAATTATTACACGGTAAATGTGTTTGTTAAAATTTAAGTCGTATTACATCCATGAGTTTCCGAAAATGTGCATTATGATCGAGAAACGCTGCTTATGCCGTATAATATGTTTTAGTCAACATATTTTTAATAACAATTAGGCGGCCAGTACAAAAACAATGCATTCAGTAACTGTGAAATTATTCAAGCTGAAACAGTTGATAAAAAATGAACAATACAATATTACATACAAATGAAACAATACATCAGTGTACATTTTTCTGCAATTATAATGGGGTGGAAATTCACTCTCCAATTTACAGTCGCCCACATTTCCAAGCTATTATTTAATCCTGAAATGTATCTTTATGAGTGTTAAAAGTTTGACATCATGGTATGATTTTGGCATACTTGTAACTAGGGTAAAAAATAGTCTAAGTTTCTATGCATGTTCACCGACTTTATTACTAATACCCCTGGTCATCTGGCTACTAGTATCCATCTATCAATCTCACTGGGGAGTCTTTTACTCGGCTTAGTGTAGCGGACAAATTGGCCCAATTGGATTATGCCATCCTTGCTTGTACCCATTTACACCTGGTGGAGTGAAGCAATTATAGGTAAATTTCTTGCTCAAGGAAATTAGCAGCACCCCTAGTGGGGTTTTAGACTTTTGTAATTGTTTTTTTACAGTAGTAATCAATAAAAAGCACTCTATGTCATCAAAACTTTACCTGCAGACTCTCCCTCCAAAGACCCAACTCCCTTTTAAATGGTCACCCCTCTTAAGCAGCCAATTTGGCTGTTTCCCTTGGCTGGTTGTTTAGGAGGGGTTGGACTGTATATATTTGTGTGTGCGTGTGTATATGGAAGCAAACTTTAAAAACAACATATGCTTTAACTGTAATATTGTGAGTTTAGCACAAAACGGATGTAACTTGCTTTTTTCTTATAATTATTGAGTCACGACTGTTTTGCCCTAAATCCGCCGTATGCATTTGCCTCTTTTTATCAAATAAAGTATGACTATTTTAGTGTGAAGAATTAAACAGTGAGTTAGATCTACGTCTACATTTACATAAACCTCGTGCTAGAAGAGCAGAATATGATGTACATAATGTCAGAGCTGGTAAGTTTGTATTAAAATTGTTAATACATGAAGCACCTCATTTGCATAATGTCCTCTATTTTTAAAGTGTTGTCAATCAGACCACAATTCTGTATAAAGAGTTATTGGAATAATGGTTCCATTCTTTGCAGGACCTATATACGATTGTGAACTTAGGTCATGAAATATTCAGTATGTCCTTTCTTTCCTCTAACCTAGTTATATCAAGTAGCACAGTTGTCGGTCACTGGTGTTTTCTGCTTATCACATATATATTACCAGAAAAAGCTTAGACCTTGAGATATGAGCCTGTTCAGGGACAGTAACTAGAAAAACTGACAGCTGCAATTTGACTGAAAAAAACTGTGGATGCAACCTTAATGTGTTGCATTTAATGTAGTGTTATGTCACTACAATTAATATTTAGATGAGGGAGCCCTTGGATAAACTTAGTTTTCTAAAATCAATTCTTACTACCGGGTATTCAACCACGGTGCATTCGGCATTGAATTCATTTTATCTTTTGAAGGACCCTAGATAATGTTGTTAAAACCTTTGGTCCAACCTAATTGTATACAGCATTCTTTTATGGACTACATGTATGTATATTGCCAAAGCAGGGTTGTGGAATTCCTTTACCCAACTTGTCTGACTCATACATTTATGTAAACATTTCTATCCTACTTGTACATGAACAGGGTTCGACGCTAACAGTGTCCCAGGATTCTAAGGATCTCAAAATCTTTGGAGGAATCCCAGTGATCCTTAGCTAGGGGTTCCTTCTGGATCCCTAAAAAACGCCCTGCCCTGTCATGAATTTGAGTTCCCAAGAATTGTTTAACACAATTTGGGACTTAAAATTTATCTGTATCTTAATATCTTGTCTATTATTGGAGGAATCCCTAAAGATTAGGAGGAATTTCTGATAAACTGACTAGGGATTCCTTCTGAATCCCTTGTAAAACAATAAGTGTCGAACCCTGCATCAACAGGTAAGAATTTTTTATTTCAATTGTCCATGGACAAGTTGAAATGTTTATGGAATATTAATCTTATGATGCAATGAAATATTATTAAAAACCATGTCTCTATTTCAGCTGAGTTAGTGATGCATTCAGAGAGAGTGACTAGACACTGTAAAGGTATACAGCAGGCTTTAACAGAAGTTAGAAACAGATTTACAAATATGACTAATGAACATAATGATTTAGCTGCTAAATTCAGACAAGATATAGAAGCTCTAGAAGTGGTATTTATAAATGCTACAAAAGCTTCCAAGTAAGTAGGAGATGTGAGAATATTGTTCACTTTTCTTACATATATGTCGTTTGAAAGTCTTGATTTGTTTGGGATCAATGTGAATGGCTGTCCAGTTGCCTGTGACAACCTAACTTATGGTTTAGGCAACAAAATTTTTACTGCAAGTCGTCTGAATCGGCAACCAAAATGCATGTATACCTATAACCCTAAGATAATGAAGTAAGATTTTTTTCAGGCATTTAAACATTTGGTTCAGAAAGTAAAATATGAAGTTGGTCATCCTATAGGGCAAAATACTTTAAAAGTGAATGTCAAGTCTTACCCGTATTTTTCTATCAGTGTACTTGACTACAGAAATAATTAGTTTACGTACAGTCAATTTACATCAATACAGGGTATGACACAAAAAAAGAGAGAAACCTCTTATTTCCATTGTGATTCCATGCAAAAAGTGCATGGTGTCATGGAAAAATCTATTTTATGTCTATTTTTATTTTAACCCATAAAGATAAACAAAAAACATAAATTCAAACATGAATCACAACGTTCAATGTTGGGTACAAATCATTCTTGGGTATGAAAATGAGAGTTTTACTACTACACCATTTTCTGTTTCTCTACTCATGTTGTCTGCTGTGATGTGGTGTTTTCAAATTGTACTCGTTTTGGGTTCTGTATGTGTTTCTTTTGTATCATGGAAAACTGAGAGCAATCATAGAAAAAGTTATGGAAAAGTCATGGAAATTTGGTATTCAAAATCTGTACGAACCCTGTTATATTAACAAAACCTCAGTGGCTGTGGCATAGTGGTTAGCGCGTCTGACTTTGAATTCCGAGATTGCGGGTTCGAGCCCGGTCACAGTTGGTCATACCCTATACATGAGTTGTCGGCCTTGTGGTTCAGGAAACATAGAGTAGGAAGAGATGGCCGTTGTATATATAACCTTTATATGTGTTGAATATGACGTCAAAATAAAATATAAAAAAAAATAACAAAACAATTGACCATGTTATATCTACTATATATTACAGACTCTACAGTTTAAAGAATCAACTGAATATAGAACTAGATAAGTTTATGTCAGTTATTAGAGCTTCATTAAGACAATTTAGACAACATCTAGATGAGACTTTACAAATGTTGAGAGAATCTAACGCTAGATTTATCAAATCATTCAGGTATGTATGAATATTATAGTGTGGTCTTTGTCATAAATATTGTCTATGTAAATGGCCAAAGGCATAATGTAATGCCATTTTTGAGGCCCACTTATATGAATAGAAGTATCCAAATCAGCATGGTAGCCTCCTTAAATAAAATGATAGAATAGTAAAAGGTATTTCATATTAGTGTAGCAGTGGTATAGTATGGCACTTATACCCTCTTGTCTTTAAGCTAGCTTTCATGGTGACATGTGAAAGTGTGCATTATATTGAAAGATACTGAAATCCCATAATTTAGGAATATGAGGATTGTTAAAATTACATACATACAATACCTACTGACTTCTGGAATGGGTGTCTGTAGCACAGTTGGTAGTGTGTCAGGATTTCAAATCTGACGTCCCAAAGGGGGTACAAGTTCAAATCCAACTTGAGGCAGTTATATTCTTCCATGAAAATTTGACAATAATGTCAATTTTTCTCCATTATTAAGGTTCATAGAGAAGTGCCGGCCTTGTGGAAGGGTACGTTAGTACTGGTTATAGACAAGGGTCCAGGAAAGCTGAGTTAGGTGCACTGGCTACCATAAAATAACCTCAATTGTCTTTACACTGCATTTAACCCAGTATATAAAGACAAAATAACAATTTCTTTTTTCTCATTGTTTACAGAGTTTTCAGTGATGGAGGTAACTTCTGTCCAGAGGAGATAGATGAGTACAGAAAACGTTTAGATAAAATGGCGGGAAATATTGATAAATCCGAAGGTGCCGTAATGTCCGACCTTGAAGATATGGAATCTAAGAGATTAGAACAAGCAACTAAGGTTGCTATGGAATTTGAAGACAGGTTTGTTATTACTGACCTTTATCATGTGTGACCTTTGAGGTCAAGGTCAAGTAAATTGTTGTTTGGGATTCAAATTGTTGTATTTTTTCCCTATTGGTCTACTTTTAGCTCACCTGAGTGATGTCAGGTCAAAAATTAGGCCACTAGGTCAAATTAAAAAAAAATCTTTTTAACAATCTCAATCGACCTCATTTTTGCTCAGACTTTTTAAGGTCAAATCAGAATAAAACATTGTTGGCACTTAATATATAGGCCTTATGTTTGTTTGAATTTTCTTCAAACCTCAATTGCACTCGAGTTAATTATACAGGGTCATCTTGGCCCCCTTGTAGTCTATTTTGTTTTGAACATTACATTTTCAACAGACTCAGGTTAAAACATTTGATTAAAGTATTATGGTTGGCATGTGTTTACATAGAACATGTCAAAGCTTAGATTGTCGTTATTAATTGGCCACCCTCCTTAAATGAAATAGACATCAACATCAAATTATCATTGTTTGATTGCATACCACTCACATTCACTTGGAACCATGTATTTGACCTTGACATGTCCTTGACCTTCTACCTCCTGCACATAACAAACTATGAAAATAACACAAAAATAGGAATTTAGAAAATTCTAGTGTTTAGCAATTTGTTTGGGTTTTCAAATTTTTTAGAGCACAAAATCAAAGTACTGTAAATGCTTGATAAAATTTTACATATTGCGGGTTTAGTGTGAAAAGGTTGTAACTCGCTCTGTTTTATATTGAGTTACGATCGTTTTGCTCTATACCTGCAATCTGTGTATTAAAAAAAATAAAATGTAATGGCATTTTATAGTCAGAGTTTCATGATTAGACACGTTCACAGACTTTACAGCTTTTACCCCTGCTCAATGGGCTACTGGTATCTATCTATCAATCTCCCTAGGGAGTCTTTTTACTTTGCTTATTAGTGCAGCCAACAAATTAGTGCGACAGAATTATACCACCCTCGCAGGTACCCATTTACAACTTGGCGGAGTGAAGCAATCGCTGGTAAATTTCTTAAGAAAATTAGCGGTACCCCTAGTGGGATTCCAGGACCTCTCGATCCTTAAGCGCGTGTCCTACCACTGGACTGCTGCTCCTTTAGTGTAACCTCTGTATAACAGTCAGTAACATGACTTACCTATTAGAATTGACTTGAGTCAGAATGCAAGTTTATGGGCATTTACTTACCTTGTGGAACAAATGTACCTAACAGAGTAAAATACGTTCCAGGGAGATTGACTGATAGATACCAGTAGCCTGTTTAATTACCCCGAACGTTCTGTAACGTTACATTTGGAGCTCCTCAGCCATTCGCTGTGAATAATCTCGGACATATTAAGACGCTATTTTGAAACTACTGGTGTTGAAGTAAACAAATATTTGATTGTTTTGGCAATGAGTGATGTTTTGTTTTTAGTCAATAAATTTTGAAACATCATTCATTGCCTTAACGATCATATATGTTTATTGGATTAGATTATTCGCAGCGAATGGCCGAGGAATTCCGAATGTATTGTTACGGAACGTTTTGGAACGTTAAGGGTAATTGAACAGGCTACAGTATCCTATGACCAGGGATAATAATCGTGAAGTTGGAATATTGTGTATATGCATCAAAATAAAACTTAAAGGTACTCATTCACACATTTCAACTTAAATATCAACTTTTCTAAAACTATCAAAACTGTATTAAAATATTTTTGGAAGCAGGAAAGTTGTGTTCTGATAATGACAATTTTAGTGCAAATTGACTTTTAACTACAAATGATGGTGTTTCATGTAGTAAATATCTACCCCGTATGTCACGGTATTGACAATTTGGTGCATTTTTGTTACTTTTATTGCATATTTCTCGCTACATATAGGTCAGCTTTTCCTAAAATAATATGAATTAATTTTTTTTACTCAATTACAGACACTGAATGGTATTTCGAAATTGTAGGAAAAATAAACCAAATCTGTGAACTAGTACCTTTTAAACTATGAAATACAATTCCTGTTTTACCTTTATTTTGAAATGGTAATGAAATATTTTTACATTTCAGATTTAAGAGCCACATGTTTGATCTAATATTCATGGAGAAGATCGCCCGCTGGTTGACAAACACACAAGTGAAAATAAAAGCTGAGGTTGCCAATAGCAACAGTCAGGCACAGAAGCTTGCCCAACATCTGAATGACATTGATCGACGTGTAGACGCTTGTGAGAGACCCAACCTTGATAAAGAGGTGATTATTGTTAATTTAAAGTTTTGATTAACATCTATAACAGGGGCGGGTCAAGGTTTTTTTTTCATGGGGGGGGTCCAAACTTTTTCGGGGGTTCCAATTTTTCAAACCACAACCACATTATACACATTTTGTTGAATAATGCAACATAATAATAAAAAGTACATAACCATTAAATCTATCTTAAGCACTGAGAAAAATTGCTTCATGTTACTTAAAAATGACATACAGTCAAGAAATACACTAATGGACTGGTACATTTTGGCAATTCTAGGAGGGTCTGGACCCCCCTAACCCCCCCCCCCCCCCCCCCGTCACTAGATCTACCTATGAATTTTATATGACCACTTACTTGCCCATTACTTCATTGTTTTCTAGATGTCCCATTGGGAGGATTGTAACTAAGTTTGGAAACGTGTGGTCCGACCCAGTTGTCATTGTTATTGTAATTTCTATATGTAATGGGAAATCTGTAGAACTATCAAAATGTTCCAGTCATCTTTGTTTCTCCTTTAGATGAGTGGCTGAAAAAGTGATGAATTGTTATTTTGAAATTTTAGCTATGAAGTCCATCTTAATGCAAAATCATGTGAAATTTAAATAATAATGCATTCCTTATACCTCAGATCAGAGATCTTCAGTCTTAAGGACCCTCTTGTTTTCCGTTTTTTAACCCCTCTGATATGTTAATCTAGAGAGTTTCTTTCAGGGCTTGTATTTTAAAATAACTCAACCATATTGAGTTGAATTATTTTAATCTAATATTATCTGAGAACTAGGGCACGTTCCGCAAGGAAATCACTTGATAGCGATTCGTCCTCTGGTACCTTTCTTTCACCAAAAGTATTTACTATGTGACACCAAATCGAGGGTACCAGGAGACGAATTGCTAGCTAGCGATTGCCTTGCGGAATGTGCCCCTTCTTTGAGGGTTTTCTTTTCATTAAAAAAACACTACCATACGGTCCTTAATTTTTTCTACTATCTGCTATTGTCCCATTTTCTGTTATCATGTAATCTGCTGTTTAAATGTTAACCATCTATTTAAACAAGTCAACATCAATGTTATTAAAACTGTAGTTAAGGGTACTATCTATCTCTAAATAATTACTCTGTTTACTGTGGTATTGTAGTAAATTTATCTTTAAGTTTGTAATAAAGAAACGTCTTGGGTTTTAAATTAGTAAACAGTACTGATAACATTATGCACTGAGGATTTCTGTTTAAACTAAGGACAACTAAATAAATAAAATGTTTATTTGATGTGCAGTGTACATTGTAGATTATCATCAGATAACTTTTTTATGTGGTGCTACCTTGAACTCTGTTGAACATATTTAATCATCAAAAACATAGCTCGACTTTGAAACCTTAATAAATGCTGTGACTAGGGGAGCACTAGATGACTTCATTGATCCTGATCGATGTTAGTGTGTGCACCTGCGTGTGCTACCTTGAAATCTGTACAATTTTATAGTAAACTGTCTATGCCTGACCATCATTGGACCATCAACAAGTGTTGTCATTATGGTTGTCTCCCTTTACCAAGACAATTTGTTGTTGATTGTTCTTGAACCTTGTGGTGCAAGTTGGAGGTTGATGCAACCTGGAACATTACTGCTGATGTTCCTGAAATGTTTGCTTACACCTTTTCTGATAAATTTGGCTCTTCAACCTTGGTTGGGATTTAATGATTTCTGTCTCATCTTTGATGCCATTAGAAAACTGAACTATGTTGTGCCTATTCAGCAGGTTGAGCATTTAACCATTTATCCAATTGTCAATGGTTTGATTCTGGGGTGGGAATTTCTCACTTTTGTGTTTTTGAGTCATTTTTAAGTCCTTTTCCCTTCTACCACTGTATGAAGTTTGCAAGTTGTCAGCCTCTAGGAACAATCTGATTAAAACCCGATCTAAAATTTTACACTCGCATACTTGCTTATTTAGATCTGGCCTTTTCCTAATGAAGGTCACGTTCAGGTGATCTTTTCTCATCATAATATTCATGACGAAATTGTTATGATACGATACTTGTTTACATCATCTACGTCACACAATTTGAAATGAGCCGCCCAATCACAGACTGTGAATAATACTGCTGTTAAATAAGCATGCAAACCTTGATCTAAGAATAGAAATTACGAAATCAAAATGTGTTTAATAGTGTTTTCGTCTAAATGAAAGCTACGCATTGATTGGTCGACACAAAGTTCATCTCGACGTGACCTTCAGCGGAGAAAGTAGAGAGTCTGTACGACAACGCTCTACAGGATATCTGTTTACGGAGAGTGCCTCTAGGAAAGGAATGACTATTGTGCTTTGTACTGGTTAAAAGTTAAGTTCTAGTGGTCTAAACCTCTCTTGGACAATGATTAAGTTGACTGACAGCCATCATCGGCAACCACAGTACTTTCTTCTGCTACACTGCATATGCACAGTGGGCAATTTGACTGGTGAAATCTGGTTTTCATGAATATGCATAAGGCAGGGGAGATCAATCTTCTCTCAAAAGGAATTGCATGTTACTATTAAATACTTTTCAATAACAATGACGTCATATTGGGATTTTCTAACTTAATTAGAATAGAAACCAACGCATAAGTTTATTTTCTCATTTTGAATGGTAAACCAAACCTTAGATATAAAACGTAAATTCATTGGCTAGTTTTCCATAGTGGTTTTGTTGTGGAACCAATAAAACAGTTTAACAGCCTCATTAATTATTCATGATTACGAGATTTCCCTAACCAAATGACCCATGTTACATCAGGCAGCATAGCGAAGTAATGTAAAGTGGGATTACCGACAATGACTCACAGCCAAAATATTACTGAAAATCATTAAACAAAACTCTAGAATTTTAACCATGCAGTAATATTCACTTATATGGTATATTATTTATTTCAGCAAATTACATCCCATGAGTTAAACGACACATTAAAGGGAATATTTGAAGCGTTTCAAGCTAGAAGTGAATATTTACATTGTTTAAAAGATTTATCGCTTCGACCACCTTCTGGTACTATGCAAGGTGCTCCTGCTGTTGGTATGTAGTGCTGTGTTTATTTTCAAGGGAAAATGTGGCTGGGCCCTTTTTGAGTGTACAATAGTAACAAAAAAGAAATTTGAGGGGGAGACTTAACCCTTCATTTTCAATACTTTAGATAACATCTTCTAGCTAAGTAGGCGAAAAGTACATACTTTTTGGAGAGGGGAATGGGGCCCAATTTCGGCCCCAAAATAGCGTGAAAAGAAAACTGTACAGTTATAATCTGATTAAAAACTAATAAAAAATCATTAGCTTACTTTATGTCTGACAAACTGACAGTACAGGTCACTTTCAGCTGACCTTGACCTATAGTATAATATTCATGACCCAAATCACAATGAATCCTAGCCTGATATAAAATAATTCATGTGCATGCTCACTTATTTTACATCTGAAGTGCTCACAGTATGGGTCAGGATCAGCTGACCTTTACTAATACTACAATATTCATGACACTATCACAACAAGTCATCCAATCACATCATGGGAATAACGTCTACATGTACCATCAAAATACGTTGACAAACCTGTAGCATGTTCAATTGCACAAAACGTTACAGAACGTTACATAACGATACATTCAGAACTCCTCGGCCATTTCCTGCTAATAACCTAATCTAATACACAAATATGAGATCATTAAGGCAATGAGTGATGTTTCAAAATTTACGAACTAAAAACGAAACATCACTCAATGCCTAAACGATCATATATTTGTTTACTTCAACACTGGTAGTTTCAAAATTGCGTCTAAATATGTCCAAGATTATTCGCTTCGAATGGCCGAGGAGTTCCGAATGTATCGTTACGGAACGTTTTGTAACGTTTGCGGTAACTGAACGCAGGGCTGATGTACACATATATATAATAAAATTCTGATGTTATTAATGGTGTTTAGTCTAGATAAAAGCTATTGATTGGTCAACACAAAGGTCATCTGAATCTAACCTGCTGTGCAATGTTTTGAGATCCTATGACGGGGATATACAGGATATCTGTTTACAGAGGTTGTTATAATAACTATTAATATAATATATATCTGCTATATTTATAAAGGTGCTCATGTAGGGTTTGTACAGGATGTAGGACCTTTTATAGGGTGTACGTACACTATTATTATATAATAATGTTATATTAAAGGTGCTCGTGTAGGGTTTGTACAGGATGTTGGACCTACACCAATCAGTAAAGCTGGTAAACAACCAACAGAGGATCCATCTGTAGGAGTTATAAAAGGAATCATGAAGTAAGTCATCTATTACTATATTCTCCATTAATGAATAAAGACTATCATATCAAGCTGTATCAGTTCATAAATGACTTGACTCTGTAAAATCAGCCGCCCGGCTAGCTCAGTTGGTAGTATGCAAATATACTGATTGAAGGGTCGATAGTTGGATTCCTGGGGGGCATACTTTCGTGGAGCTTGGTCATGAAATTATTTCTACGGCCATTCTCCCTCCTACCAATGATTTTTAATTATGTAGGGCAGTTGTCAGTCACTGACGAAAGTATGTGCTTAGTAGTTAGTTAACAGCTAGATCCAGAGATTTAGCCTTTCCAAGAGGAGTGAGTAGGTTGACTGACTGCCGTTATATGACCTATAATTGTGTTGCTACAGCCTTAAACTCAACAAACAAACTCTGTAAAGTCATAAAAATGAACCTAATTTGTGTTGACACAGTGTAAGGCTCAATAAAAAATAGAATTAAAAAATGTCAGATCTATCTGTGATGGGTCTAAATATTGTTTTTAGACTTTCGGCAATTTCGCCAAAAGGCTTAAGTTATACCACCAGTCAAAAACTATTGATGGTTCAAATGCCTGACCAGTTTAACCTGCTGAGTGATACATGTGTTTCTGATATACTACACAGTCAATTTTTAGTGATAAAAGTACCGGTAGTTCCATCATCTGACAACAAAGCAAAGGTTTGCATTCCATGTTGAGAAGTTTATCTAGTAAGAGTAATAAAATGATTAATATATTGATAGTGTCTGTAGCTGTTTAATGATATTGCGGTCATTCATTGTATTACTTGAAGTTTAAGTTGTTTTTACAGTATTGTACCATAATTATAATACCTACAGAATTTGTTTGCAAAGTGACAAAGTGTACAGGGAAAACTGTACTTCAAGATTGGGATAAGAGGAAAATAAAATCTTTGTATTTTGATCTGATAGTATTTGCCAGTAATACAGGGTTAAAATTAACATTTCACCCGATTTTTTTGCACTGCTCGATTCCTTCTTGAATCTACTGTTTAAGGAGTAATCTTTAGTATGGATTTGTTAGGTTTCAAAGTGCACGAAAGCCTTTTTGTATTTCAATACTTTGATTAGATTATCAAATAATCTTTACATTATTATTATACATTTGTACATGTATATTTCAGATCTAATAAAAGTAAGATGAGGTTTGGTATGGATGCAGACTTAGATGGTGAATATTCACAAAGTTAGTGTTGTATTCTTCACTTGTTATATAGTTAGTTATACATTCACAGTTAATGTTGTTTTATTTTTATACTGAATGTACTGGTTATTACGCTCCCCTCCCTGCTCAGTGAATACATGACATTCACCCGCTGCCTTAAAATGTGTCGATTTATGATATTGACCTTTACTCTGAACCTTGGAACGACCAATGAAAGTTTACCAAATTCCAATTTAGCTGAAAAACTTCATAAGCATTTTCATTGGTTAAACAACCCCTTATATGGTATGATCATACTAGTGACAAATACAACCTCGTATGACGTCATATGTAGCATGGCTACACTTTGTATTTAAGTTCAATAAGTTGCTCTATGTTTACAGTTAAAAGATCAGAAATACACGTTTAAAATGATCAATATTTACTTCATTTTTGTTAATTTTCCATTATCTAACTAATGAAAATATGTCCAACATCTTTGCATTTGGACATTTTGAAATTACAGGCATAAGATTTTTTTGCATCTATTTTTAAAAAACCACATGACTGTCATGCGATTTAAATGTTTATGTGTCTCTGTCTAAAAATAGAAATATCAGTTTGCATGTGTAGTATTTTAGCAGAGGTAGAAGGTGAACGAGTAAATCTTTCGAACTGATGCATGGAGAGTAACTGGTTATATCCAGACAGTAGCAATGATATCTGTTCTCCCTCGCTGAGTCTGAAGTTATTACATCAGTATGAGAACAAACTCCATGCTCAAAACAAAAATTTTGCTTAAGTGTTATAGCAGCCATAAGTTTTTATTAGTGATTAAAGATATCAAAATTATGGCCTAAATTTTTGCCTGGACATAAGAGGCTAGTACGAAAGCTAATGTCATATTCTAACCTGGTTTTCCAGCTTTCCACACATATATATTATAGTTTGGCGCAACACGCGCATTCGGTGTCCGGTGTCGTTAACAATTGCATTAAAGTTTTTTATTATCCATATATTTCTGCCATTTACTGTCAGATCTTTATTAAACTTCATACAATGATGACATACCATGTGATGAATAGAATTAGAATGTAATCACAACTCTATCTGGCTTTATTATGGATTATTTACCTTTGTAATTTCTGCTTTAAAGTTTTTAAAACCAGCTTTAATGTGGTTTTCACATTACATTTCTTGTTGTTTTTTTCTTCGTTACTTTTGTAGTTAGTTCACCTAATCATTGTAGATTACTTGTTATTTAACCCATTTCATTTGAATAACTCTTCCATGCATATTCACTCTTAATATTTAGGATATGCATTTGGGCATAGTATGTTAGAACTTTTTAGAATAAAAAGTATCATGAAGGATAAAGTATAATATATTGGATTGGTATTTCTTGAATATAACTGAAGCAACATTTGCTTTGTATATGATTAATGCATGCATTTGGTAATATTGAAATTCAATTGTTTATATAACATGGCATGTTCTCTTCCAAAAAAAATAAAGAAATCAAATTAACTATGGTTTATATCTTTGGAGTTACTTACCTTAAGTAAAGATGTAGTTACTTCCCTTTTTGGGGAATTACTTTCCTTGAGTTGAGATGTAGTTACTTCCCTTTATTAAGATAACTTCCCTTGAATTGAGATGTGGTTACTTCCCTTTATGGAGATTTACTTTTACTGAGTTAAGATTGAGAAACATTCCTTGAATTAAGATTTGATATCTTTGCATCATGAGACTCTTCAAAGGACATGTGACCACAATCAGTCACCAAATATTTCGAGAAAAAAAAATCTTTTGGCTTTGCTTTGAGTTTAAGAAATGAATGATCCTGAGCTGTGAATCCTCTAAGCATGCAAATGATTACTTTCTTTGAGACTTGGAAGAGGCACTTATATTAAGTTAAAAAAAGTTACTGATATAAATGGTGTGAGTGTTGCTTTTCAAAATATTTAACAGTGCTCGACATTAAAGGCTGCCCAATTGCCCCTGACAACTTCTATTTGGCTTCAGGCAACTTGTTACTGCTAATAAACATCTGGTTTGGGCAACTTAAATATGTAGCTGCTCCAATTGGGCAACATACTCTAAATATGAATGTCAAACCCTATTTAACATTGTATTGTATAATTTTAGCCCAAGAAATGAGAGAGAAAATGAAATCTTCAATGTCTACAATAACATCGTCAGATCGTGGTAAACTTAATCAAAGTAGACATGGTCCATCACCTGCTTCTGCTGCGGAAAGTAATAGGAAAACACAATCTGCTGCGTAAGTATTACAGGGTGCTATGTTGTGTTTACAGCTCGTATTGATGTATATTACTGGATCGGACATTCTCATTTGTTGATACTAATTACCGGACATTCTCATTGGTTGATACAAATTATCAGACATTTTCATTTGTTGATACATATTATCGGACATTCCCATTGGTTGACATCAACTATTGGACATTCTCATTAGTTGATGCAAATTATTGAACATTTTCATTGGTTGATACAAACTATTGGACATTCTCATTGGTTGATGCAAATTATTGAACATTTTCATTGGTTGATACACTATTGGACATTCTCATTGGTTGATGCAAATTATTGAACATTTTCATTGGTTGATACACTATTGGACATTCCCATTGGTTTATGCAAATTATTGAACATTTTCAATGGTTGATACAAACTATTGGACTTTCTCATTTTAAATTATTGAACATTTTCATTGGTTGTTACAAACTATTGGACAATCTCATTGGTTGATGCAAATTATTGAACATTTTCATTGGTTGATGCAAATTATTGAACATTTTCATTGGTTGATACAAACTATTGGACATTCTCATTGTAAATTATTGAACATTTCATTGGTTAATACAAACTATTGGACAATCTCATTGGTTGATGCAAATTATTGAACATTTTCATTGGTTGATACAAACTATTGGACATTCTCATTGTAAATTATTGAACATTTCATTGGTTAATACAAACTATTGGACATTCTCATTGTAAATTATTGAACATTTTCATTGGTTGATGCAAATTATTGAACATTTTCATTGGTTGATACAAACTATTGGACATTCTCATTGTAAATTATTGAACATTTCATTGGTTAATACAAACTATTGGACAATCTCATTGGTTGATGCAAATTATTGAACATTTTCATTGGTTGATACAAACTATTGGACATTCTCATTGTAAATTATTGAACATTTTCAATGGTTGATACAAACTATTGGACATTCTCATTGTAAATTATTGAACATTTTCATTGGTTGATACAAACTATTGGACATTCTCATTGTAAATTATTGAACATTTTCATTGGTTGATTCAAAAAAGTTGAAAAATGGATTATAGTCTGCTTCAAAAACATGTTCAGTTGACTTTGATATTAAGTGTCTTTATTTATATTGACCACATTCCTTGGAAAAAATAAATAAGAATTGTGAACCTAATGTCTTAAATTGGGGGCCAACAAATGAAATTGAAAACATTGGCCAGTCTCGCTAGGAATCTGCTACCTAGTGATTTTTTCTCTGGTACTCTTCTTACCCCAAAAGTAATAAGTATGTGATATCAAATCCAGGGTACCAGGGGCGATAGCACTAAGGAGGTACCCATTTAGGAAAATAGCCACATGAAATGTTTTATCCAGTATTATACATCAATGTACAATGACAGGTAGTTTACAAGTCTATGAAATCAGAATGTAGCCCAGTAACTTATCTATAGAAATATGCATGAGAATTACATTAGAACAGAAGATGATTAACTTGTGTGTTATATAGAAAAATAACAGCCCTTACTTTCTAGCTTCATTTTGATACCTCATGACAAGGACCTTGGAAGGTCCTTTATTTAGGTCTCACTATATTAAAGGTCAAGGTCGTTTATTTTACAAATACACTAATTTTAGTTTTAAATAACTGGTTTGGAACCTAGGGGCTGGAGTCCTGTTATCAACTGGACATCTCTAGTGCCTGGAAGGGAACCTAGGGGCTTGGGACCTAATTTTAACATGACATCTGATACCATATATCTGATATCAGTTTCTTTCAGCAGTAGAACTCTGCAGAGGTTTTTGGCATGTAGGGAACCCTACTGGAACCACCAATTACACACCCTTTACCCAGTAGGGGTCAACATATCTGGATTGCATGGCATCAACCCCAGCCCCTATTTTCTAGTTTCAAATCATCACTACTATTGTGACTTATATAAAAAATTTGCCATGTTTTAGTTAGGTACATGTACATTGTATAGGACTATCCTTGTCCTTGTGCATATTGTACAAACATCATTATGTAGACAATTATTGCGTAATATCTCCTTTTGACACCCATGATACTACAGTAAAGTTACTGTATAAATATCACATTAGTTATTGCAAAACCATGCCACTTTTTATGATTTAATATTTATTATTTTAATCTCAAATGCTTAATTTTTTAAGAAAAATGCTAATAATTTTATATTATAACTTTTCTGCTATAACTAAAACTATTTACTTTAATGGTCCTAACAGTTGAAGTTAAATATGTTATATAATTTAGTTCAGAACATTCTGATAAAGAGGAGGATGATAAATTATCAGAGTTGTTACTAAAACCTGATGTCACGTCATCTAAACTGTCTCCATCTGTGCCGAGGGCACCGAGTAAGAGAAGTGTATCGAAACTTAGTAAACGACGTAGGGGAGATAAACATGACATTGATGATGATGAGTAATATAATAATGTTGTTATAAATATTGTTATTCACTCAAAAAGGATAAATATTGTTTTTCACTCAAAAAGGATAAATATTGTTTTTCACTCAAAAAGGATAAATATTGTTTTTCACTAAAAAATCAAAATATTGTTTTTCACCAAAGAAAAAAGTTGGGTTTTTTTTCACTCAAGTCTAAATGTTCTTTTACTTGAGTATCAATTTTGGTAAAATGAAAATATTGATTCACTCAAACCATAATCTTGTGGGGTTTTTTCACTCAAATCAAAATATTGTTTTTCACTCAAATTAAAATATTGTTTTTCACTCAAATCAAAATATTGTTTTTCACTCAAATCGAAATATTGTTTTTCACTCAATCAAAATATTGTTTTTCACTCAAATTAAAATATTGTTTTTCACTCAATCAAAATATTGTTTTTCACTCAAATCAAAATATTGTTTTCACTGAAATGAAAAATATTTGTTCACTCCTATCAAAATACATTTGTATTGTTTTTGCTCAAATTGTTCTTTAATTCACTCAAAATTCACTCAAAATAAAAATGTGATTTCACTCAATCAAATTTCATGACTAGGATGAATGTTTTTAGTCTGGAAATAAAATGTTTAACATCTGCTTCCATTTCACATGTTCAGCTAACTTTACCCCTGATCATTTCAATCACCTTAAACCAGGTGATCCTTACATTACCTTGGTGGAATGATCAACTGCGGGTAAATTTCTTGCTAAAGGGAATTAACAGTGCTCCCAGTGGGGTTTTTAATCCAGGACCTCTAGATGCTTAAAGGGACCACTGCTCCTTCATCACAGGGCCTCTAGATGCTTGAAGGGACCACTGCTTTTTCATTGATTATAGCATTATATCACATAGACAGTTTAGTTATTGTAATTTTGTTAACTTTTAGCCCATCTATATCGTCCAGAAATGATTCCTGGTAAGTTAATGCACAGTGAGGATTGTTGAGTAAACAGCTAACATTTGTTTTAAATTTTGATAACATTTTGTTTACTATAATGTGTGATAAAAACCTTCTAAAATCCTTGTTTTGCTAACATGTATCGTGTGGCAACCAACATCTTGCCTCTGGTTCAATGATAATAAAATGACTTGTACTGATATGATATGATATGATATGACTGACAAAAATGTTGTAATGCAGGGTACATGCATACATCCTGCTCACCAGAATTATGGCCCCTTTTTCACATGCAGGCTTAAATCGAGGGCTGAACAAAAAACTATTGTAACTCCATTTAAAAAAAAAGGCAGTTACAATAGAGTTTTGTTCATCCCTCCAAATGCATTCATCTTAAGACTCACTTTAAGACCAGTCTACCCCAGTTATTAATATAAAAAAGTCATTTGACCATTTTATGCTAATTTGAAATATTGCTTGATCCAAGACATGCTGAAGTTAATGTTAATAGTTTATTACATCGCATGTGGTAACAAAAAAATTGTTAATAAGAATTTTACCTTTAAAAAAACATGATTAAATTCAGGCTAGTTGATTTGCCATTACTTAATTTGTTCGATGTTAACTATTTTATTAACTACATTACTTACTTAAGCTAAAATTTGTTGTGCTTTTAATTGACTAACTTGCATGCGCCTATTTGTATTTGTTTGTTTCATGCATGGTTTTTAATTTCTAGGGACACCCCAAGGTAAGGGAAGCAGTTTGAAATTGTGGGTAAAAGGGATATTTGCCCATATTTAAGATAAGCAACTCTGATGGTTTTAGGGTTTAATAGGAGAGCATGTTCTCCATTGGTTGATAGATACATTGTTGTCCATTAGTTGTTGGTGGGTGGATGGGTGGGTGGGTGGATGGGTGAATGGGTGGGTAGGTGGGGGGAATGAGTTGGTGGGGAATGACTTTTTTCTAATAATTGTTCCAGTAAACATTTATTTTGGGTAATTAATAGTCACCATTTTATGGGCCTATTAAATGTGAAAAATTTACTGTTTTGATATATAGACAGTGGATGAATAATAGTTTGGGCATAGAGAACCAAGTATGAGATAATTTGGAGAATTCTGGCAAAAGCATATCGAGACAAGACTGTAGTAACTTGCTCTTTTACGTTATGCACGTAATACAGTCTTGTGGGCAACCCTCAAATAACATCATAGATCTCTTATTTCCTTAATTGGGTCAATGCTTACAGATCTGGTTTGGCATATTTGCTGGTTGAAGTGTTTGACATGTTAATTTGCTTTTGGGCCTGATTTGATAAGCATTTGAATGCTATGCACATTTTGTGTGTGTGATTTTTTGTGTTGACATGATTGTTTGAATTGGCTGCACTTTGTCACATCCTTTCTGTATTCTAGACTCTGATAAAATTTATGATTTAAAACTTTTTATGTAATAATTTCACTTTCATAGAGATTTCTCTGCTATACGGTCATAATTCACTCATTTTTATATTGAGTTACGACCGTTTTGTGCTAAACTGTGATATTAAAAAGTTGTTTGTCATCAGTGTGGATGAAAAAACTCCAGTATTTTTGGTTCTAGATATTATCTACTCGTATTTGGAAAAAAAACTATGGCTCTTCAGTTGAAGCTGAGAATTTCACACACTGTGAAAACTGAAAAGTTGAGGAAACTGTTCAAAATTTTTAGACAAGAAAATATTTTTAAGTTATACGCTATGTCACATTGAAAAAACCATTCGGAACGACCTCGGCGATCATCTACGAAGATTTACCTCGGATATCAAACGTAGTAGGAATACAACCAAGTTATGAGGTCAGGCGATTAACCTCATAGGTTAAGTAGTGCCGATGTAAACAACCAATATGGCAGATCATTTTGCAGAAAGTATCGAGTTCACAAAAAATGTTTAAGGATCAACTTTGATTTAAGTGAATATCAGTTACAGGCATTAAAGAGCTTTAACTGCCCATCATCGTCCGTCATTTTTGGTGTGTGCCAGCATTCTATTGAGTAAATGTCAGGAACGAGGCTAGATTCTATGTTGGAACTACTTTTGCTCCTCTTGATATCCGAGGTGTATTTGCGTGGAAAATCGCCGAAGTAGTTCCGACTGTGAAAAAACTGAACAGTTTTGAAAACTAGACAGTAGTATTAGTCCTGGCACCGTGCCGTATTCTTAGCTTCTATTGTACATGTATTAATTTTTACTGTCACATGTATACAATAGTTGAATCTGATATTTTTCTAGGATGAGAAGAAGTAGTAAGCCAGCTAAATATGAGAAGAAAGTTGTGATATTTGGAGACAATTCTGAGGAAGAAGAAAACACAACACATTTTCTTGGTATAATTAGGAAATGTTTGAAAGATGCCCTAGAAGGATTACTTGCTGCCTCTGAGGTACGTTAAAGATTTACTCTCTCTTAAATGGCTTTCCCCCTAATAAAACGCCCCCCTCCACCATCTATTTTTGGAAGAAAAACAATTTGATGATAGTGGGTGCCATATATGTATTTTATTACTGTGATTACTCCCTCCTTTTGAATGAATGTAGATTCTGACGGTGAATTAGACACAAGCTGTAGTTATACTATGAAGCACTAAGAATAATTAAGAATACTAGTGAAGGAGTACCTGGGGCATACTTTCGTTGAATTTGGTCATGTAATTATTTCTATGGCCATTTTCCCTCCTACCAATGATTTTAAATTATGTAGGGCAGTTGTCATCCTTTGACGAAAGTATGCGCTTATTAGTTGGTTAAAAGCTAAATCCAGAGATTTAGCCTTTCCAGGAGGAGTGAGTAGGTTGATTGACCGCCATTATATGACCTATACAATGTGTTGCTATGGCGTTAGATCCAACAAAAACAAACAAACGTTGTAAATGGTGTTATATATTTCAGTTATATTATCGTCAGAAAGGTAATCGTGCTGTTACCAGACCACAAGCTTTACAGGAGACTTATGAACAATGTTCTGATGTTATTATACAAAAATTACAATCTTACTATCAACAAGCTGATGAATATCATAATCAATGTCTACAAGGTATGGTATAGGTTTTTTTTACATTTTATTAGCTCACCTGTCTCGTGTTCAGTAACTACTGTTAGCTAATGTTACGGGTACGGGACAACTCAACCTGTAGACAACTCAACCTGTGCATAACTCAACTCTAAGTTGGGACAACTCAATCTGTAAGTAGGGAATTGAATTGTCTCAGGTTGAGCTGTCTTTGGGTTGAGCTGTTCCGACACTTCCGTTACAGAATGTTTTGGAACGTTCAGGGTATCTGAACAATCTGCTGAGCAAAATATTAAAAATGAACGTCTTCTTGGTACGGTATAGATTTTTAGAGTTTTCTAGCTTACCTCCTCAAGATAACCTAAAAACTTAAACTTAAATGCCATTGAATATGTAATATAGAAATATGCATTAAATAAAAGAAGTTTAAACTATATTTTGTTCAGAATTCATCCATCGTTGGTCAACATTTCTGGAAACAACCATTCCTCCTTAGCTTGCCTGAACACATGGTGCTAAAGATTTGCTATTGTGTACAGACTTTCTCCACTATGAGTTAGAATTAATTCTAAATACAAGTATCAACTCCTTGTGTACTTCATGAATTATACTCTTTAAACACGGATGACAATTTATCATATGTTGATGTTTTTTAACCTTGCTTGTTGTATATATTATGTAAATACTGTTGTTAATAGGCTCACTGGGAAAATTGGGCTCTGCCTAACTGTGTTGCCTCTATGAATTAAGTCTTTATTATTATTATCATAACAACTGCATGGAAAAAATGTCGATATTTTAAAAACTAATTCATAGTATCAGTATAACTTGTGATAAAATCTACCAGGTACCTTATTGAAATTTAATATCAATGTACGTAGATGAAGTTTCCTGCTATAAGATCTTATTTTAGTCTTATTTTAGTTTATGGTGTAGGTTTTCTTATATAGAGGTATATTATTCAGTACTGTAGTTATTTTTCAGTACCAGTGATATTTTCAGATCATAGGGTATAAGTCACATTTGATATTTGTCAGTACTTATGGTATTTTTCAGTACATGTGATATATTTTGATACTTATGATATATATCAGTACTGTAAACTATAAGCTTAACCTTAAAGTTTGCAGTTAATGATAAACTTTAACTTTCCATCTGTAATCCATACTGTAATACTAGTATGTGTTCTCAAAAACTATTTCATTTCTGTTCTCACATTTTGTTGATCTAAATTTCTCCCCCTTGTCTCTGCTATCATAGTCGCCAAGCTAGCTCAGTTGGTAGCATGCAAGTCTACTGATGGAGGGGTCATGGGTTCAATTCCCGGGTGGGGCATACTTTCATGGAGCTTGTTTCTATGGCCATTCTCACTCCTACCAATGATTTTTAATTATGTAGGGCAGTTGTCAGTCGTTGAAAAAAGTATGGGATTAGTAGTTGGTTAACAGCTAAATCCAGAGATATAGCCTTTCCAGGAGGAGTGAGTAGGTTGACTGACAGCCGTTTTATGACCTATACAATGTGTTGCTACGGCATTAAACCCAACAAAAACAATACAAACTCTGCTACCATGTGACTTCATTGTCTTGATATATTACAGAATTACGTGGACAGTTAACCCAGTTAGAGAAGAGTGTGTCACATATACCAGAACTTGTTATCAAAGATTTAGTTAAACAACAAATATCTATATCTAAGTCTGCTAGAACTAGTTTTGAAGCTCACTTTAATCAGATACTGGCTGCTTTGAAAGAGAAACAGGTATGTAATGGTCCATGTATTTATATGATAGTTTGATCCCACCTTTGATTGATTAAAGTAGAATCAGTGGTCTATTGGTAGGATGTGCCATAATATTCGAGATGTCCTGGTTCAAATTGGTTGTTAAAAAGTTGTTCCTATTGATAAATGTTCAGAGCTGTGCATTCCACAGAATACCTGCAGTGTGTTAAAATATTTTTTTATTTTTTACCCCAAAATTTTGTGACCCATTATTAAAATTGGCTGAGAGTTTGTTGAAGTAGAGCTTCGTGAAAAATAGAGAAAAATGTGGCTTTTGTAGTGTTAACAGTGAAAAGTTGACGCAACTCCTGACAATGGACCCAAGACAATCCACCAAACCATTGTAACTCACCTCTTGTGCTCCCTACTCATATGGGCTAACAATATTATCCACTCAATGTATTTTTTGTATAATAAAAACTTGACTATTTTTCCTGGGTAATATTTTCAGTTCATTTGATTATCTAATGCAAAACTGTGGCCTTTAGAATATGGGGTTTGGTATAAAACCCCTTATGTAATATGGTAGGCCCGCTCAGATGTGTGACAAAATGTACAGTCGGATAACCTAGTCCTTGATGATAATTATACAGGCGCAGTAAGAGCACCAATAGGGGCACTGCTAATTTCCTTGAGCAAGAAATTTACCTTTTGTTGTTCCAATCACCCTAGTGTAGATGTCTAAAGGTGATTCAATGATCAGGGGTTATTGGTAACCCATTATATCATATGGCCCAGTGGTAGGATGAGGGCTTAGGGGTCAAGAGGTCTTGGGTACCAAACCCATTAAGGTCACTGCAGATTTCCTTGAGCGAGAAATTTAACTGCAGTTGTTTCGCTCTACCCAGGTGTAAATGGGTACTGTCTGTGATTTCAATGATCAGGGGTTACTAGTAAAGTGCAAAATCGTCAAGTCATCTGAACATGTGTATGTAAGCAGACTTAAAACGGCTTTTTAACTTTAACTAATGCATGCTATATATTGTAGGGTGAACATCAACATTTATTAAGACCAGCGTTAGGACATCCACATCAGAAAGATAAACTTGAAGAATTATGTCAGTCAGAGAAAGATAGACATCTTGAATATATTGATGTCGTAGAAAAACATGCTAAAACATTACAGGTAAGATATATCAATACTTAGCTTTCCAGGAATGTTTAGTAGGTTGACCAACATAATATGACTTGTACAATGTATTTCTAAGGAGTTACTCCCAACATAAGTATGATAGAATAGACTTCATCCAGATTCCATTTTTTGGTTGGGTTAAACGCTGTGTCAGCACAAATTATGGTAATTTTACGATTGCCAGTTCATGTGACTTATCTTTTGTGGACCTTTTGTCTATAGACAGTGCTTGCTTAACCTTCCACAAGGTTGGCAACTTCTCCATTAATATACCTTAGTTATAAAAGAAAATCAACATTATTGCCAAATTTTCATCCAAGGGTATAACCAGCACAGGTAAGGCTTTAACCACCAAACCCTTTAGGGACACTTGATTTGAAATCCTGCAGAGCTTAATCTTATCTTTATGACTGAATTGCCTGCTTTACTCTGTGAGTAACATGTTTAACTTTGAAACCAGGGGTCGCAAGTTGGATTCCAAGACAACACCTACTGGTATATACCATTGTTGAGTTTGGTCATGAAATATTTCTACAACCATTACCCCAAGACAAGTGCTATGTAAAAAAATGATGAAATATTTCATTTATTTGTATTACAGGACAATGCTGCAGAAAATGCCAAAGTATTCCTGGAATCTCTGGCTAGATTATCTGAGAATCAACTTTTACAGTTTGACAATATGTTGGTTGTTGACGATGTTGAAAGAGGACGTAAGTATTTGTTTTTTATTTCTGTGTGTTTCAATAATAAGTAAACCTTGGTGAGGCTTAACCCACTCCTCTCTAATAAGACAACACGAGGCATCTCCTTCACCAACGTGCTCAATACCTCAGACAAGTTAAAACTGGTTCTGGTTTGTGAAAGTTATTTATTTCATATTGTATTTTATTGGGTGTTTTTAAACTTTTACGTTTGCCCTCCTCTAATTGACCAATGTAAATTAACCTGTGTGACGATGCCCCAGATAAGATTTTGCACAATAGGGCGAGAAGAAAAAGAGAAAAGAAGTCAGACTAGTTGATATTTTTTTCCTTTACTATTATATTATAAGGCTAATGCTCAGGAAATTTCAAGGTGATGACTGCAGCCCTGAGTGTTGAAAATTAAATGAAATTTCATGTAGTTGGGCTTGTTGAAAATTTTGCCTATAACATTATCACTTGTTTAATCAGGCTAAACAGTAAGCAATATGCTAGTTTTGCACAGACCCATTGAAGTGTTATCTTTACCTTTTTATTTATAAAATTTATTCATTGTTTGGACTAAAACTTGTTCGGTTTTGGGAATAGAGGAGGTTTTTGTTGTATAAGTAAAGAGAAAAAAATATTTGGGACTGGAAAATATTCCAGTTTACAGAGAATTCCAGATAAGAGGTTTTTGGTTTACAGTCTTCAAAAAAACTTTTAGAATTTACTTGCCAGTAACTTTACAAAATAAGCTGGCCCTGATTGAATTTTACTTGCCTGAATTACAAATTAATTTAATTTTGAATACATATACATGTACATTGAACACAGTCAAATAACACTAATTTCTACTCACCAATCAAACAATTGGAAATAGGATTTTTTGTCGCCTGATTTGAATTTTACACACCTGGGTTAATTGGTGAGTGCTAGTTTTGCAGACTGGGTTTAGAGGGGATCCACTGTATAAAATATTGTTTCTATCTATTCTAGGTGTTGATGCTAAGAAATATCCTACAACTGAACTTATACGTAGAAAGAACGCTGGTGACCCATTAGAGGACAGTGATGATAAAGATGCTTTACCTAGAGGAAAAAATACATGGCCAGGTATATAAATGGATTTTTAGACTTTTTGGGATTTCGCTGTAAGGCTTAAGTTATACCACATGTCGAAAACTATCAACCATTCAAATGCCTGACCAGTTTAACCTGCGGAGTGATACATGTGTCTCTGATTTACTATGCAGTTTATTTCTAGGTGATAAAAGTAGTTCCATCAATCAAATGACGTGTCGATGTTTCAGTGTCAGTGACAGGTCTTTACTTATATTGATAAGCATGTGAATGGGCGGAGTCAAATCTTTTTAATACACTAAGCAGTAGTATTTGCCAGTTTTACATAAAGAATAAACCCTTTGCCCACATTTTTGCAGTTTCAATTGTACAATTACAGGGTTACCAAATAACGAGTTAGTATCAGGAGAAAAACCTGCCAAACAACAACTGACAGCTTCTGTAACCACAGGCAAAACAACATTGGGACAAAATGCTACAATAGTTGCTAGGGATAAAGCATACAAGGTTTGTTGTTTATATTGTTGTTTAGTATTGGTGTTTACATTGTTTTGTATTGTTGCTTATTTCATGGTACATGTCGTCCACATCAACATTAGGTTTATAAACATAGCCAGTTTCATTACACACCAATATTTAGGGGTGTATTATTTTTTCAGGTTTATAGTTTAGTTATTTGACACTAATTTTATAAACATACCATTATATAAAATTTAAAATGTGCAAATACAGTATTTGAAATAAATGTTAAATATCAAAGCTGTATGTTTAAATCCGTAAAATGCTGTTCATGGATTCAGTGGACAAGTCCAATATTTAAAGTACAAAAATACGCATGACCTTGAATACAACCTGTATGTCCGGCCATACATGTGTTTAGGTCAGTGTAAAACTTGTAAAATTAAAAAGTAATTGTATTAGTTTTTAATTAAAGTTTCATGCAAATGCATATCCACCAATTTCATAGATATAACCTCTGGTCACAGGATACTCGTATAATTCCATCTTTCTATCTTTCTGGGGAGTATTTTACTCTGCCTAGAGCCGATGACAAATTGATGTCACTAGCACCCATGTACATCAGAGTGAAGAGAATGAATAGTAAATAAATTTCTTGCTCAAAAAAAATAGCTGTGCCCTTAGTAGGGTTCAAACCTGGGCCAGAGATTTATATACCATATGCAGGGCTTGAATTTAAGCTTGCTTTCTTGCAAAATGCCAGTGAGTTTTGAAAATTGCATGGACTTTAATTTCAACTTAATGCACATTTTCGCGAGTTGAAATTGCTGCCAAAAATATTACTGTCCAATTTAATGAGGTTGAAATCAGCATTGAAACGACCAGATAAATTGATAGTATCAATTAAAAGTAAAATACATGTTTGATATTATTTGTCTATCCCACAATGATGCCATTGTTCTATAATTATAAATGATTATAGTATTATGTTGTTTTTATACTGCTTATATTAATAGATGCTATTAAAATTTGGAGACCAAATGTGATTGCTTCTTTTCATTTGTGATATGAATTAAATCAACTTGCAAAAATTTGCAAGTACAATTTTTTGTTAAATTCGCGTCCTGCTATATCTCTCTTGAATGGACTGGAATTTTTTGTCAACAAAAAAAGATAGAAATAAACATCATTAGTTGCCTGTTGGGATACTATGCCTTTACAAATTACTCATATTTTTCATAAAATTTGTAGGAGTACAAGGCTCAGTTTGAACAAGCTCTTCAGGAAATTGAAGATGAAAAACAGAAATTATTGGTTGCCGAGCAACGCTGGATGGATAATTGGAATGCTTCTGTTGATAAGGTTAAAATGTTGTATTAAAGAGACAAGGGATGTGAACTATTGTTATATACATTATAACTGTGAATTCTTTTAAAATATGAGTATTATATGATATGAAGTGATACCTTATACTTTAATTTATATATTTAAATATATATTTATTTAAATCTTAAAAAAATAAAATTTCTTTTTTTTTCTCTGTGCTACTTTTAATTGAGTTATGACTTTTTCCCTGTCATGTATTATTATTTTTCGACATGATGGAAAGAAATTATCCAAGAAAGCTGACTAGGTGACCATTGTGAATGACCAAAATTTTAGTTACCATAGCAACACTGGAGGAAGATGATGGAAAATGTAACTTTTGCTGATCTTGGCCTCAAATTTCCATTTCAGACCATACTACCTTATAAATTTTATACATAAATATATACTTGCATAGTTGAAGTTTATTGTCAAGTTTTTTAAAATTCTATAAATAATTTTTTCATTGGTCAAAACAATCTGCTTGAGCATTGGTTACAATTTTAGCTTTTTGTGTTACTTAAAACTTCTTAATGCTATGTTTTTCAATGTTGCTCGCTAGATTTCTCACGAGTGCATGTTCTTAGCCCCTTTTAAAGTTATTGACCCCTTGACCCCTTCTGCAATGTGTTTATCCTAGGTTTAGTTAGTCAGTTCTTTTTCTGAAGAAAATATTTCATGCTTACATTTTTACCCTTCTTCCTGGAATCTTTGACTGTGATTTAAATGTTTATATCTTTACAGAGAATTGTTGCCTTGCTGGTTATTGTGAAATTTTATTCTTCTGTCAGTGCATACTTAAACTATTTAAATACTTATTTCAAAACAGAACTGATGATTTTTTAAGAAACATAATAATAATTAGTACATAATCTTTTAAACTGTACTTCTGTACTCATTATCAATAAAAATAGATATCAGTTTTCAAGTTTGAGCATTATTGTATAAGTATCAAGTATTTAAATCAGCAGGGTCAATGTATGCACTATTTGCTGCTGAATAAAACAATAGCATATATTTCATTGTTTTCAGAGTTTAAAATATTAAAATGTATTGAAAAATTGTGATATACATGTATAATACATTTATTTAAATAATTGTGTCAAAATGGCAATTTATGTTTATCCGTCCCTGAAGGTTTTTATTCACAGAAAAGAAATCAAAGATTGTCGTATATTTAAAACAATGTATTACTTTAATGATTCCGTCCTTATATTTGCTAAAAATTTTATTATATACTGTTTTAACTGTGATAAAATATGTATTGATATATATTTATATCTGATTCTTAAAAATAAACTTTGAAGGTTTTTGAAAACTGTTGCATCTTGTTTGTTTTGTTTTCCCTATTTCATTTTCCAACATTATTAGCTTTTCTTGGTTGAGCTTGACACCATAGCAAGAAATTGTATAGGTTTTATCACTGTGGTCTGTCAACCTACTAAAAGGCTAAATCTCTGGATTTAACTGATAACTAGATACAATGCTCATCATTCCTTCAGTGACTTACAACAGTTTACTGACCTACATGACATTGTCAGTTTTAAATTGGAAGTCTTACTTCATGTGATGACATTTTTTTTTTAGTTTTGACCATTTAAAGACTCAAGTGGTGGGTTTTCATGCATCTGGACCATCATACAATGATAGTGACATTTTGTTAATTGAAATATTTAATTGACTGTGAATACTTAATACCGGTAAATTGGTGAAATTGAATATAGGTGACCACTGGCCACAGACAGCAGGTGACTGCTTATTACAGGTTTCAAATGTAGCGACTTCCATTGGGAGAAAGCCAGATTGGCCACTTACAACAGGTATCTATCACTGGCACAAGAGTCCTTAAACTTGTTAAATAAGCACACATACTAGTATGCTTTAATAAAAATATTAATCAACGAATGCAATTAAAGTCGGTCCTGTATAAAAGTAGAAGTTATATAACTATACTTTCATTATATAATAATCATATACTTGTTTATATAAGGTAGTGTAGATGTATACACGGGGGACTTTATACAGGGACGTACACACTGTTTTATGATCATAAGATATGAACTCTGGTGCCAGTGGTATCTATATCATATTATGAAAGTCTGTGAACCTCAGTGTTCTTGGAGAAACTTAAATGATCTTAAGATCTTAATTTAACCAGTACAAAATGCATACTTATTACTGACAAATGCTTTACATGATACACCAGGAAAGGGAATGGTTGTTCATGTAGAAAGCATACATAACCAACATCTATGAAGGTACATGTATTTTACATGTATTTATCTAGCATATGATTACAAGGGATGATCCAGAAATAACCGGACAGCTGATGCAGCGTTTAACTGCACATACTTTAATTATATATCAGAAGGAAGGGCATTCATTTAGTAATAAAAGGTTATAAAATTATATTTCTATCAGGTATATGACCAGCATTATAATGTTGTCTATAGGTTACCCGTCTGGTTATTTCTGGATCACCCCTCCTATATGGAGAGTGTGGTCGAGTGGTTATGATGTAGGACAATAGTAATCATTGAATTGCCAGTTAAGCATCACATCCAAAACCTACCATATTGTTCCTTAAAGCAATACTTTATCCTACTGGGTACATGTATGAATGTATGACACAGGAATCAAATTCATGATCCTTACATTAATAGCCAGCTAGACACGCTTAGTAGTTGGTTAACAGCTAAATCCAGAGATTTAGTTTTTCCTGGAGCAGTCAGTAGGATGGCTGTCCGCCATTATATGACCTATTCAATGTGTTGCTATGGCGTTTAACCCAATAAAAAACAAACAAACAAAGACATGCTTCCAACTAGCAAGCGTGGCCAAGCAGTCACCATGTTGAACTGGTTATCATTTAATAGCCAGCTCTGTGTGGTTCAAATCCCATCAAAAACTTAGACCATCGTTTCCTTAAGCAAGAAACTTTATCCTACTAGCTCAGTACAAGGAGAACAAAAGGGTCTCCAAAGTGATTAATCTTAGTTGTAATAACTTGTTTCGCAATCAAGCTAAAATAAATTTGTATAATAGTATAACTGAGCTTACTATATATTGTGTATGTGTTTAATGTACATGCTAGTACAGAATAAAAATTCCAGACAAAATTTTAAATCCAGATTATTCAAATAACTATTGGATCCTCATAAATAACGAAGTATAAAGCTGAGAGTAAAATTACTTTAATACTAGAATAAAATCTCATACAAACTCAACAAAAAACAGAAGCAAAAGCTTGAATTAAAACATGTGTTATAAAATGAGGCGTGCTTAACAAATATATTAGTAAACAAAACAATGAGGGATGTGTAACGAATACATAAAATAACGACATAGTAATAAGCATAGCTCTTCAACAAAATATACAAGTATCAAATAAGAATTATTTGTCAACAAAGTACACAAATATCACAGTTTTAATGCATCACAAATAGAAAGGACTGGTTACTGCCATCTTAACAATTACATTGAAGAAAGTTCATTCTTTAAATAATCTTGAAGTTCCTTATTCTCCTGATTTCAGCAGCTTTTACACGGAAAAACCTTAAAACTCTATCTCAGGTTCCAAATCTTCTAAACTCGTCTTGAAAACTTTCATCCACTAGATCAACAATTTCAAAAGATGATAAGTTAATTAAAACTCTTAAAAAGAACTTTAACGTACAGTAACTGTTTAGCATAGCCTTTAATGAATAAATAGTATCACAGGAGTAAAGCAAAGGTTTGTCTATAAAAACAACAATGAAATAATAACAAATGATTAATCTTGATATTTTAAGGATTTTATTTACCAAATTCTTTCACAACTTTCCTAGTCATTCTTACAAGTTGTCACATGATTAACAAGTTTCCACAACTTGCAAGAAGTCACATGACTTAAAGGAAAAAACATGACTAACTAAGTCACATGACTATCATTCTGTCATCATGTCTAAAGTAATCACATGACTTACAATTAATCACATGACTCACAAGTAATCACATGACTCACAAGTAATCACATGACTCACAAGTAATCACATGACTTACAAGTAATCACATGACTCACAAGTAATCACATGACTTACAAGTAATCACATGACTCACAAGTAATCACATGACTTACAAGTAATCACATGACTCACAAGTAATCACATGACTCACAAGTAGTCAAACACATGACCCACTAGTATTCACATAATAATCACAAGACTTTCTTAATACAAAAAATGATAAATTACAAAAATAACAGCAACAATTTTTAATGTTTTAACAACTATTCACATAAGGAAGATATAATTTCAATGTCTCATTTTTATGACGTGAGTCAATTGTTTGAATCCTCTCTTGATACACATAGTGAGCATAATCTCTTCTCTGATCAACTTCTGGGTTCAATAAAACTATTTCCTGGTCTACTGGTATTCTATTGGTCGAAGCTGTTGCCCCTGGTAACACTTTGACCTTGTTAGGTGAGGATGTTGGTCGGCCATATTTATTTAAAGATTCATTCGCCTGTGAATAAAAAAATGACAGAAAATTATAAATATTATTTTTGTTTGCTTGTAACTGGTTTCTTTTGTTAATAAATGCAATACTGTATAGAATATTCTTACATAGGCATGTGTATTTTCACTCTATATTTAATGTGACATCATCTATATTTTAATAAAGAACACATACACGGCTGTTACAATTGACTCCCACGTTTATACAACTAAATGGGAAACTTATTCATTTTTCATTGTTTGAATAGAAATAACATACAGTACAGTTTTCTATAGTTTGTTGTAGAATAAAACAAACACACAAGTTTTGAAGTGCCAGAATTAAATAACTTGTGCTAAAACACTCAATATTTAATTTTGCCACTTCAAAACTCATGTCATTGTTTTATTCAACACCAAAATATAGACAACAGTGTGTTATTTCTAAAACAAAACATACAATATAATGCACATAAATATTGTCAAAGATTTCAAGCAAATATTGCATTCCATTGCAACATCTATTTATATCTATTCATCTTCCCAAGGCTCAAGCTATTATAATTATGCATGTATAAAACAATAATAAAATTGTTCCCAAAGCCTCATTGTTTTAGTATAATAGTAAAAAAGCAAAAACCAAAAAACAGTCAAATAGAAAGTAACCTGAATGAATGATAAAATATGGCTCAAAACTTTTCAACCAAAAAAATAGAGATTTGGATTTAAAGAAAGGGAAAAAACAAACAAGAGCACCGCTAGGCGGAGCATTATATGCCCGAAAGTGTTGTTTTTTTAGTTAAGTGCTCCAGAAACTGTTTTCAGTTTTAAGGTAATAGTGACCTTGACCTTTGACCTTGTGACCCCAAAATCAATAAGGGTTTTCAACCCGATATGGACAATCATCGTATGAAGTTTGAATATTGTGGACCAAATGGAAATTAAGTTATGCTCCGGAAACTGTTTTCAGTTTTAAGGTAATAGTGACCTTGACCTTTGACCTTGTGACCCAAAAATCAATAGGGGTCTTCTACCCAATATGGACAATCATCGTATGAAGTTTGAATATTAAGGGCCAAATGGAACTTAAGTTATGCTCCGGAAACCAAATTACTAACAGACGGACGGACAGACGGACGCCAGGGGGTATAACATAATATGCCTGAAATTCTTTCGGACATATAATAAAAATAATAATGATAATAATAAAGACTTTATTTAACGAGGCTACAAGATAAAATAACTCCAAAGAAGATAACGCCACCAGGTTCAATGGTGGTACAAATAAATTATATTTACCCCTCTGATTTAAATAAATTATTTTCTTTACATAAATAAAAATATCTACTGTTATCCATCATGCGTACACAAGTACTGTAGTGAGTATTTAAATCAACAGAATTATTGTATGTGCCACTGACAGCTGAGTAAAATTTATCACTACCTGATAAACACTACTCCACAGTCATTATCATAAGTAAAATTTTGGCACTACATTATCTTGGTGAATTTCCTTATGTAATCATAATATGCTTTAATAATGACAGTTAAGTATAATAGAAAACACTCTTCAGATAATTGAAACACAAAAAAGCATTGGATAAAAAGCAAGGAGATTCCAAACAGCATATTTGATGAAAGCATTTCAGGGTAATTTGCACTGATCAAAGCTTTAAGGGATGTTTTGCTATTAAGCAATAGGTCATGAGTAAAACTCACCTCTGTTGATAGATATTTACACTATCAAATAAGAAATATTATAAATATACATTGTATATATAGTTGACATTTTCTATATCAGTCACATGACACAGTCACATTACATAGCCACATGACACAATCACATGACACAATCACACCACACAGTCACATGAGTTTATCACACGACACAATCACATAACATAGTCACATGACATGATCACGTGACTTGATCACATGATTTAATTAATTTATTATCATATAACATAATCACATGGCATGGTATAACACAATCATGTGACATTGTATAACACAATCACATGTCATAGTATAACACAATCACATGACACTGTATAACATAATCACATGACATTGTATAACACATCACATGACATGGCATAACATAATCACATGATGGTATGACACAATCACATGACATGGTATAACATAATCACATGACATGGTGTAACACAAGCACATGACAGGGTGTAACATAATC
Organism: Mactra quadrangularis; assembly: GCA_025267735.1. Taxonomy (NCBI): domain Eukaryota; kingdom Metazoa; phylum Mollusca; class Bivalvia; order Venerida; family Mactridae; genus Mactra; species Mactra quadrangularis. Next base: position 4,892,007 of record CM046311.1, on the reverse strand, counting down.
ACATGATGGTCTGACATAATCACATGATGGTATGACACAATCACATGACATGGTATAACATAATCACATGACATGGTATAACATAATCACATGATGGTATGACACAATCACATGACATGGTATAACATAATCACATGACATGATGTAACACAAGCACATGACATGGTGTAACATAATCACATGACATGGTATAACATAATCACATGATGGTATGACACAATCACATGACATAGTATAACATAATCACATTACATTGTTACATGAGATTTTCAAATGAGTTAATTACATGACTAAGTCACATGATTCACCATTAACCACATAAATTTGTCACATACTATTTTTTAAAGGGTATAAAATGTTGAATATGGATTCTTAATGAAAAAAAATCAGTAAATTGAACAATCAACACTTTAAAAATTTGGGTTTTTTTTCATTAAAATGATAGTGCCTCTTCTCAGGTACACCCAGAACAAACAAAGCTAACTATAGCTAAAAAATCCACTAATTCATATAAGGATCTTTAAGGTATAATTTTGTTAGCATTCAAAGTAAATAGCCATATTTTAAGTACCAGAAAAATTTCATATTGGGACATCCTACATTAGTACATTTTACTTTAGAGATTATTCTACAACAATTAGAAACCTACCTGAGCTACTACTGTCATTTGATGCCATGTTTTAGCTCTCTCCAAATAATCTTTGAAGTTTTCATCAAGTTCTTGGCGACTGAAAATAAACATATATAGGTTTAAAATGCCAGTAATTTTCAATGACCCAAATTTATCCTGGTGATCACTGGCTCTACGCAACCTTCAAACCTCAGCAACAAAATGGGGCACAGCCCCTCTTTTGGACCCCCCTGAGACATCTTTGTTGAGGGAGGCGCACGAAAAAGGTCATATTTTTAGACAACTTTCTTTAAGTGAAATTCTCTAAATTCAGTAAAACAACACCAATTTCAAGGCTATGGTGGCCATTTTGAAGGGGGGGGGGGGTCCAAACACGTTAAATGCAGGATTTACCAGTTAAGGGTTAAAAACTTACAAAGCTCATATTAATACATAAATACAAATATCACATGATAATAACACATGTAATATCAGGCACTGAATTATTATTCTTAAACAAAACAATAAATGTAATGTGGAAACCACATTTAAACCGGATTTAAAAACTTTAATGCAAAAATTACAAAGGGAAGTAATCCATAACAAAGCCATGTAGAGGTATGTTATCATTGTATGAAGTTTCATAAAGATCTGACAATAAATGACAGAAATACATGCTAAATTGAAAACTTTAACGCAATTGTTAACAGCACCGGATGCCTGCCCGACTACCCCCCCCCCTGTTTTGCCAAACTATCAACTGAATTTTTTCATAGAAAAATCTGGCTAAAATATAATAAAATATCTTACTTTTTGGCAAGTTTAATCTTTTCTTCCATCTCCGGTTGTGTCTCTGTCTTACTCAGCCATGGTGTACTCATACGTAACTGATTTCTGGGTAATATAAGTGGAGCCAATGATGGTAACCTAACTAATTCTGGATAGTCAGATATTGACTGTAAATATAAAATAGTATGACATAAGTTGTCTCCCTTATTACTCACAAGTTGTTTCCCTTTTCAGTCATGAGTTTTCTCCATTATACGTCATGAGTTTTCTCCATTATACGTCATGAGTTGTTTCCCTTATAGGTCATAAGTTGTCACCCTTATAAGTCATGAGTTGTTTCCCTTATAGGTCATAAGTTGTCACCCTTATAAGTCATGAGTTGTTTCCCTTTTAAGTCATGAGTTGTTTCCCTTATAGGTCATAAGTTGTCACCCTTATAAGTCATGAGTTGTTTCCCTTTTAAGTCATGAGTTGTTTCCCTTATAAGTCACAAGTTGTCACCCTTATAAGTCATGAGTTGTTTCCCTTTTAAGTCATGAGTTGTTTCCCTTATAAGTCACAAGTTGTCACCCTAATAAGTCATGAGTTGCTTCCCTTTTAAGTCATGAGTTGTTTCCCTTATAAGTCACAAGTTGTCACCCTTATTAGTCACAAGTTGTTTCCCTTATAAGTAATGAGTTGTTTCCCTTATAGGTTATAAGATGTTTCCCTTATAGAAGTGAAGACAGTGATGTAAATAAACAGAAGGATTTACACCTAAAATAAGTAGTAAGATGTTAGATAATATGACCCCAGACCATCTTTTGACCCGAAATAACAGATGAATGTTCATTGGTTACTTCATGGTTTGATTGCCTTCAGATGTCTAAAATGGGGTTTAGATTTTCAGGTAACATTCATCTAAATATAAAAGAAAAGGAACAACCAAGACAAGCACACTTGTCTTATATTAAAAAGCTTGCTGGTAAATGAAATTAAAAGTTGTCAAAAAATCAAAATAGAAAATATTGAATAAATCATTAAGAAAGTGAGCAGTCTTAGAAAATATGCCTGGGACAGAGTCTCACTTCCATTTGCCTATAATGATTATAGTGAAATTTCTTTTTTTAATGGAGTTGGACAAATATTTTAACCTGCGAGCTTATCTATGTCAGCAAACAGACAATACAACTAAGCATTCTGGGTATCATAATGCTTACCTTGCTATCAGAACCAGTACCAAGTAAATTAACATCTAATCTATATAATAACACCTGACTCTTTGATTGGCTTACAGATAATAATAGTTGAAATATACCCATCAATAATTGTCTGAAATATAATAATAAATATATAGAGAGAAATTGAAAAAAAAAACTGCCTTTCTGATGTTATTTGGTGAAAATGTTTGATAAAGAATAGATAAAGAAGATCATTAATAATGAAAACATGTTCATGGGACTTTTTATCAATTCATACATACTAGCAAAATATAACCACTAACACAAACCGACACCAAATTCAATATTTTTAAAATTGATACAAAGCCTGGTCAACTAGTTAAGCCTAGGTTTTATACTAGTATACTTTATAATACTGCATAGAGTAATGCAGAGGGTTTTGGCTTGTTGCATTTTGATACTTTACTAGAAGCTTTGTATCACTACAGTATACAGTAATGGGTTGGGACTAAAAAACTTCTGAATAAAATTATGTTCTTAGCACGGAAAGAAATCATCCATCACAATACAAAATACAAACCTATTTGCAGGAGTACGATTAAAATTTAACAACATTCCAATTTGGTGAAACCCTGTTGCCATGAGAACTTTCTTTAATTTAATATTGATCCATAAAGGTCGTACGGAGAGGTCAGATACTTTGAGTTGTATTTCTGGAGCATGTTTAGTTACACTCATCTGTAATGAACAAAGATCTTTATAGTTCGTACAAAATAACATTACGTGTTTGTGTTAACGACAAAACCAGTTTTGCATCGATAAAGAAGCATGAAATCCATGCAAGCAGATAACAGAATGGTCCTATACACATTTCCATTATCGACGGGACATAAATGTTAAACAATAAATGTAATGTGGAAACCACATTAAAGCCGGATTTAAAAACTTTAACACAAAATTTACAACCGGAAATAATCCATAATTAAGTCAGGTAGAGTTGTGGTTACTTTCTAATTCTGTTCATCACATGGTATGTTATCATTGTATGAAGTTTCATAAAGATCTGACAATAAATGGCAGAAATATATGCTAAATTGCAAGACCGGACGCCTGCCCGACCGCCAGTCCACCCACCTGCCGGTGTTTTGCCAAACTTTTAGCCAAATATTTTCGTTGAAAAGTCCGGCTAGAAATAAATTTTCCTACAATATGAAAATCGGGATACTTAGAAGTTTTGTTAAATATATTTTTAGAAATATTCAGCCATCACAAACCGTAATTTTCATTAGAGATTTTATATGTAAAGATTACTTACCAGATCAATAATCAAAGATATATTATCTTGAGATATAGGTAATACTCCACATAAACATTGTACTAACTCTTTATCTACTGATATCTCTGAAAATAATAATAGAAAGAAAATAAAACATATCCATTATAATAATGGAAAACTCTTGCTACAGCGTGTTACGGGTGCGGCTCAACTCAACCTAAAGGCAGCTCAACCCGTGGATAACTCATTCCAAAGTTGGGACAACTCAACCCGTTCGTAGGGGATTGATTTGTCTCGGGTTGAGTTGTCTTTGGGTTGAGTTGTTCTGATCCTAACGTTAGGGAACCTTTTGGAACATTCGGGGTAATTGAACAGGCTTCTGGTCTACATCCTTTTTTATTTACAAGAAGTAAGCCAAACTTTGCCACTGATCCATCACTGTTTTATCATGAAATAAAATACAGACACAAGTGTGTAAATGAGCTGAAAACATCTTAGCCAAATGGTTTTTGAGAAGAATTATTTTCCATAATTTCCTAATTTCAATCTGCTGACCCCTGGGGCTGGGTCAATTTTGACCACAGGGGTATAAATTAAACAAACTGGGTAGAGGACCTATAGGTGAGGACACATGCCGAATGGTAAATGTAGCATTCATGGTTTTTCCCAAGAAGATTTAAGGAAATGGTTGAGAACAAACACACATGCACAATGATGCATGCACATACACACATTGTCCAGTCCCTCCACAATAACTAGACTTTAGCCCTTAAAAATCATGCTCATTAAAACCAATGAGAAACAAAAGAACATGCCTCAGAAAAGTATAAAACATTAAACCTACCAACTAGAGAGCGCAAGGAATCATATGTAGGTATCAACAACTCATCTCTGTTCCAATGTGGATAAACAATGTAAGGATTCTGGAGTGATGTCCCTTTAGCTTGGAAATGGAAACCTAGCAACTTTAGAAGGTCAATGGCACCTGCTCCATTCATGATGTCATCAGATAATAATGTTGTCTGCCTGTTATTATCTTCTGTATGTAATCTCTTCAGTGAACTGTCAAGCTAAAATAATGGTGAGAAATATTTTTGTTTTTTAAACGTCGCATTCAACACATATTTAGGTCATATATACGACGGCCAGCTGTTCCTACTATAGGTTTCCTGGACACTTTTTTATCACCAGTACTAACTTACCCTTCCATGAGGCAGACAACTCATGTATAGGATATGACCAACCGCGACCGAGGCTCGAACCAGCAATCTCCAGGTTGGAAGTCAGACCACTACGCCATGGCCACGGCTTAATGGTGAGTAGATTACATGGTCCATTTCATATATCAGATAAATTACCCAGGTCTGTTAACGCAGTAAATAGCGTGCCAGGATTTTCAATCTAGTGCCCCGAGGGCGTATGATTCCAAAATGGGGTTGTTATACCTTTCCATGAAAATTTGACAATAATGTCAATTTTCATTTATTGATAAGGTATAGGAGAGGTTTCCGGCTTTGTGGAAGGGTAGGTGAGAACTGGTTATAGACAATGGTCCAGGAAAGCTAGGTTATGTGCGCTAGCTGCAGAAAAAATAACCTAAATTGTGTTGACTGAGTGTTTGACCCAGTATATATAAATTGAGTCAAGCATTAGTCTGGGAAAATTAGACAGGAGTTTCTTTATTAAGTAAAAAATTCAACACAAAGTTTACAAATGCACATAAGCGCTTTTGAACATAATCCCACTATTTTCAATATAAAAAGAGCACTATACAAATGTGATATACAATAATGCAAATGTCACATAACTCAACCCTCCTGAAATTGTTTGTTTGTTTGTTCGGTTTAACACCTTAGCAGCACATTGTTTAGGTCATATAACAGAGGTCAGTCAACCTACTCACTTCTCCTGGAAAGGCTAAATCTTTGGATTTAGCTGTTAACAAACTACAAAGCGCATACTTTAGTCAGTGACTGACAACTGCCCTACATAATTAAAAAAATTGGTAGGAGGGAGAATGGCCGTAGAGATAATTTTATGACCAAGCTTCAAGAATGTATGTGCCGCCCAGGAATCGAACCCAGGACCCCTCGATCCTCTTGAAATTAAAGAGCAATAATTCTTATCAAAATCCTGCCCACCTCTGTGGTGTATCCACCTCATAATAAAAGAAATAACTTACTAAGTCTATCAAATCTAATATAACTTGTGGATGTTTAGCATTATTACGTAACAATGTACATAAATGTGTCTGTAGTAATCGTAGATTCTCTTCCTTTCTACGTACTGTAAATATAAATACAATATTATAATTCATATTCGGAACTCCAATATACAGTACAAACTCTCTTGAGCAACACCCACTGGGAGGGACTAAAAAGTGTTGCTGTTCAGAGGTTGTTGTTCTACAGAGGTAAGATTCAATTAAAATTACTACTAAAGGATATATCAAAAGCTGTTGTTATGCAGAGGATTTGTTCTCTAGAGGGCCGCTCTGCAGAGGTTATACTATATTTATAAATCAATGTGCATTGTACAGTCTGTTTTTTCTGCCTAACTAGGAACTCAAAATTATGAGTTCATCTCGCCAAAAAAGGTTTTCTACGTACTGGATGCATTGGTGCAGAATAATGTTATTTCGACATATTATTGCTGAAAAGTATGCAGCACAGGTTAAATCCTTCTTATCTGTGAACAACTTTGTTTCCCATGAGTACATCTGGTACAAAGTTTTTTCTGCTGGAAAAAAAACCTCTTTAGATCAATTTAGATCTGAATATGTTATCAGCTTGAGTTCTAAATCAAAGCTATAACAATACACATTATAAATCAAGAAAAATAGCCATCATAAGTTTATAGCATATTACGTTGTTCATTAAAAAAAATCAGATAAAATATACTTCAGCAGCCAGCATTAGAAATATGGTAACTTAATTAGCTGTTATGGAGAAGGCTGTCATTAGAAAGTGGGTGTTGCTAAAAGGTAGCAATTATTGGAAGGTGGTTTTTGTGAATCCGTGTGGATCACCTTACACTAATGGCAATCGCAATATGAGGTTTTAACATTCTGAAATTTGACAATAATGTCAATATTCCTACAGTAATAAGGTATACAGAGAAGTTGCAGGTCTTGTAGAATGGTAAGTGAGTACTAGTTATAGACAAAGGAAAGCTAGGTTAGGTGTGCTAACCTTCGTAAAATAATATAAATTGTGTTGACAAGGTGTTAAAGTCAGTATAAAAGAAAACAAACCTGGTTTAAGAACTGGTTTAGGATTGAGATACTCTTTTCCGAGTTCCTCTTCAACCTCGGCTTCTGATTGGTCGATACATTGATCTAACATTGCGTGACGTATCTGATTTAAATTTATATTTACATCTTTACCAATCAATACAAACGCACTCCAATAAAACGGTGAATTAAACCTGCAAAATTGAAAGAGGTCAAAAATGTACCAAACAAGGTCTGAAGAAGCCCCTTTTTAGGATTTGACAAACAATCATATGGCAAAAAAATATACTGGCATTATAACACTCCCCATACAAAAGGAAAAGAAAGTATTTGCTTTTATAAATGGATATTTTTAGCATTGGTATTGTAGTTACTTATACGTTCCCAGAATTTATGTTATTTGCGCGATACATGACCAATAAGTGTTGATGCACCTTAAAACAACATGAAATAAATTATAAATGGATGCTTTGAAAGTTACATGCTTGAAAGTAAATCAATGATTCTCCAACAAAGTTTTTCTTTTGGCAAAACATTAATTCATAATTATGCAAATGGTTGTCAAGTGCTAAGTGCTAAACAAATATGGTTTATAACACTTATAAAATGGTTTGTAATTTTTCAAAATTGCTGAACATGTATAAGGAACCCACATTTCAAGTTTTAAACAATCAGGACAGCCATTAGAAGAAAGAAAACTAGACTAGTTTTTGAGGGATATAATAAATTATCAAGACCTATACCTATCATCAGCTTGTAATGCCAGTATAGCGGCCGTCATAGCGGTACATGTTTGGTTACCATGTTGTAATGCCATATAGAATGTACCAAAAAACTTCTCTACTGCCACATCAGGTAGCTGCCACATTGTTGTTAATATACATTGTGCTCCTGTAAATAGAAATCAAAGTACTGATAGTACTGATTGAAAGTTAATAGTTGTTAATATATATTGTGCTCCTGTAAATAGATATCAAAGTACTGATAGCACTGATTGGATGGAGCTAATAAAATTGTGAAAAAGGTGCAAATTACTGAAACTACTAATTGTGATTTCAATGACCAGGAGTTATTGTACGAGAATGCAAAGTCAGCTGGACATATATATGGAAGCAGACTTTAAACCACTATTCTTTTATATCTTTAACTAAAATGATATTTAAATTACAAGTATAATGCACCTATTTGACATCATATCAAAGGCTGGATTAATTAGATTAGTTGAATGGGTACAAATTGGAGACTATTGCACAGTTAATTACTAACTAAGAACAGCGGTTTATATGTTGGAGTTAGTACTGGCTTAAGCCTGGGAAGCAGTTTCTACATTTTATGACGCATGCCCATCAGAACCTGTCCATAGAGGACATCTGTCCACAAAGGACACTTTTGGATTTTCCTGTGACTTTAATTTGTTCACATGTTAGACTGTATTCAAATTGGCATCACATCGGGCAAAACAAAGAGCAGATAATTTTAGATGTAGTTTCAATCAGATTGTATACTAACCTGCAGCAAGAAATGCACTAGGCAGTAGATATCCAGATTTTAAAGTATCTTGTCTATATGGGTTGTATCCTACGTTAAGTACCACTAGTTGAGCCTTCAGTTTAAGTCCTAAGATATCATCAGCACTGACAATATAGGATTCTTCTGATGGAATATCTTCACCGTCATCTACTGGTGATGGAGCTAACACAATATAACCTTCCTGCCAACAGCCATAGGTTACTGTAAATGTATAAAACATGATATCACATATATGTTTGCAAGTTTTGACAATGTATATACCCTCTTCATAACTGGTCATTAATGTGTTTTTTACACATTTTACCCAATTCCCTTCAAAATAGCCACTATATTACTTGGAGTTAGTCTTTTTATTGGATTTAATAGATTCATTGATAAAGGTTGCTTGCATGAAGGCTCCAAGAAGGGGGAATAGGTTCTGAATTCTAATTAATCGTTATAGAAAAAACAAAGTCTGTCTTAGCCATTAAGCTGTTACTAAAAGCATACTTCCATTCAGTGACAGACAACTGCCTTACATGATTTAGAATCAGTGGTAGGAGAGAAAATAGCCAAGGAAATTATTTCATAACCAACCTCCACAAAAGTACGCCAATCTTGGGAATCGAACACACCACCCTTCAACCAGCAGACTTGCACAATACCGATTGAACTAGCTAGGGGGCTAAATACATAAAAGATACAATAAACTGAAAGTCACCAACCTATATGAACAATGGAAGCTTGTTCTATTTCTTTCATAAATTTATCTTTACATGCATCAGGGCCAGTAACTGGTGTAACATCTAATAATTTAGCAACATGGATTGTCTCCCTTTTTGCTGATGTCAGCTCTTCTAAACCTGGCTTCCAGGTTCTTTCATGTAACATCAACCTATAAATAAGATACACAAAACAAAATTTCAAAATATCAGGTACCAAAACAAAATTCCTGGTTTAATCTGAGATTTGAACCCACGACCTCTCGAGTCTGAAGCGAACACTCTACCATGCCGCCATAAAAGCTAGCTTGAAGGCAAGGGAGTACAAGTGCGGTAATAACTATTATACAATGTACCTCAGCTACATATTAGTCATTGTCTAAACTCACTAGCCCAAGCCAATGACAAGTAAAAATTTATTCAGGTGATTGGAAGTAAATGACCTACAAGTAAAGTGAATGCCATACCCACCCAACTGGCTGTGGAACAAACTAGTCATAACACTTGGAGTTCTATTTCTTATTTTGGCTTTATTAACTTTTTTTTATTATTCTTTGTATTGTGGCCAACTCTTGTTACCACAAACTTTCCTTGACTCAGTATTGTGTCTGTCCAATCCAAGGTGATACATGTACAGTATAACTTCTGCAGAGCGGCCCTCTTCAGAGCAATTCATCTGCACAACAACAGCTTTTGATTTTTCCCTCAGACCTAACTGTAATTGAATTCAACCTCTGCAGAGCAACAACCTCTGAACAGCAACACACTTTAGTCCCTCCCAGAGGTGATTGTTCATGAGAGGTTGTACTGTAATCCCTAAGATTCTTGTTTCCATTATTTCTTTGTGATGTCCTTTTTATAACAAAGGTTTAAAAATCTAAATCACCTCCCTCTTTGAATCTAGTGTTCCTAATGGGGTACAGGTTTAAATCCAATATGGGGGGGTTATACCCTTCCATGAAAATTTGACAATAATGTAAATGATGTCAATATACCTCCTTTAAAAAGGTATATGGAGAAGTTTCCGATCTAGTGGAAGGGTAGGTGAGTACTAGTTATAGACAAGGGTCCAAGAAAGCTAGGTTAGGTTGGCAGGGTGCTGTAAAATAACCTAAAAATATGTGTTGACATGGCGTTAAACCCAGTATAAATAAATAAATACAAGAAAGCATACCTTTCAGGTAATAAAGGATTTCCAAATACCAGACATTTATCTTTACAGCTGACTTGTTTAAATTCCGTCACTGTGAGGCTAGAACTTGTGATGTCAGTTCCTGTGGAGGTCGATGAGGTCAAAGTTGAAAATGTACCAAAACTTAACATTCTGTCTAACTTAGGATTAGCCGTGGCACTTTTCATACTGTCACATGACCGGAATGAATCTTGACCAAATTGTAGACCTGCAAAATAAAGATAGATTTGATTCAAAACCATTTTTGTACCCAGAGTGTAGTCGGAGATCGAGAATCAGGGTACCACAGGGTATGAGAATGATTCAAAACTCAAGCTGATTGATTGGTTTTCCCATAAAAAAACTTTTGTTTCTTCCGGACTTTGAAACAAGTTTGAAATAAAAGTGCATGTAAATAGAACAATGGGTTTTAAGATGTGTTGCATGCTTTTCAGCAATAATATATAAAATAACTTGGTTCTGCAGGGATGCATCCTGTACAAAGTACATAAGTCAGCTGAAAACACTCTTAAATTTGAGTTCCGCATATGTGCTACTTAATTAAAAAATTTATAGTATATAATGAAGGGGACTGCTGGAACATTAGATAGCTACCTTGACCTTCATTGGATTGGTAGATGTTGGATTCTGACAAATCCAGATGGTCTGTGGAGTAAAAATAGTTATAGTTCAAGTTAGTTTGTTCTGAGATTCATTGAGGGCTGGTATGCTTTGATTTTCATGGCCAGATTTGAACAGTAGGTTGTGCTATTAAGAGGTGGGAGTTTGTCAAGTGACAAATTTTCATTTATGTCAGCTGGTGTCAGTACAGACACAGTTACTGATGACACTTCTGGCACCATTTGGTAACTAGATTACCTAACGGCCAAATCAAATGAAAATTTGCCTCAACACAGAAACTTGAAACCAGGGACAGGTGAAATTGATTCAGGACAGTGAAAAAATTGTATTTTTATATAGTTATGCAACTTGAAGATTTTGTCTTTTACAACAAAATAAATCAGGCTAGAGCTCGAGACAATAGACCTAATTCGGAATTCAAATTTATAGGGTTTTCCGTCTGTGCACATCCGGTACAAACAAAGTTTTCTACACATTATTGCTAAATAGCATGAAGTATGGATTAAATCCAATTGTTCTTTGTCAACATGTTTTCATCGTAACGGTGAAAGTTTGTTTGTACAGGGGGGAAAACCCAAATATTTGAATTCCACATATTGTCTATTTGGCCCCTGAACAATTTAATGTTTTTCAAAAACAATGTTTTACCTCGGTGTGTTCTTGGACTAAACCATTGTGAATGTTGTTTGAACTCATCTTCATACATTGTTCTCTCTTTTGGCAACATGCCAGGTTTCGGAGCAACCATGGGCGACCGTAATGGCCTTGATAATAATCTTGGATGAGAGATTTTCTTCGAGTCTACATTTTTCAAATCACTGGATTTCGCTGAAGCTCGGCAATCTTCACTCAAATCAAAACGATTTGATAAGTTGGCAATTCCACCTTTTCTATGAACTTGACGTTGAAAATCAAGGTCATCCTTCAATCGCAACTGATTTAACTCGTTTGATACGACCTTGTCCAAGAGTAAAATATTTGGTAGGTATGTTATACTGAATCTTTTAAATGCATAACGATTAAGAAAATCTTGTAGCACGTTAAACGGGCAGTGATGCAAAGCTTTATCAGGAACGATGATTAGCGGGCTTTCTTTGGGAAGTTTCGATAAGATATCTTCAATCGGAGAAAACAGGAGGTCATATAATTGTCTTTGCACTGTTTTTTCCGATTTGCTCTCGCTCTTTAATTTTTCACTTTCAGGCGATTCTGAAGCCTCATCTTGGTTTCCAGGTTTACTCAATTTTGAATTTTTTCTACGAGCCATTTCAATGTCACTGTTTTTGAGAGGTAAAGCTCTATTTTCACAATCTGAAGTCAACATTTTCCAGTCACAGTCTCCTCTGATACCATTCACTAACTCTTCAACCTGGAGGTACAAAAACAACAAATGTCAATTTTAAATCAATGATGTAAAATAAAAAAATGTTCCAAATGAGTCACATACTATATACATCTCAATGATAGCGCATGTTTTATGGGTAGTTTTGGCAGCAGATGTTAGAACTACCAAATATTTCACACCCCCCCCCCCCCCTGCCCCAAATGTAAAACACCACCAAAAGCCTACAGAACACTGTCACATTTATCAAAATAAGAGTTCCAAATATGTCACATAGTAAGCATTTGATAACAAAATCTTGCAAGTTTTTGGTAGTAAAATCATTACATTACAACTCAAAGTGGCACAGGAATTGCCAATAAGTTTTCAGTAAACATGACCTTGAGCAATCTCATCGTCTGATCAGTCATTGTTCAGATTCATAACATTAAAACTTCCAATTTCCTAGATCACTTTCATTTGACCTGTAACCTCTTTCACAAGAGAAGCAATAAATTTCTTCCTATTCAAAGACAAAAACCTACAATAGTTTTGAATTATCATGTAAGGGTATGATCTGCCATGGTTCAGAATTGAAACTGGACAGAGGTGGGTCAGTGAATGGCTGCAGAAAATATTTCATGACTAGATTCTCAAAGGCATGTTTATGAGCCACACCCAGAATTTGAACCAAGGACCCCTGGGTTTGTAGTCAAACATGCTACCAACTGAGTTAATGGGTTTACCATTAGTCAAACAAAATAGAAGAACGCAGATTGGGAAATCATTTTGAAATTCTAATCATACTCACTGTGTCTATCATGTTGCAATCTTTATTTGGTCTTTTAGAATAAAATCTAACCAGACCAGCACCAGGCTGTAGTACCCATAGTAACAAATATTCTGATAGTAGTGAATAGTAGAGTATAGTACTGAAAAGATAAATGATTAATTTCTCTATGAGTTGAGGAAAGAATCAAAGGGAGGTAATTATGATCATAGATATTTCAGGACTTGGCACTCGATTAGATTTTGGAACTGTTCTTTAATTAGATTTAAAAGTATGGAGTTTCTTGTATGTTGAACACAAGTCACTTCAGACACAACTTATTTATTGCATTGCCTTCCAAATGTTCTTGAACCTATTAAATTTTAATCAAACTAAGCAAGCATACCGCAAATTTTTTTCAGTAGTTAAAGCTTATTCATGCAACATATAGTGCGACAATATTAACCTGAGCTTGAACTACTACATGTACCTAATTATAATAATTACACACTTCACTTACATTAAATCGTGAGTTTCTGAACACGAGTATATGGTTACACATGTGTTTATAACAACCTATGTGACTATAAATCAATTTTGTAAAAAAGGCATGTTATTGTAGTTTTAATTTTTTGACACATTAGTTTTGGGAGAAGCAAGTAAGTTAGCAATTATGGCACAGTTTCAAAGTATTTATACTTATGAAAACAAAATTATTTGTTGAGTATGTGTATATTGCCGAAAGCTTCCAATAAAGTGCGATATACAAATGAAGACCAAAATAGACTGTAAATACTGAGTTTAATATATTCTTGCATAAAGGTCAAGCTCAGGTTATTTCTGTTGGACTATACTTGTAGTTTGAATAATATGGTGATGAAATAATTAATGCTGACTTTGAGAATGTGCATAAATGACTCTTTGTGTCTTTTTTATCAGTTATAGAAAATATGAAATAATATGACAGCACAGTAAGTTCCAATAATACAATTAGAACTACCTCACAAATAACCATACCTATTTTGTTGACTGACAACACGAGCAATTCTATCAACTGACCACATATCCCATGGTGCAGTATGACTCTGACTCGTCATGGCGGAAGCTTGATAGTTATGAGTCATGGTTAAAGTACGCTTTCTGTAGGCCTCTGCAAACTGCAAACATTCATCCTTGTTCCCAAGCTTAGCATGTACTGTTTGTATCCCGTCATAACATTCGCTTAGCTGGGTCCTGTATTCCTCTGGGCAATGGCTTCCTTCAGCCATGTGTTCCCGGACTTTAGTTTCATAATAGGGAACCAGCTGGTGAAAATATTTCAAAGCTTTCTCAAGTTCTAACAATTGAGTGGACTGTTGCAAGATACATGCTATATTATAGTGGCTTAAAGTTTCAATCTCTGGGAATTCAAAATCTTCCGCTAACTCGGCAGCTTGTTCGTAAAAGTATAGACTGTACTGATTCCTCTTCAAGGCACGATACACGTGACCTAGTTTACACAGACCAGTAGCACGCGTTCTATAGTCTGTGCGTACACACGTGTTGATCATTTCTTCAAAAGGGCCAACAGCTTCCTCATAGTCCCCTTTAAGCATAAGAGTATCTGCAAGCATTTCATTTGCAATGATCTTCATCCTATTGTCATCAAACTTGGACGCCATGGTAACATACTGTTCATGGTACGTTACTGAAAGTTTCCAATTTTTCAAAGCAGCATATACACTCCCCAAACATCCATAAGCTTGAGCCATACCTTTCTTATCTCCATTGCCTTTACTCTCTTCTAGGTACTTATTATAATTGTTTATAGCATCCTTGAAATTTCCAAGGATTTCATTCAGCATGCCTGTATTATGGTAAGACTCAGCTCTTAGCTTTCCCTGGAAACCATACTTTTCAATAAATTTCACATACAATTTAGCATGCTTGATAGCTGAGCGCATATTACCAATAGCTTTGTATGCAATGCTTAAATTTAAATGCAGACCACATTGGAGCTCTTTAGTCCAGAAGTCAGGAAGAGTGTCCTCACTTCCTGTTTCCTGTATAAGCTCCGCCTCCAAATGTAATAATTTTTCATAGTAAATAATAGCTTGGTGAGTATCATGGTTTTCTAAGTAGAGAGTAGCAATGTTGACCAAAGCTTTTGTTTGATAAATTTGATCATGAGTTGCTATTGCTGTCTGTAGGCATTCCTGATAAAGGCCAATAGCTTTGTCTGTGTGTTTCAGAGCAGAATGAGCATTGGCTAATGTCAAAAGAATCCTCATTGTAATTCCTTTCTGATTGGTTTGAAACTTCTGGGCCGCCTCTAATATTTTGATGCAAATCTTGTACTTCTTTGCCTGAAATAAGCTGACGCCAACTTCACTTAATTTCTTGTAGGAATCCATTTCTGAAATTTGAAAAACCAGATAAGAGTAAATGACAAAACTATCTCACTGAATTAGACTAAAACATTATATTTAAACAAGGACTTTGTGTAATAACTTGATTTATTGCTTTACTAATGTGTTAGTATTCCATGCATTAAATTATTCAACATAGGCTAAGAATAACAGACACTTGATGTTGGCTGTCATCATACTTATTATAATGGAACCTGGGGCGGTAGCACAGTTGGTAGTGCAACGGGATTTCAAATCTAGTGTTTGGTTCAAATCCCACCTGGTGAGGTAATACCCTTTCATGAAAATTTGACAATTATGTCAATTCATCTCCATTAATAAAGTATATGGAGAAGTTTTTGGCCATGTGGAAGGGTAGGCGAGTACTGGTTATAGTCAAGGGTCCAGGAAAGCTAGATTACATGTAGGTGCGCTGGACGTAGTAAAATAACAAAAATGTGTTAAAACGGCTATAAACCCAGTATAAATAAATAAACTAACTATAATAGCACGGGTCAGCCGAATGTTACTTGTAGTGCGAACTTGTCAAATGTTGAATAAGTGAGACTGCATGGGAATTTTATGCCAAGGCACCAATCTTTTTAATATTGAAATTTGCCGTATACCATACAGGTTTCATAGCCTACCTTGTAATGCCATTCTTGTTTCTTCAGGAATGTTACAGAACTGTGCAGCTACATCAGCAATAAGGTCAGTAAGTTCATCAGAACTATCTGGGTCAAGGTCAAGTGAGGTCAGATATGAGGTCAAGGCTTCTTTATATTGATGTAAATATTGTAGAGCTTGACCTTGAACTTTGAATGCCTGAAATATACATGTATATAATTGAACTATTTTCAGACTTCAATTTTACTAGAAAATCAGAAAGTGAAAAAAAACTACACAAACATTTTCGTACAGAAAATACTTCTAAGTTTTATGTCACATTGAAAAAACTGGGCAGTTGAGAAAACCTGACAGTATTGTCAGTCCTTGCACTGTGCTGTATTCTCAGTTACTACAGTATTTAGGAAATCCACTTTCACATCAACATCATCATCAACATCATCTACATCATTATCATCATCATCATAATAATAATCATCATCAACATCATCATCATCATCAACAACAACATCATAATCATCATCATCAACATCATCATCTACATCATCATCATCAACATCATCATCATCATCATCAACAACAACATCATAATCATCATCATCAACATCATCATCTACATCATCAGCAACATCATCAGCATCTAAATCATCAACATCATCATCTACATCATTATCATCATCATCTACATCATCATAATAATCATCATCAACATCATCATCATCATCATCATCATCATCAACATCATCATCATCTACATCATCATCAACAACAACAACATCATCATCATCATCAACAACATCAGCATCTAAATCATCAACATCATCATCTACATCATTATCATCATCATCATCATAATAATCATCATCAACATCATCAACATCAACATCATCATCATCATCATCATCATCATCATCATCATCATCATCATCATCAACAACAACATCATCATCATTGACATCTATGTCATTCTCGTCATTATAAACCAAAAACTTTAATTAATCATCAAAAGCAACATTATCAGCATTATTATCATCATATCTGATAGAACTAGGATATCCATCATCATTGTCATCATCAATTGCTTTAATAATTTCATATCATCTTTCACCTTCCTCAATATTATTTTTTTCCTCACCATGATCATCCTTGTCACTATTATCATCATCACTATCACTCTTTTTAACATCTTCACACTTATTACCATCATAATTATCATTGTCAAAACAACCACCATCATCATAATTATTATCATCATCATCATCATCATCATTGTTATTATTATCATCACCATCATAATCATTACCATCATTATTGTCATCATCATCATCATCACTATCATTATTATCATCAGTTTCAAAATTATCATCATCAATATCATAATTGTTTCAATCATCACCGTCATCACTATAACTACCATCATGACCTTTGAAGTCAAAATCATTTTGCAACCATCCTGTTATTTTCATCATCATCATCATCAAACTCCATAATAATAATTATCATCATCAACACAAGATTAACAAAGCCATAACAAATAAAACATCATGATACAATATATAACAATCAAACAAACCAGTGGATTATCAGGTTCCTGTCCAACAAGGAACTCAGTATCTCTTTGAGCACTGATATAATCTCCCATCTCAATACAAGCTGTAGCTCTAGCCAGTAATACATCAGGGTTCTGTTCATCTATCTCTAATGCTTCGTTATAATATTTTATTGCTCCGTTAAAATCCTTCACTTTTAAAGCTTTGTCACCTCTTTGTCTTAGTGAGTTCATCTGAAAATATAAATGTTTTACTGTGATGTTGGTAGACTAATGCTTGGTGTATAGTCCGATTTTATCTGGTGAGCCTTGAGTCAGTGACTGCATTGTTGTATTTTTAGAATTTTGGAACATTCCTACAAACTGGTAACACAACTTGTTGTTTAACCAGCCATTAATGGTCTTTGTCCACTGTTAATATTCACTCTTTTATTTCAGGCTTGTTCTACTTTACTTATCTTTCAATTTGTTAATTTATTAGTTTTTCACTATGTAAATATTGTAAATAACTTGTAGATGTTTTATAAGAGGTCCACATGGAAGATTGGATTTATCCAAATGTGTAGCCTCATTAAATAAAGTCTTTATTATTATTATTATTATTACTATTATTATTATTGTTATTATTATTATTATTATTATTATGCATTGGACATATGATACTGTATCGTTTCTGGACTGCACTATTTCAGAAGATGTTTATTGGTGTACAATACTATGCATAAAATTATACATTTGAGATTCAATAGCTCAAATTATTTTCAATGTACATGTAGTACATAATGTTTATACCTAGAGAGAATGTTATGATTGGACTCTTCCAACCTATCACAGCTCATGGAATAAAATCTGACTATAGTCATCACTGGTCAACCCTTTACTGGTTTTGACATGGTCGAAAATTTGACTTTTTTTTTCATCTTAATGAGATAGGGCTATTTCAAGATGATCTTATTTCATTACTTACTCCATGACTGACAGGTAATAAATTTTGCCTAGTAATTTCCCTAGGTGATTGTCTTTCAGAAAAAAGCCACTAGATTTCCATTTCAAGTTACCTAGCAATGCTGGGGTGAAGTAAAGGGGGCAAAAAATGCATTTCATTCTGTTATATTTTCCCAAAATGAGGTCTAACATGCTAGCATCTTTTAAAGACTAAAAAACATTTATCTTGCCACAGTTTTGAGCCATTATTCTGCACTCAATGACATGACTTTCTGGCGATGATGGGAATAAACTCCCCTTTCAAACATTTGAAGGGATGGGGGGGGATCGAGACAAGTCAAAACACTGGAGCGACCACTACATGGTCAGTGGATTAAAAAATTCCACAAATACTTAAAAGCTTAAAACTGACTGCCCAGGATGAACAGAAAAGTTTGTATCATACCTCCACAAACTCTTCAGCCTCACTAATTGGTTCACTACCTTCAACAAGACTTGGTAGACTGAAACTATGAGCCAGGGACTGGCTGTAACCGCCACCCCGCTCCATGTTGAACAGTCTTGTGTCCTAACCACTGGAAGAAATTATTGGATCTGAAATATTAAACAATGAGTAATTTTAACATAATGAGTGAATATTTCAAAGCAGGCCCTAGTTTAGTCCAGTAGATAAGTCTTTCTTATTCCTCAGCTTCTTGCGGTATTCCACACTCCCCAGAAATCAGGAGCATAACTTTGAGGATTACATGCAGGCACTGGACAATTTTTTTCATAATAATAAAAAGAAAACAAATTAAAGAATCTTGTTTACAATTAATGTTGGCTTTATAAATTTTTTATAAACATGTGCCGTTGCAGTAGTCCTCTATATAAGACCCCCGTTACTCATTTCACCCTACGTAACAGAAGCAATGTCCAAATGAAAAAATAAGTTACGGAGGGTCTTATATATAGGACTACCGTTGCAGTAGATATTCAATACACAAAGAACAATAAGATTTATTTTGTGTTTCATGGTTTTTAGCAATAATGTGTAACCTACATAGTCTATGTTTATGAAATTTATCCAAGATAAACCTACAAGGCTAGGCTAGAGATATGAAAGTT
This sequence comes from Mactra quadrangularis, assembly GCA_025267735.1. Classification (NCBI taxonomy): domain Eukaryota; kingdom Metazoa; phylum Mollusca; class Bivalvia; order Venerida; family Mactridae; genus Mactra; species Mactra quadrangularis. Next base: position 4,872,191 of record CM046311.1, on the reverse strand, counting down.
TTATAACACAGATATTTTTCAACTTTTTAACATTAAAACAATGTTAATAGTCTTTATTATGAAACTTTTGACTCAAAGGAAGACATATCATATGTAAAAGAAAGATTTTTCAATAACAACTACCAACATATTTGTAATTCAAACAGTTTAACAGAAACAAACAGTTCCACTGACATGACATTCACAAACAAAACAAGTTTCATTCAAGATTCACAAATATTACTCCACCCACCAATTAAAGGGAAACTTGCTGTCAGAGTTGGACGGTTTGTCATGAAAATAAACAGATTATGCAACTCATTACTTAGTAACAATCGTCTTTACATAGTAATGACAACATGTCAATCAAATGAAAAGTCTAAAAACACAAGGTATAAACTTACTAGAGTACCAAAACATGTAAACACAGCTTAATTGGCCATAGCGGAAGCCATTTTGTATCCAATCAAACATTTTGGTTGTGCTTACTTGCACGTGGAAAATGCACTGGGTACGTAAACGCTGGGGACGAAAGATTTTAATTTTAACCGGTATTTTGACACTATTTTCGTACATTTAATGCATAATTTAAAAAGTTTTATGTATTAAAAATTTTGATTTAAGTAGTTTTATATCAATTTTAATGTATTTTCCCCATAAATGTAAAAGCGCATCTGACGCGGTTGTTTCCCTTAGTCTATGTATCTGGGTAGGCCCAACATGAAGGCCCAATGAATAAATTCAGTTGAGCTACACAGGTACTCCATAACTAGACACATACATAAGATAATAACAGCCAGAGAATTATAGGCCTATTACCTTACTAAGTTGCCTTGGGAAACTGTTTACATGTATAATTAACAAACGATTAACAAATTATATAGAATCCAATGATTTAATTAAAAACACTCAGGCGGGTTTCAGGAAGGGATATTCAACTACAGACAATATGTTTATTTTACAGCATCTGATCCAATATTTAAATAATGGTAGGAAAAAACTTTATTGTGCTTTCATAGATCTTAAACAAGCGTTTGACACCGTTTGGAGAAATGGCCTGTGGCAAAAATTATTACATTACGATATTAATGGCAAATGTTTGAATGTTATTAAAAGTATATACCAAAATATCAAGTCATGCGTATCCGTTAACTCCGAACTCTCAAACTTTTTTCACTCTAACATAGGGGTCAGACAAGGTGAAAACCTGTCCCTATTGTTATTCTCATTATATCTAAACGATTTAGAAGAGTTCTTTAATCAACATAACTTTACCGATACAATAAACATACCAGACCACAGATACGATACCGAATTAACTAACTATCTTAAATTATTTATTTTACTATATGCAGACGATACAGTGATTTTATCAGACTCGGAGTCGGGCCTCCAGTCTGCGTTAGATATATACTCAAAATACTGTGATAGATGGAAGCTAACCGTCAATGTTTCAAAATCGAAAATAGTTATCTTTTCCAAAGCCAGACTTAATAATTGTCGATTCATTTTCAACCACGAATACTTAGATATTGTGAGCGAATACAAATATTTAGGCATTTACTTTAGCAAAAATGGTTCCTTCACCTTTTGGAAAAAACAAATTGCAAATCAAGCTACTAGAGCTATGTACAGTTTATTACGTAATGCAAATCGATTGGGATTACCAGTAGATTTACAGATTGATTTGTTTAACAAAACAGTAAAACCTATACTTCTGTATGGAGCTGAAATCTGGGGATTCAGTAACAACAAGGTAATTGAAACTATCCACTTAAAGTTTTTAAAATATGTATTAAAATTAAAGAGATCTACTCCTAATTGTATTGTATATGGAGAAACTGGTGAAACCCCTTTGGGATTGGACATTGAAGTAAAATTTATCTCTTTTTGGACTAAATTGATATCAAATCAAAATTCTGTTCCTTCAAAGTTATCCTCCATTATTTATAGTATTATGCATAAATCATTCCTTAATTTAAATGTATCTACACAAAAAAAGAATTTTCCGTGGATTTACAAGGTAAAAGCCATCATCAATAAATGTGGTTTCCCAGACATATGGAATACCCAGTCTGTGACTAACGACAAATGGTTAAAACTAGCTATAAGACAAAAACTGAGGGATTTGTTTATAAATGAATGGTTTTCAAGTATTGAAAACTCTAATAGTTGCCAGTTTTACAAAGTAATTAAAACATCTTTTGGCTTTGAAAAATATCTGAACAAAATACCCAAAACTCTTCTACCTTACATCATCAAATTTAGAACACGCAACCATAAACTACCCATTGAAACAGGCAGTTGGCATGGTTTGCCTTATAACCAACGTTTATGTAGTACCAGCAATATACTTGGTGATGAATATCACTATCTCTTTGAGTGTAGTTTATTTGTAAACGATAGAAAACTACTTCTGAAACCGTATTTCATAAGACGTCCAAATACGTGCAAATTATATCAATTATTCAATAATTCATCAACCCAACAGTTTAACAATGTGTGTAAACTCCTTAAGATAATTTTATCATCTTTATGATAAAGAACTGCTTATATGTATAACATTCTTAGTTTTAGCAAATAATATTTACTAATTGTATAACATAATTTCAATGTACCATTATATTATTATGACTCTCCGGTGCCCTTAAGAGGACACCAATACATATATATAAATACATAACTTATTAAATTAGTACCTGATTGCTACCCTAATATTCTCGTACCCCGAGGTTATCAAGATTCTCGATCTAGTATCGAGAGTCTTGATAGTCTCTGGGAATGAGAATGGTACCCTATTTGGTTTCATTTATTTATAATTTATAATTATGTAACATTGTTGATTTATACCTGTACTTCTATCCTCACCATGTGCCTCGTAAAAATATTTATATCTATTTATGTACCTCATTTATTCATGTCTATGTGAAATGAGAGAATAAAAGAATTTGTATTTGTATTTGTATTTTGGTAGGGGTTTAAATAAAACAGCAAAAACAAACATTAAATGTTATAGTCACCTAGCTATTAATTATCACCGTGCACATTTCCCTCCTTTACTTTTCCAGAGAGCTGGCCTGGCTCTCAGTACGAACTGTCCATGAAGGGGCTCGCATAAGTTTGTCAAACACTTCTTACATCATTAAAGTAAATTTGGAGAATAAAAACCATACGCCCTGACTGGGAATCGAACCTAGTTCTACGGGGTAGTAGGCGTTTAATCCAACAACAAGGCTGTTGGAAGTGACTATATATAGTCACCTACATGTACGATCACTACACGAAATAGAAAATCGTACCAGGATAAGATAAGATAATTTTTATTTTGAGTCGGCAAATATACCTCAAAAAACAAACATATACATGTATACAGACCCTTGCTGGGCTTTTCAGGAACCGACTATACTCAGATGCAGGCTAACATGGGATTGAATTTCTCAAGTTGCAATGTTGCTTATATAGGTTCTAAAAATTGACTTAAGTCAAAAATATAATTTACAGATCGTTTGCACACATGAAATCAGTTTAAAGTAATGTATAAATTTACTGATAATGCAATGTACAAATGTATAAGTCTGCAAGCCTCGGGTCAATTTGTACAAACTACATCTGTAAACATAAGTTTTTATTTTCACTTACGTCGTCCCCATTTTTTCTTCCGATTAACGGTTTCAGTCAATTTATTAAGATATCCATCTCTCTCTATCTCTCTAAATCTTTTATTATACACGAAGCATTGTCAGAAAACTGTAACGTCTAAAACGTCGTACCTATAGCAACGTGTGACAGACGTCACGTCACAAGTCACGTTAATTTTGAATAACGTCATAATAATGTAGGGCTACAACGTACACAGCATGAATCTCGTCGACGTTATTAGTAACGAAATATACCTCATTCGAAAATCATCGGCGTCATCTTCATCATTATAAACAACTTCATGCAGTGACTTTATGCAATGTAAAACCCCTGACATCTAATGTGACCAGAGCCCTTAGTCACGTGATTTATGCATTTCAAGGTCACCCGAGCCAGGGATTCTATATAACAGGGATTTGTAACGAAGTGCTTTTTTTAATTTTCACGGTCGTCACTGTCTATAACTGGCTGAAGCAGGCTGTACAAACTATTCCAGAGTTTAAAAACTTGATTTATGTGTTTGTTCATGTCTTCCATGGAACTTGTGAATTTGTCTGAAGTTTTTGACAAAACATTGTTGCAATTATGACCGAAAATATGACTTAAGGTGATGTAAAATGGGGCTAAAAATGGCAGATCGGCGGGAAAATGCATTATTTTGTGAAGCAGTCTGTGAGCGTAATTTACCTCAAAATCATCTAGAAATACATTTTTCCTAATATTTATGTCAATTTGAATGGTACTGGTACAAAATTTCATGTGAATATCTTTTTTTAAACTTGTTATACTTGTTTTCCGTATGGGCCGAAATAATAGCGACGACAGTGAAATTTGATGAAAATCTATTACATTTACTTAATCGTTACAAATCCCTGTTATATAAAATCCCTGACCAGCAAACTTTTTTTTATCATATGCATACCCTTGTTTGTTAAAATTATTGGCAACGATCGATGTTTTTATGGCAATCTAATTTGTTGCTTCATGACCAGGCCGACTTTTTGATAGCCTTACGATGACCATTTACTTCGAATATACTACTATTTAAGTAATAATGAGACGGTATGATCTACCATATAGGGAAAACGTCTTCAGACATGGCCAAAGAAGCAGTTTAAATGCTTAATTCAAGGTGATTATGACCATAACTAAGCTATAAGAACTATATGAAGTTTACATCTTTACCACAGACTCACGGCATAAAAAAAAACACAACAATATTGTATACACCCCCACAACACACACCCTTATATAAATGTGCATTCACTTTTTTGTGGGGACTGTTTTATGCCGGCAGCCAGTGATCTATACACCGAGTGTACACGCTTGACAATCCTGTGACTTGCATCTATTTTGTTTGTATTTATAAAAATCAATTCTTAACTTTTAAAATTATACCGACATGTTGTATTCATGTATTTATGTTATAATTTGTTCACATGTATTTACAATGTAAACTGTGACATAATAAAAGATATGTTCTGTTCTGTTCTGTTCTGTTCTATAATAAAACAAAGGAAGGGACTCTTTCATGCAGACAGTATGTGCTTTAAAAAGATAAATCAACGAAAAAATCAATTTTAACGAAGTATTCTCATAATATTTTTATTATCAATTCAATATATCAATAAAATGTACAAACAATATATAAATTTATCACAGTATTTCTTTTAGATCTAACAATGTACGAAAAACAATATTATAATATAATAAATGTCTGTTGAGAATAAGAGACTATATGTGCATGTATGATATACAATGGAAATATTTATACATGATATGTTGCCAACACACATCGATGAACAAACAACAAAAAACACGGAACACATCTAGTTTAGCGGACGCGGAAGTAAATATAAATATGCGTGCGCAGCATGCTGTTTCTATGAGCAGACGCGCGAAGGTAAATGCCGCTAATTTTCTGTTATTATGGGGGCTGCCGCCCCCACGCCCCCGCTGATATTAAAATTGGATAACAAAGGACATTGTAAAATAGTAATTTAAAATAATTCATTTAATAAATGAATAAAAAAAAACTGCAACGGTAAAAAACATAACGGCGTCCAAAATTTGTAAACAGCGCAACGTCCGAGCATGCGCAATAGCGGGGTCCGCTAAACTAGATTCTATCCAAAAACACTAAAACAATGAACTGTATAAAACCAAGATAACAAAAACTTTAGTACAATTATAACAACAACCCATTCCCAGTGAATCATTTGAACAAATTCTATAAAAACTTTGATGTTTAAACTGTGTTAGTAATCATGACAATGTATAGAACGTACATGTACCCACGAATGTCTCCTTATAAAGTAAAGTAATGGCATTTTATAGTCCGAGTTTCATGCTTACGCACGTTCGCCGAGTTTACAGCTATTATCCCTGGTCATTTGGGCTACTGGTATCTATCTATCAATCTCTCTGGGGAGTCTTTTTACTTTGCTTATTAGTGCAGCCGACAAATTGGCGCAACGGCATTTTGATACGGTCACTTAATTGTGTGTACATGTAGGTACAGCAACTATAACATAAAATCAAACCCGTTTTTGAATATACTTTTTTCTGCATCACATAATTGTATTACCTAATACATACATTATGCTAAAATAAGCAAGTTACGGGACAAAGGGTATATATCTTTTCTGTAACGTATAATCGATTATCTAATCAATGTGTACGTCTGTGAATTAATAAATTTATAGTATCTCTTATCAATAATTCATGACTTTATTCATAACTGATAATAATAATAATAATAATAATAATGATAATAATTCTTGCACTTTACGGTTACAAATCGAGCTATAATCGTTAGTATATTGTATTAGCATTCGGAACACCTCCACCATTCATTGAATGAATAATCTGAGAAGGATTCGTAGAGGGATCCACCAATACTATTGGGGCTTTACTACAAACGCGAGGCGAAGAACGTAACTGTAATACAAAATAGTCCTTGTCACAAACACATAATACTTTCATGATTTTGTTTTGGCATGTGACGCAAAGGTAGTTCCAAAATGGCGTCTAAATATGTCCGAGGTTATTTTTTGTGAATGGCCGAGGAGTTCCGAATGTTGTAAAGAAGTTTCGTATTTCTGTACAATAAATGTAAGCTAGTTGACTGGATGAATTTGTAAAATAGAGCTTACGTTCGCATTACTGAACAATCGTGAAATGTCGACGAATACATTGTATACAAAATGTTTAAAACATTTTCCGTAAAAAGGATTTCTTTGCATTAGCTAGAAATAACAAAACATTTGGATATTACGCATGTTCCTTAAAACGTATCTATGGCCCTTAGAATGTTTGCATTTCCTTGACAAAAAATGTAAAACACCGGACAAGCCCATCAGTATCTTTTATGTAAAACCATAAGTTTAGGCGACCTGTTTCAATTTTGATCATTCGTTAGGCTTATCTCCCTTTGAATACAAAATACGCATGAACCAGAAACTATATCATACCCACGAAAACCGACAGATGAATCAGAATAATTAAAACACATACTTCACATTATACGTATGTAAACTATCCACCGACTATAATTGAAAGTTCCGATGAATTTTAACATGCCAGGCCCCAAGACTATCGGAAAACATTTATGTATTTTGAATTAATAATTCATATCATGTAAAACTTTTATCTGGAGAAAATTCGACCCCTAACCATTTTAAACTGTTTTATAATTCTCATGTTACAGTATTAAAGCGTATAATATTGATATTCACAGAAATTTACAGCACTCACACAAAAAATATTTGAAATAATAAAGGTTTTTCATATACATGTACTACGAAATAATACAATGACGAATCAGAAAATGCGATCGCTCAAAGTAGCAATAATTCGATTTTTTAGGGAATACTCGAACTACTTCGATGTTCGATGCGAGCCATCAGTAAATACCCCGGTACAGTGTTTACAAACTATAAAGAGAAACAGAACATGATCATTAATGTACTAACTACATTGTAAAGATTAATAACCATACACTATTGTCATTATTGATTAACAATAAATGTATGGATACCTTGTCGAGCACATAATTGTATAGAATTACATGGATCCCGGGTGAAACTTGAGTATTTTCTTCAGTTCATGACCTATTTTCTCAGTTCATGACCTAGGTTAAACAATGGTCACATGCATTCATGTTATAAAAGAGACTTACTGTATCTTAAAGACCTATTTAAATAATATTATTCTAAATTATAATTATATTACATTTTGTATAAGCTTACAGCGGATTACCGACGGTTTGTCACAAAGAACTATATAAGTCTTAGAGGTTTTAGTATCTACAATTGTTGGGACATTTTAAGAGATATTCGTAGTGTCCTCTTATTATAAAACTCGTAAGAAGGCAAAAACGTCACAATAAAAAAGTGGACGTTAAAACACTTAATCGGCACTTATGATAAAGACTAAGCTTACATCAACTTACACCATTAAAAGTTAAGCCTACAAGGTAAGAAGTCTTATCAGACACTTGACATTTACTATCTTTTCCGAGATGCGAAGGGAACTTTCCATAGTTCAAGCTGTTTGTTTGAAATATAATGTACGAGTATTGTCCGTTTTTTCTCAACTGCCAAAGCTTGAATAATTACACGGTGACAGAATGCATTGTTTTTGTACTGGCGGCCTAATTGTTATTAAAAATATCTTGACTAAAACAAATCATACGGCATAAACAGCTTTACTCGATCATAATACACACTTTCGGAAACTCATGGATGAATTACAACAATAATTTAAAAAACCCGCATTCTCCGTGACATTATTCATGTTTTGACAGTTGAGAAAAAAACGAACAATACATGGCTTCAAAACATTCTATCAAAAATTGTCACACACGATCTGCAGCGCAATAAAAATATGGGTTAGGTTTATTCATTTAAAGAGCAAGTCACTGACGATAATATGCGCTTATAAGTTGGTTAACAGCTATATCCAGAGATTTAGCCTTTCCAGGAACAGTGAGTAGGTTGACTGGCCACCGTTATATGACCCATACAATGTGTTGCTAAGAAGTTAAACCCAACAAACAAAGATAAAAATATGGTTTAAGCTTATACATTTAAAGAGCAATACAGTAAATATGTTTAAACTTTTGTTGCGAAATGATGTTTAATGATTGCCTTTTTTAATATGACACATATGGTCAGTTAATACTATATTGTACATTTTGTATATATATGTACTACCAAATACGACAAAATCTTGAGCACCACTATCAACACGAAAACACATTTATTTTGTCATAGCCCTGGTAATATCTATACTATTAAATTTGCGAGTTTCCTGTTTTGTGGAAGAAACTGCGCAGCTTTGAATAAATCTTTTGTTTGTCGCTGGAGCACCTATATACCGGCATATCAAGTTGACAATTCTTTTTTGACAAAGCCTCTTGATATTTGCAAAAACTGCCAAAAATCAACAAAAATAGTGTTTTTTTTTGTGTCTAAAAATAGTTCTAGATAAAACTAAAAATAGACCAAACTCCCCGCAGCGGTTATTTCCCTTTATTAAATCAATAACCTAAAATGTCATTACCTAAAGCCCGTGCTTGCACGGGCTCCCATCTAGTGAATTATAAAACAAAACAAAAACAATTTCAGCAATTGTTATGCTTAAGTGTTATAAAAATTTGTAACAGTATAATTAATAATAACATTGACAATGTTAATCTATTTTGGTAGCAATGTCATGACACATGGCATACATGTGCAATCTCCGTAAGCAGATATCCTTTAGACCGCTATCGTACAGGAACTCTAAGGGTCGCTCGGAGGGTCACGTCGAAATAACCTTTGTGTCCACCAATAAATGCGTAGCTTTCATCTAGACGAAACACTATAAATAGCATTTTGATTTCGTAATTTTTATTTTTAGACCGAGGTTTGAGAGCTAATTTTACTTAGGTGTTATTCACAGGCTGTGATTGGACGGCTTTTTTTCAAATTGCGTGACGTAGACGATGTAAACAAGTAACTTAAACATTATGATTGCGTCATTGATATTATAATTAAAAAAATGTCTCCTGAACGTGACCCTCGTAACGAAACAGCCAGATCTAAAATAGCGAGTTGACGAGCGGATAATTTTAGATCGGTATTAACCACTTGCATACAAGTGGTGAATGCCACCGTATGCCAATATGTCAAGAACATCAGTAAGAGATGACAGAAAAACGGATAAATATCTCTAATTTCCATTGTTGAATATCTTGATCTACTTTCAACATTGAGTCCATTATCTTAATTAAGCGAAAATAACAACAACGAAAAACCGTACACATTAATATGATTGCGACATAAAATTGATATAGAATATAGAAAAACGTAACAAATAAAATAAATGCTGCATAAAAGCTAATATCAACGGGCGAACAAATAATGAAGCTGACTTCTTGTCCCGAATTTCACTAAATATATTCCACAAACATAAACACTCGAAAAAACATAGCTGTCTCCTTGCCCGAATACCATATTTAACAAATTCTAAAATCACACTCCTAATCGTAATAATATAAACCTTATCCTAAGTTATATCATTAAATTCCGGCTTAGTTTCAAGTTTATCTACACCAATATCTACAGGCACATTAGAAGTTGTTTCCACCGAGTCATCAACATCATTACCATGTCCAGCTAAACCCGAATCGTCGGAAGAAGAATGAATCTTGATATCGTTCACACTCCTTTTAGAAATCACTGACGTTGAGGCACCACTAATGTCTTGGTTTTCAGTAACATTTTCACTCATTTCAGTAATCTCATTTTCTTTTTTTAAAGTCGCAATAGTTTTATCTATTTCATCAGTATTGTCTTTATCATCGTCGTCGCATCTTCTTCATCTTCCAGTCCAGAATCAGGCTCTTCATTGTCAGATTCGTTAATTTCTTTTAATGATTTACCTTTTCCTTTTTTAGACTTTTTGCCTTTTTTATGTTTCTTATTTTTACTTTTTGATTTTGAGTGTTTGTGAGATTTTTGTTTTTTCTTCGGAGAATGATGGACATTCTCCTTGTCTAACCTACCAGTACCATTTTCAAGGCTGAAATAGTCAAATAATCAAAAATGAGAGAGTATGATATTTGATATTGGTCATGCGCAATATCACTCAAAAAGTGCTTGGACCAAATCACGTTCCTATGAAGAGCTGATTCACATTTATCAGAGTCAACTGAGCAAATTCCAGAATCTTATGCATTTTATATGACAATCAAAATCAATCAAAATGCTGTCACTTATTCTTGTTCAGAATATTGTTAAATGACATGTTGATTAAAGGACCCTTGTGTATCAGTCACGGTACGGTGCATGTTGCTTTCGCATCTCGATGTTTTGCCGATGATATCTTGGTCTTCGACTGTATAGGTAAATAATCGGACAATACCTCTTAAAACCGGATACCTCTCCAAACCAGACAAATAGTCAAATCCAGTCCCCAGTTTGTCAAGTTTGGGGAGGTTATATTGTGCGTAAAGTTTGACCCCGATCTGACCTCTATGTAAGAATATTCATTACATAGAATACGAATGTAGTATTAATGCTCGATACCGATCGGAGTGTATCGTCAAAGCTCGTGTTATTATTACAAAGGGGTTAATCTTTAAAATATATTAAAGCTTGTGTAGAATAGGCGTGGAATGGATTTTCGTCCAAGATATGTGTAGATAATTATTAGATGCAAATGTGAAAGGTCAGATCGGGGCAAACTTGACGCACAATACTGTAATGATAAAGTACAATTAGGTACATATGATAATGTGGGCTTATGTTTTAAAACCCATTGTGGGTGCTAAGAACAAGGGCGGATCCAGGAATTTTTCTAGAGGGGGGTCCAAACTTTTTCTAGGGGGGGGGGGGGTCCAAACTTTCGAACCACAATATACACTGTAGAATAATGCAACATATTAATAAAACAAACTACATAACCATTAAATCTATGTTAAGCACCGAGAAAAATTGCTTGATGCTACTTTAAAATGACTTACAGTCAATGAACAGGTACATTTTGGAAATTCTAGGGGGGGGGGGGGGGGTCCGGATCGCCCTGACCCCCGCTAGATCCGCCTATGAAAGAATGAATCGTATCTATACATCAGTCTAAATACTTAAGGGTTTCAATGTTATCATATAATCATATACAATGTACATGTACTTCGTATTCACAAATCTTATTATTTTGGCATTTATTAATTACGGAAGTAAAACAAATATATTCAAACAGTTGTATGCATTGTTAGATTTCTTTAAACGGATAAATAAAGAATTTTAAAGTAGATTAAAAGAGAGGGATTATATACAATGAAAAAAGATCAAAGCTGTATACTTTAAGAAGTTAAAAGAATAAAAAGGTAGTGTTGTATAAAAATGTGCCAATTTTAATACTTAAGATTATGAAAAGGTGTCCGCGTTCCAAATACAGTCATTCTCGTTCCCAGAGGCGATCAAGATTCTCGAAGCAAGTATCGACCTAAGGCGGTAGGCGCGGTCCAAAAGCAAACAAACTATAAGTACATGATGTATTTAAGCGTTTATGCTTTTGGACCGCGACTGCCGCCTGTGGTATCGACAATCTTGATATGCTTTGGGAACGAGAATGAAATACAACAATGTCAAACGAATTTGAGGACATCATCGATTTGTTAAGGACGCCATTTTATGTAGCTCTGGAGCTGGTATCCTGATTCTCCGTGGAATCGCAGAATGGTTAAAACGTAAAAGTTTAAGTGCGGCTCACAGTCTGCTTCCATGTACATGTTCAGCCGACTTTACAATCTTGTACGATAACTCCTGATCATTGAAATCACCTTCAGACAGGCGATCCTTCACAGTACCCGTTTATACTGGGTGAAGTGGAACAGCTGTAGGTTATAATTTCCTGCTCAAGGAAATTGGCAGTGTCCGTAGTGGGGATCGAACCCGGGAACTCTTGATCCTTAAGCGAGCGTTCTACAACTGGACAACTGCTCCTATGTGCTCCTATATGGTGTTCTCATTTGGCATCGTATGTTTTGATTCAATTGATATGATGCTTTTGATAAGCATTGACAAAATTTGAGTAAATAAATGTAACCTGTAGAGTGTTAAAACTGAAAAGTTGGCGATATATGGCAACGGACACCAGATAATCAACCCAGTTAAAAAAACTTATGCTTAGCACTTGGTGCTCAAATGAGCCATTCTCGTACCCAGAGGGTGTCAAGATTGATGACCTACCTCTGGGTACGAGAGTAAGGTGAGATTACGATTAAATATATAATAGAAATTTGGTAGAGCTTAAAATGTTAGTCGTTTACCAAATTAATAAATACAGTTGTTTCTAAGGATCTACCTTCATATGTGTAGGAATTGTAATACTATTATACATGATCTACAGTCTACTTGTTGTAATACATTTTAGGCAGCCGGCACGATCTCGATCGATCCACCAAAATCAATATATCAGGACCGCGCCGGTTGCCTTTGAACACTAGTTAGTTCAGCGTTTCTTTGCTCTTCATTCTTTATTTTTGTACGTATACATGTTATTGGATGGTCCGGTTTCAAACATTTTGCTCAGGTTGGTTTCGTAGAGAAAATAATGAAATAAAATGATGTAAGTTTAAAGGTAGCGTCTCTTGATAATATATCCCGAGATTATCAAGATTCTCGATCTAACAGCTAGTATCAAGAATCTTGATAGCCTCTGGGAACGAGAATGCTTGATAAAGGCTTTTGTCGAAACGTTGAGAAATAATATTAAAGATGAGCAATAAATGCTGATTTGAGAAAAATTCCTGTGTTCTGTGAATTGTTTTTTTTATTTGACAGTTAGTTAGTTGAGGTAGTTTCAATGAAAGAGATGAGAACTAAAATAACTATACTAGGTAATAATGAGCTAGACATTATTTATGATAATCATAAACATCAAGTGGTGTCAGAATTGAGGCTGTAGATTTCACTATGATATATAGGAGGACCAGCTTGGTCCCGGTCCACAAAAGACACTACAGTGGTGAAGGTCACCTACTCTACAATAATATTATGAGAGATTTGTGCTAGGAGACAACTAGACTAGATTTATTATACATCATTACCGAACCTAGAACTATTCCAGAATATCGTCATAAAGCACTGTGGTAAAAAAAGAGCATAAAAATAGAAATATAATGATAATATAAATTATATATTATATAGAAAAAAGCATAGTAAAAAATCTGTTTGTTTGGGTTTTACGGCGCACCAACACAAAAAGGTCATATCGCGCCGATAAAAAAGCTACTGTCTATAGACATTTACTGTTCTACCCTCCCCGGGTGCTGAATGCGTTATTGGTCATACAAAATGTGTTTTAAAGCTCAAAGATACATTTGTGCACACCTAAATGTCGGAGTGCAAACGCACACACACCATTTACTCGAATGTATCGTTCATATTTCAATATCCGGACATGCAACGCACGAACCGACTCTTTATTGACCAATGACATAGTTTAGCCAAATATAGTGTTAAAGACGGATGTTAAAGTCATATATGTCAGCGCCAAATGTTAAAAAGGTCAAGATTGCACTCCATTCACAAAAATTAGTTTTCTTGTCAGATAATTCTTTGAAAATAGGAAACAATCTATGGGTCGCTGTTTTGATTCCCGAGCAGGGCTTGTATGACTTAGTCGAATTTGGACATGACAAGTTTTCTACCTAAATTACCTGCCTATGTCTGTTTCAAATAGGATAGTCGTCAGTCACTTGTGAAAGTATATGCCATACGCGTCTTTAAGCATCAAGCATTTCATTCCCATTCTACATTACATATTTGAACGCTAGTGTAGAAATATAGGCTTTTACTGGTACATTTCATTAAACTGTCAGCGGTGCATACATTTCCCCCGCTGATTCAAATACTCACTATAGTATTCCTGGACTTACTATTGATAATCGAGTTAAAATAGCGGTGTAAATGTATGCGCCGCTGACTGTTGAATAAAAATTAACAAACGAACCAGTATTTTTGTGTTTGGAGTTCACTCTTAAGTCATATAACCTATGGCACTAGCTCAAAGAATTCTTTTGGAATTTAAATTCTACTTTTTTCTATACCTATAATATATATCTATAAAATATATAAATACTATATAAAGAAAATATAGAAGTAAAAGCTCCTGTTATTATATCTGACCTTTTTCTTATCGTTACTAGAAAAAATATATTAAATTTAATTCAAATAGTTTAAACACAAAAATAATTCCAGAGATATATAGAAACGCATTAAAATGCCTTAAAACAAATTAAATTGATGAAAGTGCATATTTATTATCTTAGAAATTAAACCTGCCATTCACAGCGTTGACTAAAGCACAGGTTTATCATAGTTATGGGGCGAGTTTCCTAAGCATACCGCTAGCTAGATAGTTGTTTGTCCCCTGGTACCCTTAATTTGTTATCCCATACGTATTCCTTTTGGTGTAAGAAGGATACCAGGACCAAAAGCGCTAGCTAGCAATATGCTTAAGGAAACTCGCCCATTATTGCATGCCTTAAATAAATGTCTGTATCCAGACGTTTAAATTGTTGCTATATTGCTATCAGTAAAAAGAGTTTGTCAATTATCCATATATCGTTCATATAGGAGTCGTTCGGGTTTCATTTTCTTGCTTGGAAGGTAAGTTTGAACATGTTGATCGGTCGCTAGACAAAGAATCCTTATGGCATCGTCTAAGAGTATTTCTAACCTGTGTCTGTACATTTTGAAGTTGCTATATGCATTATGCATGCATATTTCTTGTCGAATATATTATCGGAACATTATATGCATTTTAGTCACAAGCAATGCGGAAAACCCCAATAAGGAAGTCATGCTAGGCTCTGTATATTGAGTAAAGCCAGGGATTCGGATTTTATATAACAGGGATTTGTAACGATAAGTAAATGTAATAGATTTTCATCAAATTTCACTGTCGTCGCTATTATTTCGGCCAATACGGAAAACAAGTATAACAAGTTTAAATAAAGATATTTACGTGAAATTTTGTACCATTATCATTCAAATTGACATAAATGTTAGGAAAAATGTGTTTCTAGATGATTTTGTGGAAAGTTACGCTCACAGACTGTTTAAAAAATAGTGCATTTTCCCGCCGATCTGCTATTTTTAGGCCCATTTTACATCACCTAAAGTCATATTTTCGGTCATAATTGCAACACATTTGGTCAAAAACTTCAGAAACATTCACTAGTTGCATGGAAGACATATACAAAAACAAAAATCAAGTTTTTAATCCCTGGAATAGTTTGTAAAGCCTGCATTAGCCAGTTATAGACAGTGACGACCGTGAAAATTTAAAAAAAGCACTTCGTTACAAATCCCTCCCGAGTAAAGCCAAGCTTTCACAGCAATCATATTGTTTAAAACACAACTACAAGCATTTTAGTCTAAGACTAAAACATATGTATATTTACCTGCGAAGTGATGCTCCTCGGCTTAGTTTATCTTCGGCAACGGGCGTCATTGGGTTTGGATGATCGTCTTTGAATTGAACAGACCCTGTAAATACATAGAATAAACGTGTACATAGAGAAATGAGTTTTTAATATTCTTGATAAATATTCGAAACTGTCCAGCGGAAAGAGCATATAATGTACTAGTAATTTATAGCCCACACCCAACTCCCGGGACAGTGCGGAGGTGGATACATATGTATAAATACAGTATAACCTCTCTTGAACAACACCCACTGGGAGGAACTAAAGTGTCTTGAACAACACCCACTGGGAGGGAATAAAATGTGTTGCTGGTCAGAGGTTGTTGTTCTGCAGAGGTAAAATTCAATTGAAATTACGCTTTAGGGAAATAGAAAAAGCTGTTGTTGAGTGGAGCATTTGTTCTGTAGAGGGCCACTCTGCTGAGGTTATACTGTATACATAAATATGTATGAGGACAAGTGTTATTAATATTGAATTGCCTAGTCTTCGAAAAAAAGGCATTGATTTGGACGTTCCAGCAGGGTAGGGGAAATTATCGCAGATTCTACCAATCTGATTAAAACCCGATCTAAAATTTTACCGCTCGCATACTCGCTAATTTAGTTCTGGCCTTTTCCAAACGAATGTCACGTTCAGGTGACCTTTTCTCATCATAATATCCATGACGAAATTGTTATGATACGTAACTTGTTTACATCGTCTACGTCATGCAATTTGAAATGAGCCGCCCAATCGCAGACTGAATAATACCGCTGTTGAATTTGCATGCAAACCTTGGTCTAAAAATAGAAATTACGAAATCAAAATGTGATTAATAGTGCTTTCGGCTAGATGAAAGCTACGCATTGATTGGTCGACACAAAGTTCATCTCGACGTGACCTTGCATTGACTAAGTAGAGATCCAGTACGACAACGCGAGTAGAACAGGATCTCTGATTACGGAGATTGAGATTCTACCACCCGAATGTCTCTAAAGTGTGGGAATTTAACTAGGGATTTGCTCAATCTGATTAAAACCCGATCTAAAATTTTACACTTGCATACTCGCTAATTTAGATCTGGCCTTTTCCAAACGAAGGTCACGTTCAGGTGACCTTTTCTCATCATAATATTCATGACGAAATTGTTATGATACGTAACTTGTTTACATCGTCTACGTCACGCAATTTGAAATGAGCCGCCCAATCGCAGACTCTGAATAATACTGCTGTTAAATAAGCATGCAAAACTTGGTCTAAGAACAGAAATTACGAAATCATAATGTGATTAATAGTGTTTTCTTCTAGATGAAAGCTACGCATTGATTGGTCGACACAAAGTTCATCTCGACGTGACCTTGCATTGACTAAGCAGAGATCCAGTACGACAACGTGAGTAGAACAGGATCTCTGTTTACGGAGATTGGGATTTGCTGGGCTCAAAGTCAAAGTTCACGCTATTGCCTGGTTAGTAACTGGAAGTGGAGTATCAGATACTAAAACTAATGCATGACGTCATATCAACCCAATATACATGCATGACCGTCAGGCGACATGTATTACGACGATAAAAAGTAGTAGTATCTCTATCGCTCGTAATGTTCGTTTGGACGCTGCGGTGGGTCGTTTTCAATAAAAGTTAGAGTTCATAAATCACACGAAGTAGTTCAGTAATTTTACAATTTAATCCAATATTCGTAAAGTAACAGTTTTCACAAAGTTATTAAAGTTCGCAATAAACCAATATTTACTAGAGTACTATTAAAGTCACAAAGAGCATATAACACACAGATCAACAAATGATTCTTTTCTTTAACTACAATGTTGTTGGTCTTATATAGCAAAATGCTGATAAATATTTAGATAGTTAAAACAATTACTTAGAAGTTTGACAATAAACTACCGGAAGACAGGTACAATCGGCATAGTAAATCTAATAATGACATACTGACACATCTTAAAATGCCTAAAACTATTAATTAAAAATTAAGGTGATAATAATGATAAATAACAAAAGGGACTCGCGTTCATTACCTAAGGACATATAAACTAAACATATATGTTTACAGTGTTATGACATGCCAAAATAATGCAATTTAAAAAAAATGAAAATCTTCGTGTTAATACATGTATTAACAACAGGACGGTGTGTGGTAAAACCTGAAGCACACAATACGTTAAAATATGGTTAACAAAGAGCAATTCAATGACGTTCAACATTTGTTTTAAAGCCAAGCCCTTTATTTAACAAACTTGTTGTCTAAGTGTACAAATATATTTTATTTATATGAAGTAATTTTGCGTATAGTCCTCAAAGAGTGATACGTAAACAAAAGGCGCGGCTGAATACGTAACAAAACGAAGGGTTTTGGGAAATACGTTTGCCTACGAGTATTCTAATGTTTGACTTAGTCACTTTTAATGATGGTTAACATGAGCTTGAAGACCTCTTAAGTTACGTGAGCCAACCTTTTATAGACGTGAATGATCTTCAAGGGTACGTAAGGTAACATTAAACATGTGAAATTAAATAGATAATGATTTGCAAACACACAAAAAAGCAATAAATATGTCCATAAATTTATACATTGTATAAGATATATATTTAGGTTAACTCGTGGGTGGAAATAAATAATATCCGTACAAACATGTAAAGGGTGTCCTAAAATGTAATATTTAATTCCATAGCGCAATGACATAAATTTTGACATTGAATTAAGTTTTGCATGTATTGAAACTTCTATGGGGTTTCGTTGTGACTAACGTGGTCTACGTCGGTACCACCAAATACTTACATTACCAAGGAATTACCTAAGCTATTAACCTTTTTTTCTTTTTTTTTCTTTGGTTTAACACCGTAGCAACACATTGTATAGGTTATATCACGGCGGTCAGTTCACCTACTTTCTGTTGCTAGAAAGGCTAAATCTTCTGTTAAACCAACTACATTGTACTAGGCGCATACTTCCGTCAGTGACTGACTACTGCCCTGCATGATTTAGAATCAGTGGTAGGAGGGAGAATGGTCTTAGAAAATTATTTCATGACTAAGCTCTAAGAAAGTATGCCCGGTCCGGGAATCGGAACCACGACTCTTCGATCAGTAGACTTGTGCGCTACCGACTGAGCGAGCCGGGTGGACTAGCTATTAACCTATATATATCATATCCAAAAATGTATTGACTTATTCATCTCTACTTTCATTCTTATTAAAATTATACGCATTTTGTCTAGTGTAAGGAAATCTGATAATTCAAATATTGCTATACTAGATCGTGTGCACAAGCTCCCACGAACAATATTTTCAATTTTGAAACTCAATTGAAGCAAATTCCAAACCAATGCGGGCATTATTATTCGAAAATCGATTTTAAAGTCAGATTTCTTTTGAAGAAAAGCATTGCATTAATTTCTATGGACAAATAGACTAAATTGAAATATGAGCCTCGCTGACATAAATTAAAAAGATTGGATAATTATTAGGCCTATGTTAATAATAATATAAAAAAAGATCTTTCAACATGTATTTCATTTATAATTTGATGTTTTATTTATGGGTACTAATTTATTAGTTTATGGTGGATTGGTTATTAAATTAGAGTATTTATAGTATAGTGTATGTATACATGTACATCAGGGTTTTTATATAACAGGGATTTGCAACGATAAGTAAATGTAATAGATTTCCATCAAATTTCACTGTCGTCGCTATTATTTCGGCCCATACAATAAACAAGTATAACAAGTTTCAATAAAGATGTTCACATGAAGTTTGGTACCAGTACCATTCAAATTTAAATAAATGTTTGGAAAAATGTGTTTCTAGATAATTTTGAGGTAGATTACGCTCACAGACTGTTTCACAAAATAATGCATTTTCCTGTCGATCTGCCATTTTTATCCCCATTTTACATCACCTAAAGTAATATTTTCGGTCATAATTGCAACAATTTTTTGTCAAAAATTTCAGAAACATTCTCATGTTGCATGGACGACATGTACAAAAACATAAATCAAGTTTTTAAACTCTGGAATAGTTTGTACAGCCTGCTTCAGCCAGTTATAGACAGTGACGACAGTGAAAATTAAAAAAAGCACTTCGTTACAAAATCCTGTTACATAGAATCCCTGATGTATACATATGAATGGTTTTATAAATCTGAAAAAAAATACATCAGCTCTTTCGAGTATTCCGCTCGATATTTTGCAGAGCTTGGAAGACTCACGTGACATTCGCTAAACAAATATGGTATGACATTATTAAAGTATTTTAAACATTCGTTTTATGGGTTCCGTAAAAACCTTCCATAGAACTATATCATCCATAATTTCACTTATCTCATATGATATAAAAGTCAAGTATTTGTTTGCATGTCATTATCGGTATAGATAAAACAAGTTAATATACAAGTTATAAACTTATAATTTTATCAAATTTACCATGTAGCTCTACACATGTATAATATTAAGTAGGGACATCAAAAGAACGTCAAAGATTATCATTGTTTACACCGATATTTATTGAACAACAACTATGGTGATTATAATAAACTGGTATTATAGCTTGTCCACATTGACCAAATGTCTAAATTACATCGATACTAATTGAACAACAACAATCAAGCCTATAGCTTTTTCATTTCACAAGGAAAAATAATTTGATACGGTCCGTTGCACTCAAGCGGGACACTTTGGCACGAAATGTTCGTGCAGTGCGAGGAGAGTATTAAATTTCACTTTGCATAAATCTTTGTTAACTTTATAAGTAAAAAAACATAAAACATTGCACGTATGAACATTTCGTGCCAAAATATGTAAACTGCACCCTGTGTCCCGCTTGAGTGCAACGGACCGTATCAAATTATTTTTATTTCCACAAATCGGTAGAAAATGACACAAATCACCTCTGCAAAATTTGATAAGGATCCATTGGCCCGTTATAAAATAATCAAAATTTGAAAAGTGATCGGTTAGAAATTCGTTAAGTGTATAAAGTAAGTCTCAATTACGATCGTAGTAAATTGGAGTAATTTTCAAATGTTATTCACTTCTAAAGAAATATGTTTCACAAAAGATTATTGACCTCTTAAAAATATAGCAAACATAAAATTATTTTGTATTCCAAACGAGCGTAAAGTGACGAAAGAATGATAATTGAATTTATAGTTAGTACAAAATTAAAAAAAAAACGTGTTTGAGTAAACATTAAAAATGAACCAATCCATTTTCGAGGTAGGCAGTACTGAAAATAAAAGTTGTATACTTAATTCTAACGAAATTAGAGTGACGGATAATCAACCGTCCCTTGGTCAATCATGCTTGTAATGGTAGACCGCTGTACTATTACACCAACAAGACACTCATAAAACGTATTAAATAATTATATATTTCATTGTCACTCTGAGCATCCCCTGTCGTGGATTAGTTTAATGTTTTGTTAATACAAGTTTAAACAGTGTTTTTGAACGAATTACGAAGTTAGAACGCCTTGACATTGTAATTTTGTATCTTTTATATTTTTGTCCACTTAAATGGTCACGTGGTTTCGAAATAACAATAATAAAGCAATTATGGCATGTGTAAGTATGTAATAGTACATTAATTTTCGAATTTTAAATTTTCAATAAAATAAAATCTATTATATGCAGTTCTCTTCATGATTGGGTCGACAATTAGAGTTTTGAAAGAAAAACTAGTAAAACACACAACTAGTATTTATACAATTTATTTAATACATACTTGGTTTAACGTAGTGTCAACACAAGTCTCTAGGTTATTTTACAGCGTCCAGTGCACCTAACCTAGCTTTCCCGGACCCTTGTCTATAGCAAGTACTCCCCACACCCTCCCACAACGCCGGAAACTTCTCCATATACCTTATTTAGGGAGGAACATTGACATAATTATCCGCGCCGGGATTTCGAATCTAGTGTCCCGAGTTTAGTACGGGTTAAAATCCTACCCGCGGCTGTAATACCCTTTCATGAAAATTTGACAATAATGTCAATATTCTTTTCAAGTTGCCGCCCTTGTTTAAAAGTAGGTGAGTACTGGTTTTAGACAATGATCCAGGAAAGCTAGGTTAGGTGCGCTGGCTGCAGTAAAATAACCTAAATTGTGTTGACACAGAGTTAAACCCATTGCGTACAGGAATGAATGTACAGCATCTATCTATTTCCTCAAAAAAATCCAAAATCTATTTCATAAAAAAAAATCTAGCATTGATTCTTCAAACGCAGGAGCAGATCCAGGATTGTTTTTCTAGTGGATGGTCCAAACTTTTTCTAGGGGGGGGGGTTCAAACTTTCAAACCACAACAGTGTTTGCAGACTAACGCAACATATTAATAATACAACATAACCATTACATCTATGTTAAGCACAAAGGCGAGCAAAGCAAGTCGGAGAAAAATTGCCTCATACATTTTGGAAATTTCCAGGGGGGGGGGGGTGAGTTCAGACCCCGTTAGATCCGCCTATGAAACGATACACTTAATGTACTACATGTATCTTCACAAAGTTCAAGGAGAAAAAAACTAAGTTCAAAGGTGTATTAATCTAGTCCTTGAATAATTTAGTGCAATGAGTTTATTTAAGTATCAATTCAAACATACACAATCAACAAACATTCAATTGATATTCAATCATGCATGCTGATGAACTCCTTTCAAGTTGATTCATAAAATGTTGACATTAAGGCGGGTGGAAGAAGTATTACACTGCCCTCCACAAGTTCCTTCACACATTTACAATTTACATTGCACTAAATAGAATTTCAAAAAGTTTTAATAGCCGTTTATTGTTAAATGAAATTTGTATGTCTAATTGAAATCGGTACATATTTCTTCAATCTCCGTAAACAGACATCCTGTTCTACTCGCGTTGTCGTACTGGATCTCTACTCAGTCAATGCAATGTCATGTCGAGATGAACTTTGTGTCGACCAATCAATGCGTAGCTTTCATCTAGACGAAAACACTATTAATCACATTTTGATTTCGTAATTTCTATTTTTAGACCAAGGTTTGCATGCAAATTTAACAGCGGTATTATTCACAGTCTGCGATTGGGTGGCTCATTTCAAATTGCGTGACGTAGACGATGTAAACAAGTTACGTATAATAACAATTTCGTCATGAATATTATGATGAGAAAAGGTCACCTGAACGTGACCTTCGTTTGGAAAAGGCCAGATCTAAATTAGCGAGTATGCGAGCGGTAAAATTTTAGATCGGGTATTAATCAGATTGATTTTTCTTTTAATAGGCATGAAATAACAGAAATATCTCAAACTTGATATCAGGGATGTCTCTGTTGATTTTGATTCTTTGAAATACATTGACCGTAGTTTTGAAAGATAATAGATATTTTTTGCTGCAACTCAACAAGTGAAATTTTGTCTTCATTTCATGAATTTTGAATTGTAAACAATGATAGAAAAGTTCTTTAAACTTGAACTTGAAATTAATAGCGATTCAAATTTATTGTTCCATGAAGGAACTTTTGGAGGGCAGTGTATTATAGTATTCAATCTATCACTCCCAAACGCTTTATAAAAAACTTTGAATAAAGGTAAAAGCGAGATATTTAACAAGGTGAAGAGTTTCACCGAACGTTAAACTTTGAAAAAAATCCCTTCCTGGTCGCCGATCAATTATAAAATTGAATCTATTTGGTACCATTCGTGTTTGATATGACAGTTATTGTATAAATGAATTCAAAGGATGTAAATTGTATGTAATTAAATCATTCGGTCGCTTCGGACACAATCGTAAATACTCGGGCGTTTTCGTAAATATGATAATAAGTGTTTTTATTAGACTAACTCATTCGTCAGTTTTCATTGACGACATCCGAGCGTCGAAATGGTTCGATATTGACCTTGAATATCGTTCAAATCGGTCACTAGTCGACTTGCGTGATGTCTGTTGTGATCCAAAAGAATAAAATACTATACACATTATCATTTCTGATTTTTGAAATGCAATAACACACGTTCATTACTTTCCTCGTCAAAAAGGTCTAAGCAAACATTTCAGAAACTGCAAAAGTCATAAAATGCAGACCCACAACACAGCCAATATATAGCGTGGGTGGAGATTTCTTTCGATTTTTAAACTTTTGTTATAAAAGGAAAACCACAAAATAAAACGAAAACAACAATCACAGGCTCATGTTTCACCCATTTTAAAACAAACAATATGGCTAAAATTATGGCTGTAACATACTTGTACTAAATCCATTCTCAGGGGGGGGGGTGTTCTTATTAACCATAGTTGTTGATAAGGTATTAAAACAAAGGTAATTAACAATGGATATTCAACCTGTTAGTAATTACCTCAGGGAGTCATAGTACTTGTTATGTTACAGGGTAAGATCACATTGACCCGGCATCCACTATTAACAATATTGACCAGAAGTTATAGTGCCCTCAAAAAATTGACCAGAAGTTATAGTGCCCTCAAAAAATTGACCAGAAGTTATAGTGCCCTCAAAAAGTTCTTGAAATTTAGCCATTCATTTTGTACATTTGCCATGGAAACAGATTCCACGGAGAGATCTTAAAATGGTTATTCCTTGTAAATTATACAATGCGCTATCGTGTGACAAAACATGAGCTACTTAGCGACAGTGCCACGTTTTGAGGTATATGAACCTACCAATTTTGAACAAAAACTATTATGAATACCGCAAGTAAATTTACTTTAACCAAAACTTATTCGCGTAATTTAGTTTAAATGTTGTGTAGATTAACTTATTAATGCTGAATTGAAATGAGTTAGATGACTCTTTGTTTGTTTTTCTTCATCTTCATCATCTTCCTGTATATGGTCAGAAGTCGTTGCCGACTGTAACTTTGACCAATGGAACAAGAGAAGGCGACCATTACACAGATTAAAACATCAATATTTACAGATTAAGATTACATACATCAGTTTAGTTAAGCATTTCTTATCCCCCCCCTTATTCTTGAGCGAAATATCTTTGGGAATTTTGTCGCACCTGTGATTTCAATGAGTAAACGAAAATCTAAAACTTAAAATTTTATTCCAGGATTTTAATTATAACATATATGAATGAGACATATACTGTGAAATTCTCTGGATTTTTATTCCTCGGATCAAACTATTGTTTGATAATATCAAGTTGTGGCTTTAAATATTGACCGATCATATAAATCCCCCTAAGTCTGTGTGTCTACATGTAGGTCTTCAATATTATCATACTATTACTATATATGGTAGGGTATTAAGTATAAATATTATCAACTAACTAATATTGAATCATACAGTAGATATTATATAATGTTTATTCCCTACCTTTCGCTTGTTGGCATGGAATTATTGTAGAACTTCACTTTGTATGTATTTGTGATTATTTCTTACAGTTCAAATTTTTGAATCTATGGTGTACCGACAGTGACTTAATGTATAAA
Source organism: Mactra quadrangularis (assembly GCA_025267735.1). Lineage (NCBI taxonomy): Eukaryota > Metazoa > Mollusca > Bivalvia > Venerida > Mactridae > Mactra > Mactra quadrangularis. The sequence continues at coordinate 4,846,675 of CM046311.1, read as the reverse complement.
TATAATATATCAATGGTTCAAGGCAAAACTAGCCTAAATTGGCCATTTTTACATGTAGTTAGACGAGTTTTTGCAATGACCCATCGATATAAAGGTCATTTGAAATAAAGGCATATACGTCCATTAAATCAAAGAGACACGCAATTATTTTTTACTATATGTTATTAAATAAGTAATTTGATACAAGCCCTGTTATTTTCCAAAAACAGTCATATTGACCCGAGGCCAAAATCCAAGGGTCAATATGACTGTTCCGAGAAAAAAAACAGGGCCAATTTAATGGCAATTTTATAAAGTAACTACTAACAAACAATATTTTGATATTGGCCCTATTTTATCGACCAATCAGATCGCAGAAGTGTATTATTGGACCAGGGCAAATAAGTGTTGTTGGCCCTATAACAGAATTCGGTCCTGCTTTCAGTTTTATTTCACAGGTTTTGCAGTATTGCAGTGAATTTAGCTCTCTACAGGGCAAATAGTACATAGTCTTTTTATAAGTCCTCTTACTTATGTCAAGTTATTCGGCATAATTTATGAGTTTGAGCCCAAGAATGGTGTCACTTAAATTAGTCGAAAGAAATATGGAAACTACGGAACACTACCAGTGACATAGTGTTTTGACTGTACATTTTCAATTATAAGCATGCATACTAGTGTCAGTGATAGGTTTCACCATTCTTCAATGAATCTCTAAATCTGAGAACACAAACCAATATTTGAAATACATGCATCCGAAAAACAAATCGAATATTGTGACTGCAATTGTTCATGTATGAAGTACCAAAAATCATTAAACAAACCACGTGTACGCTTTCATAAATTTAAGGATATAATAATTATTGTAATTCTTACATTATGGTATTATTGGTATCATGTTACATGTAGTTAGACTTGTTTTGAACTGACCTATCGATTTAAAGTTCATTTGCATAGGCGGATCCAGCAGGGGGGGGGGGTCAGGGGGGTCCGCCACCCCTAGAATTTCCAAAACGTACCTGTCAATTAGTGTATTTCTTGACTGTGAGTCAATTTTAAGTACCATGAAGCAATTTTTCTGGGTGATTAATATAGATTTAATGGTTATGTAGTTTTTATCATCAATATGTTGCATTATTCTGCAAATAATGTGTAATGTTAATGTCGTTTGAAAGTTTGCCCCCCCCTAGAAAAGTTCGGATCCCTCTAGAAATGTTTGGACCCCCCTAGAAAAAAATCCTGGATCCGCCCCTGATTTGAAAAAAGCATATATACCTATCTTATCACGGAGACATGCATATGTTTTGCTAATATATCTCAGCTGTATTCATTCACTGTGTGAGACCAATGCAGGTGCAAATAATTGCAGTTCTTATATCCAGGATCAACCTTAATTCGCGGTATTAAGCATTCAAAGTAATAAAATATCATTTAAAAGATTTCATAGCATTGTTAACTTGCTCTATTTACACTATCATTATATTTTGCACCAATATCAATCAATAATCATGTCTGAAGTGCAAAAAAACAGTTGAAACACTGCAAAACACATAAAAACAAACTCCAACTGTACATATTGCGGCAGCTATCTTCAAACATGTGCCTTAGACTCGCGGACTGTATCGTCATTGAAATAAGGCCAATTGAAAATATTAATATGTGTCTAGTATCACAGATTTGACGAAAAACATTGCAGACAAAACTTTGTGGTTATGTTATTTTTACGTTTTCGGTAAATAAATGGAATATTTAAATCAACATATTTAGGAATAAGAAAACTGCGAGTAATTGTGTAATCTTAAACAAATTTAGCAAAAAACCTTATTTTATACGCATTAGGTCTAAGTTGACAGGTCGATGAGGTAGAGTAAACCCAGTAGTAAAAGTGACGTCAGTTTATAGCCTCGGTTTTGAAATCTCGCTAGAGTTTGAACATAAACAAAAATGGCCGCGAATCATGGTTGGTCGCGAACTTAGGTACACCGACGATATAATGATCGAACTCATCACTGTTGTTACTTGGCACCAAGAGTACACCATACAACCTTGTAAAATGTTCGAAAAACGTTTGACTTTCATCCTATAGTTCATTAATAACGTTCAATACATTTAAAATTCCCACGTATTATTTAAGATTGAACACAAGTTCGCCATAGGTACTTATAAGTGTACAATAAACTTTAGTACATATACATTATTTCACATAGAATAAATGCACTTTACTACAGTAATTTCACTTAAAGAATTAAAATTGGACAACACAAGGGTTGTCCGCAAGACTACAGTAAGTGCATTAAGTAAATGAGCGAGTTACTACAGTCTTGCGGGCAACCCTCGAACTACATGTATTTGTATACTAGTGTTTAGGTCATAATGCCAAACTGACCTAAGTATATATAAGTTGAAGAAGGATATATACTTGTAAGGGTCAAAGACCATATTCTTGTTTTATATTGATACATCAATGGTTTAATTTGACTTCAAGCGAAAAGGAGAGTCATAATTTACAATGGACACACTTAACCAATATACTTGTATATATCAATATAATTTGATCTAAAATACTTGAAATCGGGTCAAACATACACTTTTGTTATTAGCAAGGTTGTGTATATGTTTTCATTGAATATTAGAACAGAATGCCCCTAGTAAACTGAATGAATGTACCACTGACAGTTAAATATCAAAGCGCCGATAGCGCTGTCAGACATGGGGTTTTGGCAGAGTATATGGATGTATACAACTCATGGAAGCGATTTAAGGGACATTTACCTTACATAAACTAGATAAGATATACACGTGCTTCTTATCGTCTGCTTGTTAACGCGTAATGCGGACTATATTAATTGCAGTGGTAATTATCCCTTTACTTGCGCGCGCACCACCGAATGTAATCGTCCGCGACAAATTTTGATGAGGATTTGCCACAGTCCACTACTAAACATCGGGAAACCGCATGTAAATATTGAACAATACATGTTTGTGACACTAAAATGATTACTCGGCATTATTTGGCGAGGCAGTATAATTCGGACAACATTAAAAATAATTTTGTAGGCATTTATTGATCATAAGTAATAAGCACGTCCTTTTTGGCTTTCCTGAATATACACGAATAAGATAAAATAGAATAAAATTGCTTAAATCTATTTCAAGGACATAATAGGGCAAAAGAATGAGCATTCTCGTACCCAGAGTCTAGCAGGATTCTCGATACTAGAAGGTACGATATTGACAAAATGTAATAGAAAAAACATCGTATGAGCGCATGCTCATTGCTACATCTGTAGCACTTCCGGTTAGAGCTAAAGTACGGTAATCACGTGACAATAACAAAAATCTTACGTCTTGTGTTGGAAGGTGATGTTGCACGTGATGTGTTTCTTGATGTACCACGTGATCTTGTCCCTAATGACAACATTTCACGTTCCTCCAATAACTTGCCACTCATTTCCTGAAAATATAAAAACAAAGAAGTTAAAGTATTGCTTTAAATTCAAAAAAAGTTTCTTCCGGCTGCGGCCACTTCCATAAATACAAATTAAACCATTTTTCGAGCTTATCTAATTAACTAATTATTGTTAAATATTATAATATTAACTACCATTAAGTGTATACTTTTTAGCTCTATTGTTAAACATGTTCTTACAACTTAGATTAATTACTTTCGAGTTCACTTCCTGGACCACAGGAAAGCTACACAAAAGTCATCAGAATATGATCTCTGTGCGATGTCAGGAGATCCTTTCAAGATGATGTTTACGGAGAATACAATAATACAATACAATACAATACAATGTTGCCATCTAAACCTCGAATTTTTATCTTCTATCTCCGACATTGTACGCTTTTGAAATATACTTAGTTTGGTATGTTTGTTTGTCGGGTTTAACGGCGTAGCAACACATTGTATAGTTTGTATAACGGCGGTCAGTCCACCTACTCACTTTTCCTGGAAAGGCTAAACTTCTGGATTTAGCTGTTAACCAACTACTAAGCGCATACTTTCGTCAGTGACTGACAACTGCCCTACTTAATTAAGAATCATTGGTATGTGGGAAACCTATTCATTGAGATAAAAGTAGTCAACTCATGATTAAATATTCAATTTATAATACATTATCTTTATCGCATGCTTTACATATTTTATAAATGCAAATTGATTATGCACTTAATTAGCATAGACAAATAGGATATGCAAATGAAGGAAACTAAGTGATATTTAATTAAGGTACTGTGTATACAAACATGAAGAGCCCTTGTCGTTTTATTTATTCAAAGTTTATTTTAGTTATATCATACAATACTTTATCAAATTTCCATTTGTACGTAGAATATATTTACTCAGTGTGTAAGTTCATGCATTCATTGTTTCCCTGTTTGTATACTCTCACGTGATTCAGTGCAAAACTTAAATCTCGAAATATCTCGAGAGAACACGAATTCATCTTCTTAAAAATGAGTCATTTGAGAAGCTTTTCAATCAATTTTTTTGGCCAAAGACACGAATAGATCTACAGACCATCTTAGTACTATTTTTGAAAATGACCATTACCAGAGGATGACAAGTGGTATACGTGGTGTTTGGACAGCTGCATAGCTTTGTTAAAGAAATCTGTCAATCGTCGGTTCCAACATTTACGGAAACATTTGATTAACACAAATTCTATGTACATGTATCGTATGTACCGCCTTAGTCTCCATAACTCAAGCATTAATATTTTCATCTTTTACGCCTTTAACAACCAATCAGAATTCCGTTCCTTTGTTTACTCAAGGAAATGGCGCGCTTATTTCTGGGTTCGTCTGGAGTCATTATGGTGATGGTCATTGATATATTGATAATGTGTGCTAATTGAGACACCAATAGTACCAAAAGTAAAGCACACCTGACGCTAACAAAGAAATTCTCAGTCTTTTACGGAGAATAGATAATCAATTTAGGAACAATAAGAAAATAATACGTGAGAATAACCATTACGTGAAGAATGCTAATACAGGTACAAGTCATTCAATAAAGTATGTAAGAAATATCGAACGATGCTGTAAGAACAAATATCTACAGAGTTTATGTCTTCGTTATGTTTTCACCCATTTACCACTTGAGGGAGAAAACGTAAAACGTTGAAAACTAATCCACAGGAACAGACCAGAGCAGAACGTAGTTTTATTTAGTGACATATGATGAACCTTGTCACACGTAAATCAATTAATAGAAATTATATAAGCTACTAATTCTCGTATTGAGAGGTTATCAAGATTTTCGACTTATATTGAGAATCTTGATTACCCCTGGGTACGAGAATGCACGCCACGGAACTGGTTGCCTCTCCCAGAAAACTCATTTTTTACAGCAAACGTTAGAAATTGTACAAAGAAAAACACTTAACAAGGAGCGTTTATTTTACAAAATCATTGCCCTTAATTTGGTTACGCTCCCCTCGCAGCTCAGTGAATATACTATAGTTGGAGAAAGTGAACGAATGAAACATTTGAGCGATGCAAACGGGAGAGTATAATTTACGTCTGCAGTTGATGAGATTTAAGATCAATTGGACAGAGGACTGAAGCGTTCCAGTAGAATAGCTGAGACGTTTGTCTGTCAACCATTGGTCATTTTGATTTCTTGTCGTATTATGTCCAACTTTGGTGCTTCGAACATGTTGACAGTAGGAGTATTCATCATTCGGAACACCTCGACCTTTCATGATGGCCGAGGAGTTCCGAATGGGAGTATCCATTGACTAACATAATACAGATGTAAATAATTGTTTATTTGCTTTAAATTTCTGCTGTGAAATTTCGCTGGAAAGTCAGTCAAAATCCTGGTTTTGAGACAAAGTGTTTAAAGACTGAATAGATTATTGAATATTTTATTTAAATTAGATAAATATTAAATTGTAAAGATACATTTAAAATCCACTATAAGAAATAAATAAGTTATTGAAAAATCCTACAATTTAATTGATTTTTAAGCACCAAATAGTTAATTTTGGACCACAAAAGGTTTTTACACAGAGACCATTACGCTGTCAAGATCATTGAGCGTAATTGTCTTTAATTGCGGAACTTTAATGCTATCTCCGTAAACTGATAATGAGATATTCTGTAGAGCGCTGTCGTACAAAATTATCGAATAGGCGAGCGGAGAATTTAAGATCGGGTTTTAATCAGATTGATCTTTAATGCTACCAATTTATGTGTCAATGCAGTTGTTAATAAAAAATACAAAAAATATCAACAATCGCATGTTAGGGTTGTTATATTTTTTCTCATTAAGAAGACATTTAAATGATCCCAAATTCACATAATCTATGTCATTATGCATGCCAAAGAATGTGTTTTTGCAAAACTGACAAAAAACCCAACCAAATTACATTATGCAAATGCATTGTAGTGATAAATACGTCTTGGCAGACCATCCGTGTGAAACAATTAATCCTCCCAAATCACAGGTTTAGTGCAAAACGGTCGTAACTCACTCTTTTTTTAAAATGAGTTAAGACCGTTTTGTGCTAAGCCCGCGAAATAGATAATAACAAGCTTGATGTATCATAGATTAAATGTTCGTCCTTCACAATTTTTCAAATAGTCTTACAAGTGCTTTATAATTTGTTATGTATAAATACCTACTATACAAAAATAATACAAAAACAATTTATAGCCGATGACAAAAAATGATAACTTTGATAGAATGTACGAGAGCCACAGGTTACTGTATCAAATAAAGTGACTTTGCTACAGTCATGTAGAGTTTTTTATAACCTAATCTATTGTTAGTGACTTTTATTCCACTCTCAGTGGCGCATACATAAATCCCGCTGATCTAAATACTTAATTATCGATAGTAAGTGTAGAAATATTGCAGTGAGTATCTAAATCAGCGGGTTAATGTTTGTGCCACTGACAACTAGGGCTGTCACGATACGCCAGAAGCGTATCACGGTATATTGCAATACGCTGTCATCGTATCGCGATACGTACCACAATATATTGCGAGCTTTTAGATTTGTTGTTCCTCCACTGTATTTAACAGAAAAATTGCAAATCTTATATGCAGCTACTTAAAGAATCTAGCCTCTTTAAGTATTTACGGTCATTTAGGACTGAGACGCGCCCCAATCGGTTAAATTCTTGCAACTTCAGGTTAGATGGAATTAACAATGGAAAAACTGACGCTTTGCTATATTTATTTCGAGAAGGGAAGAATTTTCCAATGAAAAAAAATATATCGCCTAATACCGGTACATTAAAATCGTACCGCGGTACGTATTGCCGCAGCTGTGTATTGCAATATACCGGTATACCGATATATCGTGACAGCCCTACTGACAACTGCATGAAAATTATCAATAGTATGTTCGTCAAAGGTTTACATTTACATGATTACCCATACAAACAGACAATTTTATCTCCACAAACAAGCTGTAAACAAAATAGCACAAGGTGCTGCTTGAGGTCAAATTGTGTTAAATATTTTGTTACTTAAATCAAATGGTCAAAACGAGAGTGGTAAATTTCTAGTATACAATACTTTATTTAAATGCCAAAAGCGACATTTCGCATTTCATACGTTCTTTACACTTACCCGTGAAAAAGCCATACAATTACAAGGTTGTTTTGTGTACATAACCTAATCTATTAACCTGCTTTAAGTATCAAGAAAAAACTATTTACACTTTGGGTTAGCCAGACCCCAGTCAACATCGGCCCCATTAATACTTAAATAACGGAACAAACTTAATGTATACAGTATTCACATGGGGTTTTCCGTTGTTCAATAGCGCACCGCAGCAAATCCCAATTAAAATTCGTCGCGGACGCTCACATTAGGCCGTGTGTGCACAATTCAAGGTCTAATTACTACTTTAGTTAATATAGTTCGCATTACGCAGTAACAATCAGGATATGCTGTTTGTGCAATTGAGATTTATCAAATCCGGCATACAGGGGCGGATCCAGGATTTTTTTCTAGGGGGGTCCGAACCTTCAAGGGGGGGGGTCCGAACCTCGAACCACAACTATTTTATATACATTTTGCAGAAAAAATGCAACTTATTGATAATAAAAACTACATAACCATTAAATCTATGTTAAGCACCGAAAAATATTGCTTCATGCTACTAAAAATGACTTACAGGCAAGAAATACACTAATAGACAGGTACATTTTCCAAATTCTAGTGGGGTCCGGACCCCCTGACCCCCGCTGGATCCGCCTATGGGCATATGTAGGGGAAATATTCCTTGTATCGCTTCCGTTTGTTATGTAATCCCGTCTTTATATATTCTAACAAAACCCCATGTCCGACAGCGCTATAAATATATATAATTAAGGCAATTGCAGTATGAATGATCAGTATTTCTCACAATTCCATTTGTCCAAGATATTGGAGGGCATCGTACAATAAGAAATATATGAGTGTATCTACCCTCATTGTTTGATAAGTGATTTATGTTATAGCTATAATGAAGAGTTCATACGTTTTATTTGATAAATTGAGGTAATAACTTAAATTTTTGTATTTATTTTATCATAGTTTATGGCATGGATAACAAAGACACTAATTTATTATATAAAATCATGATATGTACAGTAAGACCTTACTCGACAGACATCTTTACATGAGGTTTCCTCATGTTTAGTAGCGGAGTGTAGCAAATCCTCATTTAAATTTCTCGCTGACGAATACATTAGGCTGCGCACGCGCAATTAAAGGGATAATTACTACTTCAAATAATGTAGTGCGCATGGCGCGTTAACTAGCAGATGGTATACATTTTGTGCAATTGAAATACGTGTACATGTGTATATCTAATCTGGCTTATGTTATGGAAAGTTTCTTTTATCGTTATAGAACTACCTATAATACAAAAGTAAGTTTATCATCTCAGAAAATTGCTCAGAAAACTGGTTCGCATTTTCAAAATAAAAATTTTATACTTTATTTCTAATTTTTTCACCATATCCGATAATTGAAATTTATTAATTTTTCAATTCGTATGGACAAGTTATGTTCTCATGTATTACATTGTAATTTGAGAAAATAAAGTACTGTTCTGTTCTAGAATCATTTATCATGGTTTTGAAATATATTAATGCCTGTAAATTGGCATGTCAAGAATTCCATAATAAACGGTTTCATTGTATATAAAAGTATTGCTGTTTTTATCACTAAAGCATTTTTATTTCTATGCATTGTTCTTTTGTCAAATGTCCTTAATTCAATTTCTTTATAAATTTGCTTCAGTTTTTAAAAGAGTCGTAAATTAAACTCCATTGTTATTTCGCTAAGCACAGTGTATTTTGTGTAATAAGCATTACCATGGGACAATAAGAAGAAAACATTTTATTGTTTGTTTGTTTGTTTGTTTTTGTTAGGTTTAACGCCGTAGCAACACATTGTATAGGTTATAAAAGAGCGGTCAGTCAACCTACTCACTGTTCCTGGAAATGCTGCATCTCTGGATTTAACTGTTAACCAACTAATAAGCACATACTTTCGTCAGCGACTGATAACTGCTCTACATAATTAAGAATCATGGGTAGAAGGGATAATGGCTGTAGAAATAATTTCATGACCAAGCTCTGTGAAAGTATGGCCTGCCCAGAAATCCAACCCACGACCCCTCGATCGGTAGACTTGCGTGCTACCAACTGAGCTAGCCGGGCGGCTAAACTTTTTATCATTCAAGGCCAGCAGTTCCCAGATTCAAATGCAGGCAAATCTTTGTTGAAAATGCTAATAAACTCACAGAAAGATGCATTCATATGTGTATTTACCAATAAAATGTGTAAACAAACCTTTAAACCCAAATCCCTAAATAATGATGTTATCATTAGCATTTCATTATATTATTTTCATGATTACAAAACTCAATAACGGGTAATTTTCATCAATCACCATCTTTAACAGTTGTTTGTGAATTTGTAGTAAAAGTTTCATCAAAACTGATTAACTGGGGCTAGTAAAATTAACGGTCTTATGGCCTATTTTAGTCGTAAATATTTCTATATTGTTCGGCTTTAGTAATGTAATATTTTTGTTTATATGCTGCCTTGTTTCCTAACTGATCCTATATAATTTTGAGGGTTTTAGAAAAGTTGACTTTTAAGATAATTCCATGAGTGGACAGCTTTAAATGCTTATAAATAATCTAAATAAGAGTATGGCTTGGACTTCATTGAAATTGAATATTGATATTGAATTCTTAATGCGGATAGAACAAATAAAACAATAAACAGCTCCGAGATAACGAGTGAGTGGCCGGATTTATTTATTTGCATTCTTTGTAAATTAAACAGAAACAAAGCTGTTCTAGCGCTGAGCAAACGCCACTCTCCAAATTAGACGACACGTGGCTTTAACAATACAATATTATTACGAATATATTGACATCGACGAAATATTCCATCATAAATAAATTGAAATCTCATACAAATCAGTGAAGATTTTCACACAAAAAATCTTAGGAGAAATGTTACCGTAAGTCAATGTAATAAAATTTCCAGTTCAAAGTCAGAAGGATATGCAAAATATTTTATTATTATGATTAGGGGTGTAACGGTTAACCGATATACCGGTTGATATTGCAGTTCGAATTCAAACGGTTTTTAACCTGTTCGTTTTTCCTTGAACCGGTTTGTGTAGTTATGTGTCGTAATGTCTGTTTTATCATAATCTGGAAGTTAAATGTTTAAATAAATGTTAAATTGTATTAAAAACTTGAAATAATCTTATTGTGCTTAAACTTTTAGTCAATTGAGAGAAAAATATCTTCAGAAGTCCGTTTAAAAACACGCATTTTTCTTAATTATGGATCATTTTACACAAGTAATTCAAACATTTGAATAAGAGATCGTTTGAAATTGTTACACCCCTTATTATGATACATGTATATGATATTCTACATAATTCAATAATATTTTGGAATTGATTGTCCAAGGTATAAACGAATTATGAATGTTTCTTGCTTTTGACTTGTGATCACAAGCAGGTAAATATTATTTACCAAACAGATAGTAGTGCGCCGGGATTTGGAATCTCATGCCCGAGGGGTGAGGATTCGAATCCCACCCGGGGAGGTTATACTCTTCCATGAAAATTTAAAAAATAATGTCGATTTTCCTCCATTGATTAGCTAATATGGAGAAGTGTCCAGCCTTGTGGAAGTGTAGGTCAGTACTGTTATAGACAATGGTCCAGGAAAGCTAGGTTGGGTGCGCTGGACGCCGTAAAATTACCTAAATTGTGTTGACACGGCGTTAAATCTTGTAAAACAACAACAACAAAAACCCAAAACATATATATATATATACTTACGTCAGCCGCCATGAATATTTTGATCTGTCTATCTCTATGTATTTTCTCTCTGTTATGTTTAGACAGTTGGAACTGTGTGTAGTCACCACGTAGACTTTTTTCATTGATACATTTTGGTGGTACTGTTGGTTTTGTTTCACCGTTAGCTATCTGTTGTTTTCTTACAGTTTCATCTGAAATAAACAATCTAATGTTACATACATACTCCTATCAATGATATGACGATATCACGTATATCTGGTTATGGTTTGGACCAAAGAGAGTGTGCCTGATATACACATGACGATATCAGTTATAGCTGTTTATGGGCCAATGAGGGTATGCCTGGTCTACATAATGGCCAAGTCATGCGGTCTGGTTACAAACAGTATTGTGAAATCAGAATAGAGTCGTATGCTATCTAGTTACAGTTTAGGTTTATGCCATTGAGAGAGTGCCTGATCAATATATAATCTGAGCTAATAGAGTCGGTATAAAAAACAACTTAGATGTATTTTAAAATTTGTTTTGCTTCTCATACGAGTAATTAGAATGACCAGTCATTGACATTAAGTCATTGACTTAGGTCACTTTGATCCTGTAAAGCTTAAGCTATTTCAGCCGAAATATCACGGGTTACTTAATAGAAGGGTTAGAAATCTTCTGAACATACATTTCACTGATAACGTCGGCCTAAGGGATCAAATTAGAAATGTTCATGAGCGTTCTATACATATTATGACTTATTGATACTATTATAGTATTTCAAACTTTATAGGTCGTTCGGAAGATTTGATACTTCACTTGTCTGGCTAACTCAGTCCGTAGAAGTCGTGGATCTGATTCCATGATGGGACTAACATACCTTCTCGGGTTTTGGTTCATTTATTTTCTACGGCCATATTTTTACCAAATTGTGTAGCAAGTAGGTAGTTGTCAGTCACTGGCTAGGGTACTCACTATCTGCTTAGCACTGGATTAAAAGTTTAACTCTAGAAATCAAGACACGTCAATGAATCGTGAATAGGACCATCGACTGTCATAATATGACTGAACAAATTTTAGTAAGATACTGACCCCACCCTCATAACCCACCCCACCCCCAACCCCCACCCCCATCCGAGAATAAAAAGGAATAATACGATAAAAGTAATTCCTCCTCTCTGTCACAAGGTCTATATAAATTTAATGGCAAAAATCGATGAATGTACAATACATATATTACATTTGCACAGAGGTTCAATACTTAGTTAAGTTAATAACTTAATAATAGACTTATTCATGTACATTTATTGATTTACATGTATCTATATAATACATGTATATGATATAGAACATGACATTAATAGTGGTGATTGTAACTATGCAGAACATAAAATATAGGGAAAGTATTTTTAAAACTGGGTTTAAAAGTCGTGTCAACACAGTTAAGGTTATCTTACGATTGCCAGCACACCTAACCTAGCTTTCCTGGACCCATGTCTATAAATAGTACTCATTTATCCTATCCACCCACAAGGCCGACGATTTCTTTATATCCCTTTTTAATGGAGGAAAATTGACATAATTGTCAATTTCATGAAAGGGTATAACCCCCACCCCACCCCACCAGTGAGGGAAAGTCTAGTTGGTCCTGAATATAGAAGTACTACTTTCATTGTACATCAAGTCTTGAAAGCCATTGAAAGTGGATTTAATGCATGGTCCGCGCTTGGACATACGAACTTTCGAGTAGTCAGTTAGTGGACACTATCATGTCGCCATAAAGACTTGAGGTAACCAGCTAACGACCACTCAGTCTGTCGCAGACCCGTTAAGTGAATTCCTTAAATAATAAGCATTTACAAGCAAATCAAATGATAGGTTGTTCAGAGTTTATTATGATTTCATCTGCTTCATAAGGATATCGTTAGTGTAAACCCTTTAATAATTATTTGTGGTTCAAAGGGAACTTAATTTTGAACAAATATAGTATAATTAAGATATCCAACGAAACATATGATATATGACGGAGTATGGCGGGAGGTTTTAGTAATTTCTTTCTTCCATATTTGAGATAAAACACACTCAAAGTAAATTTTAATTTTAAAACATGATAAAGTACAACCTCTATCGGACAATAACCGCTGGAAGTAACTAAAACCACAGGCGGCCCCACTGTATACAATCTGATTCAAACCCGATCTAAAATTTTCCGCTCGCCAACTCGCTATTTTAGATCTGGCCTTTTTCAAACGAAGGTCACGTTCAGGTGACCTTTTCTCATCATAATATTCATGACGAAATTATTATGATACGTAACTTTTTTACATCGTCTACGTCACGCAATTTGAAATGAGCCGCCCAATCGCAGACTGTGAATAATACCGCTGTAAAATTAGCTTGCAAAACTTGGTCTAAAGATAGAAATTACGAAATCAAAATGTGATTAATAGTGTTTTCGTCTAGATGAAAGCTACGCATTGATTGGTCGACACAAAGTTCATCTCGACATGACCTTCCACGGAGATAGTAGAGATCCTGTATGACAATCCTCTACAGGATATCTGTTTACGGAGATTGATCTGTATAGTGCTTTTGATTCGGGACCATGTCGGCCGCCTGTGACTAAAACTGTTGCTGTTTAGAAGTTGTTGCTCTGCATAGGTTTAATTCAAATAAAATTATGCCTAAGGGAAGTATCAAAAGTTGTTGTTATGCAGAGGATCGGTTCTGTAGGGAGCCGCTCTGCAGAGGTTCTCTAGGGAGCCGCTCTGCAAAGGTTATACTGTATATACAAGGTATTTAATTAATTATACTTACTATATATACTTGGGTGAACATTCGTCGAACTTGAACACCCCATCTTCGTACATGATACACTTCTTTCTGGGGTTGATTCCCTTAGAAATGGTTAACTTCCACGATTAATATAAATCCTCACTTCTTCAGTTTAAAATTCACTCACAAGACAAACACGAATAACTTGAACTGTGTGACGTCAGCAAATTTCACTCACAAAACAAATTGAATAACTTGAACAATGTGACTTAGAGAACTGTAAAATTCACTCACAAGACAAACATGAACAATTCGTTGAACTGTGGGACTTCAGTAAACTTCACTCACAATATAATCATAAATAACTTAAACAGTGTGACTTTTGTCAAGTTCACTCACAAGATAAACGTGAATAATTTCAACTGTGTGACGTCAGTAAATTTCACTCACAAGACAACTTAGTTTAATAACTTGAAAAGTGAACTTGTTCATTTCAAGTTCAACACAGAATCACGAATCACTTAACTCCAAAAACTTGAACTTAGAATTCTCTTATTCAAAGTTTCTCTTAAATCCTACACATCATTGGGCCCCTTTTATCAAGCGTCTTGCGATCAATTTTAGTCGTATTATCCTTCTATATTATGCTGTTAAATTATCGTAAGAGTTTTGTTAATATGCTGCTATGGTTCACAGTTTTAAAAAAGTCACTATTTTTGAAATACACAAACCTTCTTAAATTATTGTAACAGTCATGTCATGTCATTGTGTAATTTCTCATAAGATAAGTTTAATTATTCAACTCTTTGTCATTTTTACACTTTTCAAAGCCTTGATCTAGAAATTGCGTCCATGTTAATTGAAGACCTTGGTCTAGTTTTGTGCTGTTTAAATATTAATTGATATACATATGCAATTATTTATGTACGTGTATAAATAAATGAATAGTTATATCAACCAAACGCATAAACTAATCGTGAATCTTTTTTCCATTATAATATATCCGACGAATACCTCATGTATTTACACAATGCACTAAGGTGTATGCTGAAAAAAAATGTCATTGTCACCTAATCTGAAAGAATCAATATTAAAACCATTCAAACAGGTACAGACTATTCTCCCAGACTTATACATACAATAAAAGATCACAGACTCGAACACCGTCGGGTCGAACTACCCGGTTGGCTCGAATATCAATTAAAGCGGCCCGGGTAGGTAGCACAGGGGGAAGCGCGCCTGGATTTACAAATTATAAATGAACAAATTTATGAGCGAGAAGCTATAATTAAATTTACGATCCATACGGAGTCGTACGATCACGGAATTTATTTATTACTCGTATCTTGCCAATTAAATTTTTATTTGTCGTACGATTAATTTAGTCGTCACGACGAGTGTGAAAGCAAACAGAAAGTTGATAACATGTTAAACAAAGGATTCAACATAACTCAGAAATAAAACTACCCTATAAATCAATTACACTTGAATACTTTTCATTTGTTTTCGAATTCAATAACGATTGAGTTCTCTAACTTATCATTACTCGAAACTACATGCTATTCAGCATTCCGCTTTAATGCATTTCAATTCAGAACGCCGGCGAAATGGTCAATACACAAACATTCATAATATTTCAGTCTCCTCTCTCTTTAAATATATCTTAACATAATTCAGCTCGCCACTTAAATAAATTACAGTTTAGGACGCCAGAGAAATGGTCAATACATAGGTGTTCATAATATTTCAATTTTAAAAATAATTACATGTATATTAATGGTAAGAATGTCGGTCTCGAATTCTGTAAAATTGACAAACCGAAATTCGATATTAATTTTCCATATAATAATTTTACCAATTTGCATTAAGTTTCCATTAGTAGGTTTAAATATCCATTGTTAATTTTAACAGTTTGCATTAAAATCCATAAACAGTTAAGGTAGTACCGCTGTGCCGAGTGTTATAGACTTTAAGGTCGGCCACACGCTTTAGAAAACTATAACAACGATAAGATAGTATACGCAGAATGACCTAAGACAATCTATTGTTAAATATCTATTGAAATGTGCGTTGTGCAAAAATTAACCCCGCAGATTTCAAAAATACTCAATTTTTCTTCGATAACCACAGCACATAAATACGAATATGTATTTTTAATGATCGTGAGTCAAAAGTATTCAAATCCGCGGGGTTAATGTACACGCCACTGGCAGTTAGATAGAATGTAACAATAATACATTACACGCTCCCTTGACTACACTTCAGCTAACTGATCCATATGTATGTAAGTGATATTTAAATTGTATTCCTTGTTCTTGGTCAATTTGTACAAGCTATGCTATTCAAACCATCTAACTCTTTAACACAAAAAAATAAGTCCGTTGAATGAAAGTGAAAGATCACATACCTACGATGTAAGGTCCAAATCGATTAAAACGTACGAACATTTTTTAAATATTTTATTTAAAGTGCTAGAAATTGAAATATTCGGTTGATTTCATCTATTGCTAAATATCATATAGAACTGTATGGTATTTGTATATGTTATTAAATTCTTAATATTGTGTTATTTACACTTATATACATAATTCAATATTTTTATAATATGTTATTTCTTTATTTATAATACCTCATAATCGGATTTTGATATTTTCAATTAAAAGACCGACGCACCTGGTTGAATAAGGTTATCGCATTATTTAAAGTTAGTCGAACTTTTTTTTTAAATGATTAGGAATCGACACTATAAACATTTGCAGGTTTTATTTCTTTTCGATGCTCTCGTTTACTTATTCATGAAAAACGCGATAAACTTAGTATCCGACAAAAATATCCATACACATTTAGAATAATCGTGAGTCACGATTTTATTTTCAATTAAAAGACGACGCACCTGGTTGAATAAAGTTATCGCATTATTTGAAGTTAGTCAAACTTTTTTAAAAAATGATTAGGAATCGACACTATAAACATTGGCAGGCTTTATTTCTTTTCGATGTTCTCGTTTACTTATTCATGAAAAACGCGATAAACTTAGTATCCGACAAAAATATCCATACACATTTAGAATAATTTAAAAAAATCCAAAAATATTCGCTATAAACTTCACTGTACATGTATTAATTACTAAATTCCTCCGCGAAGTCGCGAGTCGAGATAATTTTTATACTCTACCTTAAAACTCTTAAAAGTATTCGTACAACAAAAGCTCTAGAGTATTTTGTTTAACAATTACACGTCCTTATCATTCCATTCTTTATTCAGTAATCATAAAGGTCTCCTTTATTTAAATCGACCAGTTAAAGCTGTATGATACACAAATCCTATCGTAGATTAAACTGTTCCAAATTTAGACGCATGTTTCACTAATAATGTGGCAGCGGTACTAAAACGAAATCACTATTACTTAAATCCATTTTAACGTCCTGGAAGCCATATTGTTAGTGGACACCATAACATTCTTGATGTTTTGAATGTAAATAAAATAAAACTAGTAATACGGTCTTATATCCGTAGATGTATAGATCGATATACATGTATCAGTAAATCGGTTAACGCTAAAATTAGAATTATACCACCCGATTTTCAAGGAAGACAACCCAGCTTGACTAAATTTTGTATAAATTTCGGATCTTGGGTTGTCTCCCTTGATGAAAATTATCGAGCTAGTAATTGTATTGAATAAAAAATAATGGATTTGTTTACGCATCATGTATGTGCATTTGTGAGCAATTCTATGATGAGAAATAAAAGTCCATTAACCATTGTCATTTTCACAAGAAATCTTACGATAAAAATCATCGTAAGTTAAAAGCAGGAAACATTCATAATTTGTCCATTTTTTGTCCTATCAATTTATAATGATCTTAAATTATGTAGAATAATGAATTATTTATGAAATTCATATCTTTATATGGTATCAGATCTTTTATGCTTTGAATTTTAAATTTGTTTGTAAAATAAATTGAATATACACTACATGTATGTGCAAATCATAAATAAATTATCTATTCTGTGCATTTCTGTCTTCGTCAGGTTCGACAATATATGAATGCCTTTAATTAATTCAATTTCAAAAATGCTAAAGTGTGTATGAAAAATATTTAGGAACTCTTTAACAACTTATTGCTGAAGTATATTTCTGAACATTGACTCCATTGTAGGACTGGTGTGTCCTTGAAAGGAGCAATTAAAATCCTAAATAGAAGGTATAAAAAATAAACTGTAAAATGATTGCAGTGTTTATTAATACAAAATAAAATTGAAACAATAAAACAGTAAATAAAATATATATAAAATGCATTAAAAGAGTATATAAAATGACTACAGTAAAACAATAGATTATGAAGGAGTAAAATCACGTAGAGCTGCATTGTATAAAACTATTATCACGTATTGGACGGAATTCATGATTCCGTGTAACTTCTTTATGACTAAGTGTATAAGGCTAGGTTAGGTTAGCTAGCCATCGTAAAATTATCACAGTTTGTGCTGACACGGCGTCAAATTCAATAAAAGTGTTATGAAAACTGAAAGGTAAATGTAATAACGGATAGAAATTTTCGATAACAACAGATGGTCTGAATGTTTTTAAAAAAAAATAAGTTGGAGCGCGCCTGGATTTCGAATCTAGTGTCCCAAAGGGAGTCGAATCTCACCCGGGGAGGTTATACCCTTCCATGAAAATTTAAAAATAGCGTCTAGTTTCCTCCATTGATTAGGTATATGGAGAAGTTTCCAGCCTTGTGGAAGGGTATGTGAGCACTGGTTAGAGACGAGGATCCAGGAAAACAAGGTTAGATGCGCTGGTCGCCGTTATATAACCTAAAGCATTGTGTTGACACAGTGTTAAACCAAAACAAGTATAGATAAATAAATAAATAAATAAAAAATAGATAAAAATGATGGTTGACCATGTATGCATGATGTAAGAACACTAGATCATTTTGCATAGATTGTTAAAGTTTTTAGAGTGTCCGTTTTAACATCACCAAACTAGGCTAGTACTTGGATATAACCAGTAAGTTGTCTATGCGCGTCATTAATTACATGCATCACGTGATCGATCTGCTGTGACCTTGACATTCTTCTAAATCTCCTTGGCAACCGTAAAACACAATCATTCTGAGAGTTATCACTGTCTAGTTGGAAAGATGACAATAAACAGAGGATTTTCTGGAAATGTTGAAGTAAATTCGGATGGATGCAATTGTAGACAACATCGTCTTGTCGTGATATGACCTCGAACTCTTGAGCAAATTGTGTCACATTATCATACATACTCGGAAACTAGACAAAAAAGGTAAATATGAAAAAAGTAATTCCATTTTATAGCCTAAGTTTCATGAACAGAGCGGAACAGAACAGAACGGAACGGAACGGAACGGAACGGAACGGAACGGAACGGAACGGAACGGAACAGAACAGAACAGAACAGAACAGAACAAAACAGAACAGAACAAATTTCTTGCTCAATGGGTTAGACCCTGGCGGTATTTGAACTCGGAACCTTTCGATCCCTTAGCTACCACTGGATCACAGCTCCTACTAATATTCATGAGCTTTGACATCAAGTATTTGATATAGCATTAACAATGTTCTATGGGAACTATACGAGCCCCATTCATTGATATCATGTACAACATATCTAATATTAATGCACGATGGTTTACAAGTGATCAAGAAAAAAACCCAAACATAAAACCAAAGAGTCTTTATATAGGTAAATAGCACTGCGTAAATCCACCTTTTATTATACCTTAGTTTTTGTAAGACTACCAAAATATATCAAAATGCTTGGTAAAATTATTTAGTTTTTTCTTCTTACACCGTATAGCAGTCGAAATGACGGTATGTGCCCTATTTAAAATCATTTTAATTAAATATATGAAGACCATAAGCTAATTATAACAATTTAAGACAAAAGGATATTATAACAGTTCTATTTATAACAATTATAAATTCAGAATACTCAGCTTATTACATAGTCGTATACAAAGCCAATAAATAGCTACCAAACATAATGGAAACCCAGGTTGATAACAATAGGCTTATAAGTACACTCAACATAGGCGGATCTAGCGGGAGGGGTCAGGGACCGGACCCCCCCCCTAGAATTTCCAAAATGTACCTATCCATAAGTGTATTTCTTGACTTTTTTTAAGTAGCATAAAACATTTTATCTCGGTGCTTAGCATAAATTTAATGGTTTTGTAGTTTATATTATTAATATGTTGAATTATTCAGCAGAAAGTTTATAATGTGGTTCGAAAGTTTGGAATCCCCCCCCTAGAAAAAGTTCGGACCCCCCCCTAGAAAAAATCCTGAATCCGCCCCTGCTCAAATTATACGAATGTTGTGCAATGGTGTCAAGTTATTAGTTTACAGAAAATACGAATTCCAAAAAGACCAAATGTGGATGGTTGATGCCATCATATAAGTGTATGGAATCTTTGCATGCAGTCATTTCCTGAATAAACAGGATGGTTCAATAATAATGATTAGAAATATTGAGTGACCTTTGAAATCTGAACAATTTTAGTAAGGCTAAGTTAAATATCTAATTTCGTAAATTATGTAAATATTGCAGTTGGCTTATCAAAATAAGGGAAAAGGTTGAATTATTTACTTACTGTAATTTGGTGATGATGATGATCGTGATGATGATTTTCTTCAGTTAAAATTCCATGTTCTTCAACCTACAATAGTTAATTAATTTGTTGTATTACAATAAGAAAGTACAACAGGACCGACGTATCAACGGTCTTACGATGAATTTTGTCGTAGATCCTTCTATATCATCGTAAGATCGAAGTATTCCAATAATGATCGTTAACTTATAACATTAAATAGTCCAATGAGGTCCGAACAATTTTGCTAGGAATGTATGCAATATTCATCCTAATTTCACAGATTTCGACTAATTACATGTTCGTGCAATACTTTTCTAAAACTAAAATTGAATAGAAACATTAAACAAACAGTAAAGCTCACTGTGAAATAAAGATCGATCTTACGACGATATAAACAAATAACCTATACATATATAACTTGAAACATGAATTGATATGTAATAGGACAGTGGATCGTTGAGCAAGTGGGGATCCGATCCGAACCACGATTCATGAGTAGCGAATCGAACCAAGAATCACATGTTAATGGAAAAGGCATACAGGAATTGATGTAATTACAAAAATAAGGGAAAACATTACAGAAGCGTTCACTATATATGGGGAAATTATGTACTCCAAACACTACTATCAGACGTTGTATGGGAATTTTCAGTGATAACATTTTTGTTCAAATGTATCAATCGAAATTTTTGCACAAGATAATTCGGTCCCTACATAAATTAAGTTTTCATTAGTATAGTGCAACTCGTTTTCAGTGGTAATTAAGCTGAAAATGTTTTTTTTTCCATTTTTTCCAAAACTAGATCACGATCCGAAGATTTAGGACGTGACGAATATTTCGCACTCAATTTTCTGGTCGAGAACGCGAATATCCGAGTACTCGGATACTCGCCGCAGCCCTAATATGTAATATGTAATTGTTTGTTTTTAACACTTTACTTCTTACTTATTTGTATGTACAGTACAGTAATATAAAAACATTATGTAGCGCGCCGGGATTTGGAATCTTGTGTCCCGGAGAGTTTACGGGTTCGAATCCCACAAGGGAGGTAAGTATACCCTTCCATGACATTTGACAATAATGTCAATTTTCCTCCATTGATAAGATATATGGAGAAGTTCCCGGTCTAGCGGAAGGGTCGGTGAGTATTGGTTATAGACAAGGGTCCAGGAAAACTAGGTTAGGTGCGCTGGACGCCGTAAAATGACCTAAATTGTGTTGACACGGCGTTAAACCAAATAAGAAAAAACATTAAGTAATAAAATATCATTCATCTATGAAATAAAAGTCTACTAACCATACATTGTGCAAACGAACATAATTTAGGCAAGATCTCTTCAATCTGTTCTTGTATCATTTCTCTACATGGTTCACAGACGTCTAATCTACCTCGCCGACCATAACATGGTGATGCCAATACTGCCAGTGCTAAAACACATAAGAATTATAAATGTAAACAACTATTAGGTACTGTTAGTGCACATGAGAATCTGGTAATATTACCATTAGTAACGTTTTTTTTACATAAGATTATTCTCAAAAAAGTGATCACTTTTCTATTTTTTTTTTTAGATTTTTACTCATACAGCCGGGCATAAAAGTAACACAAGTTTAAAACTTGCAGCTCATCACCGATTTTTATTATTGTTTGCTAGAGAAATTCTTAATAATCAATTCAAACTGACCGGTGGCTTATTCTCACATTAGAATAAATTAGGCGCTAATTTATGCAAGAAACTTGGCATACTTTAAATAGTAAGTGCCATCGGATTCCCTTGGACAAAATCCTGCCTATAAGATAAACATATTCACATTTACCCATGAAGCTAAAACAAACAAAGCGCCATCTGAGCGAATTCCAAATATAGTTAAGTTTATCAACTTATGATTCAAATTATGCAGAATGAATATTAAGCTTAAGTGATAGTAAAATTACTAGAGGTACGCATTTTCAGTTTTCACAATTTTGTATGGCGCTGTAGACATTTACGCTAGTAGTACTTAATTATGATTATGCACAAAATGAGTTAAAATTGTTTCAAATATGTTTTACCAGTTAAAGCAATAATGAAGATTGAGTTCATTTTCTTTGGATAACTTCTTATTATACTGTTACAAATTCCTCCTGGTGCTTAAATTGTTTTGAGGAACCATTGCTGGTTGTGCCATTTTTATACCTGCAGACCAGTGAACTTTTGTACTTTCCCTCGAGTGGGTAGCTCCATGTTTCGGTCGAGAGTAATCCACGGGGGATGCAAATATAATTGTACATGTTTCGGTATATTCAATTGAGCGTTAGGAAATAATTTAAGTTTCCGAGTGACCTCACTAATGTGGTTGTATATAAAAGTCAGTATTCCAGACCGGTCCAACACCGTGAAGAATGGTCCAGCCAATGAAATACGAGCATTCATATGAGTCAAATAATTAGATTAATATTAGATATAATACTGAAACAGCTTAATAAATGGATTTCTTAATCTTTTAATCTTAATGCATTTAATGGATTATACTATAAAACAATGTGTCGAACTTTAAATACATTGTTCCAATTTAAATACAGCAAAGAATTAGGCTACATTAAATACTAATGTAATTTTTAGTCCGACTTAATTACTACAAAGTTCGATACTATTCATATACTATTCATATACTATTCATATACTATTCATATACTATTCATATACTATTCATATACTATTCATATACTATTCATATACTATTCACATACTATTCACATACTATTCATATACTATTCATATACTTTTCATATACTATTCATATACTATTCACATACTATTCATATACTATTCATATACTATTCACATACTATTCATATACTATTCATATACTATTCACATACTATTCATATACTATTCACATACTATTCACATACTATTCATATACTATTCATATACTATTCACATACTATTCATATACTATTCACATACTATTCACATACTATTCATATACTATTCATATACTATTCATATACTATTCACATACTATTCACATACTATTCACATACTATTCACATACTATTCATATACTATTCACATACTATTCATATACTATTCATATACTATTCATATACTATTCACATACTATTCATATACTATTCACATACTATTCATATACTATTCATATACTATTCATATACTATTCATATACTATTCATATACTATTCACATACTATTCATATACTATTCATATACTATTCATATACTATTCATATACTATTCATATACTATTCATATACTATTCATATACTATTCATATACTATTCACATACTATTCATATACTATTCATATACTATTCAGACTGTTCATGATGGATTGCTGTTTTATATTAAAAGTTAACATTGGACAGTTTCCTGAGGAAAGCCAGTAGCGTGTTCAATTACACAAAACGTTACAGAACGTTACATAACGATACATTCGGAACTTCTCGGCCATTCGCTGCGAATAACCTAATCTAATACACAAATATGAGATCGTTAAGGCAATGAGTGATGTTTCAAAATTTACGGACTAAAATCGAAACATCACTCATTGTCTAAACGATCATATATTTGTTTACTTTAACACCGGTAGTTTCAAAATAGCGTCTAAATATGTCCGAGATTATTCGCAGCGAATGGCCGAGGAGTTCCGAATGTATCGTTACGGAACGTTTTGTAACGTTCGCGGTAACTGAACGCAGGGTAGCGCTTCACCGCCTGGTACCCTTGATTTGATATCACTTACTTATTACCTTTCGTGAGAGAAGGGTACCAAAAGACAAAGCGCTATAATATTAATGACAAAACCTAAATCATCTAAGTACATAAACGGATCGATAATACAAGCGCAAAAATGTTTTATTTGGCCTCAGAAGCGATCTATTGTTTCGCAGCTTTTATTGTTTACGCAAAGTTTTTAATCTACGTCTATTGTCAGCAATCAAAATTATCCTTCACATAAAATATGGAATTAAACTAGGCATGGCTCGAAATGAATAAGTAAATTACAAATGACTTATAGAGTCATAACTTCAACTATGGGTTTCCGAAAATATCAACCCTCTGAAACGTGTTCTTCTGTTTGCAGAAAATATTAAAGCACTGCCAGTAACATTTGGATTTCCTCCGATAGTGTATGGTATTATAATCACTGATGAAGTTTTAGCATTTGAGACAGATGGCGGAACTATGTGATTCTAAACTACATAAAACTGATTTTGTCGAGTCGAAAACATTCTTTGCTAACACCCTGGAAAACTATTCCCTTTCAGTGTGCTACAGTGACAAGTTGTCGTTCTTTTTATGAATAGGAATATGTTTTACAGGGTGTTTTTAAAAAGTATAAAACTATATATTTCTTTATTTCCTCCAAGGTGGAGAGTTACAGTTATAAGTGAAAATAACATACAAAGTACATTGAATTTAGGCAGAAACATGAATAAAATGCATATAAGAGATAGTAGAACGTCAAGAAAACATAAAATATGTACATTGGTGTATACTACGAATTACACCCCGAATAAGAGTTCATAATAACTTTCCGAATTTCGTTAACAGTATTACATAGATTTATTTAATGTCATTGTTTGTTGAATAGAGGCTGTCTTAGCACATGTAGTTCAATGTTCTTACAAATGTTTCAAATAAAGCACTTCTATCACTGTCGGAGAGATTTAGTGACGGGAAACCTGAGAACATCTCAATAATTTGGCTGTCAGCATCCTGACAAAAGTATGTTTGTAGTCCATGATTATCAAAGAGTTTTATAAAACTTGACCACATATGGTGATTTTTCGATGTTTTTCCTCTTCAAACCGTAGCATTTGTGATGTCGTAGTGATCGTGCAATTGACTGAATTCAAAAGTAGTTCATGATTCAGCTCTGAGTTTAAATGTGCTTTCAACCCTCCACCTATACACAATAGATTTACTTACTAAAGATTTAAATGACTAGTATACTAATTTGAAATTAGCATAACATACATAGAGATGTAAATCACAAGACTGGCTTGAACAGAGTTATATCTCTCCACATTTATTATGTATTTCTGATTGTTTAATAACAAAATTACTGCTATATTGCGCAATTTCCTGTTCATCATACCCCTCAAGAAGTATTGATTGTTGAGGATTCAACGTTTTGGAAACTTAAAAGGTTTTCAAGAAATATGATTTGGAAGGACAGTCATTTTGGAAAGTATGAAATTGATAATAAATTCTTAAAACATTTAAACAAAGCATTTCAAAAAAGATTTGGGTACTTTATATTAAAGTCTAAGTTTGGTAAATTTATTTCATAGTTAGCATATTGTTATACTTACTATGCAATTAATTTACAATAACTTTTTAAAAGTTAAAATAAAATATTATGAGGGAAGACGAAACAGGATAAAAAACCATGACTCATGCACGACTCATGCAGTTTGTTCATCCCCATTCGGAGACAAACACAAAAAACAACAGCGTAAGCCATCTCCTAGCAAATCACCAACAGCTCTGGTAACCGTGCCATATTTCCCTTCTCTATGAAAAGGGAATAGCATGGCTTTTATGAACTACCAGAGCCAGTCAAATGCTTTGCCAAAAGAATGGAAAACGCCTGGGTATATGACTGACATTCAAGTCATGATAACAACCCACCTTGTAAACTATAAAGTTTTCTACTCCCAATAACATACTAGTAAACGGGTTTGAACGTAAGCTGTTTACTATGTCAATTAAATTCAATAGGTCTCAATTTGGTCTTACTTAAGGTTGCAGATTCTTTGTGACTTATTTTACTCCAAAGCAAAATATTATTACAAAAATATGTTAAAAATTTGTTTATTAAATCGAAAACAAAATTATTGCATGTATGAACCTGTTTCTTATAATATTTCTACATGTACATCCTATATTTAAAACTATGCCCCGGGCATAACATAAGATCTTTATGTATTATATGTATTAATAGTGTGTGATACGATATTAACATACAAGGGAGGTTAGTCGGATAAAGATTATTGTCAAAGTTGCCTCCCTTAGTGCCAAAATTGATGGTTGCAATTTTAATTTAACGTACATAAATAAGACAGCTCATTTATAGTTCGTACAAAGAAAACCAAAACACTTTATATAAACAAAACAATTAACTAATCCACGACAGGGGATGCTCAGGATGACAGTAAAATATACTATTTTAATATTTTTTATGAATGCCTTTTTGGAGTAATTGTAAAGCTTTCGACCATTACAAGCATAATTGACCAAAGGGTGGTGGTTTTTCCGCCGCACTAATTTTGTTAAAACGAACTATAAAAGTTTTATTTTCAATACTGCCTACCTCTGGAATGTATTGATTCGATTTTAATGTTTACACGATCACGTTTTGTTATTTTGTACGAACTATAATAGATCATGTATTTATACATCAATTTAGTAAACATGGCATGTTATTGTATTTTAATTTTGGACCGCGATATTGTGGTACTGTTTTAAAGCAATTAGTTTCATAAAAAAACAAAGTTAACTGCCCAGTACGTTTGGCTCAGTAGATAAAAGTGTTGATAGTACTCACTTGTTTATATATAATGTATTAAAATTGAAAATTCTGAATTTATTCATTAATCCCCGTTTTTGACAATTAGGCTCTTCTTACGTGAAACAATTCACTTATATGTTCTCTTAAATGCATTTATTTCTTTGAAAGGCAATAGGTCTGTATATTGACACCATTAAATGTTTAAAATAAAAATCCATACCTGGAATTTGTAACGAAGGGTACTACATATATGTCATTCGAAACTCTTCGGCCATTCACTACGAATTATTCATTCAATGAATGGTCGAGGTGTTCTGAATGAAATGTATCAGTCAAACTTTGTTTCAAAGAAATTCATCGGCCATTCACTACGAATTATTCATTCAATGAATGGTCGAGGTGTTCTAAATGAAATGTTATTAGTCAAACTTAGTTTCAAAGAGTTTCAAATTTGAAATTGTAAGAAACTAAGAGTCAGAATGACTGTATTAACTTCCAAAAGTGGAATTTCAATCTAAAACTTTGAATCTATACCTAATTCGGAACTCAAATTATGGGTTTCCGTCCGTGCGCCTGTGGTAACACATTATTGATAAAAAGCACGAAATTCGGATTAAATCTCTATGTTATTTGTACATGTACACATATATTCATTGTGACGGTGAAAATTGTTTGTACCGCAGGGAAAAACAAATGATTGAATTCCGGATAGAGTATATTCAGAAGCATTGTCATTGAAATATGTTTAGGTCTGAACTTGTGCATTTACTCGCAAGGACGCCTTGTTATACTGTTTACTTACTTATAAGTTATATAAGCACACGTTCTGTGATATAAAGTGATGATATTTCCACATTCAAATTATTGAAAGAATCTTCAGCACCTTAATGGTGGACGGATCACGTGACCACAATATGGCGGTGGTATAATTTTCATTTCTGGCATTGTCTATAGTGCCATGATGTTAGATTGATATTATTTTCCCACCTGTCCATCACGATGCCAATACCACCTTGACTATGACATCACATCTCTAACCCCAGTGTTATTCTTTCCGCATTCGGAACTACCTCGGCGATCTTCTACACAGGTATCTTCGTAGATGATCGCCGAGGCTGTTCCGAATGATTTTTCCACAAACACCCTGAAAAAACCTTCTAACGTTAATCCTATTCAAAATAGAACGAAGAGTTGTCACTGTAGCGCCATGGTTTTCTAGGGTGTTTGCAAAAAGTATTAAAATGGCGTTGGAGATCATTCTCGTACCAAGAGTCTAGTAGGATTCTCAATTGAGAAATCCTACTAGACTCTGGGTACGAGAATGGTTGGAGATGTGAGGAACAGCAAATAGTATAAACACTGTATTATTTTAATATGGAATGTATCATATAAGATGGAATTCACTATACTCACTATAAAGTCTACTTTGTTCAACAGAGTATGCTGAATGGAACTATTCATATATGGGAGTTATTGTCCAATTCTGTTCATGCGTCTGCATGGACAAACTTTCTAGTCTACATGTAGTTAATTATACTAACTATTGGTCAATAGATATATAATATTGTAACACATTACTGCTTAGCCTCGCGTATGCATCATTAAAATCAGACAAGAATTAAAAGACTTACAGGTCTTTAAAACTTTGATTTGATGCTGATTTTCACTTCTTTTCTTCAAACCGTAGAATTTGTGATGTAATAGTCACGTGGTATTGCCACCGTGCACCTATTCAATTTCTCATGTTCTGATCTAAAACTTATTAATACAGAAAAACTGACCATTTGTGGAAATGTAAATGCCTCTGCGACACGGACGAAAGAAAGCGATCAATGTGATCAGCACATCATTCTCCCTTCACTCGGACAACCAGACAATATTCGAAGCCATCACTACCCCAAAACGAAAATAGGTCAGGTTTGTTTACATCCCCTCTACGTGTATACATTAAATGGGAAATGAACACGATTCTTTAGGCTAGACTCTCAACCGTGAACTATTAACTCAACAGCAAATCTGTAGGAAGAGACCATGAAAACCTTTGCGCATGATCGACACATTGTTCAAATGTTGTGATGGTGTCCCTAGTCAAGAAATAAAGCGCAGACTATGTCGTACATGTATGTAGTATAAATCGGGGAAAGTATGCATAATGGATATACAGTAAAGTTCCGCTATTAAGACCAGCAAAATCAATGGTCTTAATAGCGAAACGGTCTTATTTTAGAGACCAGTTTTTCACAAATTAAGCATTTGGGTCTTCATAACTGTCCAAAAACGCATGATTTTGAAATAACAAAAGTGGTCTTAATAGCAAAACTTTACTGTAGTAGGTATTCATTATTTTCAACGAAGCCAGGATTACATAAAAATAACTTCAGAATAAAAATAAAGACTTTATTTATTGAACACATTTGATTGTAGTAAATTCAATGGACACATTTTATCATATAAACATCTACATAGAGCTAGTTGATAATGTCACAATGTGACATGGCTATAAATGACAACAGATTCGTTACATTCACAGCGAAGCAGCAAAATAAACACCAAAATGAGATTTTATGTAACATACATTGAAATATCGAAGACAATAAAAGTGAGATACCATTGTCAAACTCGCAGATGTATTTAATACCACAATGTAATAACTAGGTACTGCTCGTAAGATAGACCTTAAAAATAGACAATGTATTTCAGTTGTTCTTTTGCACTTGTGACTGTCTCAGCCAACCTTTGAAATATATTTTTACCAATACAATTTGCTGCACTATTCCTTTTGGTCCAATGAAATTTCTCTTCGGGTATTGAGAAGTGATAAATATACTTGATACCATTGCTTGTCCCGGAATAAAGTTTAATATACTGTCCCAAAATTTAAATATGCAGGTCCCGATTGAAAGTTTAGTAAACGGTTTCAACTGTTTTTACTTTAAACAAACTGAAACCTGTAAAGCGCCGAATATCTTATTTACAGAAATTTCTTGTTTGAAATGCCCCCATCGTTTGTAGATAAGTCACCTTTGGTTAAGGTAAATAAAATGTATGTGCATTATATGCACGTTATTTTGTTCAATGCATATTGCAAATGCGGCAATATGTAATAAATTATTGCTTTCACTCAAACTGTTGTGTATGTCAGAGTTAAATCAAAACATAAAATGAGTATATATTTACATATTTCTACATAAAACATAGAAGTGAGTATTCTTCATTTGAGAAAGCATTATAAAACAATATACACTTATTTCATGGGTATTTGGGGAACAGTCAAAACTATTTTCCCGAGGTATCAGGGACAACTTAAGAACTGTTGCCCGAGGCCGTTAGGCCGAGGGCAACAGTTCTTAATGTTGTCCCTGATACCGAGGGATAATAGTTTTGACTGTTCCCCAAACACCCATGCAATAAGTGTTTTATTACCTAATGCAAGTACAGATATAACATGGCAATAAAGATAGTTTCAGAAGCGGATGACATTACGTGTGCTTAGCGTGTCCCGATTCTCAGCAAAAGTTCGAGATCCCTAATGTCTTCAAACCGCGACATATCGTAGATATTTTCAACAGAATTTACTTTTTTTCTACTTTTCGTTTGGTAACTCTAAACACGCTTGCAATGATCTCGCTCATTGGACGCTTGGAGTTTGGTTTTTTTGCGGTTACTTCCCTTGGCACTGCACTCTATGAAACAGTTCGCACGTGAGGGCAACAGTTCGCACGCGCGGGCAACAGTCAAAACTGTTTCATGCGCAGTGGCTTTGCGCAGTAAAACATAACAGGTTTAATCCGGTTTCACTCAGAATAGTTGAAAAACAGTTAAAAGTAGCAAATTGACATTTATATATAGCATTAGGTAATAATACAAAATGTATATATGTCATATGTTACAAAACTAATATTTGTAAATATACTACTGAGAAAGAACACTCAATATGCTTTTAATGATATGTTACATTGATATTGCTTTTTGTGTTATAAAACGTTTAGACGTAACGCACGTAAATGACATGGAAGGACAAAAAATAATATCATACACATTGTATTATTGGATATTCATACACTATAAATGGATTTCTGTGATCCGTGGATCTAAGGTTAAGATCATAAATAAATAACAGTTTGCATTACATCAAAATTAAGGACTTTTGTCAGTTATCTTTCCCTGAAAAAAATCTGAAGCAATTCAATTGGTAAGTAGGTCCTTACAGTTGGAATCCTCAGATTTATATCATTGAAGTTTTATGTAAGGATAATTAAATATTTCATCTAGTATCTTTCTTGTTCATGAAGATACAAGTATTAACAGAAGTGATGAAATTTAGGTAATCCTTTACCTTGAAATACTTAGCTTGATTTTCAAACAAATTAAATGATAAACAAAGATGTTATTAAAGTTTAAGATAAGTTTTGGCAAATTGACATTGATAAGTAAGGGTAAAGTCCGAGTTTTCCAACTAATTGGACCTTCTTATTTGAAGAGTATACAAGGGGAAATAACTGACAAAGGTCCCTTATTAACAAAAGTTATTTACACATGGACGAACAATATTTACTATTTATACACACTAAGATATGATATATTTAATTGTAAGTTTTTCCAACATGAAACATACATTGCAAAAGTTGTAAACATAAAAATATCAAAATTCAATAGAAAACATAAAAATACTGAGTATTGAAAATATAGCATTTGAAAAAATATATTAAGTATAACAGTTAATTTCAGTTATGTACAAAAACAAATATTTGAGTAGATACAAAAATATATGGAACTTAAAGAAATCCAAACAAAAATTGAAATTTTCTTATGTTAAAAATAAAAATGAAAGTACATGTATCACAAATGTAAGTAATTAATATATACATGTATACGTACTCACAAGAGCAAGAGCTTTGATTACGATTTTAAAAATCTTTATTATTATAAATTTGGCATACATTACGCTTGTAAATTGCTGATAGGCAAAAGTACAAAAATCCAAATCAACACGTGTCAGCGACTTGATGAGCAATCTGCCATTGTAACAACGAACCAAAAGTATGTAAGTATGTATATATGTAAGTATCAATAGATAGAATCCACGAAACAGCAAATATAGTAACTCGATTAAGTGAGTCAAGATAAAACAACATTGATTTATATCTTCTGTAAATATATACACAATATAAAATATATTACATTTTAAACAACACATTATGCCGTATATAAATTTTGCGTGAAAAATGAAAATGTATAAAAACTTGTACATGACCACATACACAATGCAATTTATTAACATGTCAATACACTACAGGGAAAGGATCGAATAATAGCAATTCTTATCACGCTGGTATGAATAATGCCCCAAGAGCTTTAACTCAAAATGTTTTAAATATTTTCAGTAACACGTGTATTCATTAATATGAGATCATGTACTGGCCATAATAAGATTGTCATACACACGTATTGTCCAATCATCTGTGAGCACGGAGGATCACGTGGTCAAACAATATCCAATCATCTGTAAGTACAGGAGGTCAAATGATCCAACAATATCCAATTATCTGTGAGCACAGAGTATCACATGGCCAAACAATGTCCAGTCATCTGTGAGTACAGAGTATCACATGGCCAAACAATATCCAATAATCTGTGAGTACAGAGTATCACATGGCCAAACAATATCCAATCAGCTGTGAGTACTGAGTATCACATATGTAAACTATCAATTGCTATAAGTTGTATATGGATTTATTTAAAGCAACACTTTTCCTATCGAAACAAAGTCCATTCTCCAGCTCTTCAACTTATCACTGAAGCTTCATCACAAATAGTTCAATATTTTAACACAATGTACAATTACTTAAAGCTGCTCCTATCTATCGAAAAACGTTGAAACAAGGAGCACAATCTTGCTCCTTGAACATCTATCATTTAAATTATATTAGCATAATGTCCATAATATGGCACAATGTAAAATTATGCTAATTTCATAAATTATCGCTTAATATATTAAGATTGTTTTTATATATGCACCATGTAGAATTTCTGTATCACTGTTATGTTCTACAGAAACAGAAATATTGTTTGTATTGTTTAAACTGTATATTGATGATGTTCTATGTACAAACAGTAAATAAAATATATGTTCTGTTCTGTTCTGTTCTACATATGGAAATACTCATGACCAACGTCATCTGAAACAGAAGAAAGCGAAACATGAGATAACACAAGTACAGATGAGCAAGAATTATATTTCCAATTGTTCAATAACTATGTGTTATTTGCACTGAAAAGTGGCAAATTCGCTGAACATTACAACAAAACCTGTTTATTAAAACTTAAGACAAGGCCGAAAACTGTTGTAGGGCAAATAACACTTATTGGCCCTGGCCAAAGAACAAATTTCAGCGCTCTGAATGGTTGATAAAACAGGGCCAATATCAAAAGCTGGTCCATAAGTAGTTATCTAGTAAAATTATCATTAAATAAGTGATTTGATTTAGGCTCTGTTATTTTTCCCAGGGCAGTCATATTGGCACTTGGCATTCGACCTCGGGCTAATACGACTGCCCTTGGTAATTGCCCGTGCCCTTTAACAATAATAAGCACTAGTTTTGATTACCTTATGAAATAACTATCGGTATAATATATTGAGCTGGTATCTATAATCTATTCAACGGAATGTAGACAACTATGTTGAATAAAAAAACCCCATTAAAATCACTGTAAAAGAAATAATCAACACTGGTACTTACTTTGTTTTTCAAGCACATGATATGGATGTTCATCTTTTAATGATGCATCAGATTGGTAAACTGGATTTAAATATTTATAGTTATTATCTCCAGCTAAAGGTTCAAAATAAGCTGCTCCTTCTGTCTCTGTGCCATCTCTGAATGGAACAGCTGGCCTTCGTACACTTGGTAACGATCTGAAATAATTAATGTTTATAATATTTAATTGGTTGATTTTAAAACTTGCTACAGAATGGTAGATTGTTAACTGTTTGCTTGAAGTCAGTCGTCCATTACTGCTATATAAAATACGGCTAGATGTCAAGCGAAATTAAGATTTTTTTTAAAAATTCGGACCTAAGAAATTCTGCCATTTACTACTGTTGACTTCAATTAATGAATTAGAATTTTTCAAAGGATATCAGTAGGAAAGCACATTTCGTCATTTGAAAAAAAATATTACAATTTCGAGATACAGTGGATCTTGTGTTAAGCGACCATCCAAGGGAGAGACAAAAAGTGGTCGTTTAAGACAATGGTCTCTTAAGACAAATGTTGATTACCGACCTTGAAGCCGTTCTGACAATCTAAAATTCGTCATTTTCATAGAACATTTTCTGTCAACGGGACGATTTGAACTGCATGGGCTTTTATTTAAATGTCGTCAAATGCATACAAATAATGGGCAAATCGATTTTTCTTTTTTCAAAACATCCTAAATTCAGCTTCAAATTGCAATAACTTATTTCAATTAAGTGAAACTTATGTTTAAATAACAATTGGGAAATGGCCGTTTTTGTTTACGTACATGTTAAAATCCGTTATTCCCGGACATTTTCGCCATAAAAACAACCAATATTTAGGTCATCAGAGTAAAGGCTGTTACAGTTAAAACTGTGAAATTCACACAATTTATAAGAATTAATTGTGATAATTGTCCAACACGCCAGCTAATTCTTTGTTCTAACGAGCGCTGCAAACTACATGTGTAAAAATGTTGACCTCGTTTGATATTAGAACGTGACGCTATTTTCGGAAAACGTGTCTATAATGTCCTCAATATTGACCTTACTTTGTTTAAATTTACAAATTGTTTCTGTTTACGTATTTTTCTAATGAATATTACTTTACACGTTCTATGCACGTATTAAAAGACAAATTTGCAGACTTGAAATGTACAAGAAAACAATAACTCTCCGCGGTGATTGAATGGTAAGAACGGATGTTTTAATCGACCCTGATATGGGGCTAATTGTCCAATGTGTATTATCATATGAGTGTCACTTAGTTGATTGTTCCCACTTACCCCTTTATCTTACAGTATTTATGACTGTCAATTATTGATTTTTAGAGCCTGACATACGACTTTATAGGTGATAGACATTGAGACAACGTACTCCCGGTGTATATTTCTAATTACCGATTTTTATCGATTTTCGCCAAATACGATTTATTTGAGCCGGTCGTTTAACACAAATAAGTCAGTCAGTTTCGGCTAAAACCAGTGGCCGCTGGTCGCGTTAGACAAAAGTCGCTTAAGGCAAAGATTTAAAGAGTTAAAATGGTCCGTGGGAACTCAGAGTGGTCGCTTAGTGCAAATGGTCGCTTAGGAGACGTGGTCGCTTATGCAAGATTAACTGTACTGACAACTTAGTTTCCTAAGAAAAACGAACAAATTACTAGTAATTTAAACTGAAATACTAAAACACTAACGACTTACCTAACATCCCTGTCATCTATATAATCATATACTTCTTCATCTTTCTTTAAATTGTTTTGTTTTACATCAGGTCTTCTAGGAGGGTGGTGACTAGGTGCTGATGTAACAGATGCAGTGTTTATATTGTCTCTACTGCTAATATTGTCCCTACCTAAACCGTCAAGCTAGAACAAAATAACAACAGTTCATGTAAAATAGATTTAAACATACTATATCTTTGGTTAATAATATTTATTATTAATTTCAACTCGATTGCGAATCGAGCAAATGTAATTAATAACTATTTGCATTAGTAACTCTTTAGAATGCGTTATGGGCTACCAAACTTTAGCCAGTAGAATTAAGCTCTGACTCAAACAAACAAATAAAGATATTTTGGATAGGATTCAAAGTAACATAGAGCTGGCTGAGGTTAAATGATTAACAAAGTTGTCAACACTGACTAAGAAACAACAGAAACTATGGATGAATGAAAACAACATTCTGTAAATGCCATAAACCTTACTAATCAAACTACAAAAGATTATATCTCCTAAATAAAACTAAATATTTAATCACATTTGTAAAAACAGAATCAATACTATTCAAATAATATGGCGTTATAAATATATAAATGTTAATTCACATACTGTTAAACCATTTTGTTGTTTTAAAGCAGATTTTGTCTTTGGACCTCTTTGCCTTCTCATACAGTAACAACATACAATTATAAGTAATGCAACAAACAGAACACCACCGACTGAGCCTGCTACTATTGGAACAACAGATGCTGAAGTTATATAAAATTGCAAATATAATAATTCATCTAACAGTATTATGTCTTGTCATACATGAAGCAATTAAAGATGTTATAAAAGTTTATCAAGGCGGTACCAAGTCGCTAAAGCAATATTTTGATCATTCTATAAACATTACACATTATGTTTTAAACTGATATCGGATACAACTCCGTTTGCTTTGTTTCTAGTATTTTTTCATTCACAATAATCCAAAAGTTTACCAAACTACTGCTCCATGGATGAACTAGATCGAAACAACGAAACCCCTCAACTGCTTTCTTCTAGTTTAAAGAACAATGATTAGCAACTTTGTCCGATTCCAAACCACTTGCTCTTTCAATCACTTAATGCAGTGGCTTCAAGTCAGTAACTTGATCTATTTGATCAGAGCTAATGCTTACACAACGAGTTTCTCATTCAACGTCGAAAGGTTAAAGCAACCGTTAAAATTTCATTAACGCTGATTAAATTGAGAATAACTTAGTGTACTACCATTTACGTCTCGTAAAATAACACAACAGTAATTGAATCTACTTTCAGAATTCTAGCAATCTCATGCATCTCTTACTTTGGTAATTTTAGAAAATCAATCACAGCAACAAATCACTGACTGCTCTAAAAGTCTACGAAAAATCAACCTTATAAAACGAATAATATTTTAATGATTGCAATACAATATTTCAATTATCTTATAGGAATATGGATAAAAATTTTATGCAAAAATGTGATTGTTAGAATATGAACAAATTTAGTGATGTAAACAATATTACAAAAACTATCGTCAAACACAAAGTAAGTCATTTTAATACTCATGCTGCAATAAATAGCATTATTCTTCTAGAAGTTAGTTGAACTTAAACATCTATTAATGTGCAGAAAACAATAACATAAAAGAAGATTAACAGAGGATTAAGGATAAACTGTTTAGTGATGTCAAGTTATGTAATAACTATCGTCTTGTTAACCCAGCTGGACAATTTTAGTATGAAGAAACATTTGGCAAAAATACATCTAAATCAAAGTTGGTAACTGAGGATAATATATTCTACAAGACTTCATGAACCCGTCTTGATCATCAAAATATGGAGTTTAGATGCCGCAAAATACATCCAGCGGATCGTTAACAAGGAAGGGTTGAATATCCAACACGTCCACAAGCACCCTCCTAATTTTTTTCAAACAAAGAAATATTGTAACTGATCCAACACCATATAAACATAACGAATGTTATTATACCAAAACGTTCTTCTAAAGCGTTCAGTGCATCTGTACTCGTTGTAGTAGAATATGATATTGGCCTTCTTGTAGTAGAATAGGATATTGGCCTTCTTGTAGTAGAATAGGATATTGGCCTTCTTGTAGTAGAATAGGATATTGGCCTTCCTGTAGTAGAATAGGATATTGGCCTTCTT
The DNA here is from genome assembly GCA_025267735.1 of Mactra quadrangularis. Taxonomy (NCBI): domain Eukaryota; kingdom Metazoa; phylum Mollusca; class Bivalvia; order Venerida; family Mactridae; genus Mactra; species Mactra quadrangularis. The sequence continues at coordinate 4,808,849 of CM046311.1, read as the reverse complement.
GTAGTAGAATAGGATATTGGCCTTCTTGTAGTAGAATATGATATTGGCCTTCTTGTAGTAGAATAGGATATTGGCCTTCTTGTAGTAGAATAGGATATTGGCCTTCTTGTTGTAGAATAGGATATTGGCCTTCTTGTTGTAGAATAGGATATCGGCCTTCTTGTAGTAGAATAGGATATTGGCCTTCTTGTTGTAGAATAGGATATTGGCCTTCTTGTTGTAGAATAGGATATCGGCTTTCTTGTAGTAGAATAGCTAGGCCTTTTTGTAGTAAAATACAAACCAGGCCTTCTTGTAGTAGAATACCATCTACCGCTTGTTAAAGTAGAATAATAGCTAGGCCATATTGTAGAAGAAAAATATCCAGTACTTGAAGCTGATGGTGAAAACACTGTTACGTAATCATTTGCATCACTTACTGTTGATGATATGGGCGTTGGTGTTGATGCTGTTGGTGATTTGAACATAAATTTTACATTGTAATGTATATTGTAATTGTGTAGTGATGCTTTTAACATTTAAATGAGTATAGGATACGCGGTATTGCATTAGGTAAGAAAAGTGAAGTCATTTCAAAACAAATAAAAATGTGTATAAAGATGAAACACACACAAACATTATTAATATAGTTACACATAATGGTAGAAAAGTTTGTACAATAATTTAACAATCAGGAGTAATAAAGTCGATTAAGTCTAAAAACACTTGTTTTCAAAATTGATAAAATAACTTTTCGGAGACATTGAGGTATAGCTCGTTTAGGATAACGTGAGACAAAATACAACAATACCATTTTTATACACAGGTGAATTTAAGTTAAGTACACGTAATTATCGACTATTATCAGTGTGTTTTAGATGTATTAAATTTAGTACGAGAACACACTCTCCACGCATTTAGAAATGCTTGATACTTTCATTACACAAAATCAGTTGCCCTCCCTATTTTATGTAATACCGGAGTCCCAAATATGTAAACAAACTGAGTCGTTTGTCTCAAGTTATCCTAAACGAGCTATATAAAGTAAATTTATACATAATTGGAAGTAGTAGAGGTTACAGGATGAGGAAAGTAGGTAAAAAAAACAAGACATCTTTTGAATGACGTTAAATATCATGCTCAAGTGAGCAGGCCAGGCTATGATATAAATAAAAATATGTTCAACTCAAAGTGAATTTAAGCAAGGTCATTCATAACGGCGCCATCACATAAGAATATAAACAGGTGATGAAAGAATATACAATGAGTGAAAAACTGAAATGCAATTTAAAATAAATTCAATAACAAACTTACATTGTTTGTCTGGTGTCCCAACAGGCGTAGCCGTACTGGTGGAGGAGGATGAACTAGGTCGTGGTGTTGATGTGACAGTATGGACATAATCCCAACATGTTTGACAACATTCATTTAATCTAAATGATGAATATTTATTACAACTTGAAACTTGACAAAACTCGTACTTATCTCCGTACTCACAACCTTTCAAAGTAGACAAATGATATGTGGATAAATAATTAAAAGTATAAAGAGAAATGTAATTCTGAATAGATGAACGTATATAAATACTTTTGCTCTAGTAATCATGACATTTTCATGTTAAAACATAATACTGATTCATTAAACGAACCATTTCTTATATTTTCTATATTATCTTTGGAATAACATTGGACAAAACATTTCTTAATGTTTCTTTATCCTTTTTAGCAGTATGTTTAAGAACGATTTTGACTGAGGACTCAAATGAGAAGCCTCTTCCTATTAGTATTGGATTAAGTTCTACAATCATGTAGCGAAATTAAACATTAAGAAGTTATTATATAGAAAGTATATCTGCTTAAGCATATTTAAACTTTTCTGTCTTACTCATTCTTCATTTCAAGAGGCATGGCAATTGAAGGGCTTTAAAGATATTTATCAAATTTATCAAAATCTATATTAATAAATATATAAAACATTTTACCTGGTTTATCTTTATTGGCTATACTAGGACATGTATTACAACATGTTCTATGTACAGTGATATTATAACATGATATAGGTAACTGATGAACTGCATCACATCTGACATCTTTATCACCGTACTCACAACCTGAAATATTATAAATTTACATCAAAACCTCAATTAGAAAAGTTTTAATGGCAGATTCGAAGTCGCAAGAATGTGATATGATCCCCATTGTCACTTTCGTACATATGTACCTATCATTGTTGTAATAGATCTATGCAAACTATTTGACAATAAAGCATAATGATAAAAAATAAAGTGTTAACAGTATATTACTTAATTTCACGTTCACTATTTTATACACAATATCATTGCAAGGAGCTGAAAAGGGACATCTAACTTAAACAAAACGATGGTGATGATGATGTTGAATCATGAACTGAAAAAGTCTGTATAAAGTGAAACTATCTTAAACTTAAACGTTTAGAAATTAACCATCATCCAAAACAAATGTTTCTGGCCAACTGCATGTATATCAAATATTTTCCGAATAAAATTCTCAGTACAGAATAAAAGTTGAGTCATTGATCTGATTTAATTTTAACATTAAATAAGAACAATCCATACAATCAGATGAGCAGGACGTTGGAGAAACTTTGGCGATATTTAAAAGGAAAATAATTATAGGTGATTTGGAGAATCGTAACAAAAATCTAGCAAATACAATTACAAATCTACTGGTCAATTGTATAATAAATAAGTTGTTATATTGTAAGATACCTCTAACTCCAGTGTTAAAATTAGGGCATGTCTCACAGCAAATGTCACGTACATCTATGTTATAACATTCTGAAGGATGATGTTGAGAACCTGCACAAGTCTTTAATCTATCACCATACTGACATATATCTGGAAATATAAGAGTTATATATAAATACAACACGTATACTAAATATATATCTGGAAATATATAGAGGATATTAGTAAACTATGGTGTAAGATCGATTTACACAGGTGTTTAAAAGGACAGCTTCTGTTTAAAGAAACAACACTATATCATCTACATTAAGACTCTCACGTTTCCTCTTTATAACAAGATATTCAGATATTATCAAACTAACACTTTAAGCAAAATAATGAAAAAATATGTAAATTTGTCATATAATATAAATATGTTGAATTTATCACTATGTCTACATATATAGGCTTTATTTTTATATTAAATGATAAGAGATAAAGACGTGTTTTTGCGTTCATTTATGTTGAAACACTAGCCAATAACCAGTAGACTTGCTGTAATATTAAGAATGCGTTCGTGGAAGACATTGCACAGATGAGAGAAAAGCGATCTTTATCTAACGATGTTGACAGCTTGCCAAATAAAGACAATTTTGCAGGTAGTAAAGGTGCAAACGCAAAATTTTTAGAGACGAGTTGCTTGGACAGGCAGCCAAAACAAAGGTACTCACAAGGTAGGTCTGTACGTCTGAATTTAGAACATGTATAACAACAATCATAAGCCACAGTTTGATCATAACATTCATATGGTTCTATGGAATTACAAGTTGATCTTCTGTCGCCATATTTACAATGTCCTGAAATAAAAATATTCAATACAAGTAAAGATAACCCTCTCTTAACACCATCTGCATAAATACCACTATTGATAAATATTGATTAGTATCATAAATATTTAATGGAATCACTTTCATTTTGTAGAATGTTTAAAAAATGACTTTAAAAACATCTAAGGAACTGCAACAGTAAAAAATACACACCTCCCACACATCAATAAAAGCAAAGAGATGGTTATGATCTTAGACTTGTAAACTTTTGTTATAAAAAGGACGCAACAAACAAATATCAGAAACGAAAACCTAAGGGGCTTTCGCCTCCTTGGAATTACAGCCTAAACAAAACACTCAGAGACGAGGCTAAATGTATTATAGAGGTACTAACCTGTATCTTGTACAACCAGAGTACTGCATGTTTGACAACACTCAGTCTCTCTGCTATAACAATCCATACTAGTAATAGATGGACAATCTGAACTTATATCACCAAATGTACATCCTGAAAACATATACAAGGTCAAGTAAACCACAAAATCAATATTCACCTTACAATACGTTTAACCATCATGATACTAATTTCGTATTAAAGTTGTATCAAATTTGAGTATCAATTAAAAGTTTTATTGATGTTAATGTTTTCTATTGTTTGATTTAAGGAACACGCATCATGACATTTGCTTCTTGTAGAAAGGTGTATTCAGCCATGAAATGGTTGAATGTAGCGAGTCCAACAATGCAGTTTTACAGTTTATTTAATAACAATGCCATTATGTATTGCTTGGAAACAGAACATATGGTTAAAACAATCTGGTCTTAAGTAACATACCAAACTTTGAAGCTGACAAATAGATTAAACGTAAATCAATAGGTGAGTAAAAATAACTAAAAACTCTAAGTATACAAGTTTTAACAACATATGGAAAGTAGACGAACACATGAAGATATTGATACAAATAGAGGAAAACGAATGCCACAATAAAATCTCAAAATTGTAGTAGCATTAAAGCATAACATGAATATGTACCAGCATTATTATTGTCTCCTGATAAAAACCAACATGTCTCACAGCATTTACGCTGTACTTCAGCATCACGACAATCTGTTACTGTTATAGCAGAACAATCTTTTCTGTCTCCATATTTACAATCAGCTAAAAATAAAGAAAATGTAATTATCAATTATGAAAGAAAGATAACTATGTTTGGCATAGTCATTTTGGATTTACGTGTCTTCATATACATAAAGCGGACTAATGTTGGCATTTTGTGGATTGCAACAACTTTGCTTAGTATGCAAAGGGTTTTGAAAAACACTCAATAGAGTTTCTTGCTCTTTATCAAGAAGGCAAGTCATAAGTTACTAGGTAATAGTGTTTCGTATTATACTGTAAGTTAGTGGTTTTAGTCAAAAGACGCAGGCATGCTCAGGTACAAGAAGTAGGATGACTGATTTTCATATGACTTAAATACAATGCGGCGTATAGCAGTACACATTACATTCTAATAAAACCAATGCAATTCTCTATACCGAACAGAACAATACTTACGTATATCTTTATGATATATTGAAACCATTCTTGGACATGTTTCACAGCAATCATTCTCAAGATTATAACAATCTTGAGGTGATATAGAACTACATTCACCAATTCTGTCTCCATATTCACAACCTTTAGTAAAAAAATAATATTTTGTTTCATTTACTTAATGGTGCTAATAGTATAGGCAACACCAATAGACAAGTAAAATTAAATCAGGAGCAGGTGTAAAAGAAGTGGTCCAGTGGTCGGACGCGCGCTGAGGGATCGAGGGGTTCCGGGTTCGAACTCCACTAGCGGCACTGATAATTTCCTTGAGCAAGAAATTTAACTACAATTGTTCCATTCCACCCAGGTGTAAATGGGTTCTGTGAGGGATCACTTGCCTGAAGAAGATTTCAATGATCAGAAGTTATCGTACAAAATTGTAATGTCGGCTAAATACATGTATGTATATAGAAGCAGACTTTAAACCACACTTTAACTTTAAAACAGCTTTAACTTACTTGACTACGATATAAATTTAAATACAAAACAAGAAATTGAGGATAAAACATGTACAATATAAACGCATATCTAAATGGTTAAAACTCTAGTGACTAAATGATAAAGTTTTGTTTTTGAACTTCCTTAGGCAATGCAAAAATTAAAAATCAATGCAGTCTTGCTAATATCATATAACAATTAAGCTCTATCATCCCCAAAAGAAATACAGTAACAAGTTTGTATCCAAAATAAGATGACTATAAAACTTCATTACATGTATTCTCAACAGAAATACAATAACATGTTTTAGATCTGAACTTAGATTACTATTTAGCTCAATTATCCACGAAAGAATTACAGCAACAATTTTTATATTTAAAATTAATGACACTTACCAACATTTTGATCATTTCGCTTGTTATGACAGAATTTACAACATTCTTTATTTAAACTAGGATCATAACATATATAATCTGATTCGTTATAACAGTCATATCTTCTGTCACCATAGCGACAATCTAAAAAAATGAAAACAAAATATGTTCGTTATTTTTAACTGTTTTGTTTTTTAAATATTTTTTCAAAGGTGTGTGCAGTTTTTTAACATTCACGGTGAAATATTAAATTTATTTTACAGTTATAAAAATTAAAAAATAATAATGACAATGGCATCTCAGTCATGTCATGATTCACTTGCACATTTATCCATTTGAACAGTAAAGTAAAAATTTCAATAAAAGATACTAAATTGTATGAAATTGTATGAAATTCGATTGGGAAACGATAGAAATGTCGTTATTACATTAATGTTAACAACAGAGAGTGTGTGGATAGAAAAAATAAATTAAATAAGATACTACAAACAATAGAAAACTGACCATATCCTAGTTCATCCTCCTGTTCATGCCATGAACACGTTTCACAACATATATCAGCTTGTGCTTGGTCATAACATTCCCAAGGAGCAACACCATTAGTGTAACATCTACTGTCCTTGTCTCCATAACGACATTCTACAAATATAATACATCCGTTTGCATCAGTTCTGTGTTCCTTTTCACGAAAATTCTTATTGTCAATATTTTTATAGTCACATTGCGGTGGTCAATCTTCCAAGCTTTCGATAGCCTGCTTAGATTTCTAATTCAAATGTCACCCAAAACTTAGCCTAACACTAAATGCGTTAATTGTTTTCGGTTTTTTTTTCGATTATACTCGCATTAAATTTATACTGTCATGAACACATGAAATAATAATTCGTTTGTTTTGGTTCAATACCATTTTAAATTCACCATAAATGTAATAGTGAGTTAATATAATAGTCAGTTATTGCCTGTAGCAAAATGATTCAATTTTCTCTTTTGTCTAGGCTCAAAACAATTGTAAAAGGCCTGTAAACAAATGAAGTAGATGAAAGTTAACATACCATTAGGTAGATCAGCTAATTGATAATAATGACATGTCTCACAACAATTAACTTCTGTATCAGCATCATAACAGTCAGTACTGTTAGTATACAAACATTCATTTGGAGTAAGATCTCCATACTTACACTCCTCTGAAATAGATTTTACATTTATATTACAATGAATTTGATTGGTAGAAAAGTGATATAATTGTATTTGATTGGTTGAAACCTTATATACCTTCAGTTGAATAATGGAAAAGTAATAAGAGTGCATTTGATTGGTCAAAAGTGATATAACAGCAGTTTATCTGATAAAATGTTATATGAATGCATTTGAATGGTAGAAAAGTTATATGAAATCATTTGATTGGTCAATAAGACATGTATATTTACAGATAATTGGTCATAAAGGAAAATTAACGTATTTTATAAATCCAAAAGTAATATTATTGCACTGGATAGGTCAAAAAGTGGTTTAAATGAATACGTTTGGTAGAACAATAACGTCTGTTTAGGAATTATACATATATAATCCTATGTACGCTTAGAACAAGCTTTTTATGGTCAATAATATTCTCAACATGCATGTGATATTTGTTTTGAATTAAGGATACTTGTGGTACCTTTATGAGTTATGTTGTATTAAATGATAAGTCAGATATATATGGCTACAAGTCATCTTGAGTAAACATGATTATAATATCATAATTATCGTTTTGCATGCGGAAGAGCACCATTTATTTAGGTCAATGAATCTGTTAAACTAATTTTATTTTATTGCCACAGCGACAAAAACATGTGCACCCATTACCGGTTTCTTTCCAAGACAATATAATTCCGGTACATAACTACTACTACATAGAAAGGTCATGCATTTTTATCTACTGAATATGCAACATAGAACATTCAAACACAAACCTTCTGCTATGTGTAAGCTCATTTTATCATATCCATTGAAATGCAAAGTGTACTTAATTGTGTATATAAATTGACTCATCGTACGACTTACTGTTGGTGAAAAAGTATAAAACGTTTGGCAAGACCAGCACACGTTTTAGTGCCTCGTATGAGTTTATATTTGATAGTAAGTGTAGTTTTAGGGATTTTAATATCATTAATACTGACCAAATCAATTGAAATACATGTATTGTTTGAAATATAAAATTAAATATTGTTATTTGAAACTAAACCATGTGCTTTAAATAGGATATTGAAATCATAACAAAAATAAACACTGATAACAAGTATGTTATGTAACTGAACTGTAATAAATTTGTAAATTAGTTGAAGTAAGAACATGTTGGTAAATCTAACAATGAAACTTTGTTTGGTGATTTTAGTAATAAAACATATAACTGTTTCGATCATCAACTTTGTGAGCTGAAAAAGGAGGAGGTTAGTGAGTAATGATTAACTGAAATAGAAGCATGCAACTTTCCAATATCCTTCAAACATTACAAATGGGCGCAACCCTTTGTCTGAGTGAGTATTTCTGTATAACCCGATATATTTTGATAACCCCTTGACCGTCCAGGCTATAGAATGCAAAATGAAATAGACACAATTATGCACTGAAACTCATGCCATTTACTTAGGGAGTATTTTGCTTTTTGTTTGTGGCCTTTATAACAAAAGTGTAAACATTAATATTCCCCGCCTCTATGTCTGGACTGTTACATTTTCTGATATGTTTGCTTAAACCTTTTTTTAAACAAAACTGTTTGGAGTAAACGTATAGCGAATGTTATCACTGCTGTAACATTTTCTATGATGGCTTCAATACGCCTTTGTATGGTAAAAGGATATTGGAATAATATTGGATATATGATATGAAAAGAATAACAAATTAACTATACACAGTGAAACCTCTCTTTACGACCACTTCTCTATAACAGTCATCTCGGAACTACCTTCATTATTTTTATGTTCTATTCAATGGAAAGAACTGACTCTGCAGCATTCGCATCCCGATACACATTTACACATTTTTGTACAGTATCCCAACAGGGTGTCGGACAGATTTAACACGCAGTAATTTCAGCAATTAGCAAACCCGAGTTAGTTGAATTCAAAATGCTACGAAACCTCGTGCGGATTACTCGGTCGATATCATTACAATCGCAGTCCGAGAGACTGCGCATCCTCGGAAGGATCATGTTACTAAAAATAGACTGAAGCAAACTATAAATCTAGTATCAGTAGTTGGCATAAGGATTGCATGATTTGCCATACACTGCTATAAAAACGCACACTTCTGCTAAAGGCACATTTTTAAGTTTTTACAAGAGTGTGGCGTCGGGATCATTTCTTTTCAATTTATGTCGCTACTTCCAATCAGTGCTATCAGTACTTTGATTTATTACTGCTTATTTATTATAGAGGGCTAGACCGTTCGTTTACTGGCGAATGTAGAGAGGTTTCACTGTTAATGTATGTACAGTATAGTCAAGGCACCTATTTCATTATATTCAAAAAAGTAACATGTTTCACAACATCTCCTAGCTGTTCTCTCGTTGTAACATTGATGTGGCGAATCAATGAAATCATAACATCCATCGAATCTATCTCCATACTGGCAACCTTCAGCTATATAATGAGGAAATAATAAATGTTCTAGTGTGGTATAGTGTTCATTATACAACGGCGGGGAGTTTAGATACGTAGTAACATTTCATAATGGCCGAAATTTGGGTTTTTTATCAGGCACCTTAGACAAATACCAAATTAGCAAATTAAATTCTGATTTAGACCTATTTTGTTATTGGTTTCCCTTTGCTGTTTCTGGTTTTTCATTGCAATTCATTCACAGCTTTTGATGATGACTTTGTGGTAACTCACAGGACAGAAAGACAATTAATTAATTCTGTATTTAACCATTTGGTAACAGACTAGTTTTCAACAGTTTTAATTTGTCTTTAAAAATGTCGCAACAAATTGTCCCTCCTGCTATAAAGGAATAAACCACTATCACAGACAACATCAAATATCATCGTATATCCCTGGGTCATCACAATACTCGTCTATGATCTTCTATATTTACATGTAATTAGACTAGTTATGCACAAACGCATTGGATAGCGCCCTAAATTAAAGTAATCAATTTGATATATTGGTGCAATATGAAGCAATCACTTTCACGTGTGAAGCAGATACGTGTATACAAAGCATTTGGTTACAAAAGCATGCATGCATTAAAAGACGTAATGAATAGGTATACTCATACCAAATTGACCATAGTTGCTGGTAAATCAATAAAGTTTGAGTACTATTGTCTTTACAATAAAATGTCCTTTGAATGACCATTAATTTGTACATGATCCAAGAGTCCCTGCTTTAGTTTTTACCATACATTAAATCAACCCTGGAGGGTTTTAAGAAGCATACACATATACATTCAGAGACAAAAGGTTCAACACATGTTTTGAGCACACATACGTTATAGAACGGGTGGATTTTGTGCTTATATTACAAATTCAAGATATGAATAGTAAGTGCAGTATAACCTCAACAGAGCGGCCCACTACTGAGTTATACCTCTTCACCACAACAGTTTTTATATATTTCCCTAAAGTATAATTTTATTTGAATTCAACCTCTGCAGAGCAACAACCTCTGAATAGCAACACACTTTAGTTCCTCCCAGTGGGTGTTGCTTAAGAGATGTTGTACTGCATAAGCAATGACTTACCACTAAGATAAGGATTGTCTGTATAAGCTGTTAAACATGTATAACAACAGTCACGTCTGGTAGTTCTTTGATAACATTGATTCAAATCTATATCCCAACAATAATCTGCTTCAGCGGCAGGACAATCTGCAAGTTGATCAATAGTTGAGTTATATACAAGTACATGTATTAGCATTTCCAAAAATGATTGAAATCGCCGTTTAGCCGACATCTCCTTTCGTAAAACATGCAAACAATATGTGTCAGCGTCTTAGACCGTCCCATGTCTATTTATAGAATACTTGCAATTTAGCCATTGAATGAACAGGCGCTGTCTGTCCGGGACATGTTCTGACTGCGCACATAAAACAGCAATATTACGGTTGACTTTAGAATTATTCCTGTCAATTTGGTCACAAAGGAACTATATTTATTAGCAAACCGCCCGGGCAGCGATAATTATGTCACATAACTATATCCGCAATTTGTTGAACCTCTGCGTACGATCATTCCAATTTTAATGCCCGCAATGGGTAGCAAGTCCGGACAGTGTGGCTTTTAGCCATACGAAATCTCACGGGGCAAAACGAGAGGTAAGTCCGAAGTCTGGTAAAGAACATCAAGTGCAGTAGACGAGTGTTAGTGAAAGCTTCAATTTGAACACCATGAACGTTCAAGTGATGGATCTTTTTAGTCACGGTAAGACTTTTATAGTTATTGAAATGCATTTAACAAACACTTTGATGTCATACAAACCATTTTCAGTAAGGAATCTACACGATTGACAACATTCATCTCTTGTTACAGCATCATTACAATCATTTATGTTAATGTCATAACAATCACGTCTGTCACCATATTTACAATCTGAAATATTAACATAAAACATGTATAATAATTTTTATTTAGATTTTTACACAAAAAAGAGAACAAAAAATGTACATTCTATTAAGGTTTTGTACGACAGGACTGGTGAAATTTTAATAAACCGTTTTTGAAACCACAAGTTGAAATGAAACAATCTTATTGTGAGTGTAGCTTATCAACTCAGATTCTAACAAAATTTATACCATGACAGATTGATAACATGAACTGACTACGAATATGACTTAGACTAAAGGCATCATTGCCAGTTACAAATGCAATGTGATAAAAATTTTGAAATTGGAGAAAATATATTAAATCAATCAAATCCAGCGTAAACAAAGTCATGACGTCACCTTCTCGTGTTCGTTCATTCAACAGATAGGGTTTCAATTAGGCAGTAGAAAGACCCACATGAAAAAATTGTCAAGAAGTGTTATTATATGTTAAGAAAATGTGTATTAATTGTGAGTTTGAGGTATATTTACCTGGGTAAGCATTATCAGCGAAATCTTCACAAGTTTCACAGCAAGAATCTTCTGTAGCTGTCTTATAACATTCTCTTCTTTGTATGTTAGCACAGTATTCAAAACGATCCCCATATAAGCAATCTATGAATAAAATTGTACATAATTAACAAGTCAAAAAAACAATAAGGTCAACTTTGTTGCCAATGTAACAAAGGGTTTAAAAAGGTCAACTTTGGTTTCCATAGTAACAAAGAGCTAAACAATGTCAATTTTAGTTGCCATGGCAACTTAAGGCTCGATAATGTCAATTTTAGCTTCCATTGCAACAAAGAGTTTGATAAGGTCAACTATTGGTATCAAAAGTAAAGAATGTTAAAAGATGTCAATTTCGACACCATGGCAAAAAAAGAAATACTGTCAAGTTTTCTTCTTCTGTAAAAACATTTTGATTATGATATTGACAACAAAAGTATTAATTATGTCAATTGTAAAATACTGCAAGTCAACAACAAATTCCTTAAAATATACCTGCTTGTAAAGTTTAATTATTATTTTTATTATTATTATTATCATTATATAAAATAATAATAATAATGGTTTAATAATTTATTAAAGATTAGATATCTTTAAAATACACTACATGTAGTTACTTTCCCTGTACAGAAATCATGTCACTTTTTACATCATTTAAAATATAGATTGTATAATTCGTACAAACCTGGTTTTTGATCATTTCTCAGTAAAGCACAAGTTCTACAACAATCGTATTGAATATTTGGATTATAACAATCACTTATAACTGTAGAATTACACATCCCTGGTAACCTGTCTCCATAGCGACATTCTGAAATATATAAACATAGAGTCATGGATGGTTTCATCAAACGAGATTGAATCATTTGATTAATTCATTGCACCTCCAGTCTTCACCACAAACTTCCATTAGCACTGGACATTCGGCCCAGTAAAATTGTGCTTTTACTGGACGGAAAGGAAGTTTATTGGACTGAAAAAATGGCTAATTTATTTCGTAAAATATGCTGTCCATTTCATGATTTAGCATAATATATTGCAGAATTGAATTAACTTTACAGGGCATATTCACACTGAAAAATATCTGACGAAAACAGAATTCATATGGTGTTTTATTCAAACGCAAAAGTTCTTATCAATTATATGTTGGTCAATTCATGTACTACCAATATTAATACATTATCAATATATTCATACTTAACTTATGTTATTTATTTTCTAATATTTTGTCACATTTATGTACATGTTGACCGCATGGGTATATGACCTTCCGGTGTGTATATTAATAAACTAATACGAAGTGCGTTGAATTAGGAAAATGGTGGCAGTAAAAACTTGGTGGACCGTCCGACCACTCACATTCTAAAATTCTGCACACCATAGAAATCTTACAATTGACAATGGATGTGCATTTTAACCAAGGCAAAATCTACATATTTAAAAAAAAGTTATGATTATTTTGAAAACGCAAGAAACAATACCATTGTAAGTAATTAACATAATTATTTTGTAAAAAACAAAATAATATTTCGTAAAAACAAAATAATCGTGAAAATAAAAAAAATAAAAATGCAACTTATGGGACTCAGTTTAAAGCAATTACAGATATATGCGGACTGTATTGAACCCTACCAGATAAAATACAAAGCGTTCCGAAATAATGAATCTAAAAGCTATTTCGACAAGTTCATAATTGTGACGTCATAGTAACGTACCTGGTTGAGTGTCGTCTGCTTCCCAGTAACAAGTATCACAACATTTATAATCTTGATTGTAACATTGATGTACTTGGAATCTATCAGGAGAACAAAAATAGGGATCTCTGTCACCATAGGGGCAATCTGAAGAAATATATAAGAATATACAAATAAGTAAATCAAATTACGATTGGAAATTCTCGGAAACTGAATATGAATCAAATTCAAAAGCGAATATAGAATATATATTTAATTTATACTAATTTATTCTAGCTCGATTTTGAAACAAGTTTTTACAACTTAGATAAATCACTTTTGAGTTCGCCTCCTGGTTCCCCAATGCTGATCAAGTAGGATAAAGTTTCTTGCTCAAGGAAACATTGGGATAGGGTTTTACTGAATGGGATTCAAATCATCGCGGGACTGGCTATCCAATAATTACCAGTCTGGAGTCGTTACCCTTCGGTCACGACCGTGTGCTTATGCATCAATGTCGCCGACGAATGACGACAGAGAAACATTTTGTGCTTAATTGCTATAATATACAATAAAATACAATATATTCAATATTCACAAACAGTAGACTACGCTCCCCTCGCAGCGTGTAAAACTTTAGAAGGTGCAGTAGACACATCTTACTAACCTGGTATGGAAGCTCTATCTGTTTCAATATCATGACACGTTTTACAACAATTATCACCAACATTAGTATTATAACATCTCTCATCTGATAAACTTGTACATGACCAGGGTCGAAAATCACCAAATGGACAATCTGAAAATATTCAATGTTTTTCTCAATACAAGTATGTGTACAAAGTTCAACAGTCAGTACAGCATAACCTCTGCAGAGCGACCCTCTACAGAACTAATCCTCTGTATAACAACAGCAATTAAGTATTGATATTCCCCTTAGGTGTAATTCTAATTGAATCATAACCTCCGCATTGCATCAACCTCTGAACAGCAACACACCTTAGTCCTTCCCAGTTGGCGTAGTTCAAGAGAGGTTGAGAAAAATTGCTCCATGCTACATAAAAGTGGTTCACAAATAATAAAAAATACACTCATTGACAAGTATATTTAGAAACTTTCAGGCGGGATCCGGACCTCCCTGACCCCTGCTAGATCCGCGTATGTATGCAATAAGAAGGTTAGACTGTGTCAGTCACGTGCATTCTTATTTAAGCATTTTTTACTTAAATGTTGCCAAAATGACAACATTTTTATATTCCAAAGCCACACACTAAAGTTTAATACCGTTTGTGATAATCAGTACCCCTGCCCTTGCTCTAGTGGTTACAGCTCATAACACCCACTGAGGCCACTTGCTTCTTAAATGTCATGTGTTTGAGTTAAGCTAACCACAGACCTTCATGTAAAATAACAGTTTGACTACTTACTAATGATAACAGTCGCGTTCCACCACTGGACCACTGATACAGTGGAGTGAACTATCTACATCTTACGGAAGCATGAAGGTGACATGGTCGATATTTTTTCTACATTGTTACCACAACTTACAAGATGTGATAAAAAATTTATAACTCGTTCCCACAACTTACAAGATGTGATAAAAAATGTTCGAACTTGTTTCCACAACTTACAAGATGTGATAAAATATCACCTCTCGTAAGTTGTGGGAACAAGTTAGAAAAAATTACCTACTCTCTTAAGTTGTGGGAACAAGTTAGAAAAAAAATACCTACTCTCTTAAGTTGTGGAAACAAGTTAGAAAAAATATTGACCATGTCACCTCCATGCTTCCGTAATATCTACTTCAAATAGGAAGTCTTTTAGTTTTGATAATTATTTAAACTACTCAATGTACTTACCAGCGATGTTAAAACGTTCGGTGTTGCAAGCATGACAACATTTTGAAAATGTCGTCTGATTATAGCAAGAATCAAATTGATCTCGTATGACGTCATCACACGTCATCCATCCAAACAATACTGGTCCAGTTTCGTCAGGCATCGTACAATCTGTTGCTATAGAAATAATAAAAACAAGATTTATTCATTAATTTGACTTAATAAATAATAGCAACAAAGGGGGTTAACTCGGAATTAAATTTACATAAAATATTATTACAAGTGTTATCTCCCTTTGTTTATTATCCTCAAAAATATTTCTTGTCCGTCTTAGATCGAATGCACACAAAAAACTACAATTGCTCCAATGATTTAATTATTCAGTGGGCCGCTCAGGCAGTTTTTACTGTATTTGATTTTGTTAATTAGTTTAAACTTATTAATATACATCATGCGCAAAATACAATAAACATATTCGCTACACCATCATAATATTAAATGACAAAAGTGTCTGTCCACAAGTTCTAACAACTTAGTTACAGACTTTCATCCCCTTTCTCGTATTAACAAGACTTCATATAATGTAATCAAACTAAAAATATTATGATACATTCAAAGATAATTAGCAACGGTTCGTTTTTAGCAAGACTGTTATCAACAGTCGAAGCTATTAGCGGCATTCCAGCACTGCGACCAAGATTTGTGGTCCGTTTTTCCACTCGCCAGAAAATAGTTCTATAATATTCAAACTCTATATTTTTAAACAGTTGTCGATGTTCGCAGCACAAAAGCCTAGTATTAATAGAGCAATAAGACAATACATGCTATATATTTCCTGCGAGTATATGAAGTAAAACGGTGGGATTCAAATGACCAAGTTATGTTTCACAAGTTTGACAATAAATGACATCTCAATTAGGCGAACAGATTTTAGACAGAAGATGAATAAAATAACCATCATTTAACTTTTAGTTTGATCATTTGATTAAGATACGGATACATGACTTATCATGCCACAAGCAACATGATGACAGAATTGATAAAAACACCGACACAGTGATTGTATTTATAAATTAAACAGGAAATATCTTTAAAAAGATAATGGGCTCTGCGTAGAGTTAATTTTGTTTGAAGTATATAGTATAAATAGTCATAATCGCTGATCAGGCATACCACAAAGAGCGTATTACAATGAATGTACAATTAAAAGAAATAATGAACTGCTCCTACCATGGTCATCAGATTCTGACGACTCCAATATACCACCGGCCTTCAGGCCGGCGGTAAATAATCAATTAGCATAGTGAGTCACCCAAACTACACAAAGAAAATAGCCACCATTTACTGCCCGTGCTCCGCACATGTTTATCAAAAATAACCAATGGTAACGTACCTTTTAACAATATCTCTATACCGTAGAGAATTTCATTGGACAAACTAATATGGTAGAGCAAATTGTTTGGTTTACAATATAGGTCAAAATTTGGCTTAGACTGCTGCGTTGAAAAAATGTCAAGTACATACGGTACATAACGTCGCATTTCACCATCCCAGTCATAGCGGCGGTCAGTTACCCGACTTCCGGTCTCAAGACAACCTTCTTTCCGGATTCAATTTTTAACCTAGTGCTAAGTACGGGGAATAGCGGGGACTTAGCCTTTGAACCCAGCAAACCCCTGGTCCTGAACCAGATTTGTTACTGCGACATTTTATTTTCCCTTAATTTACTATAAACATAGGTTTTTTTTCAACTGATGTATGAAGGAGTCAAAGAATATAAATGTTACAATAAGAAAACATTCATTATTGATGTACTTACGTATTTCTCGTCCAAGACGACATGTTCCTTCAGGTATGGTGTTAGATGTATGACTAAACTGGACATCTATTACACACTGACCACTTGTGCTGGCTGATATAGTTTTAATATTACTTAATATCCATACTGCACTTGGAGAAAATTGAGTCGGTGCGAAATGACTTGTCTGTAATAACGACGAAAAATAAGAACTTCAAAATTATACAGTAGTGACTGTACCCACCAATAGTTAGGAGACATTTTCACTTTGTAGGCCTATTAGATAGCCCTTATCTAAAATTTGATAACTGTCTATTTTTAAATTCTTATTACAGTAGAACCTCCCAAAACCGGTCCCTCCTCAAACCGGATCCCTCTCCAAACCGGACAAATCGTCCGTGGTTATCAATATATATATATAACTAAGACCTCAAATAAGCATAAAAGCTATGTTATGGAAAATAATTACCATTAACATGGTTTTTGGGGCTTTAGGATGTCAGATTCTAAATCATATAAATAAGTTGCATTCATGAAATTTGATTTCAGTTTAATACTAACAATACTTAAATATATTAAAAAGATAGTGATTCTACAAAATTATCATCAAACTTCAAGAATTGTAGTACATTTCTTTTGTCTCCAAATTTTTGGTGGGTACTGTATACATGTATTTATTGCATAAATCGAAACAATGTTGCAAGTTAAGGACACAATTACAGAAAGATTTTGACGGTAACCAAAACAGTCTATTAACATTCGACTGCGAACAAATATCTCAACAATATTTATTATGAAGTAAGTATACCTTTGTATATGCATTGCTTTAACTATGCAAGAGTAGTGTATGTACTACGTATGTACTACGTATGTTTGATGGCAAACAATAGCAATACTGATTTGCCAGCCCTTTTGACATGAATAAAAATTGCAAGTGAAATCTTTCTTTAGGATAAGATCTAGAATTTGCATTCAACAAGTTACAACTGAACTTCTGTATAACATGGGGACATAATTCAGTCAATATATATGAATCAGCCGTAAAACTAAGTATCTGTCCATCATTTGATATCAAGAAGACATGTGCAAACTTCAATGAGATTACAAAAATAAACTATTGCGCCTAAAATCGTTCCCATGAATGTAAATACTTATAATATATTTATTCCTGTTACATTCATCTGAAATTCAGTAGGCCTATACCCACATGGCATTATAACCAATTGCTTGTCCCAGTCAGTTCATAAATTTATACACAAAACCATTGCACGGAAAGGTTGCGCAGTGGCAACTCTCGGCACACCACATACAGGCAACCGAAACAGTGTTTTGACTCGCAACCGTGACGGCCGCCGCGGTTTTAAACAGTACATAAATATACAGAAAAAAAAACACAAGGAGCACACCTACCGTTATATTAGTGCAAATTGTGTCCAGAACAAAAGTGACATTAAAAGTTCCAGGACTATAAGAGCCTGTACATGGCAAGGAACATCTGGCTTGGTATAGATTGGCAGAGTTACCTAGATTGATTAGACTTCGACTTGTGACTCCTGATACATTTTGTCCTGAAAACAGATTTTTTAAAAATAAGAATTATATCGTTAGAGACATATTTCCACCAACAGATAACCCGATAATTAACTAGTTAATTACGTGATTATCTAGTTAACGTAATTAGATAACCACTTACCTGTTAGCAATATTTTGTATAAGTGGTAAGTGGTTAACTAGTTACGTATGTAGAAAACCACTAAATTAACTAGTACTTAACTATAAATGGACATTGCGTAATTTTATTTATTTATTGGAGTTAACGCCGTGTCAACACAATTTAGGTCATTTTACGGCGTCCAGCACACCTAACCTAGCTTTCCTGGACCATTGTCTATAACCAGTACTCACCTACCCTTCCACAATGCTGGAAACTTCTCCATATTATTTAATCAATGGAGGAAAATCAACATTTTTGTCAAATTTTCATGGAAGGGTATAACCTCCAAGGTGGGATTCGAACTCGCACCCCCTCGGGCACGAGATTCCAAATCCCGGCGCGCTACCAACTGCGCTATCGACCCGGGTTGACATTGCGTAATATCTAATGTCTGTGATAACTATAGTGACGGTGTGACTGTGTATCAATACAATGGAGCAAAACAATGTTATTTATACATAAATGATAACAGGTTTACTAGTTACGTAACTAGATAACAATTTAATTAACTAGTTAATTGTCTGATTATTTAATGGCAGAAATATGTCACCATAGATATAGAATACGGCTGTATTAAAATATGTTGAATAAACCACTGTGACATTACGTCCATGCAGCTTCTGACGCCATGAATAGGGCTGCGGCGAGTATCCGAGTACTCGGGTATTCGCGATCTCGACCAGAAAATCGAGTACGAATATTCGTCATGTCCGAAATCGTCGGATCGCGATCTATTTTTGGAGAAAATGAAATAAAATTTTCAGCTTAATTACTGCTGAAAACGAACCGCACTCAAAATGAAAACTTTAATTTATGTAGGGAACGAATTATCTTGTGTAAAAAAATTCGATATGCACAAACGTTTTCACTGAATTAAAATACCCGTAAAACGCCAGGTAATATCGCAGAGCTAAATACGATCTGTCAGATCCCAGCTCTTACCGGGAAGAAGAAGAAGAAGAATAGAAATGTTTGGATTGCCACTTGCTCAATGATCCGCAGCCCTAGCCATGAACGTACCGGATATGTAGTCATTTAAACAAAGAAATGAGTGTATATAGTAAGATGACTAGCCCATAAATTATGTGAATAAAATCACACTCAAGTTTATGACTTTGCATATTCAAATATTCATTATCATAAATTATTGAATGTGAGACACGGATTTTCTGTTTTATGTCTATGATAAATTGTGAGTGTTGTAAAAAGCACATCCATTCATTTCTTTCAATAAATGTACTACAACAAAAATAGTCATGCCTAATAGTGACGCAATATCTCGGGTGCTCCATGATGTAGTCAACCCTACAATGTAACCTTATTCTCGTTTGTACGTCAGTATATAATAGCGACTAGGGGCGTCAACTGTGATTAGCAATTACATGTAATACAGTACGTCTTTTATAAAAACCCACGTTCGGAGCTTCTTGGCGATTTTCTACGCAATATACCTTTGAACATGATAAGAATGGAAATTAGTTCTTCGTGTTTCAATGTATATGTAGATAATCCTTGACCATTTGCAGTGGGGAAGACTTCTTGGAGCTTAATTGGCAGGATAGCAGGATTATTAATTTGTTAAATTTGACTTAGCACGTACATTTATAAACAATATTAGCACTACTTGCCAGCGAGTTATTCGCCGGGCCAATAACTTGATGCCTACACTTCTGATGTCTTCTTTGCATTCGGAACAACCTTGGCGATCATCTACGAATATATACCTCGGAAATTAGACGTAGTAGGAATACAACCAGGTTATAAGGCCCGGCGACTGTAATTTCCACGTCAACATTTAATAATAACATTGTTATACGCTTTATCACATCATTTCATCAGTACAATGTTTCACACGTCGTATTTCTGTGTAGTTCAGACTATAGTACCACAGAAACCAAATTTCTAGATCTACTTTTCACTTTATGATATCCGATGTTTATCTGCTTAGAAGATCGCCGAGGTAGTTCCGAATGGTCTTCTTTGAAGTTTGCTATTATGTTCCGAGTAAAAACCCCCGTGCAACAGCTTTATTCCATCTCTGACTTGAGTCAGTTAAATGACATCGGCAAGTATAAGAAATTTTAAAAACGTTGTCTTTTCATGAGAAATAGTACCAAGTAAATGTTTATAATTGAATTAAGGGCATAGTAGGGGGTTACATCATAATATTGGTTATTTTGGTAAATTTCAATGCATGTGCTTGATAAACTTCTATAGTGAAATTTTGTAAAATATTGCTGTTTAAATAAACGACTGTGTAACCGGACTACATGTACATGTACTTGAATCTAAATTTGTCGGCTGACGGCAATCACATGACCGGAGCCCCCCCCCGGAATGATACTAAGCAGCATATTATCAAAAATCTTACGACAATTTATAATAACAATATAGAAGGATTTACGACTAAACTCAGTCGTAAGACGCTTGATAATACGTGCCCCTGGAGCATGCAAACTAAGCACTTTTTTAGTTGGCCATACCCAATGTATTGACAATTAAAATAGAGTATAAGGTTAATTCCCCTATAAAAGTACAAGCCGACAGTATTTACGCTCTAGTTGTTGTACAATTTTGAAATCATTAAAGTTGGAATAACAAGATTTATCATGATCTGTTTTTTCTTTTGTTTTATCATAAGTAGGAATACTATTATAATGTGTTTACAGTGGCATTTTGGTCATAAATCAGAAACTTGAAACTTTTTCAAATAGTACATACTTGTTGCATGATTAACCCTAAAAGGAAGGACTTGAAAACTTGACGCATATATATAACAATTTTACATTACCCTTGTACCGACAAGTACATGGTTAGTTTGTTTTTTAAGTATAATATTACGAATGTCGATCTGAATTTTAAACTTTTTATGATTGTCATAAATAACTAATGCATTAAACACCCATATTTAGTTTAATTTTATGGTTTAACCGTTGTACAGCGTATAGATCGACAACGACGTGTGACATTCGGAACAACCTCGGCGATCATCTACGAAGATGTATTTGTGTGGAAAATCACCGAGGTCGTTCCGAATGGACGTGTGATTTTTCAAAGGTCGCTCAAACCATTGTTGAGGGTGAGCAGCTTCTCATGTTAGCATGTCAGCTTCAGCAGCGAATCATGTTTGTTTATTTACACTTACAAGTACATTAGCATTTCCAAAAATGCTTGAAATCGCCGTTAAGTCGTGTATGTCATCTTCTCCTATGAGTAAAACATTCAAGCAATATGTGTCAGCGTTTTAGACCGTCCCATGTATATTAATAGGATACCGGGATTGGTGTGCCCTGTTTAGGATATGTAAAACATTTGGATGCTTTTGATTCATTGTGCGAAATCTTCCGCGCTGATAAAAATACGTCGAATGAACAGGCGCTGCCCTAGAAAATAGCACTATTATTGCATAATTGAGCCTTTTTCATGTGTATTTGGTCATTTAGAAACTATAATTAATGTATTAGCACACGGAAGTATTCGATTTAAGAACATGTTCTTTTCTGATTCCGGACAACCAATCGAGCGCTCACCGTTATTTATTGTTAGACTCGCCAGAAAATGGGGGAAATGAGTATGCATTTTTTGTAATAAATTGCGAGGTTTTAAAAAGAAAATATGAATACTCTTATCAAGGAAACATTCTCATAAAGAAATGACATATAACAATTAGATTGCATTTTTGGTCTAATATTAATTCATCTAAACAACGTTTCGGCCAAAGGTCTACATTAGCCTGATTAGGTATTGACTGTACATTTGGAATTAACTATACTACTGAATCAATCGAACCGAAAGAAAATCAAAGCACTGGAGTGCTGGAGGAACGATGTCCTGAACTTATTTTTTGATTAAAGAATATTTAATTATGTCAAAATATAAATATTATCTCGAAAAAAATAATGTATTAAATATAGCACAAAGAGTGCGGTGCGCACAAAAACTACAAAAATCGTCTTTAATGTATTGACATAAGTAACATAATATAATACGATCACTTAATATTGTTTATTACTATCGAATGATGTAATTATGCTACGCACATAACATGCATTGCCAAAAACATCGTAGGCCCTTTTTACTCCAACAAGTAATCATTGCAGTTGTCACGGGTTGAGTTGTCTACGGGTTGAGTTGTCCCGTCTCCATTGCAAGATTTGTATGTCCTGAGAGTAACCTCCCTTTTCCTGAAGAGTTTCAAGAACGACAACACAAGCCAGCGTTGTATTACATTTAAATGAGATGTTAATGAGTTTCACGCTTGAACTACGCCTCTTTGTCTATGTTGAAAATTGTTGAAGCGTGTAAAGAGTAATCTTATACTTTTTTGTTACCATTGGAACGATGTTAAATAACATCGTTCCAAAAATCGATTCACATCGAATCGACTTTCCGGCGAATCGTTGCAGCCCTACTGAGTATTTTACCCATCTATTAGTAGCTCACAACTTGTCGAGATCACCAAATTAGTTTTAAGAAACATACCCACACAAACAATAATAAATTTAGCCTCAAACATTTAACCCTTTGATTAGAAGTACGCACTGCGACCTTGTAGAATTGAACATCAATGTAACTTGATTAATACAATGAAGTTTGGCACTCAATTTGATATCTCGGCCTATCTATATATCTTCTGTTATTTTAGTATTATTATACTGTTAACACTTAAATCTAATAATTTAGTATTTCACAATATTATAAAATCTAAGGTCATCTATTTTGTATTCATACAACAATGATTAACACACAGTAGAAGCATGTTTTATATGGCATGACAAATAATAAGACCATGTTACAATGTATGTGGTCGCCAGATATTTCAGTAAACAGTCTTTAAATTCGTCAAAATACGCTCAAATATACTTAAATAGTATATTTTGTCAACGAACACAATTAAAACCAAAGCGCTAATAGCACTGTTGGACATGGGTTTCGATGGAATATATTATAAACTTGGGGTTTTATAATTGTAGATAATTAAAGTGAATTAGTTGTCTTTAATACATTGAATGTAAGAATTTCATCGCTGATCAACATGATCTGTATCAGCAATCGAGTCAGGGAATTTGTGTAAAAATTAAATAATATTTTAGGGATTTCATGTAATCACTAGTGAAATCAGGGATTTCACATATTCCCTAAAATCACCAGGGATTACATGAATTCCCTGAATTGGTTAGAGATAAAGTGAAATCCCTGGTTACACACATTCCCTGCAACATATAGATTCTTTATTGACCTTCATTACGGAGAGCTATCATACATACAGAACATACATGTATGAACATTCAGCGTGTTCAGTAACGACTGTTAACAAACGTTACGGATACGGGACAACTCAATCTGAAGACAACTCAACCCGTGGGTAACTCAACCCAAAGTTGGGACAACTCAACCCGTTAGTACTATGTAGGGGATTGAGTTGTCTCGGGTTGAGTTGTCTTTTGGTTGAGTTGTTCCGACTCTAACGTTACGGAACGTTTTGTGGACGTTCGGTGTAATTGAACAGGCTAATTGACAAAAATAAACATTTAGTCTGCAGTTGGTTACTATATTAATTGATCATTTTTACGAATATTTGATAGATTGTTGTTGTTATATTTTACAGATAATCTATTGAATAAATAAACTTTCCTATCCCACAGCAGTAAGCTTTTTGCATTATATTTGGTTAAATAAAATTGTGATTCAAACTTTTAGGTGTTGGATAACTGGTTCGTCCACCATACATATATTATATAGGTGTACTGAATTATAGCGGTTTGACTTGTGTAGTATGAAATTACAGCCTCATTTTGTATTGGCGGATCTAGCGGGGGGTCAGGGGGTCCGGACCCCCCTATAATTTCCAAAATGTATCTGTCCATTAGTGTATTTCTTGACTGTAAAGTCATTTTTAAGTAGCATGAAGTATTTTTTTCTCAATGCTTAACATAGATTTAATGGTTATGTAGTTTTTATGACTAGAATTTTGCATTATTCTGCCAAATGTGTATAAAGTGGCTGTTGTTCTAAAGTTTGGACCCCCCTAGAAAAAGTTCGGACCGCCTCCCTAGAAAAAGTCCGGACCCACCCTAGAAAAAAATCCTGGATCCGCCCCTGTTTTGAATAATGGATGAATATCACACTGGCTCTATCTTATTATATTGTACCATTGACGTAAGTTTTGGTTTCCACTGATAATGGCTTTAATGACAATTTTACATAAATCTCAAATTATATATGACTTACTGAATGAATGCGGGTGTTATTTTACTATGTTGAACGTAAGCGCAGACACATCACTTATATATTCCCATTTTTATGCTTAACAATAAAATGAGGCGTAATTCGATGAAAATATAAGATGAAATTGTCTTATTTTATATTTTTATCGTAGGGTAAATATAAAACCAAAAAGGACATCACAAAACATTGGTAAACTTAAAAGAAACAGGATATTCGTCAATCTTGAAAAATCGTCATTTTATAAAAAGGACACACCTTTATACATTGTATTCATATATATACTGTTACAATAGTTTATGTAAATAGTTGGCATTTACAAATTGTTGTGATACTGAATTTCGTCATAGCCTGTCTTGGACCATAATGGAACTAAGGGTTTGCCCTTTTTTGTGTTGTCCCGTGTGTTGTTGTGCTAGACATAGTAATTACAACTTGATGTCTGTGATATATGTGTTTCTATGTGTTTTACAATGTGTACACTATGCCAAATAAATATAATAATAATAATAATAATAATAATAATAATAATAATAATAATAATAATAATTATTATTATTATTATTATTATTAGGAGCAAGCCATATTAAGATAAGGGGGGGAGTTGTCGTCAGTAGAAAGATGAGGTTAGAATCAAGGCCCATCAGAGGCACTGTCTATAAGGAGATACTTTTGTAAAGCCAAGTCTTCTAGATTAGACGCTTTTTCTTTATATAATAGGGGCCGTCTACAGGCGCCTTCCTTTCTTGAAATTTATTTACAGTCATGCAGTTTTCCTCTAATTTGAAGTTCAACTAGGATTTTTTGTTCCCCTATCTATGAAATTTCGATAAAATTTCCCCAAATGTTCTACATGTAATGTATATAAAAAAGGCCCCAGACCCCTTCCCAAAATGCTGAAAAAGCCCTGTATGTTGAGATTACCTGTGCTCTATATACAAAGCATTTTTATACAGTGGACGTACCTCGGTTTTGGTAAGATCTAAACAATGCAATAAATATTCTATTCGCCTTCAGGCTATTGGTTATAATTTAATTATTATTGATGCAATGACGTAACCTACAGATTCCATCCGCTGACAATGTAAACATAGTGTATGTAACGCCATGTGCTAGTTTCTATAGCAAAAATAACAAAAACGCATTAATTTAGAAAAGCGGACATTCTGAAAGCTTCCGCACATAATATCTCATATTTAGATGTGATGTAAACTTGGTGCATTCACAAACCTAGTCCATCAAAGACAATCTAGCGGTTAATGTACATAGAGATTAGCGTTTTTGATGGATCGGGTCTGTGAATGTCGCTTTTGGGTGCATCCTCAAACATTCAGCATCTAAGGGTATGCCACCAGAGGTTAGCTCCATACAATGTTCGATATATGTGTATACTACTCAATCATTCAGTGTAGTGTCCTATGTACATACAATCTGATTAAAACCCGATCTAAAATTTTACCGCTCACATACTCGCTAATTTAGATCTGGCCTTTTCCAAACGAAGGTCACGTTCAGGTGACCTTTTCTCATCATAATATTCATGACGAAATTGTTATGATACGTAACTTGTTTACATCGTCTACGTCACGCAATTTGAAATGAGCCACCCAATCGCAGACTGTGAATAATACCTATGTTAAATTTGCATGCAAACCTTGGTCTAAAAATAGAAATTACGAAATAAAAATGTGATTAAAAGTGTTTTCGTCTAGATGAAAGCTACGCATTGATTGGTCGACACAAAGTTCATCTCGACGTGACCTTGCATTGACTTAGTAGAGATCCAGTGCGACAACGCGAGTAGAACAGGATCTCTGTTTACGAAGATAGACGTA
This sequence comes from Mactra quadrangularis, assembly GCA_025267735.1. Lineage (NCBI taxonomy): Eukaryota > Metazoa > Mollusca > Bivalvia > Venerida > Mactridae > Mactra > Mactra quadrangularis. The sequence continues at coordinate 4,781,782 of CM046311.1, read as the reverse complement.
CATATTTCAAACTCTGCTTTTCTTTACATTTGTGTATACAACTGTTTATATTTACTTATTTGAGTATATTGCTTTTTATGTACAGGTCGTATTCTAGGTCATGCGTGTTTTTGTACTTTAAACATTGGACTTGTCCACTGAATAGGTAAATAAGCTGATCCATGAACAACATTTTACGGATTTAAACATACAAGTTTGATATCTAACATTTATTTTAAATACTGTATTTGCACATTTTTAAATTTTATAATGGTATGTTTATAAAATAAGTGTCAAATATCTAAACTATAAAACTGAAAAAATAATACATCCCTAAATATTGGTGTGTAATGAAACTGGCTATGTTTATATACGCATTGTTTACGTGGACGACCTGTATATCTGTATTATCTCAAATTTGTTTGTTTCATGTTTTTATGAAATTGTTTATGTTTTATAATGTATGTACATTGTATAGTTTCTGTGTGGACCAAATTGAAAATTGGTTTTAGCCAAATATGTTATCCACATTGAAGAAAGTCGTTATTATCATTATCAATATTATTATTATTATTTAGTATTTTTTTATATTATTTTTAGTGTTCGAATACGGGGTTCTAGGGCTAAATACGCCTAACAAGAGACACTTATATACCGGATGCATTTGGGTGCAACAGGGGATTAGTCAAGGCCACCAATAAGGGATCTAAGTTAAGTTTTAGTCCAGATTAGTAAATGTTTTGTAAAATATAGTGATGCTATCGTCTTATAAGGTTGTTTAATATTTGTTTTGTATGTTTGTTTTAAAGATTTGACCACTTCATAGTGGTCCATTATGTCGCTGAAATGAATCTTCGTAATAAGTGCATAGAAAATATGGACATTAAGATTTAATTTACCATAGACATATAAGCTTTAGCCAAATTACGTTTCTTTTTGGTTGGGTTTAATGCCGTAGCAATACATTGTATAGATCATATCACAACTGTCAGGCAATTAACCTACTCACGGTTCCTGGAAAGGCTAAATATTTGGAAATTAGCTGTAAACCAGTTATTGGGCTCTAACGTCCGACAGAAACTAACAACTGCGCTTGATGATTTAGAATCAGTGGTTTGAGGTAGAATGACCGTAGATATAACCAAATTCTATTCATGTATTACCATTTTCAGAAGTAACTTAGAACATGATGCAATCACTGGCGGCTACCAAGGTATAACGTATTACCAGTATGTATTTTAGTAAGTGATAAAAACTTCTATTGAACATCGAGTACTACACATGCAATCGCTAAATGCATCCGTGTTTCCGTGTTACATGTAATTGTTTCATGAAAAAGGTCATGTTATAGATATATAAGTAGAATTACAATTACAGTTAGTAAATAATCCCATGTAGTTCATAACCTGGGCTTAATAAAGAGACAGTAATGCTTTGTTCTGGCCAGGTCACCAGGTCAATATGAATTGCGATGTAAACGCAGCCAACCAAAGACGTATTTGTATTCAATAGGTTCGTGACAGTAACATTTCTCATGGGCTTTTTTTTTCCGTTATATTATAAGTACTAGTTTATGGCGGAGAGTAAATATAATTATGACATCCATGTATACTAAATTTCAAGTTCCAAATTGGTACATATCAGATATCGCAAATAATTAGATCGATGTCATTGTACTTACACGTAAATTCAAGTACTAGTTTTTAAATAAGAACACTTGTATCATCCTTGTACCAAATATCAAGTTTCCAAATTAGGGCATATCATAGAATGTAGTGAGTAAATATTCATGTATGTATATTAACTTATATTTTAAGAACAGGACAAAATACATTTAGAGAGTTCCCACTGTCAACATTAAGTATTTATTTTGTTTTCATTCATACTGGGTTTAACGCCGTGTCAACGCATTTGTTGTTATATTACGGTCTCCAGCGGACCTAACCTAGTTTTGCTGGACCCTTGTCTGTAACCAGTACTCACCTACCCTTCCACAAGCCCGGAAACTCCTCCATATACCTTACTAATGGAGGAAATTTGATATTATTGTCAAATTTTCCCCTTCTGGATTCTAGATTCAAAATCCAGGCGCGCTACTAACTGCGCTACCGACCCGGGTACTGTGATGGATCGCCTGCCAGAAGGTGATTTCAATGACCAGGAGTTATCGTACAAGCATTCTCGTTCCCAGAGGCTTTCAAGATTCTCGATACTAGTTAGATCCAGGAGTCGTATTCAATATTGATCTAATCTTAATAACCTCTGGGTACGAGAATGTCGTGCAAGATGGTATAGTCGGCTGGACATATGTATGGAAGCAGACTTCAAACCGCACTTAACTTTTTCAACATCTTAAATAACCCAAATCGATGTCACCACTTACCTGATAGTGCCAGTAGCGTGACGAGGCTCATGAAAATAAAGTGTTTTCTTTCTAAATCCATGATTAACATATTCGAAATAGACTTCAGTTGTATAAGCGTTGTTTCAACGATGTTCTGTATCTGAACTAGAGTGAATTAATACTTTATAACTCGCACAAGACGCTGTAAGAAAACTTATGATACACTTTATAGTCAAGTATTACATGTATGACTTAATTCATCACCTCGTCATCCAAATTACCCTTACAGCGACTCTATCAGACTGATTCACCGAAGCACGAATCCCACTTCACAGTTCTAATGTCCGCAGTTCTATTCTATTCTGCTCCTATGAATTAAACAACAATGTCCTTAAATCTGAACTTCAGAAATAGCACAATGTTTCTACCTACAATATTTATGTTCTGTTCTGTTCTATCAATTTATAATCCTATGATCCTAGCCAGGCGATTGCTTACACAAAACATATATATCGTTACTTAAAAAATTTCATAATGAGAGCGTAAAAATCAAATCTTACATAAATGAAACGTTAATCCGATGTTTGAACAAATTGGGTCAATAAAAAGTGATCCCTACAAATGTAAATGTCTAAAAAGAATGTCACTACATACTAACATCATTATTTTTGTTACAAAATCAAACACCAAGTGTATTCTCTCAATTAACTCCTTAAAGCAATATTCACTTTAAGATCCTTTCGCTGATACGGATATAAACAAAGTAGGATATCCAGCGGGCGACAGCCGATGCAAGATCGCAACATCTGATAGAAACGGATGGTTGATTTTTATACACTGTTTTGTGTACATGTATTCAACGTGAAAGCGAACCAGCACACATATGTTCAATGTACTATAACTATTCGATGACTTATACGACAGGGAAAGTAATTTTGGATATATTTGGTTTCATAAAGGGGTAGATATTGTTGAGTGTGTTTATTGGTCGTCTTGAGTGTTAGTCATCGACAAAACTATATATTTTCATCATAAATTATACATGATTTATTCTAAATATAGAACTATAATAAATATTGGTTTCTTCATACTTCGCTGAGCAGCCATACCCGGTTCATACATCGAACATATTAAAGGTACACGACCAAAATAGTATACACTACTCTGAACTGAAATTATTTCAATAACCCCCATTCTCGTACCTAGAGATCGAGAATCTTGATAACCTCAGAGTACGAGAATGGATAAGCCAAGCATAAGCGAGATATATGTAAGAGTTATTATGTTTTTATAATGTAAAATAATTCAATGTTCAGTCTTGACTTTTAACATAATCTATGTTTATAAATCAAATTTCTAACATATCATGTTATTGTACTTTTAATATTGGATTCACCAGTTAATGTGGGAAGCACATAGGTCTACACTGTAGAGTAATAGTTTCAAAGTTTTTATTCTTGTGAAATCAAAATTAAAATTCAGTACGTGAGGCCTAGTAAATAACAGCGTATACATTACTCACTTGTTTTAATAGATATTAAAAGTCAAAATCATTCATTATACCATCCCTTCTTTTAACATTCGGAATATTATTTTGTTAAATTGAAGCGCCTAGATAGAAAATCCATTTTTATAGCGCCGACATTTCATTCTCGAATGTATAATTCAATTTACAAAGTATCCCCGATCCCTGACGAATCGTATAAAACAGAACGGAATTGAATGGGACCGAAAGGACAGAAACAGAACAGAATAATCAAAGTAGTCGCCTGAACCCACAAACCCATGACGAGTGAACGTTAATTCTGACTAGTTAAATGGTCGGGCTAATTGATAAATTAGAAAGTCAAATATTTTATTTTAAAACGATATATCACCGTTCTATCTTATCACTGTTATCTTATACATCACTCGCTTCCTCCTTTTCAAACACTGGTTAGCTCAATCAAGTTCAATACTTTACATATATTAGATATATATAGTTTGAAGAAAAAATAACACAATACCAAATGAAATACGCGATGACCGTAATAACTGGTTAAACTTTTAAATAGTATCATATAATTTATCTTGATTGATACATTCATATTATTTTTTAGAAGAAGTAAAGTAACCCAAACGTATACATAAAGTCAACGTTTTAGCCGTCTAGCGTTCGATCAACAAGTTCATACATTTTTCAACCAAAATTTGGTCATGTACCTTTATAAAGGAAAAAATAAAAGTATTTGTCATCCAAGCTCAATTAGAGTACAATCGTGACATTTTTTGTGAAACATTCCAATACTATTAGAAAGTATTTAACAAAACAATTATACCCTAGAGGGTTAGTAAAAGAAGGTGCGAGAATCCCTTTTATAACATTAACTTCGGGTGTACAAACTGTTACATATTTAGATAAGTAAATAAGTCTCAGCTACTGTGTCATGTATGACTTAGCGACTTGACGGTCAGCGAGCCCTTTGTCTCAAAACATATATCCTAGATAAAATGCATTCTAAGTTAAGCATTATTAGATGCGCTTATTTAAGTATGCTTTTCGCCACATCTCGGCCAACAGTCGACCTACCCACTGTCGCTGCATGTCCTTGGCCCGGTTTCACGAACGCAATCCTATCTTAAATTTCTAGATTAACCTTAAAAATTATATTTTTAGTATTTTTAAGTTAAAGTGCGTTTCACAAACATTTTACACTTTACTCCGTTCTTAAAAAATCTAAGTTATGAGTAAATATTTAATCGAGTGAACGAGTATATTGAACCGAATGTAAACATTACTTTAATATAAACAAATGGTCTACGCTCGTCTAAATTCATGTTTGACTGGCTATAGATTCAGGCGCGCAGGGTCCACGGCTGCGCCCCCAATATTCTGGCAGTTATTTTTTCATGACACATATCGAAAATCTTGAGGTCTAACACAAATATTTATTCTTAAACAGGGGGTACTGAAAAGTGCTGGAAATCGAGTTTCAGAGGCTTACACTCACAAAAATTCGACAGGCGGGTAACCATCCCATCTGCAGCACCAATATTCAGATCGTTCCTACGCGCCTGTAGATTACATAGACGACAGGAATTCCGACGAAGGGACACTTAGTGTGGTTTAGGAAGTATGTCGGAAGATAGAATATATCAGAGTTACAGATTTTCATCTGTTATGATTCATTACATCGTTGAACTTATTCGTCCCCTCACGTATGAAACGGAGTATGACAGTTTTTCCACTACTTCAAGACTTAGTTTTGGCGGAGTTGAGTTTCTGTATTATTATACAAATACAATAAAACAAGCAGATTAAAACGAAAAAATACTTTAATATCTAGATCGATCGTCATTCTGTTAAGATTTTAGAGATGAAATCACTCCAACAGAAAATTGATTAATTAATTTTATCAATTCCATCAATTCTAATTTTAATACACATTCGTCACCAAATCGCATCGTAATCTGACGATGTTTTATTATTATTATCATATTATAACACATTGCAATCATACCTTTATTCAATTAATTCATTATCCCCTAAATCTAAATACATGTAAACAACAATAAATGGGACTTTGTTGCTTTTTTCGCTGAAATAATTACACCAATATTCAGCATTTTTGTTTACGAGGCATGGCATATTAAGTATGCTAACTTCATTCGAGATGTCTTTATTTAAGATTTATAGCTTGTAGATTTTAACAAAAATTTGTAGTATAAACAGTTCATAGTTTTCAGATGCAAGTAATGAAAGTTGAACCATTTCAAAAAATAGATAATGTAAACGTTTCTAACCACCATACAAGACATACAATGCATGTTTAACACACTGTTCAGGCAATCCGTGAATTTCAAACCTATTGTAAGACAGTAAGAGAAAGAGAAGCATATTGAAAGGCGGATATCATTCGTCAAAAGCCATTCTAAGCAATTTTCGAACTGTTCAATGTAGGAATAGTTGTCACTCTACCAGACGGGCAATAACTGACTGATTCGTGCACTACAACTCAAGTAATGCTTTAGTGTTACTGTCTGGAACATTTACACAAATTCAAAAAAGTTGTAAACCAAATATTTTGCTAATGTTACTCTTATCACACACAAGTAATACATTTGACATACCACCTTATTTTTAAGTTAGCCAAGACGGGTATCATAATTTGCATTGCAATTTTGTAGTTTTTGTTATTCAAGTTAAATAACGGTCGTCTCCAATTTTTGATAACGGCCCAAAGATATGAGATTTCGTTTGAATGTTATAACTAAACCCTAAAATCCTCCACTAATTACCTATTTATCACTTGTTATTCAATCTTCGCTAATGCACAATAGTTTTATTTCGGAAAATACTAAACTCTACAAGTACAGTACTAATGGATTGAAGGTTAGATAATTGTGCATAAAAGAAATGCGCAAATGATTTACAAAAATAATAAAATGAACCAAAAGTGAAAAAGCCAACTCTCATGGTTCGAAGCTATGCCAAACTTGTAAACGTGTATAATACTAATTTATTTTAGCTCGATTGTGAAACAAGTTCTTACAACTTAGATTAATCACTTTGGAGTCCGCTTCCTGGTCTCCCAGTACTGAACTAGATGGATATAGCTTCTTGCTCAAGGAAACAACGGGGAGGTTTTGGAAGGGACTCGAATCAACGCTGAGCTGGCTATTCAATAATTACCAGTCCACCGTCGTAACCGCTCGACCACGCCGGTTCCTTTTTTCAATTCCTTAATCTACAAATGTAGTACTTAGCGCACACACACTCGCAGTGCTTGTCATTTCCCTTTTTGAAACACTCGGAACTATCAGTGAGCTGGCTGTTCAATTATTGCGTCGTATCCATGCAGTCGGCCACGCCCGCTTTAAGCATACTGCTAACATTACCTGTACAATTCATTGTATTGCCATAAGAAAAATGAGAAATAATGTCGGAAAACATATAACATTTTATTATAAATTCATTATCACAGAATCAGTACATGTATATAACAGACAATATATATAATATATATACATTGAATATATATAGTACAGTCAAGTTTCACTATAAAGGACATTTTGGTTGTTACAAAACCATGCGAGTTTTTTTCCAATTCTATGCCAAAAATGCTAAATTAATAGAGAAGAAATTTTTCCATCATCATAATCATTTCGAAAACCAGACAATTGATTTTGATGGTCTTTATATTGGAACCTTTTTACTAGGATTTTACGCCGTCACTTTTAAAGTGACGTAAGGCATAAGATTTAAGTAGGAATGATAAGATTGTGTACAGCGGAAGGTCAACTATAAGCTGGTTTCCTGCATTTTATGAATAGGAGGCGATTACCGTATGTGTACAAAGCGGGTTTCCTGGACACTTTATTACCAGTACTGGTTTCTCCTGGTTTCAAACGACGATGCCAACTTCTCCCTATGCGAAGGAAACATCGGTATTAATATCGATTTTTTTGTGGAAGTGTATAAACCTGCCGCAGCCGGGATCGAACCCGAGAGACTAGGCTTCGAAACCCTGCATTCTGACGTTGCGCCAAAGTTGTTGCTATGTAATTTTTACACTTATTCAAAAGACATCATGACAAACTAACATATACAATGTAGAAACATATTAAATCAACATATAGAAATAATTGTCAAACAAATCCACAGAATATAAAGTGATTGATGTTTCCCAATCAGGTATCACGTGATAGAGAAAAATGGTTAGAGTTACCTCCCTTGTGCGACACTCTTCTGATGTTACGTGAGCTAACTTAGTCACGTGATGTCAATTAATCGAAAATTACTTGGTTTAAGTGACTATAGGACACGTTTGAAATTGGATTGTTCGTCTGTGATAGAGGGAACACACCCCATTTGTAGCTACATGCATTTAAAATATAGTTCTGCTGTGCGGACAAAGCCCCCCCCCCCCCGAGATAGATGACTTGATTATATTGTTGTTGTTGTTGTTTTTTTAAACAAAATACAGTTTTATACAACTTAATGTCGGCTAATGCTATGGCAACATATTCACGAATGATGATACCGGATAGGTACGGATGAAAATGGTACCGGATGGTTCCGGATACGACAATCCGTGATGATCTTTAAACATGTTTACAGTAAAGAGAATGGTACCGGGTGGTTTCGGGCACGTGACAGTCAGATGTTATCTTTTTAACATGGTCAAAACAGCAGTAAGGAATGAAATCACCATCACAAATTTAATTTGTACTCACTGTTGCGAAAGCTGTGGCACAAACATCGTACGATGAAAATCATCGTAAGTCAAAAGCATTGGCCATCTATAATATGGCCATTTTTTGGCCAATCAATTCCAAATATTATTGAATTATAAAATATTGTACTCCTTTTGAATATCATATCTTAGTAATGTTTATCATCCTTCTGGCTTTGAACTTCAAAATTGATGGAATTGTCTTACAATAAAGAATTGTCGTAAGTTTTTTTTGTGAAAAGGTGCATTGGTGATTGATTCAATGGGTGTCCCGTATGATAAGCCGTAAAATGTGTGACCATTGCATGGCCAGGTTTTAAACAGTAAAGTAAGAAAGATAGCAAGTTGATAGCAGACTGTGCCACGTGTTTACTGTTCTTTAATATATGTACTGTCGAACCAAATACATTTAATATATACATGCATATGAACTTTTGACCTTCTATATGATTGTGTTAATGGATGATAAATATGTACATATTTAAGTCCTTATTACTAGAAGATATGTTCTGTTCTGTTCTGTTTAATCAAAACAACAGACCACGAGTATCATCATTATTCCCACTGCGATGACCAAACCCGCCGCACATAAACAAATGGCAAACCCAGCACTTAGCTCAGAGGCGTCGGTTGTCACTTCCGCTCCAAATATAATGGCTCCGATTATCAGGAATAAAGCTGAAATGAGAAAATGTGAAATAAAGTTAATGATCAAAGTTACTGCTCATCATGTAATTAACCGATTAATGAAACGATTTTGCGCTAAAATGAAAGCAAAAATGTATTTCGCCAATATCTAAGCAACTATTTTTGGCGCTAAAATACAAACGAAGATTTTTTGGCGCCAAAATCAATTCAAATAATTTTGGCGCTAAAATACAAACGTTATCGAAAATAATTAAAGTATGCGCAGCAGCTCAAAGCAGTGAAAAATATATACTAGTAACAAGACTGTGATGGACAATTTATGCTATCAAGTGCTTTCTGTCAAGTGATAAGTTTTCGCATTGGCACTTGAAATCATTTAAATCGTTGACCAAAAACGGAAAAGCATAGACGCGTTTATAGGAGAGATATGAAATGCTCAGTTCCTTCTAGTAAACTCTTTCAGTTTTGATATATTTTCTTCGTTCAGGATGCATCATAAAAGGGGAATTCCATTTTTAATTATTTTGTTACCGTATGTCACGTGATATAAAACGTCATTATTATGCCACGTGCAATGCCACACATTTATCACGTGATATAGCGAGTCACATGATATATTATTTCCAACAATTAAACGTGTTATGATGTGTCGTATGTCAAAAGTAAAGTTCAGCCATACGTCACATGATTAACTACTTCACACGTCACGTGTTAAGTTACGTCATACATCAAGCTACGTCACACGTCACATGATAAACTAAATCATATGTCAGGAAATAAGAAACGTTGAATATCACGTGTTGAGCTTCGTCATACGTCACGTTATAAGAAAAGTCATATATCACGTGATAAAATCGTCATACGTCACGTGATATACAAATCATTAAATAGAACATTAGATACATTGAAAAAGGTGTTACCTGCAGCAAAACACAAGATGATAATTGAGAATCCAATAATTTTGTTCTCCTTCAAGATACAACATTTCAGGAAGCATAAAACAACCACCCCGGCACATGCTGCAGAGGCAATCAACGTCATACCCTGCGTTGCCATGAGAGCGTCGTCGTCTGGAAAAAATAATCTTACATATAGCCATCCAATTATAGTGTTATGTTATATTTAGCAGAGGTGCATACATTAACCCGGCTGATTTAAATATTTAATAATTGTTCAAAAATCACTGTACGTACATATTATCATTTTTATCTTTTGTGAGTATCTAAATCAGCTGGGTTAATTCTTGTTCCCGTTGACCTAAATGGGTTATATCAAGTACATATGTTACATTGACCAATCATTGCATATTATTTAATTACACGTAGTATATAATGTATATTTTGCCGTAATGCGTAATGGTCCGTTTATAAGGGACTTTATTCAGTTATTTCCCCTTGAATACTCTTTAAATAGGTAGGTCCAATTAGTTGAATTACTCGGATTTTACCCATACTTTTCAATGTCATTTTGCCAAAATTAATCTTTAATTACTTTATTGTAAATCATTTAATTAGTTTGAAATTCAAGTTAGGTATTTTTAAGGTAAAGAACTATCTAAACTTCATCACTTCAGTTAATATCTTCATTAATAAGAAAGATATTAGATGTAATATTTTGTTATCCTTACATAGGAATTCAATGATAAAATCCAAGGATTCCAATTGTAAGAAGCTACTTACCAATTGGAATGCTTCAGATTTTATCAGGGAAAGATAACTGACTAAAGTCCCCAATTAAATAACGCACAAGTGCTTAAATCGTCTTGCACGTGTTTTCTATTTAGTTTTACACGATTTGGTTTTAAAACCGACTTACACGTGTTTTTGTATACATTTGTAGTTATTACACGGTATTGCACGGTATGGTATTAAATCGACTTACCCGTTCTTGCACGGAATGTTCTAAAAACCGACTTAACCATTTCTTCTACTAAGTTTATATACGGTATGGTCTTAAAACCGACTTACCCGTGGTTTCTGTATAGTTTTTTGCATTTTATGGTCTAAAACCAGACTTACCCGCGATTTTTGTAAAGTTACTACATGGTACGGTCTTAAAATCGAGTTACTCGTTATTTCTGTAAAGTAACTTTGTGGTATGGTCTAAAATCCGACTTACTCGTGATTTTTGTAAAGTAACTTTGTGGTATGGTCTAAAATCCGACTTACTCGTGATTTTTGTAAAGTAACCATGTGGTTTTGTCTAAAATCCGACTTACTCGTGAATTCTGTAAAGGTTTTTGCACGGTATGGTCTAAAACCGACTTACTCGTGATTCTGTAAAGAAACTATGTGGTATGGTCTAAAATCCGACTTACTCGTGATTTCTGTAAAGTACTTATGTGGTATGGTCTAAAATCCGACTTACTCGTGATTTCTGTAAAGTACTTATGTGGTATGGTCTAAAAACCGACTTACTCGTGATTTCTGTAAAGTAACTATGTGGTATGGTCTATAAACCGACTCACCCGTATTGTCTGTACAATCTAGAGTGCTGTGATCTGTCACCTCTTCCCAAACACAAGTGCTCCATATTCCACGATAAGTATGAGTAGTTATAGTCCTTGTAACGGTCACATCTGCGCTAGCTGTGTCCCACACAGGTATTGCCACACATACTATAGTGGTAACCAGGGCGGCCACAGAAACAAATGTGGCGATCCCTAATATTACTCCTGACAAAACCATATTTGACCGTAAATTGGTTAAAATATATAAAAAGCGTTACAATATCAAATTGCAGAAACTGCGCAACTCCGACTTCTATTAAAAGTGACGAACTCGGAATAAACTTAACAATAACGATTGGGTTACTCCTCTCTTTACAAAATGTAAGTTTACTTTGCAACTAACACTTATCTTAAACAATTGGTTGTTAACGGTAGTTAATATTAAGATTGAATGCATTTTGGAGCACAGATCTTTGAACCATATAAAAAGACAAAAGACAATCTTGATATAGTTATAGACATCTAGGGCAATACTAGACAAAAACAACTGTACGGTTAAGGCCAAACAATAAAATGTATTGTTTACCAGAGGTCCACACGGAAGATCATTTTTACAAATGAGTATAGTTCTATTATATAAACCTGTCACAACTTGAATAATTACACGGTCACTGAATGTGTTATAATTTAACTTCTTTTTAACCATTGCTCAACGGATCCATATCAATTATTGATGATCTATCTATATATGCAGCGGTTTTGAATATCGGGAAAATAACATGTTCCAAAGAAATTAAAAATAACAAATTCAGTGACCGTGTAAATTTTCAAGTTGTGACAGGTTAATGTAATAGAACTATAGACTCATTTAAAAGATACTTGTTCTTTTGCATCTGTATTGGACATGGTCCACACGGAAGATTAGGAATTTTTACTTATTTGTAGACTCATATAAATAGTACTTGTTCTTTTGCATCTGTATTGGACATGGTCCACACGGAAGGTTAGGAATTTTGACAAATGTGTAGACTCATTTAAATAGTACTTGTATTTTTGAATCTGTATTGGACACCATTTTTCTCATTCTAACAACTAGTACCAATCTCCTCAACAGCAATCATTACTTCTTACATTTCTCCTATGTTTGATTTCTCTAACGGATTAAGTTAGCCTTTTCTCTTCTTATGATATTTTGTCTACTCAAATATTTTTTTTCAATAATGTTGTTTATTCTGAATCTAAACGATTGTCATTACAAAATATGAAATTGTATTTAGTTTATCACGGTAAAGTTCCGCTATTAAGACCACTTTCGTTATTTCAAATTTATGCCATTTTTGACAATTATAAAGACCCAAATGCTTAATTTGTGAACAAAAGGGTCTCTATAATAAGACCGTTTTGCTATTAAGACTCAGACATTCCGAAAAGTGCCGGTCCGACAAACCCGACCGATAAATTTCCATTCGGTCCAGTAAAAAGTCTGTTATAGCTGGTCCGAATGTCCAGTTCAATTTCATGTCTTTACATGAAAATCAGAAACTATCGGCTATTTTATCAAATTCTCGATAGAAATAAAATGGAACCTATTTTGTTTTTGTCTTCAGTTAATAGTTAAAAAGAATTATAATGACTGTAATATGTCATGAGGTATTTACTTTCCCTTGTCAACCCGATTACATGTAGTGATAAAAAATTATTGTCGATAAAGATGAAAAAAAATCTGTTATTTTTATGATTTCTTCTGTCCAGTGAAACCTGATTAGGTCCAGTGATATTTCTAAGATCACTGGACCGAATGTCCAGTAGTTCAAAACACTTTTTGGAATGTCTGAATTTAAGACCATCAGTTTTGCTGGTCTTGATAGCGAAACTTTACTGTAACTGGTAGATCTAATGAACATCATTAAGCTCTTAAGCTTTCTGTTCATTACCTTTTTCTTCAGTCTTTTTTATATATTGATGTCTATCACTATATTTACATCTGAAATGTTTATACTAATATTTTATTTATATTAGATTTATCATTTCGAGTCCTCTACTGGTCTTCTGGTCCTGAGCTGGTAGGAGAAAGTTTCTTGTTCAAGGAAAAAAACGGCGACGGTTTTGGATGGGAATCAAAGCAACACGAAAATGGTCAAAGGATCTTGTATCTAACGCAACTCTAAACAATATTACAGTTATATTCTTGGGGGAGGATGAACGCCGTTGCAACAGCGAGTATATAGGTGGACTGACTGCCGTGATGTAACCTTTACATTGTGTTGATACGGCGTCAAACCAATAAAAAAGAATTAAGGATGCACTAGAATAATCAATACCTTACTAACGGGTTAGATTTTTACACCCCATCATCTTTACAGTTGTCAATTTGCACTAAAATTGTTGTCCTTATCAGAACACTGCTTTGCTGCTTCCAAAATGTTTCAGTCTGATAATTTTTGAAAAGTGGATATTTAAGTTGAAATCTGTAAACTAACAGCTATAATGAAACCCATGCCTATGCAATTGAATTTATGTAACATTCTTTTATACGCAGCCAATAAAGCGATATTTTGAAGAAAAAAAATATTTCACTATTTTTCGTTTTAACGAAATTAAAATTACGTTAAAACGAAATGTTTATTGCGTTCAAGCAAAATATTTGATTTTTACGGAATAATTATTTCATTTTTAGAGAAAAAAATACGTTTATACAAAATAATTGTGAAAATAAAAAAAATAAAAAGTCACTTAAGGGGCTCAGTACTTTCACAACATTTATACATATACCGTTTTTTAAAGAATCTCTCTTCTTGCTGATGCATGAATGTGATTATTGTAAGCGCACCGAGATTTCAAATCTAGGGTCTCGAAGGGGGTACATATTCGAATCACTTCCGGGGAGGTTATACCCTTCCATGAAAACATGACAATTATGTCAATTTCACTCCATTAATAAGGTAAATTGAGACGTTTGCGGCCCTGTGAAAGGATATGTGAGTACTGATAATAGACAAGGGTCCAGGAAAATTAAGCTAGGTTAGGTGCGCTGGACGCCGTAAATTAACCAAAATTTGTTGATACGGCGTTTAACCAAGTGTAAATAAATCTGAATCGCATTTAAAGGGTTTAAAGGCGCATTGAATGTTTAAAAACCTTCTATACACTGATACAAAGATTTAAAAAAAAATATAAAAAAACGATGAAAAATATCGGATAGCGTCAGTGGAATTTACGGGATTAGAACCCGCGGAAGACTAAACCGTAAGTTTTAGTGCTTTATAGAAGATATCTCATCGAAGTAACCACTCGACCACGCCGACATTAGTATTACAGGTCGGAGAATTAAGTATATATACTTATAGATTACCAATACACCGATAAGGACTACAATGTCGTTTTCTGGGTCATGGCTGTTTTTGTACTTTAAACAATGGACTTCACCATTAAATATGTGAATAAGCATTGCATGAACAGCATTTTACTGGTTTAAACAGGCCATTTTATGCGTTAACATTTGTTTTAGATAGTGTGTACGCACATTGTATTTTTTATGATGATATGTTTATAAAATATGTGTAAACTAATTAAAATATAAAATTGTAAAAATAATTCACCCCTAAATATTGGTTTGTAATGAAACTGGCTATGTTTATATACACAATATTTACAAAGAGGACCTGTATAGAGGTTTAAATATAAAGGAAGTACAGAAAGAAAACGAAGTTGAAGTCTTTATTACTTGTATCATATCAAAACTGAGATGATTAAATTTTAATTTAAAGCTAAATTTATATTTTTTGTATTTCATTCACTCTTAGACTCTCGACGATTTTCGTCATTTAGTCTTATATTATAAACATCACAATGTTTACTTTCGTCTCTATGACATTGGTACCGGTTTTCTCCGATGATTTTGACAGTAAATCGGGTACCAAGAATGTTTAAGTAAATTCAGGGGAAGTAACTGCTATAATACTTTAAAACATTTCCTGAAGAGTTGTTGTTCGTAAATCACGAAATCCTCAAATATATGGAATGGCTATGTATTAACCATAAAATTATCAACAAAAATATATAGTTGAAAGATTTTTGGAGGGCTCTTAATAATGTGTTAGAGAGGTTCTTGTAGGACTGAACTGATTTACTGGAAAGTTTATTCGAGGCGACTCGATTTTATTTCTTTTTATTCAATTAATCTAATAATAGATCTATAGTTTCGTCCCTCTCTCTATTTAAACATTAATTATGCTTAATCTATTAACTGAAATTAAATGAAATTAACATAGATATGTGGCTAATAGATTTTGCTACAGACTAACACCAAACATACCTACATTGAATTTAACTTTGTACATGAAATTTGTCTTTTACTGAGTGTTGTTTTTTGCGTGTCAGTATATATGTAGCAGAGCTACAGTATCAACGTGTCACGGCACAATAATAAACAAAACAAATTTAGCTTTTTACTAACTGTTTATTACGATATAAAAATAATAATAATAATAATAAAGACTTTATCTAACGAGGCTACACATTTGGATAAATCCAATCTTGCATGCGGACCTCTGGAAAAACATGTACAAGTTATTTACAAAGCGAAAATCATATAATGAATAAACAAATTGAAAAGTAAGTAAAATGATAAAAAGTAGCAGAAATAAAAAGAGTAAATATTTTCAGTGGGCAAAGGCAATTTTACATTTATTGAAATTTCCATTTAAGGTATTGGTTTTTGAAAAGCATTAAACTTTCTGCGAGTCAAATGTTAAGAGGAATTTTATTTATTCCATATAACTGATCTTGAATATGCTAAGGATTTTCAGAAGAATTCAAGGTTAGGTTTTGGAACGTACAATTATACATTTGACCAGAAAATGATGGTGATAAATACATAAATTGTAATTTATTAGACTATCAATGCTTACAAGAACAGGGATGGTGTAATTGTAATCAGTATTCGTAATCGATTGTACAAGTCGACATGTACTTGTAATCGTAATTTAATCAATTACATGCCTCAATTTATTAGTAATCATCGATTACATTTCAATTACTTTCGATTACTTTACTACTTAAATAGAATATGTAGATAAAATGTAAGTGATAAATTGCCACATCTTATGTATTATATGATAAAATCAGACTATTTATTTATCTAATTATGTATCATTTAAAACATGAATAACCTACTATGATTTTAAAATTTGTGGCAAATGGTTAATTATACAAAGGGTATTAAGTTATAAATGATGGATTATGTCACATAAATTTTAAAATTATCTATAATTCTTTCTTTCCACATTCTTATAGAAAAAACATATCTCTGTGATTTCATAGGTCGACTCACTTGAGTCCGGCAAAAAAATTAAACTTAATAATAAAATTCAACAGAAATTTGGCTTTGTAAAGAATGATGTATAATATATACTTGGCATCTAAATTTTCGTGTAGTGAAATTAAAGTACACGTGTAACGTGTCCGCTGGGCACAAGGCAGTCAAGCCAGCGCTCGCGTATGTGTTTTAAGTCGATGCTCGTCTTAACACTGACTGACCAGGCGTCCGAATTTGCTGCAGTGATGGAGACATATACAATCCCAGGACACTGACTCGTGCTCTGGGTTTTAACCTAGGTACAGTCGTTGTTGAGTTATAGTCCGGACAAGGTTTTTTATATTTTATGTCCCAGTGACCTTGACCTTTGACCATGAGATCTCAAAATCAGTAGGGAAACCCCTCTACCCAAGGGTAGAATTTGGTGAACATAGGTACATCCTTTCTTGAGTTATCATCCGGACAAGCAATTGTCCATGGACGGACATACGGCTATACGGACAGAATCATAACATAATACGTCCGTTTTTCCAAAATGGGTGTATAAAAAGGTTTAATTAAAGAGTATAAATAAATACATAATTTTAGAAAATTAAAACGTATTAAAATTTCAAACATGTCAGAAAAGTAGATTTTCAATTTTATTAAGGGAGATAATTTGTCAAAGACATATATACTGATTAATAAAGAAATAGTTCAAAGGCGATCTTGTATACAAAAGAGAAACTGCTCTCGACTAAGTCACTGAACAAAACAACATTTGCTGTCCGTTTCACATGGTTTGAACTGAATGGTTTTTAGGCGTATCAATATGGTTCTTATATTAATACAAATATTTTAAATTAATATTATTAGATATAGAATTATACACTTTATTTATTAAAAACTGGGTAAATTAGTTCAATAAAATATATTATACTTATTATGCTATATAACGCCACCACATGATTGCATAAATTGAATTAAAATAACAAAATTGAAATGTTTAAATCACAATAATTTAGTATTAATATAGGTGTGCTTTTGTTGGTACCAACAAGTGTCATGCATAATTGGTATAGTTTATTTGGTCTTTAAAATCACCATTCAAAATTTATACAAAAGAAGTCATTAAATTTATTAACAATAGAAGTGTTAGTTCCCTAACAAACTGTGAACTATGGCCCTTTTGCATGCATCTTGACAGCTGTCCATTGACACTTTAAAAAGTGAAAATATTGACTTAAAGATATGTCCTGTTTTATCTTCAGATAGAATATAAGGGCAAATTATAAATTAGCGATTTGTCTATTGAGCTACCATAATGGACCTTTTCATGATCTTACCTATTAGAATATTTAGAAAGGTTTGAAGTTACATTTTGCCCCACAAATAAGGTGTTTACAAAAGAGCACATGGTTATATTTGGGGGATAATATATTGTTATTCAAATAATAAGGTCGCACTCGGAATGGTCCATTAAATAAGTACTTGAAACTCACATTATCACAGTATGATGAGACAAGTGTGTCAAAAAATAAAATTAAGTTAAATAATTGATTCCTTGACCACTTATAGTGCAGACAATGCACCAATGGACCTTTTGTCCAGGGTGGCAAAACTACATAGGACCTTTTGTCCACCCCTGTCAAACTGAGATGGAACCTTTTGTCCAGGGTGGCAAAACTACATGGGACCTATTGTCCACCTCTGTCAAAAATGATATTGGACCTTTTGTCTATGGGACCTTTTGTCCACCCCTGTCAAACTGAGATGGAACCTTTTGTCCAGGTGGGCAAAACTACATGGGACCTTTTGTCCGCCTCTGTCAAAAATGATATTGGACCTTTTGTCCATGGGACCTTTTGTCCGCCTCTGTCAAAAATGATATTGGACCTTTTGTCCATAGGACCTTTTGTCCTACAATCCAAGAAATATGTTTAAAACGATATTCAGTGCTATACAGGGCTGATTAATTGAAGTTTAAACAAGTAAATCTGTGAGCTAATGCTCACTAGTGATACCCCCGCCAAAATCTAAAAATATGCGACAAACAGGAAGTAGATGAGCAAGGAGCATGAAATCGCTTTACACCATATGGGACTATGGGATGAAGCAATATGCAAAGTATTAGGCTGCTACATGATATAGTTGCTGAGAAAACTGCGACGGAAATTTTGTAACGGACGGACGGACGGACGGATGCACGGACAAGGGTAAAATAGTATACCCCCCTCTTCTTCGAAGCGGGGGTATAATAACCGTATTCGCTGTTCAGTCATACTGCCAGGAACAAACCACGATGAATGTATAATCAACTAGCAAAGTGAGTCACTCATAATACACAGAGTAATTAGTCAGCAACTACACACACATGTAACCAATGGTACCATATATCTTATCCATTTCTCTATACCAGATGAAAATTTCATTGGACCAACAGGTATGGTAGAGCAAATTGTATTGGTTTAAAATAAAGGTAAAAAATTGGCTTTGACAGCTGCGCCGAAATTTTAAGTCATAAAAATGATTCATTATATTGAACACTAAAATAAATTTGGTTATTTTTAAAGCATAAAATGAGTTCCAGAATGCCGCTTTAATGCATCTTTCGAAGAAAATTTCTTAGGACAAAAGCTACAGTTGAAAGAGGGTGGCATATGCTGACCAATAACATGCTGTTTATGACCTTTTTTGCTACTGAGCATCTTAGCGCACACTAAACATGTGAAGCCATTGTGCACTTCATAATGATGAACTTGTAATAATTGTACATCATCGTAAGGTTTGTTGCATAATTCACAATATAAAGGCTTCTGATCGTTTACCTTCAGACCCAATTTAATGTAAAATTCTTCGGTGCAATACCTGAGCGTGTTACGATTGTTGGTTATTTGGTTTTCCAGATTAGACCAACGTTCATACGGATCTATTACACTTTCGGCATTATTGTAACTACTGGTGGAAGCGAGTGGCTGGACAATGTGGTCAGTTATACTAAAATGACCATAACCATGCGTTAGGTTAAGTTCATGGTTAGCTGTTTGTTCAGTGGGTTCTTGCTTTATAATTCCAGAAATATGATTTAGGTATTCTTCACTTTGACCTGTGACAATTTGTCTTCCACCATCATTTTGTTCATTTGTCATCAATGTTTCGCTGCTTGAAGCATGTCTGAGTTCGTTTCCTTCGCTGCGTCTAACTGAGAAATCCAATTTGATGACATAACATTTTTCACCGTTAAGTTGGTACGTCACTATTCCATCAACTTCTACACGGTTGGTAGTTCTCATAGCATATCGAATGGATAACTTCATTGGCATTTCTAGATCCTTTTTCACCACAGCCTCGTCTGTAGGATTATATTCAGGGGCAGTGTCCCTGCTTAAATCTGAATTATGCACTTTAATAACACTTTGGTTTTCGTCTACTGTCATGACAAGCAGTGCTTTTGTCTTCAGTGTATTGTATGAAAGGTTGCCTAGGCCAAAGGAGACGATGTGTTTACGTATAAGTTCATGTATCGACAATGATTCATTGGATGCCATGTTTTATCTGAAAATGAAAACATAAGTAAACAGTACATGACATCAATACGACATTGTCTTTGGTATGACTGTTGTAAACAGCCTATATCATACATGTATAATGCTTTTTTAACAAATAAAGATGTGTGTATGTCGCAGATTCTAATGAAGAAAAATGTCTGATAGTAAGTTAGTAGATTCAGGTCGAGAATGTTGACAGCAGGTGCAGTATAAGCCTGCAAATATATGCAATGAATGCACAAATCAATAAAAATGATAGGGTAAGACAAACAAACGTATTCACTTTTCAGTGTCTATGGCAGTGTTGATTTTTAAAGCAAAATATAACGAAAATACAAATTGACAGCTATAAAATAAGATTGCAAAATGAAGAACATATTACAAAACTTAAGTACCTGCAAATATATGCAATGAAAGAACAAATAAAAAAATGATTGAGTAAGAGGAACAAACGTTTTCAGGTTTCAGTGTCTATGGCAGAGTGCGCATGCGTGAAGGAAGTGCAGATAGACAACGAATGAGGAAGCCATCGTTGTCGTCAAAAATGAGTATTAAGTAGTAGTTAGTAGGAAATGAGTAAGAGAAAATGAATACGAGGGGTGATTGGAAAGTTCGAGGAATTTATTTATAAATGGTACACAGTATAATATAGGAAAAAATAAAATACATCATTCTGTACGTTTACCAAAGACTGATATAAAGCCCAAATATTTTCTTGATACATTGGAAAATAAAGTTTTCACGAAACATTTTACTACACTAGTATACCGTACTTGAAGCACGCCGACGTCATCATTGGGTTACTTAAACGTCGAAGTCAAGTATCCTATTTACTTTCTGCACATAATCACCACCTTTTTCCATACACTTTCTACGGCTTTGTACCCACAGATTAAATGTAACCTTAAAGTATTCCTCACTGAATGAATAAATAATTCTCTTGTGCAATACAGCACATTGTAAGCCATCAATCCTTATATAGTTGGTTCTCCACTCACGCTGCCTTTCCAACAGTTACTGTCAGAGTCAGTTGATCTGGTCTTTCTTCATCAAATACCCATGTTCTACCTTCCCTGAACCTCTGGTGCCATTTGTAGACAATTTTTTCACATGTTGGTAATGTATCAGCAGTTTAATATGTTTTAAGCATATCTGCAGGTGACAAATTGAGTCAAACACAACAATTTATGACTGCACCCAACTCAAATTTATTTGTTGACGTCATGCGTTGTTTCGAAGCCATGACTCTAAAATCTCTGCTATGAAAAAACAATTCAAAAGAATTTCATGAAACTTTAAGGAAATGATTTCCAGACGTCACGCTTGTGTAATTAATGTTGGCGCATAATTCGTACCAAAATTGAGTGCATAATACCATGTTTCATGTTTAAAAAATAGGTGAAAAATAGCGTGCTTCAAGTGACTAAACAGTGGTTGCTATGGATACCATTTATTGTTTCTACATATTGATAATCTGTTCACCAATATAATTTTTAAAACGCAAATGAAACGTTTTACACTTATTTGAGTTTTAATGTTATTTGACAAAAGGGTAAATATTTTAGAAAGAAATTCCGCGAATTTATCAATCACCCCTCGTATATATACAATAAAGATGAAAATAATTATCTATAAAAGATATATTTATACATTCATTCATAAGATACACTCATCACACTCATCCATCAGGAACGGTATCTAATGACCCGGTGACATACTCCCTCACAAAGTAAAATGTCGTCCCGACATTTCAAAACCTATCAGTAACATATAGATCACTACATCTAAACTACCTACTGGATAATTACTATCAACTACTAAATATCCTATGTTAATAATAAACTAGGAAAAATATATATAATCTTGTTCCATTTTGAAACCAAGACATGTATAAAAACTTGTAAACCACAGCAACGTATCAATCAAAAGATAAAATGCTATAACACTGTACTGCTCAAAGTATGTAGAAAAAATAACAACCATGTGGAATTTAGAACTCTTAAAATAAGACTGTTAAAACAAATACTGAAATACTGATACTAAACAATCCAGTCTTTGGATAACCAAGATGATTTGGTTTTAGTTCTACTTGTTCTCCAAGGAAAAAAATCATGCACTGTAGGATCCAAATAAGGTGTTCTTCTTTGAGGGATAACATACCTGTTTGGGCTAACTGGAGGGGATGTTGAATTGGATAAAGAGAGAGACGGACCAGAGTGATTAATATTATCACTGGGTTCTGTCTGCACAGAAGGATCCAGATCAGTTTGAACCGTATCCTCTCAGCTTTTCCTTGCGGACTGGTAAACCCATAATGGGGAGCAGGAGATTTCTGTGAAGTGTCTTAACACTACTTCTCCCGTGCTCTCTGTGAACCTGAAAAACAAGAATTAAAGAGTTGGGCTGAGATAGCACAACGTAAACATCCCTATTCCAGCGATCTGATAACTTATGTTTTCCCTTCAAGCCTACATTTCAGATCAAAACTTATCTCCAGGCTGTAACTTTGCCTTCCTGACTCTTAAGTCGTATCTACGCTTATGGCACTGAGACTGGCGCCTTTACTCACGGTTTGCAACTTTATAAGCAAAGTGAAGACGGTTCTTCAGGTTTGATACATACTCGGCCTTGTTGGAAGAGGAAAATCAAGTTCGATACCCAGGAAGGCATCAATAGACAAAACCAAACATTAAATAATGGGGGTTAAACCTGTACTCTCAGGGCGAGTAGAACTGTAGGCATGTACTAAGGTTGGAATATATGCCTTCCAATTCTTCTTCTGGTCTTCTTCCAGGGTACCCAACATGTTTAATAATGTCTGGTTCAGCCGTTCCATTACATTGTGGATGATATGGAGTAGTGCGAGTTTTGTCAATATTGGCAATCTCACACAACTCCGATATCACCATACTCTCAAAGTTACGACCCTGGTCACTATGAAGCCTGGCAGGAAACCCAAAAATGACAAATGAATTGCTCGAACAACACTTTTGCAGGAGTGCATGCAGTCTGATTCTTAGTAGTAATAGTCTAGGCAAACCTTGTAAAATGATCAGTTAAAACTAAAATGTTTTCATATCCTCCTATAGACATTTCCAAAGACAAGAAATACATACATATAATTTCCAGGGGTTATGAAGACACAATAGGAACTAATGGGGCAGATACTTGACTGCGAGTCTTCCTACAAATACATCTGGAGCATTTCTAATGTAGGCTTCAACAAAATTGTCAATATTTGGCCAGAAGAACCTGAAGACTTAAAGTTCGATCTCTTTCCTGATGACCAGCTTCATCACAAAGTCCATTAAAAAAATGTCCCAGTAAACTTCAGAACCAGAAACAAAACATTTCCTGTATAAAATACCATTTTTGAGAAAATGTTTGACCATTCCCTTACATACTGTCTAACCAGAGGAGTTTCCAAACAACTAAGCCTCTTAGTAGGCATAAGACCAATAGAAACAAATTCCATTAAACGTGATAATGCTGCGTCAATCTTTTGCTCTGTAGACCAGTTGATATTACTCAAACTGGTTACAATTGAATCATCCCCAGTTTTCTGTAAACAAAATTTGATAAAGAAACACATTCAAAACTATGCATCTTTTGGGGTGTAACAAGACAAATACCCTTAACAACATCTGTGAACACAACATACTCCTTTGTTCACGGCAGACGACTCAATATGTCCGCGTCAACATTGGACAACCCCCACCGCGTATAACTAACGTCCAAATTGAAATAAGCTAAAGATGCAAGCCAACGATGTGAAGTTGCGTCCAATTTCGCACTTGACAATACATGAGTCAAAGGGTTGTTGTCTGTGCGAACTTTGAAAGTATTTCCATACAAGTAATCTTTAAAGTTGTCCGTCACAGCCCAGGGCAAGAAACTCTGGCTTATGAGCCGGGTAATTCCTTTCACTAGATTTTAACCCACGGCTTGCATAGGCGATAACCCGTTCCTGGCTTTCCTGAAGCTAGTTCGAGACACTGCCAAGTACAACACCACTGGCATCCATGTTTAAAGACACAACTTATATTAGATTTTGACACATGTATCGCATGCTTTTTTGTGGCTAGATATAACGGTAGAATTTCAGTGAATCACGTAGAATGGATATAATAATTGAGGCCCTGCAATGAGTCCATGAACCTAGTTCAAATGTAGCGTGTATACAAATGGATTGAGCGGCAAAAAAACTTACATGTCCCTAATTGACTACATTTTACACTTTTTGCTGTTTTGGTTTAAGTTATAAACTGGATACAACTGAAATGGCCAGAGCCTGCCGACAGAAACTGTGAGACATCGGATACCGACACCCTAGTGACAGTTATAAGCTTTCATTCACTTTGAAAGCCATATATGACCCATATATGGACGATAAATAGGATTTGGTACCCTAAGGCACTTGGTGACAATACTTCTGTTATTTTTTTGTTGAAATCCATTGACACATTTAGATGGAATTGTGAATAGAAAAATATTTCCCTACGTATTACATATCTAATCGTTGACCAGCTACGGAGAACACTGTCGTCTGCACAATTAAATGGTGTCTGCCAGATTAATATTTTATCCATTGTTTAAAAAAGTGTGGAAATATTGTCTGAATGACAAACAGTTTGGATCCAGGCACCGAAAAAATTAGCTTACACAACTTTGTTAGAGATATTCATAATTACACTACTAGTAACGTTATCAATAACTATGCATTGACCTCAATTCATTTCACTTGCTTGCAAACATGAAAGTCATGAAACATGTAATACTGAAATTTTCACCTCTATTATGATGTAACCACTATACTACAATTTTCTTTTGATGTCCAAGATTTATAAGTTGTGTCTTTAAAATAAAAGGCTTGCTGAAATCAGCATAGGCCAATACTGGAGGTGTTGAATAACATTTGATCAAGGTATCAAATGCCTGTTGCTGGTCAGGACCCCAAGTCCAAGCAAAGCCCTTCTTTTTAGACTTGCTGGTCTAAGAGGTAGCATGACCAATGAACAACTCATGTAATGGCTTAGCAATTTGAAAAAAAACCTTGACAAATTTCTTATAATATCCAGCAAAACCAAGAAAGACCTTAAACAATTATTAGATTTAGGCACTGGTCAAGACTTTAAAATACTGATTGTATCTGGGTCTGTTTCAACCCCTTTTCACTAACAATATGCCCAAGATATTTTGCACTCTTAAACACAGAATTAAGTCTATTGAAATTTTTTTCTTAGGTTTTGAAAATACAATAATATCATCCAAATAAATTAAACATTCACTGAGGTTAAGATCACCCATGGCTCTTTCCATTAAACGTTGGAAAGTGGCGGGGACATTTCTGAGACCAAATCCCATACGGTTACATTCATAAAAGCTTAAAGGCCCTACAGTAAAAGCTGTAAATGGGAAACAAGACTCAGACATACCAACTTGCCAATAGCCTCACCTCAAATCTAACTTAGGAAAATACTTTGCCTCAATCAAACTATCTATTGTTTCTTCAATACGGGGAAGTGCATAAGCATCCTTAACTGTACGACTATTTAACTTACGATAGTCAATACAGAACCGTAAAGAACCATCTTTCTTGCAAACAAGGAACACATTCGAAGAAAAAAGGACTTTTAGATGGGCGAATAGCACCAGTATCCAACATCTCCTTTAAATGTTCTCTAACCTCCTCATAACCTCCATGTCGGAATTTGCTCTGGTAAATAGTTGCTCTAATCTAAGGCTGTAATCAGCTATTGACTCATACTTATTTTGTTGAGCAGTATAAAAAATTTCTTTAAGTATTCTAGTGCTAGAAACGTTCCCATAAATCCCTTCCAATGGATGAATGAGGTCAAAAACAGAACTACCCTTCGACAAATTTAATATAACGGACCTACAGTTGAGTTCACACTAAAGTTTACACAAAGTGCACTTGGAGTGCACTTCGTCCACACCTGGAGTGCACTTCATGTGCACTAGAAGCGCAGTTTAGTTTAGATTTCTGTAATCAGGAAGTATATTGCTTGTTGTCAGTAGTTAACATACAGTGTGAAGTCAGACTTATATGAATTTAATTTATCCTGATTTTTTTACCAATTAAAAAGGAAATGTTTTTTTATTATTTTGACTTTGTTATAAAGTAATAAATAAAGATCTTTGATTTATATAATAAAATATGATTTTTTTTCATTAAAAAATGAGATTTATTTTTAATTATGTTTAAGTGATTCGCCCACAAAATTGATTCCTGATCTAAATTTTTGTGATCTAAACATTAGCCTTTAAGTTAAAGTAATGTTAAAACAGAGAAATATTGATGTATAGTGCTCATTAGTCATAAAATATAAATCATTAGTGTTGTGGATTCATCATTCTTCATCATTTCATATTTGTTTTGAAAAAAATGAAATGAATGAATAATAGTTCTTTTCAAACCTACTTGACATGCTACTGACAGATGGTCAGCAAACAAAATATGGTTATAAATTGAATATTTGTAGTTTCCCTTAAAGCTAAAAATTATTATTATAAAGACTGCATTTGTGGTAATGCAAATTATGCTATCATATAATATTTTTTGTATGAAATGCATGATATTTGTCAATATTTATACATAAAAAATCTTCCATTCTTTTCAGTTTAGAAGTTTCAAAAAATAATGATTTACAAGAATAGTTTTACAAACATTTATGCAGTATCTTGACATCTCATTTTAACTAACATTAATTAAGTAATTGCTTTATTGGTTACAAAATATATGCAGCAGTATCTCTGTGAGACTGAGACCCCATGTGGTGATTGTTTAATAGTTGTTAATCTGGGGTCATAAATACAGGTCTAATAAAGACCTGTGCTAGTACAAAGTAATTAATTAATATGAAATTTAGTATTTTCAATGGACTTTATTGAAGGCTAACTTAATGTGTACAAGATATTGTTTTGAAAACATAGAGTTTAAAATGATAATATATTTTAAAATGTTATGAACAATTTTTCTATTTATGTACAGATAAACATCACATTAAACTAAATAATTTAATCAATATATTTTGTTTCAACATGTACTTAGTAAACACATCATTTAATAGAATTAGGAGATTTGAAGAAATAATTGAATATAATGTTTCTTTGAAGTTCATTTTTTTTATTTATTTTGTAGAAAATCACATGCCAATTAAATTTTGTAATAACAGTCCTTGTTTAATTTAAATATCTGAGTTGTAACATGGACCAAGATAGTAAATTAAAGCCCCTATATCAAAAGTAACACACATAATGTTTATTGTAAAGAAAATATAGACATTTATCTATTTCAAACACCTCTAATGAACAAGACATTTTAAATAATGCAAATAATGCTTAGATATGTTCATGTTATTTATTGTATTTCAAAGCGAAATAAGATCGAAACCGAAAGTAGAATTCGTTTGTCAGTACTCGAAACAATAGTTTTGATCACAGAATGCTAAGATAATGTCTTATTAGAGAAAATACTTACTTCATATTACATAATTAAGCTTTTAAACTATTTTGGATCAGGTATATTAAACATCACTGTTTACATAAATATAGTGTGCTCTTATAAAAGTACCCCACTTTTTTAAGAATTTGACACTTTGTCAAAGTCAAATTTAGAAAGCAGAATGTTTTGAAATGTTTATTGTGTCTCTAATGCATGGTATATTCTGATAAATTCATGTTCTTAAAACAGTTTTCAAGTCTACTGTTAATGAATATATCTTCATATAGTGGCTTTAATGTAAGATAGTATTTTATATAATGATAACACTTTCACCTAAGATAATAATCTGTTATATATCTGGTCTTCATGCGTGACTGATAAGATACTATGATCAGGGGTGATAACCTATCA
Organism: Mactra quadrangularis; assembly: GCA_025267735.1. NCBI lineage: Eukaryota > Metazoa > Mollusca > Bivalvia > Venerida > Mactridae > Mactra > Mactra quadrangularis. The sequence continues at coordinate 4,753,427 of CM046311.1, read as the reverse complement.
ACTGTTGTATTCCTTATATCCTGTCTATAACCATTCTATTAAATAAAACAATTGTTTGTTTGTTTGGTTTAACGCCATAGCAACACATTGTATAGGTCATTTAACGACAGTCAGTCAACCTACTCACTCCTTCTGGAAAGGCTTAATCTCTGGATTTAGCTGTTAATCAACTATTAAGCGCATACTTTCGTCAGTTACTGACAACTGCCCTACATAGAAAAAAATCATTGGTAGGAGGGAAAATGGCCTTGGAAATAATTTCATGACCAAGCTCTAAGAAAGTATGCCTCGCTCGGGAATCGAACCCAAAATCCCTCAATCAGTAGACTTGCCTGCTACCAATTGAGCTAGCGGGGAGAAATAAAACATTAAATTTTGTTGCAAGAATAAGATCTTAAAATTTTGTCAAAACATTAACCATTTTGTTAGATATACCATCATGAAATTATTATTTTACCATTATGTGGTTAGTGTGGAGTTAGTAATGATTAATGAAGTGTAGACATGCAACTTGACATGATCAAATGTACAATGATCACATTAAAAAAACTTATTCTGCGTTTCAATATCTTAAAAAATAAAACCATGAAATTCTGACTAATGTATTTCTGTTATTAAACTGATGATCATAATGTACCGGTATGTATGCCAAATGTAGCATGATATTATAGAAATTTATTTAAGACATAATGTGAAATTTAATACAAAATGTTCAATAATTATTCAATGCATCATCACATAATTTAAACAATCAATACTAGTTAAACTTTCTATTGACAAAAAATAGAAATGTACTTTCTGATTATGTACATGTTTGTAGTATAAATTATCAATACTTGAATCAACACTGATCTGATTGTAAAGCCAATATAAGCCATTGATAAGCCAATATATCATGTCTCTCTGACTGAACATCTACATAGTGCACTTGATGTGTGGATGAAGTGCACTACATTAGGGTGTAAACTTTAGTGTGAACTCAACTGTAGCTTTACCCTTAAGGCTGTTTTCAACTGATTCGATGATCAGGTGCTCCGGATAATGACTCTTCTTGAAAATTTGACAATAATGTCGATTTTCCTCCATTAGTTAGATAATATGGAGAAGTTTCCGGCCTTATGGAAGGGTAGGTGAGTACTGCTTATAGACAATGGTCCAGGAAAGCTAGGCTAGGTGCGCTGGACGCCGTGAAATGACCTAAATTGTGTTGATACGGCGTTAAATCCAATAAATAAATAAATATCTTAAGAGACACATAACCTCGAACAACTGTAACATGTCTGCTGGGCGCGCGGCCGTCAAGCCGGCGCTCCCGTATGTGTTTTAAGTCGATGCTTGTCTTAACACCGATTGACTAGGTGTCCGAGCTTGCTGTAGGGACAAAGAAAGAGACAATCCCAGGACACTGACTCGTGCTCTGGGCTTAACAACAATGTGGAATATATATAGTTGGATTTTCCTCAAGCTATTTGGCTTAAATGATTAGAAAACAATTAAAATAAAAGCGTATAGTAATATGTACAGGCACAAAGCATAGAACAAAAACACACTCCTGAGACAATACCTCAGAATGAAAATCAATAGAAACAACAAAAGTTATAGTCACGATAAAATAAACTACAGTATAAAACAATATGTACAAACTTAATGTTCCAGACACAGTCTAGAGCAGACAAAAACATTAACAAAAACTAAAAGCTCGGAGACACGACCTCGGGTTATAAACCTTTACTTGTAACCAACAGATCCGAACTCTGACTAGTCGATGTCTCAGACAAAAGCAAATGTAGAAACTAAAACTAATATCCTAAAAACACAATCTCGGGTTGTAAACCTTTGCTTGAAACCGAAAGACTCCGAGTCTGGATAAGTCTATGTTCCAGGAACAACTCGGAGCTAAAGCAAATGCGTAAACTAAAACCAATCCCGAAACACTATCTCAGGTCATAAACTATTGCTTGGAACCAACAGACTAATAGTCCAAACACTCCTATACCTAAAGAACGACCCGAATCAGAAACAAAACCTCAATCGTTGGAGCAAAATCAGTCTGTCTCCTATTATAACCTTGGGTACAATAAACAAGGGATAGCCCAGGATAAGCACACTTTACCCCGCAGGTTCTGCCGCAAACGTTAAGGTGCAAGAATGCGCATCTTCCTTAGAGACAACCTACTAATCGCAATGATGCACAGTTGTCAGTACAGCAGATAGCTCATACCTCGCTTGAAAGCGTCGACAAATAAACAGTAGACCCACGACTATCTTCCACTCCAACCACCACCACGAGCAGTCACCAACTTTCTGCTGCCAAATGAAGCTAACACGCATTTATATACTATTGGACGAGTCAATTTTATAGAATAATCCATTTTCAACCCGGAAGGTAAAATAAGTTAATTTTAAAAAAGGGAGGTAATTTATATATTTACCCTAGCTGACCATACTCAATACTATATGTAAATTTAAATTGATAAAACAAAGGTATGGATTTCCCAAACTCCTCACAGTGCTTACGTCACGCTTTGCTACTTAATCACTGCCACCACATAAACCACGTGACGCTAGTAATACTATCTATTTATAGAATGCCCAAACTTCTCACAGTGCTTACGTCACGCTTTGTTATTTCTACAAATTTATTATTAAAACTATTTTTTATCTTTATGTACTTTGAACATCATATTTTACTAAGAAAGAACTAAAATTATTGAAAATATTGAATTGTAAAATAAAATATAAAAAAAGTTTTTCGGCTCTCTGAGGGACGAATTTTACTTGTGGTTATTGATTTGATAAAGGGAGATAACCGCTGTGGGGAGTTTGTGGATTTTCCTTAAAGTTCTAAATAAATAGTTAAAAAGGCTTAATACTACATAGTTTTAGATAATTAAAACGTATCACAATTCTAAACATGACAGAGAAAGAAGAAAATTCACCAAAACATTCAATTTTAGTAAAGGGAGATAATTTGTCAAAACTATTCAACAAAGAAATTGTTCAAAGGCGATCTTGCTTACAAAGAGAAAATGCTCTCCACAAAGTCGCTGAACAATACGACAATGCCGGTTCGTTTCACAACCACAGTTCGAAAGCCGTTGCACTTGTTTCATTCCCTAAAACGTAGAGAGTTTAGGAACACTTTGAGTACAGAGGTTGCCTAACTGGTGGCACAGTACAACTAACAGGATAAGATGAGAGGGGTGTTTGAGGATGAAAAGGTGTAGCAGGGGCTGGAGGACTATGATTTGCAAAATGATTACTTCCCATAGATCTACTATGCCTGTCAATATACTCCTGCTCTGGTGTGTTGAAACTTAATACTGGGGGTTAATTTCTTTTTTTGATGTCTATCACTTTTATATTCATTCACACTGGGTCCACAAAAAAAAAACTTAAATAATTGGCTTTAATGATTGTAATGTAAACTATCTTTACATCTTAAAAATGTGAAAAATAAATGTTTGGTCAATATATTTATGTAAAAACTATTGCACAGAAACATACTTTTTATTTTGATATGAATGTCACAACTTTGTTGCAGTTTACCTCGGAAGGACCCACCAACATCTGATTAATATTTCATCCAACTTTTATAGATTTAACTTCACTGAAAATAAACTTATTAAGGACATAGCAACATGTGAACAAGATATATAAATGTGATTGTAAATGACTAATTACTTCACTAACATAAGTCTACTACATCAAGTAAATAACTACTGATTCACTAATAACTACACTAGTACAAGAAAGCCGGGATGACAAATCACTTCACATTACCCTTTACTGGTTGCGACATGTGAGAAAAGTAGCCATTTTTTCACCATTACACGCTAGGCTATTTCAAGATGCTCTAATTTCATAACTAATTATCATACAGATACAGTTGCATATATATATGCAACTTGGCAAAGATTATATATCCTGGATGTCTTTCAGAAAAACCAAGATGAGCCCCGATCCCAGTTACCATGGAAATGCTGGGGCAGAGCAAAAATGGCAAACAAATGCAATTAGCACTCTTTTTCCACCCACCCCCCCCCCCCATTTGCACTTCAAACAGTAATATTTTCCGAAATTGAGGTCTAAAGTGCCAGGTCTTTTCAGAGACTGGAAACATGTTTTCTTATCAGCATTTGGCGCCATTTCACTGCACTCAATGACCTGATTTTTTCTGGCGATGAAGGGTGCTGCATCCCCTTCAAACCCCAGCAACAAAGGGGGGTACATCCCTTCGGAACCCCCTGAGACATATTTTGATGGGGTAGGCGCGCGAAAAAAAGCTCATTTTTTGGGACAAATATCCTTAAGTGAAATTCACTAAATCTAGTTGAAAAACACCATTTTCAAGGCTGTGGCACCCATTTTGGAGGGGGTCTAGACATGTAAAAATGCAGGATTGAGCGGTTAAGGGTTAAAAGAGAGTTTAGGAATTCAAATTGAAGACGGGACGTTAAATGGGACTTTTTTATAACACTCACACTTTCACACTGGTATATAATAGTGCAACAACAAAAAAATACCATAAATATATCAACTGAAAAAGAATGATGATTAAATGAATATGATTAGTATTAATAAAATAAAGGTTAAATAATGATTTTAGTATAAGCAAACCTGTGTTATACTGCTATGCTAATAATACTGTGCTGTGTAGTGTTCCAAGTTTCTCCAATAATCAATTTAAAAATTCTATATCAACCACTTCCTAAAAAGATAATTATAAAATTGGCTGAGAACTACAGACCAATATCAATAACATCAATATGCTGTAGAGTTTTAGAAAAAATAATCAGAAATGTAATTGTTAAGCATTTAGGCCCGATTGCATAATTCTAGTCTTAATATAACCTCAAGTTTAAACCAGAGTTTAAACCCTGTCCATTGCATATATGTGGTTTAATTAGTCTCAGATTAAGCAAAAAACTGGTTGGATTGCATAAATACAGTTTAGGCAAAACCTGAGTTTATATTTAGTCTAACACATCATTAAAATTAAATCTGCGGTAGGGGTAGTTTAAGGCTGAGTTTTAGAAAATATATAAGTTTTGTGAGTTAAAAAAAATGGCTGCCCACATATTATAGTTTATCCTACCTGAGGACTAAGTACTACAAGATTACAAAGCTCAAGTTTGTTATCCCCCGGATAGCTATTCTTAGACTAGCTAAAATAAAATTAAACTTGAATGTTGCAATTGAGAGATAAACTCAAGGCTAGTAAGCCTCGGGCTAGGGCTTAAACTAGACTAATTAAAACTTGAATTATGCAATCAGCCCTTAGAGTCTAACAACGTCATAATTGATGAACAACATGGATTTAGAAAAGGTCGATCACCCAACTTCTGGAAATCACTGAAGACTGGTCTAGGGAAATGGATGATGGTAATGGTATAGATGTCATATGTTTAGACTTTAAATCAGCTTTTGATAAAGTACCACACCATAGACTTCTCACAAAAATTTGGGGCTACGGTATACAAGGAGACATTTACAATTGGATGAATTTTTTTTTGGAAAATAGGGTTCAAAGAGTGACAATAAATGGAAGTGTCTCATCTTGGTCTAAAGTCACTAGTGGTGTGCCCCAAGGCAGTGTACTTGGTCCTATTCTATTCACTATTTATATAAATGATCTTCCTCAATCTTCCAGACTGTTTGCAGATGACACCAAACTATATAGATGTGGGTGGACCAGTGCTCGGCGTAAATTGACTTTTGTATATTACATAATTTGAAAAGTTTACCACCTACCTTTTATTCTTGCAGTTTAAATTGAAGAATAAATCCAGAGAGAAATTCCATTGAAAAGAAAAATGAAAATAAAATGTTGAATTCCCAGAAAATGAGCTAAAAATAGACACTGTATTTTGGACTATGATCCCGATGACCGGTCCCAATGCTCGGCGCACGCAACACGTGCGTTCGAATTATATTTCAACCATTGGTCATCATTTTCTGAAAATGCATGCAATTTTGAATAGATGTGAGAAAAACAACAGACTATTTATTAAATTTAGTTTTGTTTTAATGTCGTTTAAAGCATGTGTTTTCACACTTGAAAATTTATCAATGTATGATTGAAAATAGTGTATAATAAAACATCAGGAATATCAAGAGCAATTCTAGAAACATTTATGAATATATATACTATGAGCATACAATAATATCTAGAGCAATATTAAAAACATTTATGATATATGTGTATTCTGTATTCCTACAATAATTGCAGAGCCAATCTGACTTGCAAACAAGACTTAAGTCTACATCTGTTTGCTCATCAGAAGGCAGACATTCATAGTGATACCACGCATCACACTTATCACAGCCCACCCAATACAAATCTCTATTTGTCATACAGACAACACAAGCTTCATTTTCATTACCTGGAAAACCATTGTTTGATGATGAAGAAGTAATGACTGGATCAGAGACAAAAACTCGGGCATTATCGTATATACCTTTACGGGTGGTTGAACGATTAATACTAGGCGGTTCAATGAAAATATCGGCCAACGAATCTGAAATCATTCCTATTTTTACTAACATATTAACGGATGTACATTTTGAGGGATCTGATGAAGATGAAGCTGTAATGCCTATATTAACGGGTCCTCTTAAAGCCTTGATGGATGAGTTATTAAAAGGATAAATACCAGTTGCTGAGAAAGACGAAGACACAGTGGCTGGGGATATGCGGTTTATTGCATGGTGTAAAAGTTTTGGAAAAACATGACGGGGGAGGGTTTTAGTTGTAATATATCCAAGATGGGATGATATCTCACTCACCTTATTCTTTAACACGTGGAAATGTATACATACCCAACATCAAGTGGCTGTAATAAGTGTGATGCATGTGATGGAAAAAATAGTAAATCAATATTATTTTCTCTCGCAAGGTCAATTACTGTAGTTGAAAGATGTGCTAAATGGTTATCCAGGATCAGAAGACATAGTCTTTTGCTACCACATGAAGTCAGGAAAATTTGAGAAAACCATTTGCAAAATAAGTTTCTATTGATGAACCCTGATTCAGTGGTTTCAAAAACCCAGTCTTCTGGAATACCATCCTTAAATGAATTACGAGGAAGGCACTTTGAAAAGATCACCATGGGTGGCAATGTCTTGCCTGCAGCAGAAATGGCAAAATTAACGGTCACATGACCAGTTAATGATAAATTGACCTTAAAGGCCTGACGAACCCCCTTTTTAACAATGAATTTATTGTCAGCTGAGGACAAAATGCCACTAAACCCGGTCTCATCAACATTGAAAATACGTCCGGGTTCAGTGGACAATTCAAGCCGTTCAATAGTATCGTGTAAAAGAGTAAGCTATTTGTCTATCTGTTGCTGGTTTAGTGACGCCCTTCCACGATCCAAACCATGTGCATGTCTCACTGCTAACTGTGGATGTCTTGTTAAGAATTCTTTTAGCCACTTGTTTGATGGTTCTTTGCTGGAACGTCCATTATGATGCAAAATTTGTCCAGCCAGACGTTTGGTCATATTTCTATTGAGGGGGAAACCTCTTTCATTCATATATACAAGATAATTTACAAGAGAATCTTCCTCTTCCAAGGACAATAGCCTTGACGACCCAAATGCTGTACGGTCATTCTCAACAGATAGGTCCATCGGACAAAATAATACATAACTCAATGTTAGTAAGTAAGAAAATACTTTTTAGTATTTCGTCCATTCCTTCATAGATGTCCAATGATTGTGCATAAAAATGACAAAAATCGGACTATTAATAAAATCGTAACCACCATTTTAGACCCTTATTTTAAATTTCCGTTACTGTCGCCAGTCCACCCCTGTGTTGTTTGCAATAAAATTGCAGAGAACACGATCACTGAAAGAGTTAAATTTGCATACATATACATTGGTAATCGATTGAAATTTGTATTTAAAAGGCTCCATTAAACAGTAAGTCAGACATTTTTTAAATATCTAATGCAGAGTGCATGTCGCCAGACTTTATACTTTTCATAAAATTTCCGATACCGTATCTACTACAGCTTGATTGGAAAGCAAAATATCAACACAGAATAAAAAGGAACGTGTAAAAGTTATCTTAGTTCCATTGATTCTTAAACAAATTGACAAAAACCTGTGGTATATATGAAATAAAAAAATATTTAAATGACAAATGTGAAAGGGGTCAATAAAAAGTAAATAAGCAAAATTTCCGTTACCGGTATTATTGAAAATACCAGTTACATCGAAACGGTATAATGGCGATTGATACATCAATTGACTATAACTGTTTATAGATGATCGAATAATTCATCGTTTATAACACGGTAGAGCTCAAACGACGTAATTTCAATACGAATTTAAAATTTCCGTTATTTAAATTTCCGTTACCACGTTTGGTGTATAAATCATATTTCTTTTCGCAGGGACACAGCGCCAATCAGTACATCATATATTTACGTCATTTATGACTTCAAAATGCCTCGTGGTTAAATAGTACATCATAAAGTGTGTAAAATGATGGAGAAATAGCTTAATTATGAAGATTTTTTTAAGTCTACAGTACTTTTACTAATTGCGATGTTAGTTATATGTTTGGCTGAAAATAATGTACTTATTATAAATTATTACCTACCAGCAGACACATGACTTTAAATTGAAATATTGATTAACGCCAAGAAATGATAAAAATACGACACTCAGAGATTATAAGTGTAAAAAATTTCCGTTACTATGTGGTAACGGATATTTATTTTTTTGTAAGTAATAAAACAGCATGGTAAGTTTGAAAATGGATTCAAGTCAATACTATTTTTACCATAAGGGTAATTACAGACTCGTAGAAGTCTAAAACAAGTTCACCAAATACCATTAGATAATAGCTTATAGCAGATTTTTTACGGTTTAGCTCATCGGAGCACGAACTGTTATAGGTTAGCTATTCTGATCGGTGTTTGTCCGTCGTCCGTCAACAATTTCTTAAAAATATAATAAAAATATGTAATGTGATATAAAAAATAGTATTGCCAAATATTTAAAGCTGATAGTTACGAACTTCTGCACAAAGCAACTAATAAAGGTCATCGGCAAAGATTTTGCCACTGGGGTCAATATTGACGCCTCCCCAGGGGTCATCAGATTAAATATTGGCCCTACCCAGGGGTAACAAGAATAAACATGGAGTTATGTAAAGAAATATTTAAAATAATTTCTTTAATTGTATGGCCCAGTGCTTTATTATTTTGCATTGTGAACTCAAGGTCACAATTTTTTACAGCTAAATATGAATGTGTTGAAAGATTGCGAGTTAGATGCCTTTAGAATCTGGTGCTCTCGTTAGCGCTCCAGGCACCGTAGAGCCCCTCTATACCCTTTTTATATTTCAATATAAATATATAAATATGTAAAAATACATCAGCTTATTGAATTGAAATAAACGTCATTTTGGTTAAATATTGTTGCAGAGATCAAACAATATCAGGAGGCAGAAATCTCCGTGAACAAAATTTCCGTTACTATGGTGTTGTTTTTTTGCCGATAAGCGCTTTTTACCGAGTTATAATCTTCCCTATGCTTAATTAAAGTCTTAATTTCTAATGTTTCAACTGAACGTCGTCATCTGTTCATCAAACTCATTGGAGTTTTCAAATTTATGACGTTTTTGTTATATTAGTAATAAAGCAGTTTTCCTATGTAGAACAAATGATATGAAAAAGATTACGCTTTATTCATGTTAGCTGCGTGACTAAGCAATAAAATGCAACTTAAAAGTAACACATTTGTTGGTTCAATTTAGGTCTTGAGGGATTTGACGATATTTTAAACCTACATAATCAGTCTAAAATTTCCGTTACCGTTGCACTTGTTCATTTTACATGTACATGCCGTCTAAGTATGCAGCTTAACACAGGTAATATGAACATTTTTTGTATTGACAATGATCAAAGTTAAGTATAAGAAATAGCAAGTTATCATTATGACACCCACAAATAATAGAAAACAAATGGATTGTCACCAATGATTACACTGTTGATTTCATCATTAGTATTGAAAAGTGTTCCCAAAATTTAGTGCAGAGTAATGGCTTAACAAATAAGCCTTTCAAGTCGTATTTTTGATTTCTAGACAAAGATATGTATACTTATTGAAAACCAAATCAGTTATTTGGTACAAAAGTACATATTTGTGAATACACCTTTATTGTCTTCAATGAGGGTACAGCATCAGATATCAAAAACGAATAGTCAATTTTTTACACCTTAGCCTCTTCATATGGCCATAGCACTGGAAATAAGATAGTTATGCATCCAGAAACTTAGATTAACATCCCTGATACATGCATAATAACGAACAAAACATTTACAACTGATTTGTTTGAAGTTGATTTTTCACATTTTCACAAACCCAGATGGACCTATCTAATGAGAATAACCGTGTATTGTAACCCTTGTACTTTCCTTTTGCATGGTCTTTTAACGTGGACTGAGGGATACCATATAATTTGGAAATTTTGTTTGCCGAGTGGCCATTTTGCACTTTACAAATGGCCTCTTCCATTTTTCCTGGACTTTGTATCTTTTGCCGTCTGGGCATATCTGAATGTGAAATAAATGATTATATAAGTATAAATAATAAATTTATTCTGATATCATTATGTATTGTTGTATTGATTAAAACAATTGTGACCGTTTTCACATACAGGAGAGGTGAAACCTGATTAATAGTTTATTGGGTCATGGAATAAATGGCTATTAAAATGTCAAATTGTCATAAAATGTGATATTTACCGTAAAAAAATTAAATAGCATATGATATAGACAAGGAAAAAGAGACAGTCACAAAATAAGTGCACTTGTCCAAGAACGACTACTCTTGCATAAACTTGGGTTTACGTGCACATAGCCAATGTTAATAGCGGCTGCAGTTGACGGGGGTGAGTTAACTGCGTTTTTTTTTTCACGAAATATTTTGCCATATTGTTTGAAAAAACTATTTAATGCAATAGAATGATATTTTTTTAAATAATCCAACCATTTTTATTATATTTTCTTACCTTCACTTGAAGAAAAATGAGTTTTAAATACAATATAAAAGGTTTCAACTGGAGTAATCAACCGAAACGTCTGCTTCCGATGACGTCACGAGACCAAACCGGAAGTTGCGAAGAAGGAAAGATAACAACAAAATGAACAATCTCTCATACAGAGTTGTCGATCCTTACAGTGATCTTTATCTCTGTTAACGTCTCGAAAGTAGTCACAAACACGTGATCGTTTAAAACGATCATGTGACAATTTTTGAATTTTGTCCAAACGCAACAGACAAACTAAATAACAGATCACCTTTCTTGTCTTGTAGACGTTCAAAGGCTTGTCGTTGACAGTCCCTTAGCACTAAATTTTTGTCATAATTTTTAGCAATATCATCTATTGTTGACATTTTTTGCGGATGATGAAAAAAGCCAAGTTACTCAGAATAGGAAGACGTTTCACAAGAAAATAGTTCTTGTAATTATAACTCTTTAAAAATTGGATTTCGCCTGTAATACAATTATATTTCACGTAAAACTTTAAGATAATATATATAAAAGACGAATTACGCTTTAGATACAAAATCTAAATTATATTACTATTTTACAAGAATCTTGTAAAACCCGAGACGTTTACAGAGATATAGATCACTGTAAGGATCGACAACTCTGTATGAGAGATTGCAAAATGAATTCAGTAAGTTTTCTTGACGTAGGATGCCAAGAATAAACAAAAAGCGGCAAAAAATACGCGATACGCCGAGCACTGGTATACGCCGAGCACTGGTATACGCCGAGCACTGGTCCACCCACTCTATAAAATCTGACAATGATTCACAAATACTGCAAGATAATGTGTAATAAGCTTGTAACTGAGCCAAAAAATGGCAAATGATTTTAATGTAAAAAAATGCAAATCAATGCACATAGGTAAAGGGGAAAAAATGATTATTTCATGAAAAATCAAAATGGTATTGTGGACAAAATACAAATGGTAGATGAAGAAAAAGACCTTGGTGTGATCTTTGACAATATCCATGGACACAAAATTCACAGTTCAACTGTAGTCTGTAGATCTAACAAATGTAAACAATCAATCACAAGGTCATGAATCTCCAAATAAATTCTATTCACTTTATTAAAACTCCTCCTATCCACTCACGTAATAAAGATGATTCAGTTCCACAAGTAAACATACGCGATACGCCGAGCACTGGTCCACCCACTCTAAATGTTCAAAGTACATAAAGATAAAAAATAGCCACACAGCCAATCAGATTGCTCGTTAGTGTACTTTGAACAACATCGGCGGACCAGTGCTCGGCGTATCGCGTATTTTTCGCGGTATTATAAAAAATATCGACGTCTGACCTAAATAAAACCTGCTGAATTCAATTTGTTGTCATCTGACCTAAATTTCTGTGATAATGTCAACTTTCGGTTTGATCACGTGACGTCACCGGTTGCGGTTGTTATGGACCAACTCTTTTTGAAACTCTTTTTATAGTCGTTTAAACTTATTTTCTTTAAGTAAACTTAAGATAATCGAATAAAAATGGTTTAATTATTCAACAAAAATATTCTTCTATTAAATTTAATAGTTTCTTGTGATATTTTGGCTGAAAAGACGCATGCCGGTATTAACATTGGCTATGTTCACGTAACCGTAATTCATTCAAGAGTAGTCGTTCTTGGATTAGAACAACGATTTCAATTTTTTATTCTATTTTTTGTCGTGAATATCATCCTAACTTACATAATACTATTCAATTTATAATTATATCATATTATATCAGCATTTGACTTTAAAATGGTCATTTTATTAAATGACCACATATACCACTCATCATTACCCTCTTTCAATGATGTGAAATTATTCACAGTTAGGGGAAATATTGCAACAACAGAATAATAATATCATACTTTTTATTATATGTAATAAATTATTCCATATATAGATATGTTTAAAATTATTAATGCTTCCCTTCTGGTGAACAAACAGGTGTTGACCTCAGTCTTGTCTGCATTTCAGTTTGTTTATGCATTTCCTACAGATATACTGAAGAGAGGAATATATGTAATTACATAATTATTTGTATTTTCGTAGTCATAGATAAAAGAAGTAGAAAATCATATATATTATAAATGTGATCAAGTATTGTTCTTGGTTTCAATCATTTTTTATTATTATACAATGTTTTCATTCACATATTGAAGAGTTTACAAGTGTGTAAACACATGTTTAAAATGAGATTAAAACGTAGCTTAATTTAAAATATATATTTTTTAATTTTCTACGTATTTATTCAAAACTGCATGCATTTTCAGAAAATGATGATCGATTCTTGAAAAATAGTTCGTACGCACGTGTTGCGTGCGCCGAGCATTGGTACCGGTCATCGGAACCATAGTCCAAAAATACAGTGTCAATTTTTCGCTCATTTTCGGAAAATTTGACGACATATTTTCAATTTTCTTTACAATGGAATTTCTTTCTGGGATCGTTCAATAAAAATGATAGAGTAAGATGAACGTTTCAGTGTATGGGATGATAGCTTTTGTACAACACTCAAGCAGATTTTATGCGTACAACACTCAAGCAGGTACCGCCCCGATACCACTAGTTTATTTAACCACGCCCTATCACCTCACCGTTTATGAAATAAGACTATGTAATTTTACCTTGCTGGTTACAAATTAACGTGTCAAATGAAAATCAAAACACTGGAAGCACTGAAGCTCATATCTATATATATGTATATATATCTGAACCATTTTAACTCCATTAATTGGTTAAAATAAGCCTCTATCAACATGTAATGGAAATCAAAGTTAATATAGAGTACCTTGTTATTATTGTTTGTATATTCGAAGGTGTTTGTGCATATAAGAACTAAAAATTACTTTTGTGACAGGCCATGAAATATCCATTGTCAATGATTAAACCATAAGCGGGTCCGGGTGCCCCCTAAAATTGCAAAAGCAAAGGTATTATTATTATGAAATATATCATATTAATTTGAATAAGGTATATATATATACTACTACGCACAAGTCAGTGACTGACTACTGTCCTACATAATTTAGAATCAGTGGTAGGAAGCGAGAATGATCGTAAAATATATTTCATACCTAAGCTCCACGAAAATATGACCCGTCCGGGAATCGAACGTGGAATCCCTCGATCAGTAGAATAATGTGCATGTGAAATGAAATATGAAACAGAGTTGAAAATGAATAATAAAGAGATAATGATGGATATCGAAAGAGTAACTATGAACTCTTAAATCTTTCAAAAATACCTTCCAACAGTACTTTCATTAATTATTTGTTCTAAGTACAACACTGTCACTATACATGTATAACAACCATGCAGATTTGAGCGTACAACAGGTTGGCAAATTTGCCAAAAACGAACCCGTGCATGTATTCTATTGTAGTTTTTTGCTATCCTTTGGTTATCGATCTACGCACACTTTAATTTGATACCATTTGGAGACGTGTAGTAGCTCAATTAGTGAATTTCAGTCAAAATAGCCAAAATTCCGTGCACAACACTCAGGCAGATTTCAACAATACGTATACGTGCACATATTTTATTGCTGAGTTTTGGTTTCTTAAGGCTAGAGATCTATTTACGCTTCCATTTGATACCTTGTTGAAGTTTGTAGCTGCAATGTTGACAAAATGGTGCCAAGAACTCCTCCAGTTTCTATGTACAACACTCAGGCAGATTTGCGTGTACAACACTCAGGCAGATTTGCCAAAAACGAACCCGTGCATGTATTCTATTGTAGTTTTATGCTATCACTGTATAATAGATAACAACTAGTATTTAGAACTTAGATGTTTACTGTTGGAAGCTTAACATAGAACTGATGAGGATTATAGTGAGTGTTAGTATATGTACATGTATATGTGAATGGTTAGTCAATAAAGATGTAGGAGTTATTTCCCTTTAAACATACAACAGTTTATTACGATATAATAATAATAATAATAATAAAGACTTTATCTAACGAGGCTACACATTTGGATAAATCCAATCTTCCATGCGGACCTCTGGAATAACATGTACAAGTTATTAAAAAAGCGAAAAACATATAATGAATAAACAAATTGAAAAGTAAGTAAAATGATAAAAAGTCGCAGAAATAAAAAGAGTTAATATTTTCAGTGGACAAAGACCATTTTACATTTATTGAAATTTCCATTTAAGGTATTGGTCTTTGAAAAGCATTAAACTTTCTGCGAGTCGAATGTTCAAAGGAATTTTATATATTCCATATAACTGATCTTGAATATGCTAAGGATTTTCAGAAAAATTCAAGGTTAGGTTTTGGAACGTACTTTTATACATTTGACCAGAAAACGATGGTTGTGAATACATACATTGAAATTTATTAGACTATTAATACTTACAAGAACAATGATGGTGTAATCGTAATCAGTAATCGTAATCGATTGTAATCAATTACATTTTTTCAAGTAATCGACTGAAATAAGTAATAGAGGTCATTTTTTCGATTACATGTACTTGTAATCGTAATTTAATCAATTACATGCCTCAATTTATTAGTAATCATCGATTACATTTCAATTACTTTCGATTACATCACTACTTAAAAAGAATATGTGGATAAAATGTAAGTGATCAGTTGCCACATCTTATGTATGATACGATAAATAAGTCTATTTATTTATCTAATTATGTATCATTTAAAACATGAATAACCTACTATGATTTTAAAATTTGTGGCAAATGGTTAATCATTCAAAGGGTATTAAGTTATAAAGGATGGATTATGTCACATAAATTTTAAAATTATCTATAATTCTTTTTTTCCACATTCTTGTGACCATAGTTGAAAGAACTTATAGTAAAAACATATCTCTGTGATTTCATAGACTCACTTGAGTCTGGCAAAAAAATTAAACTTCAACAGAAATTTGGCTTTGTAAAGAATGATGCATAATATACTTAGCATCAACATTTTTGTGTAGTGAAGTTAAAGTACATGTGTAACGTGTCCGCTGGGTGCAAGGCAGTCAAGCCAGCGCTCACGTATGTGTTTTAAGTCGATGCTCATCTTAACACCGACTGACCAGGCATCTGAGCTTGCTGCAATGACGGAGACATAGACAATCCCAGGACAATGACTCGTGCTCTGGGTTTCACAACAATGTGAAATATATATATAGATAGGTTTTCCCCAAGCTATTTAGCTTATATAATTTGAAAACTACACAAAAGCATATAGTTATTTGTACAGGTATAGAGCATAAAAGCAAAAACATGATCCGGAGACAATACCTCGGGGCAAAAAACAATAGAAACAACTAACGTTAAAGTGACGACAGAATAAAACTACAATATAAAATGATAAGTACAAAATAAATGTTCCAGGCACAACCTGGAGCAGAGACAAAAATCAATAGCCCGGAGGCACGACCTCGGGTTATAAACCTATACTCGATCTTGTATACAAAAAGGAAACTGCTCTCGAGTAAGTCACTGAACAAAACGACATTTGCTGTCCGTTTCACATGGGTTGTACTGAATGGTTTTTAGGCGTATCAATATGGTTCTTATTTTAACACAAATATTTTAATCAATATTATTAGATATAGAATTATACACTTTATTTATTAAAAACTGGATAAATTAGTTCAATAAATTGTTATACTTATTATGACATATAACGCCACCACATGATTGCATAAATTGAATTAAAATAACAAAATTGAAATGTTTAAATCACAACAAATCAGTATCAATATAGGTGTGCTTTTGTTGGTAACCAACAAGTGTCATGCATAATCTGGTCTTTAAAATCATCATTCAAAATTTATACAAAAGAAGTCATTAAATTTATTAACAATAGAAGTGTTAGTTCCCTAACAAACTGTTAACTATCATCCTTTTGCACACATCTTGACAGCTGTCCATTTAGAATTTAAAAAGTAAAAATATTGTAGAATTAAATATATTTATTTATTTATTTAAGTCTCATCTATGTACAACATTTATATAAAAACTACATACGTATATATGATACAATATAAAAAGTGTATATACATAGCCACTCTTAAAGGATTTACAAAAGACTATACGCATTCAAATAATTAAAACTATCATACATTAATAAAAAATCTAGTTATTTTCAACAAACATATTATAAAACAGTTTAAAAATAAAAACGTACTAATCAATGCTATTTGCAAGTTAAATATATATTAGAAATGGTAATAATTAATTTTGGTGCGCGAATGCGCAGGATAAAAAATGGTTTAGAAAATCAATCATCATCTATGATCAGATCAGAGATGATTTGAATAGCATTGATTACTTACATATATTGTAAAATATTCATAATACAGTTAAAATTATTACATACAGAAATATCTAAGAATATGAAAGAACATCTGATTAAAAGAACTAAAGAGAAATAATCGGGAGCACTAATTTTATTTATTTAAAAGACACTATTAGTTATAAAGATTTTTGACGGTGTATATATACCCCGAGAGTACATATACTGTGAGGCGTTAGCCGAGGGTTATATGTAAATGTAGCTTTGAGGGATATAAGGACCCATTTACATCGTCAGAAATCTTTTATCACGATTTTACAATACTTCAAATCCTATTAAAATCCGTCGACAGTTCTAAAATGTGAAAAAAAATGCAGTTTTAGTTCAAATTTCCCACTGCTGTGCACCCATGCGATTCTGTCACCACTGAGTCACAGAAGGGACATTTTCTGTCATCAAACGGAATATTTTCTAGGGCTGTCGATCGTTGAGCTAGTGGCGATTTTTGTTTGAATGTGTATCAATCGAAATTTTGTAACAAGATAATTCAATCCCTATATAAATTTAAAAAATTATCGGAAGTGTGACTCGTTTTTCAGAGTTAATAACGCTAAAATGTTCTTTCATATTTTTTTTCAAAAATAGATCGCGATCCGACGATTTCGGAAATGACGAATATTCGTTCACGATTTTCTGATCGAGATCGCGAATATCCGAGTATTCTCAGCAGCCATAATATTTTCAAATCTACCGGTTTCAATTCGTATAAGGGCGACACCACATCTAAATTTACGTAATGCTGATCTGTGATGAAGTGGTAAAATCATTTTACGATAGTTTTCAACTTGCATATATGATTTTAAAGTATGTAGCATATTTTGACCTCTTACACTTTAACAAGTGTGTCTATTAATGCTATTTTCCCAATCATTAATAATTACAAAGAACAAAATTGATACATGAGAAACACAAAATCATTCAGATTACTTAAATGAAATCGTTGCTTTACAACGAAAACCAATTTTTACAAAACCATAATATGAGTTGTGGCATGCCGGCGTAATGCAACTTTCGAAGAAAATTTCTTATGACATTTTTCACATTCGAACGTGCGAGGCATATGTTGATTAATAACATGATCTTGATGACCGTTTTGGCTACTGAGCATCTTAGCGCACACTAAACATGTGAAGCCATTGTGCACTTCATAATGATGAACTTGTAATAATTGTACATCATCGTAAGGTCTGTTGCATAAATAACAATATAAATGCTTCTGATCGTTTACCTTCAGACCCATTTCATTGTAAAATTCTTCTGTGCAATAATTTACAGTGTTAGGATTGTTGGTTCTTCGGTTTTTAATAATAGACCAACGTTCATACGGATCTAATACACTTTCATCATCATTGTAATTACTGGTGGAAGCGAGTGGCTGGACACTGTTATCAGCTATACTGAAATCACCATCACCAGGCGCTTGGTTAAGTTCAGGGTCAACTCTCTGTCCAGTGGCTTCTGGCAAACCAATTCCAAAAGTACGATTTCTGTATTCTTCACTTTGACCTGTGACAATTTGGCTCCCGACATAATTTTGGTCATGTACCATCGATGTTTCGCTGTTTGAAGCATGTCTGTGTTCGTTTTCAATGATGCGTCTAACTGAGAAATCCAATTTGATCAAGTAACACTTTTCACCGTTAAGTTGGTATGTCACTGTTCCATCAACTTTAACATGGTTGATAGTTCTCAATGCTCTTTGAATAACTAATTTCAATGTCATTTCTAGATCCCTTTTCACCACAGCCTCGTCTAAAGGATTATTTCCAGGGGCAGCGTCCCTGCTTACATCGAAATCATCCACTTTGATAACACTTCTTGTTCTTTGGTTTTCATCTACTGTCATGACAAGCAGTGCGTCCGTCTTCAGCTCATTGTATGAAAAGGTATTTAGGCCAAAGGAGACAATGTGTTTACGTATAAGTTCATGTATCGATAATGGTTCATTAGATGCCATGTTTTTATCTGAAAATGAAAACATAAGTGAAAATTAGTAAATACCTGACATCAATATGGCATTGTCTTGCTACGAATGTTGTAAATAGCCTACATCATATATGTATAATGCTTTTTTAACAAATAAAGATGTGTGTATGTCGCAGATTCTGATGAAGAAATATGTCTGATAGTAAGTTAGTAGATTCAGGTCGAGAATGTTGACAGCAGGTGCAGTATAAGCCTGCAAATATATGCAATGAACGCACAAATCAATAAAAATGATAGAGTAAGACGAACGAACATTTTCACGTTTCAGTGTCTATGGCAGAGTGCCGACTTTTAATGCGAAATATAACAAAAATAAAAAATGACAGCTATAAAAACGCTTCGCAGTTGGTACGCAACAGAATATAGTGAGCCGCATGAAGACATAATCGTTGGATACTTTTGTTGTTTTTTTTATACACTCATTATTAAATTGTAAACTAAATGATCGGTTATAACTACAGGAATATCAATCCATAAATACAAAGTACTTTAAACCTCATAAGGTACAGATGCATAGTTTAACCGTGTACTCTACTTTCGATTTCAAATTACTGTGTAAAGACAAACTCCCCGCAGTGGTTATCTCCCTTTATCAAATCAATAACCACTGCCACCACAAGTAAATTCGTTCTTCAGAGAGCCGAAAAACTTTTTTCATCTTTTTTTTACATTTTAATATTTTTAATAAATGTAGTCTTCTTTTAGTAAAATATGATGTTCAAAGTACATAAAGGGAAAAAATAAATAGTATGAATAAATAACTTGAAAAAAAAACAAGAATAATTTTACCCATTCTATAAATAGACGGTGAAGATATCACCTCTATACTAAGACGCATAACGACCAACCAATCATCCGCAATTTACTTCCGCGTCAAGTAGTTCCGCGTATGAATACAAGAAATATCAAAGGAAATCGTTATTGTGAATTACTTTGTTGTCATTTTTTCGCCAAATGTAAAATAATGACCGCTTATAGCTACAGGAAAATTAATATTTATGTACTAAGTACTTTTAAACCTCTGTAGGTATAGGTACATAGTTTAACCGTGTACTCTACTTTCGATTTCAAATTATTGTGTAAAGAATGGCAGATGTAAACACGTTATGATGAAGGTTTAACTTCCAGTTAAAATGTTTAATTTGATGAGAATAGTTGGTTTGATATTCAAATTTTATTGAGTAGACACAAAATTCATACTCTATTTGATCAGTTTACTTGAAGGGGGAAATTGTTAGAATGTAAACATTGCCACGTGCTTTCAGGTAAATAAACAGTTTACCCGTGATGCGCGGCGTCTCCGTACAAAGGTCAGTCAGACCGTTTGTGTACAGAATGTAATTTTACCCTGACAACGGTTACCTAAAGTTCGTAAAATTGCATAAATAACAAAATGTTACGCAAAATGAATATTAAATGGATAACTGTACTTATTCTAGTCATTTAATTTATAAATGTTATATTTTTCAGTATCATACACATATAATTTTATCCTACTTACTTAAGATTTCTTACCAAAAGCATCATATAAGTAGCGTGAGTTGGACCAAGAACCCTATTGGGTGGACAACGCAGCTCATTCCCGATCTTGCTCACTTTCAGGTGTAATTAATCCATGAATTCAACAATTTTGGTTCATATTGATATATTGATATATTTCTATTAACTTGTCTTATTTCTTTGGCAGAACGTGTAAATTAACCACATTTTTTATCATTCAATGTTATTTTTCGCTACATTACGCCTAACGCTTTTTATGCTAACCGTTATTGCTCGTTTAAATTTAAACATTAGTCACATGGTACTACTTGCGTCACGTGATTCATGTGAAGGCAATGGTTAAAGTAGCAACGCGTGACGTAACCGCTGTGAGGAGTTTGGTGTAAAGAATGACCGATGTAAACACGTTAGGATGGAGGTTTAAGGGTTTATCATTTGTTGAAATTGAAAAAATCTATCAAATGGGCGGGGTAACTAATTGTATCAAAATATCCATAAATTCAAAATATTTTTGATACATTTTGTAAGTGATGCATTAAGTGTATAGATGTGACAGTGAAAATATAAAAAAAACTCAACAAATAAGACATTCAGAAAGAAATGAAAACATTTATCCTAACATTGAAAAGGCTTTCCGAACGTCAGTCTAAACACATAATTAAAGTTCTTTTTTCATAATTCCAAATGATGTTACAGAATGTCCATATAACATTTTACAATGTCTTAGAGTGAATCACACAAAATGTATTTCCAAAATGTAAATTTGTTATTCAGACATTGTAATATGTTACATGGACAACCTATATTAACATTTGGATCTATGAAAAAAGAACTTTAATTATGTGTTTGGACTGACGTTCAGAAGGCTATTTCAATGTTAGGTTAAATGTTTTCATTTCTTTCTAAATTTCTATTTTGATGAGTTTTTCATATTTTGATTGTCATGACTCTATACACTTGACGTATCACTTACAAAATATATCAAAAATATTTTTGAATTTATGGATATTTTAATATGTTCAGTAAGCACACCCACTTCTTAGATGTTTTCAATTTCAAATCCTAATACACCCTTAAATACAAGTTAAAAAGTTGAATTTAATATGCATAGTTGGTTGGATAGTTAAATGTTATTTGAGTAGACACAAAAAAACATACTCTATGTGTTTGGTATAGTTGAACGTGGGAATTATGAGAATGTAAACATTGCCACGTGTTTTCAGGTAAAGAAACCCATGATGCTAAGCCTCTCCATACAAAGTAGTCCTAGTTGAGATTTTTGTACCCAATTTGATATTTATTGACAGTTTAAGCATACCTCTGGTCTGCGCTTTGAAACTAAAAACCTTCGTAGATTGAAGAGTTATATTTAATCTATTTAATGGTGTGATTAAAGTGCCATCAGGGAATCTGTATATTTTGTGTGTTACATAAAAATAAATCGACATGAAGTGGTCTACTTAACGCAGTTGTACCCCTTGTATATATGTATATAAACGGCATGTTTGAAAAATTTCAGTTGTTAGGCAATTTTAGTTTATATTTAGCATATATGTCGGTTATGAACTAGAATTCTGAGCTCATTTTAAATTTTGTTTATCCGGCATGTTTCCAAACCAGTTTTTACGACCTGCGCATAATTGAATCCTCTATATCTCTGTTAATATGTTTCCTTTGATGTTAAATCCTAATCATAGTTGTGAATTACTTAACCCCTTTCACTTTTTCCGAATATTATTGTCTAGTAAGATGCTTTTCTGAGCTTCAAGAATTCTTTAAAATTTTTCTCTGTAGTATACATGTAGAATAAAATGTCGAAAATCTTTGTGATTGTAAGCCTCTGAAACTCTATTTCCAGCACTTCCAGTACCCCTGTTTAACAACAAATCCTTGTAAAACTATAATAACGTATATTTGGCTATCATTATACTTTCAATTGACTAATTGACCCAGTTTTGCATCTTTCAAGAAATACGCTTCAAATTTTTCAAAACCGTGGTGCATGGCAATATACATTTTGTAAGGATACCCAACTTTAAGACCTATCAAGATTTTTGCTTTATGTTACAGCCATATAGCTCTGATTGTAGATACGACTGTTTTGCGATGATATAATCTACAAGCCGTGACCCCATGTTGTGATCGATGAGATAAGATAAGGATCATAGGTCACACTTTCAAGTCATATCAGGGATTTAATTAAATCCGTTGTAGACAAATGTTTTATATTGTCCACGGTGCAACAAGTGTAAGTTAACAGATAAATGTTTCACAACTTTTAAGATTACATTTTGTATACAATACAGTCAGATGAAACAAGAATGGTAATAGAAATAATTTTTGATGGTCAAATTACGTTAGAAATGAGAATTATGTACTTATCTACCATTTGAATTTATTAATTGCCCATCCGTTACTTTGAATATGCCTTATAATTATTGTTATAAAAGCTTTAAATTTAAATTAATAGTTTTGAAACAATATTCAAACCTCATCGTAATCGTTTAGCCGCCAATAACTATTCGTTTATTTCGTCTGTCGCTTTATTTTACTTGAACTAAAATACCCATGAATTTATTTGCATAACTGTTTTATTCATTTTTATATTTCACTTTTTTATGCAATCGTTCGACAATAATTTGTAAACTAGTAAACAAATAGTTTTCAATGTATAAACGTTTTAATTAATATAATTGTAGAGGTAAACTAAAAACAATTGATGTCTTTCATTTATCCATATGCCGCCAAAAAAAATATATGTTTATGATACTGTTTTCAGAAATACGTTTAGTCGAGTAAATCATCTCGAACAATAATTCTTTGAATAAATAGATAAATTACATGTATGTATTTTCTAACCTGCCTAGAATCTTAACACTTTAATTATAATTATTTCAGAACCTTTATTACAACATCATTTGAGAGATGCAACTACATGTATATATACAGATAGTTATCAATAAAACAGAGACAGGAAGGTAATCCTGTCATAAAAGTGTACCCGCTGTGCCTTGCTATGCGCAGTGTATTGTACAATTACACCAGGGGTCCATAAATCCGATAGCGCGCGCTATAAGTTTAAGAAAAAAATATTTTAAAAATGCAAAACATTTGGAAAAACGTGCAAATGGACCAAAACCTCATTAAGATATTTTAGATTTAAAAACTGCTCCGAAAACAAGAAACATACGGCATTTTCATGTCATTTGCACTAATTTGATCAAAGAACCGAAAAGGCTTTATTTTTCAACTTATATCAGCATGGGTATTTATTTTCCTTCTTTGTCTATAGTAACGTAAGTAATAAATTAAAATCTTAAAAAGGACCAAACTTTACAATTTTTCAAAAAATTAAAAAACAATCAAATGAAAGAAGACAGTTTAAACATTTTTGCATCATTTGCACAAAATTGATATCTTAAAGAATAAAAGAGTTATGACTGTTCAAAGAATATTTCCCTATACTTTTCTATTAAAAATCAAATATAGACTTGGGATTATACATGGGCCTAAAAGTTGGACATGAACAGGCGATAGCCCCTATCTTGCCTTTATGATGGCACTTTGTCATTGATATCAAACATCGGTCGATTGGTTTAAGAAGTGCAGCGATACCTCAAGATTTTCTATGTGTCTGAAAAATTAACACGCAGTCCCATTGCCGCTACTTGACAGAATATTGGGGCCGCGGGCGCGGCCCCCAGCTCCTACGCGCCTGTTTTACACGTTTTTTATGTTTTTCAGTGAACATTTAAAGTTTGTGTTATGCTCAATAAGACAAAATTAAACCGTGTACAAAACATTACAGTTGTCAGATAAGAATCACGGCAAATATTTACATTTATGTCAACAAAGTACAAAAATCTTGATCTTGTTAACGTCGCGCGGTGAATCCCGTTAATGCAACTGCGCATGCGCAAACGCTATTTTTGATGATTCATTTAATTTTAAAATAAACGGCAATTAACCCTTATATTAATAAAATATCCATTGAATTAGTTCCATTTACACAAAGGGACAACGGGGAGTTAAAGTAAAAATAACTCGATTTAATTCACGATTTCCGGATCGATTTTAAATACCATGAAACGCATTGTATTTGTATGCATGCTTTTCCTTTAACGACTGTTTATTTTGTATTCCGCAATATGATGTCGTTTTTGTTCGCTTATAAACTTAACATAATTTTAGCATATAGTGATACCTTTATAACGAAAAGCGACTATTAAACAAGTGGGATTTTATCAACTGAGCCATCATTTACGGATAACGTTACCTATTTATCGCATTTTTTATGACTGGCTGTGTCTAGTATTTCTTCAATCTTTGCCGTGCTTCTTAAATTACATGCAAGAGTTTTCTTAGTATTTGGTTATATTAAATTATCACATAATTTTTATTCAACCCCTCTCTGTATAACACATGTTTGAAATGTTGAGTCCCTTCATTTACCTCAAAAAGTAGATTTTGTAGTAAGCTTGCTATACCGATTTCAACATTAAATTTATAACAAATTTTGCGGCGCTCATATAGATATAGAGTAAATTAGATATAAATTTAAAATATGCTTGATTTTTTAAATAGTTGTAGTGATTTTCCCATATTATCAATTCATGAAATGTGAATTACGGTAGGAAGTTTTATATTTGATTTCTATGTAAATTTGTACATATGAGAAAACATTATTACGTTAGTTTTTAAGAATTACCATGCTATTAATTAATTGTTCTTGAAGTCTTTGTTCTAATTATTTATTAATGTCTCCTATGTATTGTTTTTATATATACATGTACTCGTATATATATATATATATTTCATGACATTGACATGGTACATGTATGGTGAGCAAAACGATGGTACAAGATAAAGATAAATAAAGATTTATGCATAAAATATTACTTAATATATATATATATATATAAACAGACTATAAAAGTGCATGTACAGTAAGATGAGAATGGTTTAAACAGGTATTTATTGTTGATAGATAAATTTTTATTCAGAAATATAAGAAGTATCATTGCACTTGATTGCATTGTTTAAGACCATATCTAATACATTGAAATATAGGGATGGCACAAAAAAGGAATTTAATCCTTATTTCCATTGTGGTCCCTCTCATTAATAAAGTTGATGAATACACCAGAATTCACCAGCATGAATATTGCATTATATCACAGATAAATATGATACTATCACAGTAGGTACACAAAAAGACAAATATCAAAATAATAAAAATAATGATAATTAGAAAAAGAATTAAGAGCTTAATACATAATATTATATACATTAGTTATCTCAGAGATCTGACATAAGATGGGCTTTGACGAGGGCTTTAAAATGGGGGAAATTTCTAGCTTGTCTAATGTGTTGTGGCATTTTATTCCACTTTATACTGAGTGTTATAAATATTCTTGTTTCATATGAAAGGCACATACTGAAAAAGTTGATTTATTTAGATATCCTGCAGATAATTAATATTTAGAACGTTGAATTTGTATTTGATTTAAGAAGTATATCTAAAATAAATATACAATTTTGACACGCTCATTTTGAAATAGGTAAGTATATCTACGTTATACTGAAATATTCAAATCAAAGAATATTGACACATTCATTATACAACAAAAACGATAAAAGAAAAATCAAACCTGTAAGTCTAACGTAAGAAAACAAATAAGTTTTAATCAAAATGGCTGACAAAATATGAGCTCTTTGGAAATTCCCATAATTTTCCACTTTCGATTTTAAATTTCCAAAAAAGGGAATTAACTGTTGTACTTGAGATAAGTCAACCTTCTCACCCCCCCCCCCCTTGGAAAGGCTAAACATCAAGATTATAGTGTAAAACAAACGTTTTGGTCCCAATTTTATGATTGGCAGATCGAAAGAGTCGAAACCAAATCGAGCTTATCATAATTATAATATGTGATATGTACATTTTTTGCATATAAATACTCAGGTAGTGTATCAAGTATTGAAACATGACACGGGCATGTATACTCTGAGTTTATGAATTTATATTATAGTGTGGTCGATAACTGCAACAATCTTTCACTTGGTGATACAAGCACCAAATTTGGCACAGATGGCCTGCATGGTCTACCATTCACAAAAAGCACGATTTCCACTTCGAAATTCAAGATGGCCGCTATTTCGAATTGAGAGCAATAAAATGGATTTTGTTTTAAAGAATTTAACAGAATTGTTTATTTGTCATAAAATATTGAAATTATATTGATAAATACGTAAATAAAAATAATTAAAAAAAGCTATTTTATATGAACAAGACAAAAATTCCTATCATCGGCAGCCATCTTCAAAAAATGGCGGCCATCTTGAATTTCGAGGTGGAAATCGTGCTTTTTGTAAACAACACACTATGTACAACAACTGAACCAAATTTGGTGCTTGTATCACAAAGTAAAAGATTGTCGTGAAAAATGACACTTATCGACCCCACTAATAATGAATACTTTTCAGGCTGTGTCTAAGCCAATTTTGACCTACATTTGTGTCCACAGACACGCGATTTGTTTGTCCAAGTAAACATGTATATACATAATTCAGTAACGATGGTATGCTTTATCAGGTCTGAATATGTCTGAAAAACAATAGCACAAGGTGGTCGGTAATACATACACGTGTGTTCGGTATTAGCAACATTTGTTCGGTATTTAATTACAAACAGTTAGCAAGCTACTTAAAATACTGTATCTCTTCATAGAATAGTCAAAGACACGTCATTATCCCTCTTGATAGTCACATTCAGTTCATAATCGTTGTGTTAGCTTCAAATGTCAAGAAGTGTGCTTGCAATACCGAACAGTCATTGATACCCAGGGTAGTTTGACTTGTTTTGTACCGACCCATAGAGATGCAATAGCTTCAGATATTTAAATAAGAAACTAACACTAGTCATCAAAAACAATAAATTAAAAATTGTCTTCTTTACATAATTGCTATAACTTAAAGAGTGAAAAAAATCACACATAGAAAAATCTATCACCAGTCATTCAAACGTTTTCTACAGCCAGGGGACATCAGAATCGTTAACTATAAATTGTTCATACACATAGCTCATCATTAATTTTTAAAGAAGGTTGCCTGGTTGGACAACCAGCTACATATTTCACTTGCCTAAACCTAATATTTTCTAGCAGTAACAAGTTGTCACCCCCCCCTCCAAAAGGGACAATTGAATGACCTATAAAATCGAACCCTGGTAAGTTAACAATGTAATCGTATATTCACTAAGATCAGAGCACTGATAAGACACTGATAAACTAGTTAAACGGATGAGTAATTTTCCATAATGGTAATTTGGTAAACCACGTACACAGTCACGCAAAAGATATAAATTGAATACCAGTAATTTAACATAAAAGAATTGCTACATACTTTTATATATAATTTTAAACACTGACAGGCCACAAAGTTCGAGCTTAAATACTTCATTTAAATCGGAACAATCGGATATTACTACACGCATTTTAAAAGTTGAAAAATTAGTTGCTCTAATTCAAGGCTGTAATCAGCTATTGGCTCATTCTAATTTTGTTGAACAGTATAAAAAATTTCTTTAAGTTTTTCAGTGCTAGAAACGTTCCCATAAATCCCTTAAAATTGATTAATGAGGTCAAAAACAGAACTACCCATTGACAAATTTAATGTAACTGACCTAGCTTTACCCTTAAGGCTGTTTCGAACCGATTCGAAAATCAGATGCTCCGGATAATGACTGGTTCTTAAAGAGACACCTTACCTCGAACAACCACAGTTCGAAAGCCGTTGCACTTGTCTTATTCCCTGAAAAGTAGAGAGTTTAGGAACACTTTGAGTACAGAGGTTGCCGAACTGGTGGCACAGTATAACTATCAGGATAAGGTGAGAGGGGTGTTTGAGGATGAAAAGGTGTAGCAGGGGTTGGAGGACTATGATTTGCCAAATGATTACTTCCAATAGATCTACTATGTCTGTCCATATACTCCTGCTCTGGTGTGTTGAAACTTAATACTGGGGTAAGGGGTATCAGCTCTATCATGAGGAGTGCTGGCATCAGCATGGGTCGTCTAACATCGCCCAGATTTATCTAAAAATTCAGCATAATAATCAGGTAGCTTACCAGACATATTACTAGGCATCTTAAAAATATATTTACAAAATACAAACAAATAAATCAATCACTTATACACTGAGCAAGTGATTAATGTATAAATTATACTTCACATATGATACCTGCAACTGTGAAAACAAAAACACAAAACAGTTGAAATATACAATACAGAATATTAAAGATGCACCTTAAAGAACAACACCAGGCTGAAGACATATGACACCTTGCAGGACTAACGAAAACAATCAAAATGTAACTAACAAAACAATTACCTTTTAATTTCTTCTTTTTATGTCTATCACTTTTATATTCATTCACACCAATATCTGATTAATATTTCATCCAACTTTTATAGATTTAACTTCACTGAAAATAAACTTATTAAGGACATAGCAACATGTGAACAAGATATATAAATGTGATTGTAAATGACTAATTACTTCACTAACATAAGTCTACTACATCAAGTAAATAACTACTGATTCACTAATAACTACACTAGTACAAGAAAGCCGTGATGACAAATCACTTCACATTACCCTTTACTGGTTGCGACATGTGAGAAAAGTAGCCATTTTTTCACCATTACACGCTAGGCTATTTCAAGATGCTCTAATTTCATAACTAATTATCATACAGATACAGTTGCATATATATATGCAACTTGGCAAAGATTATATATCCTGGATGTCTTTCAGAAAAACCAAGATGAGCCCCGATCCCAGTTACCATGGAAATGCTGGGGCAGAGCAAAAACGGCAAACAAATGCAATTAGCACTCTTTTTCCACCCACCCCCCCCCCCATTTGCACTTCAAACAGTAATATTTTCCGAAATTGAGGTCTAAAGTGCCAGGTCTTTTCAGAGACTGGAAACATGTTTTCTTATCAGCATTTGGCGCCATTTCACTGCACTCAATGACCTGATTTTTTCTGGCGATGAAGGGTGCTGCATCCCCTTCAAACCCCAGCAACAAAGGGGGGTACATCCCTTCGGAACCCCCTGAGACATATTTTGATGGGGTAGGCGCGCGAAAAAAAGCTCATTTTTTGGGACAACTATCCTTAAGTGAAATTCACTAAATCTAGTTGAAAAGCACCATTTTCAAGACTGTGGCACCCATTTTGGAGGGGGTCAAGACACGTAAAAATGCGGGATTGAGCGGTTAAGGGTTAAAAGAGAGTTTAGGAATTCAAATTGAAGACGGGAGGGACGTTAAATGGGACTTTTTTATAACACTCACACTTTCACACTGGTATATGATAGTGCAACAACAAAAAAAGACCATAAATATATCAACTGAAAAAGAATGATGATTAAATGAATATGATTAGTATTAATAAAATAAAGGTTAAATAATGATTTCAGTATAAGCAAACCTGTGTTATACTGCTATGCTAATAATACTGTGCTGTGTTCCAAGTTTTTCCAATAATCAATTTCAAAAATCTATACCAACCACTTCCTAAAAAAATAATTATAAAATACAATTACAATGTATCAAACATACCAGGGAATTTGTTATCTATGTCACTGAACATACACAGTAATAATAATAAAAAACATTCAAAAATCATGTAATATATTTAATGTGAAAGTCAATATAAAACTTTAAAACAGAATAAATAAATTGGTCAAAGCCATGGACACAAAATTCACAGTTCAACTGTAGTCTGTAGATCTAACAAATGTAAACAATCAATCACAAGGTCATGAATCTCCAAAATAAATTCTATTCGCTTGATTTCACATGATTAAAACTCCTCCTATCCACACACGTAATAAAGATAATTCAGTTCCACAGGTAAATATACGCTCACAAACCCTTGATTAATTAATCTTATAAACCACTGCTATTTATCACTGTTTATTCTAAGAAATCTACCTGTAAACCTGAGATTTGACCTGTCTCTCTCCTGTTAGTACTCAGCATGTATATACATGTAGTCCAATATACGCGATACGCCGAGCACTGGTCCACCCACTCTAAATGTTCAAAGTATGTACATAAAGATAAAAAATAGCCACACAGCTAATCAGATTGCTCGTTTGTGTACTTTGAACAACATGGGTGGACCAGCGCTCGGTGTATCGCGTATTTTTCGCGGTATTATAAAAAATATCGACGTCTGACCAAAATAAAACCTGCTGAATTCAATTTGTTGTCATCTGTCGGATCTGACCTAAATTTCTGTGATAATGTCAACTTTCGGTTTGATCACGTGACGTCACCGGTTGCAATCGAATAAAAATGGTTTAATTATTCAACAAAAATATTCTTCTATTAAATTTCATAGTTTCTTGTGATATTTTGGCTGAAAAGTTCGTGAAAGACGCATTTAACTCACCCCTGTTAACAACAACAGCCGATATTAACATTGGCTATGTTCACGTAACCGTAATTCATTCAAGAGTAGTCGTTCTTGGATTAGAACAACGATTTCAATTTTTTTATTCTATTTTTTGTCGTGAATATCATCCTATCTTACATAATACTATTCAATTTATAATTATATCATATTATATTAGCATTTGACTTTAAAATGGTCATTTTATTATTTTACCACAGATACCACTCATCATTACCCTCTTTCAATGATGTGAAATTATTCACAGTTAGGGGAAATATTACAACAACAGAATAATAATATCATACTTTTTATTATATGTAATAAATTATTCCATATATAGATATGTTTAAAATTATTAATGCTTCCCTTCTGGTGAACAAACAGGTGTTGACCTTTTCGTAGTCATAGACCACAAAGAAGTAGAGAATCATATATATCATAAATGTGATCAAGTATTGCTCTTGGTATCAATCATTTTTTTATTATTATACAATGTTTTCATTCATATATTGAAGAGTTTACAAGTGTGTAAACACATGTTTGAAATGAGATTAAAACGTAGCTTAATTTAGAATATATTTTTTTAATTTTCTACGTATTTATTCAAAATTGCATGCATTTTCAGAAAATGATGATCGATTCTTGAAAAATAGTTCGTACGCACGTGTTGCGTGCGCCGAGCATTGGTACTGGTCATCGGAACCATAGTCCAAAAATACAGTGTCTATTTTTAGCTCATTTTCGGAAAATTTGACGACTTATTTTCAATTTTCTTTACAATGGAATTTCTTTCTGGGATCGTTCAATAAAAATGATTGAGTAAGATGAACGTTTCAGTGTATAGGATGATAGCTTTTGCACAACACTCAAGCAGATTTTATGCGTACAACACTCAAGCAGGTACCGCCCCGATATCACTAGTTTATTTAACCACGCCCTATCACCTCACCGTTTATGAAATAAGACTATGTAATTTTACCTTGCTGGTTACAAATTAACGTGTCAAATGAAAATCAAAACACTGGAATCACTGAAGCTCATATCTAAATATATGTATATATATCTGAACCATTTTAACTCCATTAATTGGTTAAAATAAGCCTCTATCAACATGTAATGGAAATCAAAGTTAATATAGAGTACCTTGTTATTATTGTTTGTATATTCGAAGGTGTTTGTGCATATAAGAACTAAAAATTACTTTTGTGACAGGCCATGAAATATCCATTGTGAATGATTAAACCATAGGCGGGTCCGGGGTGCCCCCTAAAATTGCAAAAACATAGGTATTATTATTATTAAATATATCAAATTAATTTGGATAAGGTATATATTCGCACTCTACGCGTGCAATAATTAAGTTACATGTAAGAGACTTGAGAGTATAGTACAATGATTCACAGTAACGTACAATTCACAAACAAGATACTAAAATGATGCTACCGGGCTTGGCAGGAGCTTGACATTTTGTGTCGCAGTTTGCAAATATTTCTCCGTCTTAAATAAAAAAAACCTCTGCCTTTTGCAAGACGGTGGGAGGTTAAGCTCCTGTTTAAATTTTTATTATATATATTGATGTTTATTAGTGCATACCTTGGAAAAGAATTGTTGATGTTCTGAAAATGTAACCAAACCCTTTATCAATTAGCAAAACTAAACAGATTTCGGGGTTTACGACCCCCCTGTCTGCTTGTGCATTTCAGCCTCTTTAAATAGAAATCCGGTTCCACCTGTGTAAACCATTGATCTGATGAATATCTGTACAAAATGATAGTATTTTCTAGATTGGACTTTGTAAATCTAGTCGCTTGTGTGCCTGTATTTATGCACTTAAAAGTCAACAAGTTTGGTCCATTATTTTATAGGAGTGCTAACTCTAAAGTCCTCATTCATGATGACATGAGTACTCTGAGTAGTAACTGTTGTTTGTTGTTGAGTCAATCACTTACTTTACAATAATATTATAACTTTATTTCTACTCTAAAAAGTCAACAGGACTGGTCCATTTATATTTTACAGGGAGGCTATTTCTGAATGACTTAATTCTATTGAGCAGTTGCATGTTTTTGTGTCCATCTCTTACTTACCCGATAACATAAAGACTTTACTTATACACCAAAATCAACAGGTTTGGTCTATCATGATGTAATCAGATCTGACTTTTAGACAAAATCCATAGAACATAATTATTATCAATTTGTTGTGGCCTTAACGCCGTAGCAACACATTGTTTAGGTTATGTCATGGCGATCAGTCAACATATTGTTCCTGAAAAGGCTAATCTCTGGTTTAGCTGTTAACCAACTACTACGCGCAAGTCAGTGACTGACTACTGTCCTACATAATTTAGAATCAGTGGTAGGAAGCGAGAATGATCGTATAATATATTTCATACCTAAGCTCCACGAAAATATGACCCGTCCGGGAATCGAACGTGGAATCCCTCGATCAGTAGAATAATGTGCATGTGAAATGAAATATGAAACAGAGTTGAAAATGAATAATAAAGAGATAATGATGGATATCGAAAGAGTAACTATGAACTCTTAAATCTTTCAAAAATGCCTTCCAACAGTACTTTCATTAATTATTTGTTCTAAGTACAACACTATACATGTATAACAACCATGCAGATTTGAGCGTACAACAGCTTGGCAAATTTGCCAAAAACGAACCCGTGCATGTACATGTATTCTATTGTAGTTTTTTGCGATCCTTTGGTTATCGATCTACGCACACTTTAATTTGATACCATTTGGAGACGTGTAGTAGCTCAATTAGTGAATTTCAGTCAAAATAGCCAAAATTCCGTGCACAACACTCAGGCAGATTTCAACAATACGTATACGTGCACATATTTTATTGCTGATTTTTGGTTTCTTAAGGCTAGAGATCTATTTACGTTTCCGTTTGATACCTTGTTGAAGTTTGTAGCTGCAATGTTGACGAAATGGTGCCAAGAACTCGTCCAATTTCTATGTACAACACTCGGGCAGATTTGCGTGTACAACACTCAGGCAGATTTGCCAAAAACGAACCCGTGCATGTATTCTATTGTAGTTTTATGCTATCACTGTATAATAGATAACAACTAGTATTTAGAACTTAGATGTTTACTGTTGGAAGCTTAACATAGAACTGATGAGGATTATAGTGAGTGTTAGTATATGTACATGTATATGTGAATGGTTAGTCAATAAAGATGTAGGAGTTATTTCCCTTTAAACATACAACAGTTTATTACGATATAATAATAATAATAATAATAATAAAGACTTTATCTAACGAGGCTACACATTTGTATAAATCCAATCTTCCATGCGGACCTCTGGAAAAACTTGTACAAGTTATTTAAAAAGCGAAAAACATATAATGAATAAACAAATTGAAAAGTAAGTAAAATGATAAAAAGTAGCAGAAATAAAAAGAGTAAATATTTTCAGTGGACAAAGACCATTTTACATTTATTGAAATTTCCATTTAAGGTATTGGTCTTTGAATGGCATTAAACTTTCTGCGAGTCGAATGTTAAGAGGAATTTTATATATTCCATAAAACTGATCTTGAATATGCTAAGGATTTTCAGAAGAATTCAATGTTAGGTTTTGGAAAGTACAATTATACATTTGACCAGAAAATGATGGTTGTGAATACATACATTGTAATTCTATTAGACTATTAATGCTTACAAGAACAGTGATGGTGTAATCGTAATCAGTGATCGTAATCGATTGTAATCAATTACATTTTTCAAGTAATCGACTGTAATATTAATAAAGTAATCGAGGTCATTTTTCGATTTCTGTGGATAAAATGTAAGTGATAAATTGTCACATCTTATGTATGATATGATAAATAAGTCTTTTTTATAAATTTTCATGGAAGGGTATAACCTCACCATGTGGGATTCGAACCTGCAACCCCTAGGACACGAGATTCCAAATCCCGGCGCGCTACCAACTGCGCTATCGACCCGGGTTTAACGTGTAACGTATCCGCTGGGCGCAAGGCAGTCAAGCCAGCGTTCGCGTATGTGTTTAAAGTCGATGCTCATCTTAACACCGACTGACTTGGCGTCCGAGCTTGCTGCAGGGACGGAGACATAGACAATCCCAGGACACTGACTCGTGCTCTGGGTTTCACAACAATGAAATATATATAGATAGATTTTGCTCAAGCCATTTAGCTTATATGATTTGAAAACTAAACAAAAGCATATAGTAATATGTACAGGTATGAAGCATAAAAGCAAAAACATGATCGCGAGACAATACCCCAGGACAAAAAAAACAATAGAAACAACTAACGATAAGGGTGTATCAGGATTTGAAATTCAAAACAAATCAATGAAGTGGGTATGGTTACTAAACATATTAAGATATCCATAAATTCCAAAATAATTTCGCCATATTTTGTAAGTGATGCATTAAGTGTATAGATGTGACCGTGAAAATATAGAAAACTCAACAAATAAGACATTTAGAAAGAAATGAAACCATTTAACCTAACCTTGAAATGACATTCCTAACGTCACTCCAAACACATAATTAAAGTTCTTTTTTATAAATCCAAATGTTGATAAAAGGTTGTACATGTAACATTTTACAATGTCTTAGGGTGAATTACACAAAAGTATTTCCAAAATGTAAATAATTCATCTCAACACAACCATTACACGTTTTAACTCACAGTTTACGCACAAGTGCAACTTTTCCCACATATTGTATGTACTATGTATGTGAAAAGAAGGAAAGTTCATCAGGCTCCTGTGATAAAATTGTAAATAAAATCATGTAATTGATTAAAAATCTTGTGTAAAACGTTGTTTTTTTATTTAGTGCAGGGCATTATTATGTCTTACTTGCGCATTTATGCCATGACTTAAAAACAGTTTCGAACCGATGAAAAAATGGCGGACATGAATTTATGGTCACTGCCATTCGCCATATATGGAAGTCGTACACATGAAATAATTCTTGGCAATCATGCTTAATTTTGCATGCTCTTCAGATTAATCCACAATAAAATGTTGTAATTATTAGACATAAATTCCTATAACCGTTGTTGTTCGATTTACTGACTTTCAATTTTGGCATAGATCCATCCGATATTGATCCGTTCCATATTTGGAATGTGATGTATTTTAAACCAATCAACGACGAGATGGCTCATGTAATATAGACCAGTTTACGGATGACGACACAAGCACCTGCTACCTATATTTGGCTTATTTACTGGTTGGCAGAAAGAAACCACTGTTTACATAGATTTGATAGCAGCAGAATTTTTAAAGCAAGATAACATTTTTATTTGTAGGCCGATTTTTTATGATATTCATATTGATAGAAAGCTTTTGAAATTCATACTTGTAAAATATTAGGAGATTGCCAAAATTTTGATTTAAAAAAGATATATTAGGTGATTTAAACCTGTCTTTTGAAAATCTTCTTGGTGGTTTGAAGCACTAGGGTTAAACACTCGCTCATATAAAAAGATTCTGTTTTGACAAATAATATTTAAATATTCAAAATATAAATTTCAATACCTCTCTAGTGATATAATATACTAAATTGTTTGATAAAAAATGACTTAGTAATTGCAATTTCGAAATTACTGTGTTTTTCATTTTATCTACTCGCTATCATTTCTTGCCAACCATCAAATGGTTACCTGTATTTCTTTCTTATCAGCTACTTGTTACTATTTATAGACTTCATAACAATAACAATGAACTGGTCTATATGAATTATTTTGAGAGGCTACCCGAGGGGACACGGTGTCAAGAATTCACAGACGGTGTATGTGGATTTTTTTTCGCGGAATCGATCAACCAATCAAAAGCCAGAAAATTTATTTAAAGTATTATAATGTCTTTTATTTAAAATATTGAAACACATTTTGGGCACAAATTCTTATATTAGACTTATTCGTAAAAGTCAACTTATTTTTTTACGAATCAGGTAAAGCTAAAAACCAAAAAATTAAGAGAGATGCTTTCTCAAACAGTGGGGCTCTTAGGTCATTGTAGATATGACATTTAAATAAAACATGTGATTCTGTCACCACTGAGTCACAGAAGGGACATTTTCTGTCATCAAAGGGAATGTTTTCAAATCTACCGGTTTCGATTCGTGTAGGGGCGACACCACATCTAAATTTACGCAATGCTCCAAGTTTCCAACTTGGAAATGTGATTTAAATGTACGTAGCTTATTTCGACCTCTACCACCAGTGTGTCTATTAATACTTTTTTCCCTTTCATTAATAGAATTACAAAAAAACAAAAATCGATACATGAGAAACTAAAAAAATCTTACAGATTGGAATATAAAATAAAAAAACCATTCAAATTACTTGAATGAAATTGTTGCTTTACAACGAAAACCAGTTTTTACAAATCCATAATATGAGTTGTGGCATGCCGGCGTAATGCAACTCGTGAAGGAAATCTCCTATGACAAATTTCACATTCGAACGTGCGAGGCATATGCTGATTAATAACATGATCTTTATGACTGTTTTTGCTACTGAGCATCTTAGCGCACACTAAACATGTGAAGCCATTGTGCACTTCATAATGATGAACTTGTAATAATTGTACATCATCGTAAGGTTTGTTGCATAATTCACAATATAAAGGCTTCTGATCGTTTACCTTCAGACCCATTTCATTGTAAAAGTCTTCCGTGCAATACTTGATAGTGTTAGGATTGTTGGTTCTTCGGTTTTCAAGAATAGACCAACGTTCATACGGATCTAATACACTTTCATCATCATTGTAACTACTGGTGGAAGCGAGTGGCTGGACACTGTTATCAGCTATACTGAAATCACCATCACCAGTCGCTTGGTTAAGTTCAGGGTCAACTCTCTGTCCAGTGACTTCCGGCAAACCAATTCCAGAAGTATAATTTTGGAATTCTTCACTTTGACCTGGGACAATTTGTCTCCCGCCATAATTTTGGTCATTTACCATAGATGTTTCGCTGTTTGAAGCATGTCTGTGTTCGTTTCCTTCGCTGCGTCTAACTGAGAAATCCAATTGGATAACGTAACATGTTTCATCATTAAGTTGGTAAGTCACTATTCCATCAACTTTTACACTGTTGATTATTCTCATAGCTCCTTGAATTTTTAATGTCAATGAATTTTCTAGTAACATTTTCACTACAGCCTCGTCAGTAGGATTATTTGCACGGACAGGGTCCCTTATGTATAAATCATCCACTTTGAAAACTCGTCTTGTATTGTGGTTTTCATCTACTGTCAAAACAAGCAGTGCGTCCGTCTTCAGTTCATAGAATGAAAAGGTGTCTAGGCCAAAGGAGGCTACATGTTCACGTATAAGTTCAGGTATCGATGGTTCATTGGATGCCATAATTTTATCTGAAAATGAAAACATAAGTGAAAATTAGTAAATACCTGACATCAATACGGCATTGTCTTTGCTATGACAGTTGTAAATAGCCTATATCATACATAGTGTATAATGCTTTTTAAACAAATATTGACGTGTCAAATGTCGCATAATGTCTGATAGTAAGTTAGTAGATTCAGGTCGAGAATGTTGACAGCAGGTGCAGTATAAGCCTGCAAATATATGCAATGAATGCACAAATCAATAAAACGATAGAGTAAGACGAACGAACGTTTTCACGTTTCAGTGTCTATGGCAGAGTGCCGACTTTTACGGTCATTCTCAATAGATAGGTCCATCGGACAAAATAATATGTAACTCAATGTTAGCATGTAAGAAAATTCTTTTGAGTATTGAGCCCATTGCCTAATATATGCCAAATGAGTGTGCATTAAAATGACAAAAATCGGTCTATTATTAAAATCGTTACAGCCATTTTAGACCCTTATTTTAAATATCCGTTACTGTCGCCAGACCACCTATGTGTTGTTTGCAATAAAATTGCAGAGAACACGGTCACTGAAAGAGTTAAATTTGCATGCATATACATTGGTAAACAATTGAAATTTGTGTTTAAAAGGCTCCGTAAAACAGTAAGTCAGATATTTTCAAAATATCTTA
Organism: Mactra quadrangularis; assembly: GCA_025267735.1. Classification (NCBI taxonomy): domain Eukaryota; kingdom Metazoa; phylum Mollusca; class Bivalvia; order Venerida; family Mactridae; genus Mactra; species Mactra quadrangularis. The sequence goes on along the minus strand of CM046311.1, from coordinate 4,714,052 downwards.
TGCAGAGGGCATTTCTCTGTCCCTGTGACCTTGACCAATGACCCCGGGATCTCAGAATAGGTCCCATCCTTAACTGGAGGGCTTACCATTTTTAGAACCTAGGTACAAACATGGTTGATCTATATGATGCCTCTGTGACCTTGACCTTTGGGCCTGGGGCCCCAAAACCTATTGGGAACATCCTTGACACAAGGGCTACATATTCATAAAATTTTGTGAACCAAGGTAAAGTCGTTAATGAGTCATTGTCCGAACAAGGTTTTTCAATTTGATGCCCCTGTGACCTTGACCTTTGATCCAGGAGGCCTAAAACCAATAAGGCATATCCTTGACACAAGGGCTACCCTCAAATAAAATTTGGTGAACCTAGGTACATTTGTGCTTCAGTTATTGTCTGAACAAGTGTTTCATTGTTTGCCATTTTGACTTTATCAACATATTAATTGAACGTTTGAAGTCACTGCTTGGCAATTGATATCTTCTGGTTGAAGGTTTAAACTTGGCCCTGTTTCCCCCAAAACTGATGTCGTGATTGAAAAATGTGTTTTGATTGCTTTACTTCATTAAGATATTAATGCATATTTGCATTGAAAAGTCTTTTCACTTTGGTTGCAAAGTAGAGTTAAAATTCCAAGGACATTTTATAGATATTAGTTACTAAATGATCATCATGGTGATGGCTGTATGCTATCATGTAAGCAACTAAGCTACAATATAGATTGCAACTTTTTTAACAAGACTGTGTTATATTGTTTAATTCTGATAGCTTATCAGATTTCTAGATGCAATTCATTTACATTTTTTGTTTCTATTTTTATTATTTTGGCTTATGTATGTATCAAAATCTTTACAAAAAGTAAATGGATCAACAATTTCTTTCAAAGATTCAAAGAATTGTATTCTCCAATTTTCAAGTATCATAATAGCAATTGTGTCATTCCCTTTAATTCCGATTTGCAATTATGGTTATATCTCTTAAATTTGTTTACACTCACTAGCATTTCTTTTAACTAGCCGTTAAAATGAATGAATGAGATGATGGTGCTCAATTAGTTGGTCAACTGTGCACAGTTGAAACAAATGCAAGACATTCCATGATAAGAAAACGAGATTGTGACAACCGAGTAAAGGAAAAGTAAAGAAAACAATAATTGAATTAGGCAATTTCTTTTTTGACGGGTGGTTGATACAGCCAAACCAAGCAAAATGCAACTTGTTAATTGATTAAACATTTGAATCTCTCATGAATTCTAAAAGATACGGGAAACCTTTTAGCTCACATTTCATACTTTTTGTAACTAATGAGAATTTATTTATAAAGACATAAACTTATAAATACTAACAGGTATAGAATGTTTTCTCCTTAACTGAGGATGATCAGAAAACATTTGGTACATTTTCTACAGATACAATCCTACACAAACTTAAACACAAAACCTTCAAGATTACATATTTTTACCAAATTTGCAGCTATTTCCCCTGTTCATTTGACTACTAGTAGATTTATATTTATGTACATGTACATGTGAGTTGCCTGATGATGTATAATGTAACATTACGCTATTGGATTAACGAAAATACATTAATAAAAGACACCAATTGGCAAATGATTCATCCCTTCATGAATTGAACAATTGCAAGTATGTTTCTTGGGCAAGGAAATTAGTTTTTACTCTTGCGGGTTTGAACCAAAAATCCCTCTATCCATAAGTATCTTTATTTTAACTGGATCTTTGCTTTGCATTGATTACCAGTACGAGTATACATTGAAAATGTGTTATTTTGGTTGTCATTTTGAATTTTTGTCCATATTGGGTTGTTTAAATTAGTTCTGACTTCATACTTGAACATACTTCCTTAACAAATTATAAATTAACATAATGTTAGCATGATTCAACACATTGAATGCCTAGGATAAATAATGACACGAATATGGTCATACAAACTTGGTTAAATTTGGTAGCCATTTTTAATTTCTTACCATATTGGTTCCTTGGATTAAGTTTTTAACTTCCTTTTTGAATACATCACCTTAAGAAACCACTTTCTGGGTATATTGCATGTATGATTCAACATACTGAATGTCCAGGATAAATAATTACCCTAATATGTTCAAAATGGGTTTAATTTGGCTGCCATTTTGAATTTCTCCCCATAGCGATTTTTAAATTAAGTTTTTTTACTTCATATTTGAATTCAGCACCTTAAGGAACCTATTGCAGGCATGATTCAACATATTGAATTTCCAGGATAAATAAACTCCGGAATATGCATATACTATGGTTATTTTTGTGTCCATTTTGAATTTTCAGCCATATTCGTTTGATCAATTTTGTTTTTGACTTCATATTTGAACTCGGCACCTTAATAAATTGACATATTGCAGTCCAATGCCATACACCTCAATGCAATTGAATGTAAAAAACTAGTAATTTATGTGAAAATGGGCGCGGTCAACCTACCCCCCCCCCCCTTAGCAATAAACTTAACGCTTATAAACTTAACACAAAAGCATATAGTGATATCTTTATAACGAAAATCGACTATTTAACAAGTGGGATTTTATCAACTTAGCCATCATTTACGGATAACGTTACCCGTTTATCGCATTTTTTATGACTGGCTGTGTCTAGTATTTCTTCAATCTTTGTCGTGCTTCTTTAATTACATGCAAGATTTTTCTTAGTATTTGGTTATATTAAATTATCACATATTTTTTATTCAACCCCTCTTTGTATAACACATGTTTGAAATGTTGAGTCCCTTCATTTACCTCAAAAAAAAGATTTTGAAGTAAGCTTGCTATACCGATTTCAACATTAAATTCATAACTAATTTTGCGGCACTCATATAGACATAGAGTAAATTAGATATAAATTTAAAATATGCTTGATTTTTTTAATAATTGTAGTGATTTTCCCATATTATCAGTTCATGAAATGTGAATTACGGTAGGAAGTTTTATATTTGATTTCTATGTAAATTTGTACAGATGAGAAAACATTATTACGTTAGTTTTTAAGAATTACCATGCTATTAATTAATTGTTTTTGAAGTCTTTGTTCTAATTATTTATTAATGTCTGCTATGTATTGTTTTTATATATATGTTACACACCTTCTGTTCACCCCCCAAATTATGAACTATCAGTCCGCAAAGGTTACAGTTGTAGTCTCGTTTTGCGGAAAACTCGCTTGCTGATATTGTAAGAGGTCCGAGGTATCGTTACCGCTATTCATCCACCACTTGTCACACCTTGAGTAGATTTATGATTCTTTGGTCGGCTACCTTTCTTTAGCCGGCAGCTCGACCTGGTGCAACTTAGTAATATGTATGTTGATTTCGTTAATTTGATGTTGGTGAGTCTCACTTCTCTAAGTTTGTTGTTGTTGTGGCGCTATATTTAGCGCTATTATTCTCGATGGCTCACAGCTTCCAGTTAATGAATATAAATAAAAGTTGATAGATCACAAAGATCCGGTAGTAAGGTTTATAATAATTTATTCCGTTTTAACGAATTAATTCACAAAGTCCAACAAATTATAACAATGTCACAAAAAGACAAATTTTCACAAAGTTCTTAACAGTAAATTCTACATAAGTTGACAACAAATGTCTATTCCTATTTTTATACACAAAGTATATTCTTAACAAACACGAAGTTATAATCTGTACTTAATTCTAAAATCCTATATTAATTCTTTTTTTGTAAATAATATTTCTAGTATTTATAAGAAAAGTATGTAAAGGGGTGGGGCAATTATAATTGACCAATGAAAAAGTTGTAAGGGCTTGAAGCCAATAAAAATAAGAAGTCAAAAATATAAGTAATACTTAAGTAACAAATGACAGCTTTGAGAAGTATTAAGATTCAAACATATGAATTGCATTATAAATGGTAGAGTAACTTAATCTGGGAAGCCAACAGATGTCATTCAGGAAATTATCAAACATTTACAAAGAGAGCTTGATTGACATAATCAAAATTATAGTATTGTTTGAAAAGGTGTAAAAAATATATATTTATTGACATAAGTGACTGGCTTCTAACATATGTTACAAACAATGGCTTGGGGATTAAACATTTTAATATTTAAAAATCTAAACTTAAATTTACTTAAAATAATAATAAAAATAATATAAAATACATGTCAATGAGTATACTTCAGTCTACTCTGTGAAAATTCTCCCTTACTTCTTTTAAGATTGTCCCCAATCTTTGCTTAATTACTATTGCCATGAAAGTTAAGTATATAAAAGGTTATTTTATCATTAAGCTACTAAATAATTATGAATGTGTACCTTCATATAATATGTTCATGTAAAGTATTTATATAAATCAACATTTGGAACAAACACATATTATATATAAATGAGAAACATTTAAGAATATCAAGAATTGTCTCTTTTAAGCCAGTATAATTAACATAAGATATGTTTAAAACAATTTTCAGTAGTACACTATATGTAAATACAATATTACTGTCATATAGCAATACAAAAATGTTACGTAAAATAATTGCTAACGTGGGGAATTAGCAACGCGTTGGGAATTAAGAGCGACTCGCTTGCTAGAGAGTACCGAGAACTAACATGAGCATCCAAATATTTATAAGCTAACGGAAGACACTTAAATAATTATTGGAACCTAACAGACTAATCAGAATTATGCATGTAAATCACAAATATAACATTTGGGCAGTTTCTTAAATATAAAGTATTTTACTAAAAGTACTTATTTTTGCAACAGTAATTGTCTTGTATATTACATAAGATATCATTATAAAACATATTCTATGTACAAGTAAGTAATGCAATGTATTATAATAATTGATGTATTCTTCAGAAAAACAGATTGCGATAAGTCCTAAAATATCAATATTTGAAAATATTAAAATAATTATCAAGGTGCCAAATAACATGAATTACTTCAATATTTTAGTCAACATATTACTTTAGTACCTAATATTTTTAATCAACAATTTACTTAATAGTACCAGATATTTTAAACAACATTTTACTTAATAAAACAATATAGAAACATTTTAATCAACATTTTACTTAAACTAAAAATATAAAATATAAGTAAGTAAGTTTTACTGACCTGTATAAAAACACAAAACTCTTATGAAATAAGAACATTAACACTGTTTATTAGTTTCCAGAATTGGTATATGACCAACCTGGAGGAGTCTTGGTTTATATACAGGTTTGAGTACTTTTAGGACTTCCTGGCAGGAATAACTGACATCTTGAGATCAATAAAAAATAATAATTAAAAGGAAATTGATTACAAAAACTTCAAAGCCATAGTGTTACAAATAACATAAGGGGTAATCACATTATTTTAAAAAGGTGCTAATATCATACCCCTTTACAAACAAAACTGTAGTTTCAAAGTATTAATAAAACAGTTAGTAACTGACAGCTTGGGGTTCAAAGATTTTAAGTAAAAGTAATTACTTGAGCAGTCTGGACTAATGATTTGACAGCTTGGCAATTTATATTTGATAATAGAAAAACATTATATCTTTTTATCACTAGATTATAAAATATTTGAAGTCCATAAATATTAAAAACAACAATGTGTACAATTCCAAAATTGTTAATCTACAAAGAATACAATATTTCAATTTAAACATTCTTATGAAAAATACAATATTTTAACTACAAACATTCTTATGTAATATAATACATATAGATTTATAAACTCATAACTAAACACATTTTTCACATACAATATAATTCAAATAAATCAAACATTTATATAGAACACAAATATTCATTAAGACATGATACACTCATTTTCAATATAATTCAAGTTCATAATTTGGGGGGTGAACTGTTGGTGTGTAACATATTCATGTACTCGTATAAATATATATTTCATTACATTGACATGGTACATGTATGGCGAGCAAAACGATGTTACAAGATAAAGATAAATAAAGATTTATGCGTAAAATATTAGTTAATATGTATAAAAACCGTCTATAAAAGTGCATGTACAGTAAGATGAGAATGGTTAAAACAGGTATTGATAGGCAAAGTTTTATTCAGAAATATAAGAAGTATCATTGCACTTGATTGCATTGTTTATTTTTTTGTTTTATTGTCTGATTGAAATATATCTAAGATAAATATACAATTTTGACACGCTCATTTTGAAATAGCTTTCGATTTTAAATTTCCAAAAAAGGGAATTAACTGTTGTACTTGAGATAAGTCAACCTTCTCTCCCCCCCCCCCCGGAAAGGCTAAACATCAAGACTATAGTGTAATATAAACGTTTTGGTTCCAATTTTATGATTGGCAGATCGAAAGAGTCGAAACCAAATCGAGCTTATCATAATTATAATATGTGATACTCAGTATGTACATTTTTTGCATAAAAGTTGAAAAATTAGAACATCCAAATAATAAATACAATAAAGATCTGTTGAAAATGAGTGGGAAAAGCAAAACTCATGTTCTAAGTTTTTTGTAAAGTTAAATTTTAAAATCTTACTGAGTACAATAAAACATCATTTACGTTTATTTAGTCATCACAGAAAATAAAATCAGAAAAAAACACATTTTAAAACCGAAAGCAGGAATATTTTAACTTCTTCAAAATCTTGTACTGTAATTCAGAATATAAAACTAAACATGTTTAAATCATTGTAAACATAAATGAATAACTTTTACCCTCGCTTTCTTGGTGACTTCATCGAAGTCCCTCCAGCATTGATAACAATACAGATGTCCCCTCCGTCTTTTGCGGATGATCTTCTGTACCAGGACCGTTAAGTCTAAATACTATATAGATGTTGACTAAATGTAGTATTGCGGTGTAAGCGTGTAACTTTCCCAACGTGAAAATTGCAATATTTAAAAGCGATCTGGGTTGTTTAAACCTGTTCGTTAAATATCACGTTCGCGAAAAAAGGTTTTATAACAAAAATATCCAAAATAATCAACGTTTATATTATGTTATATTCTGATAAAAACTTTGTTGCCATTAATAAGCATTATTTATAGCATAGGAAACCATACATAGGGGCCTACTGTCACAAAGCATCAACTTATAACCTTCATACATGGAATAATATTGTATCTTATATTGACCTCTATGCTGTTCTGCCAAAAGCAAGTTAACATAACAACCAAACATGGTCCATTATTGTATGTATATACTGTCCACTTTACTGCGCTGTCATTAACCACTGATTATAACCAACAATGAAGTTCTATTAATGTATTTTATACCATCCGCTGTACATACTGTTCTGAAATTAGCAACTTAATGTAACCACCGTAGAAGGTCTTATATCATAAGTTTATACTGACCGCTGTACTGTACTGCCTTTAGCCACTAAATATAACCACCAAAGGTCTTATATCTTAAGTTTATACTATTCGCTGCACTGTACTGCCTTTAGCCACTTAAAATAACCACCATAAAAGGTCAATTAATGTATTTTATACTATCTGCTATACTGTACTGCCATTAGCCACTTAATATAACCTTCATAGAAGGACAAATAATGTATTTCATACTATCCGCTGTACTGTACTGCAATTAGCCACTTAATATAACCACTATAGAAGGTCTTATATGATAAGTTTATACTATCCGCTGTACTGTACTGCAATTAGTCACTTAATATAACCACTATAGGAGGTCTGATACTTTAAGTTTATACTATACGCTGTACTGTACTGCCATTAGCCACTTAATATAACCACTATAGGAGGTCTTATATGATAAGTTTATACTATCTGCTGTACTGTACTGTGTTTAGCCACTTAAAATAACCACTATAGGAGGTCTTATATCATAAGTTTATACTATCTGCTGTACTGTACTGCCATTAGCCACTTAATATAACCACTATAAAAGGATCTTATATCATAAGTTTATACTATACGCTGTACTGTACTGCAATTAACAACTTAATATAACCAGTATAGAATGTCTTATATGATAAGTTTATACTATACGCTGTACTGTACTGCCATTAGCAACTTTATATAACCACCATAGAAGGTCTTATATGATAAGTTTATACTATACGCTGTACTGTACTGCCATTAGCCTCTTAATATAACCACTATAGAAGGTCTTATATCATAAGTTTATACTGACCGCTGTACTGTACTGCAATAAGCCACTTGATATAACCATCAAACAAGGTCTTATATCTTAAGTTTATACTGACCGCTGTACTGTACTGCCTTTAGCCACTTAATATAACCACTTTAGGCGGTCCTATAAGGCTATATCATCACCATCTTCTTTATTTATGCACTTACAATAGGATGTAGTTAAGGTAGTGCAAAATGAAAAGTGACAGTAATAAAATAGCAGTAAAATCTTGCTGCGTTATTGATTTTATATTCAAAAATAGTCCAAATACAATCGTCCACAAGCATTTGATTATTCCTACTAAAATAACACCCCTCTAAACTAGAATTGCCAAGGACTGAGGAAAAAATCTGATTGTACACCTATATTGATCATGTATAAAGTGTATGTGATATGTTAGAACTTGTATTTAAACATTATGTATTATTTAGTAAATACATTTGTACATCTATTTGTTTGCATATGTAACATAGTAAAAGCTCATTTATTTTATTTTCATTATTATTCATATTAATTTCATTTATTATCTTATTTTTAAATTTCTCAACAAGTATAAGTTTTCAAAATATAAGTTTACAAGTAAATACAAAGTTTTAACATGTCCAAGCTGTTTGTTTGGTTATTGTTGTTTTCATTGTTGTTTGTTTTATTGTTGTTTGTCACAACCAATTAAGTTTCTTAAGTTATATTGATTAGTAATGATTAGGTTCAATACATTGAAAGATTTTGATCTCAATTTCTTCATGACAAGTTTTAACTAAATTATTATTTTGTATATGTATATGTTGTTTTCGCTTAGTAACAAACTTTGTAAGAACATGTTCACCCAGCTTATAATAGTTTTTCAATTAATTTCATTGGTCAATTATTTGTTTAATTTATTTTTATTGGTTAATTTGTTTCTATGGAAAAAGCACTTAGACATTTTGATATATTATTTTGGGCAGTTAGAAAAAGTCATTCGAATAAGTAACATCTGGTTTTTTTTGTGTCTGTCGAGTCTTAAGTCATCTAGTATTCATCGTAAAGTTTTATTTGTATTATTGACTTAGAAATATTGTTAAAGTTTAAGTTTACTGAAAACTAAAAGTCATCAAGAAGAGATATACTTGTTATAATTTGCTACCAGAATTGAATAGAGCACAACTGAGAGACACTGTCGGCACGGGGGTTTAAACATTGAACTTCATCATTGAGCAGTCGGCCTGGTAAAGCTAATTCCCCCTACATCAAAGTGCCAGCGCCACTGCCAGACCCAGCCCTCGGCGACACATACATATTGTACATGATAAATTGATAAAAATGGCACCAATAAATTTACTCAAACAAGCAAACCTATACACAAATATTTTATTTGTCGCTATTGTAACTCAAATATAAAAAAGTATTAAATGCTTACAAACTATTGGACAATATTAATTAAACACCACAGAAAGTAAAATGATTTAATGCCTTTTAAATCATGATCGACAATGCATGTTTGCTGCAGATTGTACTTATTTAGGCCATAACGCACTTAATGAACATATTAAATCCTTAATAGGCAATTAACGGTTTGATCGATCTTGGTAATTATGTAATAACTACATAGCATTTCAATACTTTATATATTCACCTCTGATCTTGTAGGAAGAGAAAAATATATAAAAATATTAACATAATAGTTGTATGAAAGTTTCTATGTTGTATGATATACAGAAACAATTTTATAAATCAAAGCTCTGTAGGCACTGTATGTGTTTGGGTTTGAAAAGTGAAATTAGAAATCCGGCTCCAACAACATTTGTACACAAAGAACTATAAATACAGCATATAAACTGGACAGACGTCAACACTTTTGATTTTTATTCACACAATCAACACAAATCAAAGTGGCAATTCTTAAAACAATAACTGCCGCTTAAAAGTTATCGTTCGTGCACAGTTTTTCTACTCTAACTGTATGTAAAATAGACTAAGTCTATTATTCAGAAATCATTCAAAGTCATCAACTACGATCTTTGAACTTTTCCAATGAAACCATTCTATTACATAAGACAATGTAACATCTCTACTGACAGCTGGCACAAAGACGGGTCATGATGCCATTCTTTTTCATAAGATGACATAATCATCCCTACTGAGACGCGCAACATAGCAGCAAATATTCTTACACTTGACATATAGTTGGGATTATCAGGGTATTAATGCGCCCGTCATAACAGAAAATCATTTTGAATTTCTCTATACATATATTATGAGGGACTTCTTATTCGGTAAATTTTCAAATTGGGAAAGGGTCTGAAATACAGTAATTATATTTGTTTGAGACTGAACTCCCGAACAAATAAAAATCAATTGCTTGACATTTATAATACAAGACCTTCTTCAGTGGTTATATTAAGAGGCTAAAAGCAGTACAGTACAGCGTATAGTATCAACTTATCATATAAGACCTTCTATAGTGGTTATATTAAGAGGCTAAAAGCAGTACAGTACAGCATATAGTATAAACTTATGATATAAGACCTCCAATGATGGTTATATTAAGAGGCTAGTGGCAGTACAGTACAGCGGTCAGTATAAACTTATCATATAAAACCTTCTATAGTGGTTATATTAAGTGGCTAATTGCAGTACAGTACAGCAGATAGTATAAACTTATCATATAAGACCTTCTATGGTGGTTATATTAAGTTGCTAATTGCAGTACAGTACAGCGGATAGTATAAACTTATCATATAAGACCTCCTATAGTGGTTATTTTAAGTGGCTAAAGGCAGTACAGTACAGCGGTCAGTATAAACTTATGATATAAGACCTCCTATAGTGGTTATTTTAAGTTGCTAATTGCAGTACAGTACAGCGGATAGTATAAACTTATCATATAAGACCTTCTATAGTGGTTATATTAAGTGGCTAATGGCATTACAGTACAGCGGATAGTATCAACTTATCATATAAGACTTACTATAGTGGTTATATTTAGTGGCTAATTGCAGTACAGTACAGCGGATAGTATAAACTTATCATATAAGACCTTCTATAGTGGTTATATTAAGTAGCTAATTGCAGTACAGTACTGCGGTCAGTATAAACTTATCATATAAGACCTTCTATAGTGGTTATATTAAGTGGCTAATTGCAGTACAGTACAGCGTATAGTATAAACTTATCATATAAGACCTCCTATAGTGGTTATATTAAGTGGCTAATGGCAGTACAGAACAGCGTATAGTATAAACTTAAAGTATCAGACCTCCTATAGTATTTCTACGGTAATTCTCCCTCCTACCACTCAGTCACCGATGCAATTTGTTTTTGGTTAACAGCTAGATCCAGAGATTTTGCCTTTTCAGGAACAGTGAGTGGATGGACTGATCTCCGTGATATAACCTATACAAAATGTGTTGCTATGGCGTTAAGGCCACAACGAATTGATCATATGTTCTATGAATTTTCTCTAATATTTCTGTACAATTTAGAATCAGCTCGGCTAACATCATGATAGATCAAACCTGTTGATTTTGGTGATTAAGTAAAGTCTTAATGTTATTGGGTAAATAAGAGGTTGACTCAACAACATTCAACTGCTCAATATAATTTAGTAATCCAGAATGAGTACCAGCTGAGCACCGCTGTAATTATAAATGGACGAGTCTTGTTGACTTTTTGAGAATTAATAAAGTTATATTATTTGGATAATATGGGAACGACTAAACAACAAACAACTACTAAGATTACTTAAGCCATTTTAAACCAAAACAAAAAACAAAAAACTAATATAACAATTAGGTTTCGAACCCGCGATTTCATGATTCATAGTCTGTCATGCTATCCACTAAGCCACTGCCGCAACAATAACGAATTATGCTAGATTTATATACATATACAAGTGCGTGGCAGATAGAAAATGCGCAATAATACAAAATAACTTTTCACCGTACACAGATAGAATAAAGTTTGATTAATGTGAAAAAACATTGAATATCATAATTTTAAGTATTTGTTTTAATTTGTATTTTTTGAACTCGTCTGTAATTGATAGTACATGTATACACATTTTTCTGTTGCTCTATCTTCTGGGTCGCAACAGAGTTCAATTATGTGTTGTTCGTTCTTTTTCAAATTTCTGAGAGCGCTGACATAGAAAGGAATTGTTTGAAAACAATTCCTTCCAATTAAAATGAGCACCTACGGAGAACCCACGTGACAACATCCGCGTATGTTTACATGTATGACAGACGCGTAGCTACCAGTATGCAGCGTATGCAGCTGCGTACACATTGGTCTAGAAAATCGTAAAAATACAAACGCCAAACAGGCAATAAAACTTAGGCCTGAGGGGGATAAAGGGGGTGAAACTCAAATGCTCATTATTTTACAAACCTTGTATCAAGTTACGTTTCAATGGGATGCCTTTTTGAAGTCGAATTTATGGTTTAAATTCGTTGTTTGTCTTTGACTCCAGGTTAGATAATACTTTAAACGCTGGTTGGAATTGAATAATAATTGGTACAAATGTTGTCTTCCTATATTTGTGCCCACCACGGATATTGATACAAATTTACTTTTATACCTTTTTAATGTAGTTATTAATACAAAAACTCACTAATTTTAAAATTCAAAAACTTCACACCATTTCCCGTTTTCATTTGTCATTTTTTATTTTAAAGTTTACACTTGTTTCCACTCCATGAAGCTCATTAATACTTTATGTATATGAGCGCCGCAAATTGTTCTTTATCTGTATGAGCGCCGCAAATTTGTTCTTTATCTATATGAGCGCGGTACATTCTACACTATTTCTATATGAGCGCAGCACGAGCTGCAAGCTATTTCTATATGAGCACCGCACAAGCTGCACACTATTTCTATATGAGCACCACATGTGCTGCACACTATTTCTATATGATCGCCGCACGAGCTGCATGCTATTTCTATATGAGCACCACATGAGTTGCACACTATTTCTATATGGGCGCCGCACGAGCTGCATGCTATTTCTAAATAAAAGCCACAAGAGATGTACCCTATTTCTATGAGTGCCGTTAATTTGTTCTTTCTCTTTATAAGCACCGCAAATTTGTTCTTTATCTATATGAGCGCGGTACATTCTATACTATTTCTATATGAGTGCCGTACGAGCTGCATGCCATTTCTATATGAGCACCGCACGAGCTGCACACTAATTCTATATGAGCGCCGCATGAGTTGCACACATTTTCTATATGAGCGACGCAAGGGCTGCACACTATTTCTATATAAGCGCGGCACATTCTACACTATTTCTATATGAGCGCGGCACATTCTACACTATTTCTATATGAGCGCCGCAAAATAGGCGCCGCGCATTAAATTGGTCCATTAAGGAAGTGCAGATAGACAGCGAATAAGGAAGCCATCGTTGTCGTAACAAATGAGTATTAAGAAGTAGTTAGAAGAAGATGAGTAAGAGAAAATGAATATATATACAATAAAGATGAAAAAAATTATCTATAAAAGATATATTTAAACATTCATCCTTAAGATACACTCATCACACTCATCCATTAGGAACGATGCCTATTGTCTAATGACCCGGTTATATGTAGAAATAAAAATCATCTGCAATGTGCACAGATTTTTTTTAAACATATAATTTAATTGTGCAATGTATCAAATAACATGAACTTTACTTAACTTCGTCTAACTCCCGAATGTGTCTTCGTAATTTCCACAGGACAGAGACACAAATATTTCGTATTATAGTTTATATAGAAAAAGGGACTCTAACGCCTGTTCAACGGTCTTAGTCAATTGATTCAATGGTCCCATATATCCACTCGAAAGCCCTAAAATTCGACAGATAGGCATAAACAACAATGGAGTGAGATAGCAATCACTATAGTAGGCCCTATCTTTTTCACTACATTGTATTTCTTTCTTTATGTATTATGGTGGCTGATTAACGCCATGTCGTAACTTATCTTCCTCCATTATTGTTTATGCATATGTAGTTGATGTGCGCATGCGCTTGTAAAGCCGGAATGCGAAGAAACAAACAAACGAGAAAAACGATGAAACGTAAAAACGAAGATACGAAAGATTTAAGGCGAAGACATGACACATTTTATCTGTCGTATTGTAAAAAATGTTGCATTTGTATTGTAGCGTGTTCGTTTCTTCGCCGCGAAGAAACGAAAAAACGAAAATACGAAGATACGACAAACTATGGATTTGTCGTGCCTTCGTTTCTCGTTGCTCCGTGGCGAAGAAACGAAAAAAACGGCATGGCTAAAATCAGCGTGACCATAGGTCACGTGATCATATACCATTGTCTTGAAGTTCATATTCGAAAACAACAAAGTCTTGTGATAGAAAAGGAAACACAAATTTTCGTCTGATAATATTTTATTTTGAATTTGAAATTCAGACAAAATCATTTACAAAGGACAAATCTGTGGACTAGATAACAATATTAAACAGAAATACTGGAATACAAAGGGCTTAGAACTACACATTTGAAACGAGAAGTTTGTTTTCCACTATTAATAACGTAATAACTTAATACTAGGGGTGTAACAATACGGTAAAAACCGTATTGCAATATATTGCAATACACGAAACCCGTATTCAGGCGCGTATCTACCATTACGCACTTTACGCACGTGCGTAACCTCGATTCCAGAAATCGAAAATCTAAAAGTGCCAAAAACACTGAGAAATTGGATGCTTAACCAGGGTTAGGCATTATTTGAATTTTTGTCATATCTTTACTCCATGAAAATGTCATATAAATGACATATTAAACGACACAAATTTATTACTATGTCTGCTTGTGCACATTGAAACTTCTTTAAAAAAAACTCTCGAGTTATGACCAAAATCAATTAATTAATTACGTAATTACATTATTAGAAATCTTACTGATAATCCATGAAAATGATCATTTTGGTGTGCAAATCCTTGATATATACCAACAGTGATTTACACATTAATTCTGTAAAGTAAAATATAAATCTAAGGGCCCTCGAATCACACTCGCCACACGTTTTTACTATCTGAAAAGTAGTACATGTATATATCTTTACAAATGCTGTCTGAACAATCTCTTAGCTCAAAATTAACTGAAAAAGTGCCTGCATGTGAAATTCTTTGGTTTAAAAAACAAAAGTAGATAATACAGGACTGTGGCCGCACACCATCAAACTCTGTTTTCTCGTAATATACCTCTATTGTGTACATGTATTTATATGTTATTGACATTTAAACAGTATAAATAAGATTATGTTTTGTGCACATATGTCTTCTAACTACTGCATTCTTAACTCTTCATCTTATATAAGAAAAAAACACCAGTCTTCAATAAGGCCTTGATGGTGAGTGACCTTTGTCCTCTGTTGCTTACTTTCGCTTCTGATATGTAAACAAACTTGGAAATTTAAAATTTTAACATAGGCCTAAACACTATCTCAGTTTAATGTCTTACTTACATATTGTTCAGACAATATTTAAAGTTGTTGTATGTTACTTTGCAAGAAATACCTGAGGTCTACAATGACAACAGAACGTCTGACCGGATCTTATGGCTATTCACAAGGAAATTTCTATTGACATAGATAAGTGATAGATACCTTTGCTCACCAAAACAGCGACGTTTTGCGCTTTATTTGTTTGAATGTTGAGTAGCATTATTAAATAATATGTTATCATGTTTCATACAGTTTCTATTGTTTGTAAATGCGATCATGTTATCTCAGTGTTATATCAGGGATTCTTTAAGAGAGGGATTTGTAACGAAGTGCTTTTTTATATTTTCTCGGTCGTCACTGTCTATAACTGGCTGAAGCAAGCTGTACTAACTATTCAAGAGTTAAAAAAAACTTGTTTTATGTTTTTGTACATGTCTTCCACGCAACTTGTGAATGTTTCTAAGATTTTTGACAAAAAAGTGTTGCAATTATGATCGAAAATATGACTTTAGGTGATGTAAAATACATGTAAGGCTAAAAATGGCAGATCGGCGGGAAAATGCATTATTTTGTGATACAGTCTGTTAGCGTAATTTAACTCAAAATCATCTAGAAACACATTTTACCTAACATTAATGTCATTTTGAATGGTACTGGTAAAAAATTGCACGTGAATATTTTTATTTAAACTTGTTATACTTGTTTTCCGTATTGACCGAAATAATAGCGACGACAGTGAAATTTGATGAAAATCAATTACATTCACTTATCGTTACAAATCCCTCGACCCACTTTTTGTGCGTAACCTCAAAAACGGCCTAGATACGCGCCTGCCCGTATTGCAATATTTTGCAATACCGGGTATATTGCAATACGTATTATTCTTTGCGCATACATGCATAGTTTTAATTAATGCACGTGCATCGTCTTTATTTTATCAACATTGAACATAGGTATTTGTATTTTCAAATGATCTACACGTATTACGCAAATGTTTGAATAACTTAGAGAAAAGGTTTTGAATGGACTTTCAAAGATAATTATTCTCTCACTTTACGAAAAATATTTCAAGTTTCTAAACACATTTTAACATAAATTCAAGCATTTAAATTCCAGACTCTGATAAAACAATGAGGATGGAACGTTACTAGAAAAACCGGTTCAATGAAAAACGAACCGATTAAAAACCGTCAGAAGTCGTATTGCAATATTAACCGGTATATCGGTTAACCGTTACACCCCTACTCAATACCCATGATAAACAAAAACCAAAATAACTCAATACCCGTAATTACTTAATAACTAGGGCTGTCACGATATACCGGTATACCGGTATATTACAATACGCAGCTGCGGCAATTCGTACCGCGGTATCAATTTAACGTACCGGTATTTCGCGATTTTTTCATTTGGAAAATGTGTCCCTTCGCATAATTTAAGTACCGAAGCGTCCGTGTTTCCATCGTTCATTCAATCTAAGCTTAAGGTAAAAAAATTTAACTGAATGGGACTCGTTTGATTGGTTGTGCAACATATATCACAGTCCAAAATGACCGTATACAATGTATACTTGAAGAAAGTAGATTCTATCAGTCGCTGCCTGTAAGATT
The DNA here is from genome assembly GCA_025267735.1 of Mactra quadrangularis. NCBI lineage: Eukaryota > Metazoa > Mollusca > Bivalvia > Venerida > Mactridae > Mactra > Mactra quadrangularis. Next base: position 4,696,881 of record CM046311.1, on the reverse strand, counting down.
TGCAATGTACTGTTAAAAACACCAAAGGAATAACAAATCTAAAAGCCTACAATATACCATGGTACGAATCGCGATACAGTGCTAGCGTATTGCAATATATTGCGATACGCTTCTGGCGTATCGTGACAGCCCATAAATTCTTGATAACCATAAAAGTACGTTCAGAGAACAAAGTGTGGGCTGGATAAGTACAATCATGTTTATGCATAAAATTTGCTTGTTGACGGAAGTAAATGCCTTGTGACTGGTTAACATCTTAATCCAGTGATTTAACCTTTCCATGAACGATGAGAGGATTGACTGACCGCCGTGATATAACCAATACAATGTGTTACTACTGCGCGAAACTCAACAAAATATATTTAACAAAACAATTCGAAATGAAAAACGTCTTAGCAACGACGATTTAGAATATACAACAATTGGTTGCTAGGCTACACAGGCCAATATTCCTGACAATATAGACATAGCTGAAGTTAGAACAATTAAAGCGAAACCAATATCTAAATCCAGTATTCCAAAATTGAAGTCCTCCCTGACTACAGTACCATATACTATTGGTCCAACGATTAGTACCAATCCTGAAACGACATAAGACAAGATGATTAATGTTTCATTTATAAAAGACTCCCAAAAATGTGTTAATATTGACTTAAGTGCCACCCTTGCTCTTATACACAAGCTCCAGGTGTACTCGACGTCAATCTTCGTAAACAGAGATCCTGTTCTACTCGCGTTGTCGTACTGGATCTCTACTTAGTCAATGCAAGGTCACGTCGAGATAAAATTTTTATCGAACAATCAATGCGTAGCTTTCATTCAGACGAAAATACAATTAATCACATTTTGATTTCGTAATTTCTATTTTTAGAGCAAGGTTAGCATGCAAATTTAACAGCGGTATTATTCACAGTCTGCGATTGGGTGCCTCATTTCAAATTGCGTGACGTAGACGATGTAAACAAGTTACGTTTCATAACAATTTCGCCATGAATACTATGATGAGAAAAGGTCACCTGAACGTGACCTTCGTTTGGACAAGGCCAGATCTAAATTAGCGAGTATGCGAGCGGTAAAATTTTAGATCGGGTTTTAATGAAATTGACACGACGTCAAAATTGCATACTTTCGTGGAGCTCGGTCATGAAATTTTTCTACGGCCAGTCTCCCCTTTTCCAATTATTTGTAATCATATAGGACAGTTGTCAGTCTTTAAACGAAAGCATGCGCCTAGAAGTTGATTAAAAGCAAAATCCAGAGATGAGTAGATTAACTGACCGCCTTTATATGACATACACAATGTGTTGCAATGGCGTTAAAAACCTACAAAATAAATAAATAAATAACATATAATGACAGCTGACTGATGAGACTTACATAGTAAATTGAAAAATGCTGATTTTGGAATTACTAAGACTCCTCTTTGTCTCTTTTTTCATATGTAAACGTGTATCAGTTTATCCCATTACTGACTTTATTCCAAAAACTTTTAAAGGGCATTTAAAGATCTCATCTTGGCCATCTTGGCCTCCATTTTCAATTCCCTTGTGTCCCATTTGGAATTTCACTCGCCAGGAGTAATTTGGCGAACTAATTATTTTGGCCACGCTTATATAATCACTTACCTGCAAATATGCATAGCCCTCCAACAGTTTTCATCATAACAGAGCTTTTATCAAAGCAGAACAGATCAATGATTGACAGTACTATAGCAACCAGTACGATCATACACCCGATCGTCGTTACGGCTTGTACGGCCTTTAAACCATCCGTATCTGAAAGGAAATAAAAACAATCAATATGGCCGACGTCACGAAATGCTGTAATCACAAACACGCGATGTTAGTAAATAATAGATACTTGTTTACTTCTAAGAGATTCACAACACTGATTTCTTGAAGAAATAGTCTCTGGCAACAACATCAACATCACAAAATAAAGAACTAAGTCACAGAACTTACATAGCTATGTAGATAGAGCTGTCATTGATTGGGCTCGAAACGTATCAACGATATCGATATATCGAGAAATAATTATCCACAATGCATCGATATTATTTGGAACTTTGGTCAGTAATTTTTCCCTGATAAAATCTAAAGCATTCCAATTGGTTATTAGGTCCTTACAATTGGAATCCTCGGATTTTATTATTGAATTCCTATGTCAGGATAACAAAATATTTCATCTAATATCGTTCTTGATAATGAAGATGTTAACGGAAGTGATGAAATTTAGATAGTTCTTAACCTTAAAAATATTTAGCTTGAATGTCAAACAAATTAAACTATTTACAAATAAGTTATTGAAGATTAATTTTGGCAAATTGACATCAAAAAGTAAGGGTAAAATCCGAGTAATCCAACCAATAGGACCTACCTATTTGAAGAGTGTTCAAGGGAAATAACTGACTAAAGTTCCTTATTATATCGATACTTCCACTGCAGTACTATACAGACTATTAATGTTGCCATAAACTCAAAATAGATGAATGCTATACCTTGATATCCTGCATTAATATTATTGGTAAGTAGGTGGTAAAATGCAACAATGTACCATCTGTGGAATAGAGCTATTTCGTCAATGGGGGTGCCGTCAATGTTTCAGACCTATCCGTTCATATCATGACAGTGCACTTGTTCCGCTAAAGATAGAAGGTTCGCCTCACCAAGGTTGTCGCTTTTATCTATTTACTTACATAGGTTTTAATATCGATATTTCAAAAGGCATATCTATAATTGATTGGAAAAAATATCGACGATACACTGATATCGTTGGAATTAATGAGAGATCTAGCCAAAATTCTCCGAAGTATTCGTTTGTCATAACATATTTGTAAAGCCAAAGACGCCTTGGTACGGTATCAATTCCCAAAAAACATTATCGTGCCGACTTCGAGCAATGTTTATAACTCCCGCGTTCGAACCGACTATCAGCGCACAAACTTACTTAGAAATTAATTATCATAAACTTTATGTTTATACCACTAGTCCCAAAATCTAACTGACTGGATAGTGCAGGTATCCATTTAGTAAATTGACCAGATGTGCATATGTTCAATCTATCACATATGAATCATCATTGTTGAATCAATTAAAGTTTAAAAAATTTAACGCAAGGGTTTTTGGAGTCTACCTTTAGTATCACTATTCGGTCGACTCTTGACATTAACTTACCCAATCATCGAGTCACAAACCAACTGCTAACATATGGTGCAGATTGCAGCAATAACATACAGTGCATGACCCTAACAGGTACCCATTTACACCTTGGTGGAGTGAAACAATTGCAGGTAAATTTCGTGCTCAAGGAAATTAGCAGTGCCCCTAGTGGGATTCGAACCCAGGACCTCTCGATCCCTAAGCGCGCGTCCTACCACTGGACTACTGCTCCTACATCAATTACAAAACGGCTCATGTGACGTAACGGACGTGGGGAGTACGGCGGAAAATAATACTATACAAAAAGTTGGAAATACCTTTAGTCGTTTCAAGTAAAGTCTCACAACCGTAATCGTCTGCTACAGAAAATTGTTTCCTCCAGCATGTCTGCCATAATCCTGTATACGTCTTGGTTGTCATGGTAGTGACTTGTAGGGAGCTTGTAGACTCTGTCATATACCAAACAGGAATCAGCAGACCCACTGTCCCCATAACTAGAGCAACTATCAATAACACGGACACAAGAATTCCAAGTTTCCTCATGGCTTCTCTCTGTGGTTGAGTTTCCTTTTTTTAATCTAAGGAAGGAAGGTAGAAAAGGAACAACACGTCCAACTTTTATTTATCTACTACTTCTTGTAAGTTTATGTATTGTTTGGTATTTGTCCTTTTTGTACTGCTTTAATTATGTTTTGTAATACATGTATTTTGAATGAAGACGAATATCACTTTTTAATTGATTTTACATGTATGTTTTATGACGGTATTTCCGTATTGAAGTTCAATATTTCGTTCAACTGCTTTATTCAACTCTTTAGTACGTGAGTGATATTATTACAATTTTGCTGTTTGTAAAGCAATGTCCACTTTCAAATGTTGTCCAAAATTCAAAGTTGTTTTTTCTCGTTAAAAATGTATTTCTTCTGTTATACACGTGTCCGACTGTTAGGAACAGAAAAAATAAACTCTCCGAAATCTCTCCGAAAGTCTTTTGATAGTTCACAGTTTCTGTTCTGTTTTATTCCACGAAACGTGATCACCGGGATGTATGAAATTACTGTCAAAAATATTAAAGTGATGTCAAAATATTGACTTCTTTAGCACATCCTCTTTATTTATTAATTACCTCCAATAACGAAGCGTGTAACACTTAGTATGCGAAGAAAAAAGTAAAACACTAAACTGAAAAGTCACAAATTATATTTCTAAGAAATATATTATCAAACAATATATTTATATAATTGTATTCATAATTTTATTGTCAACACATTATAGATAACAATCTCTCGTCTTGTTGGAATATTCTTAAACTCTTTGAATTCAAAAAATCATAAGATTCCACGATCAGCGTTTGTTCACTGCTGCTGGTATGCAATTATAAGAATGCCAGTCTCTGATTGGTCAATAAGTCTACCCAGTTCACTTTGAAAACAATAAGAGGCTAATCGATGAAAAGATTCTAATCAATCGAACATTATCATTACAATTGTGGCGTGATGGAGTTAATTTATTCCAATCATCTCAACCGTCAAATATACTTTGATTAATTTACTGGTTCGGTTTTTAAACTTACTTGTTTTTCGATCAGGCCATGCCATATCGGAATTTTGTTAAGCGTCCGCGTGCGCGTAGGTTTTAAATTCCTCAATCTAAAAAACCCACAAAAATTGTGTCGAATTTTTTTTAAATAATTCTGTTGTTCCGGGATTTGACAACTGATTTTTTCTCAGGAAAAACTGCTAGTTCCTCGTTTCTGTGTAATTGAAAAATGAAAATGTACATGTGTCTGTTGTATATACTTATTTATAGAATTACATGTACTTATATATCAAATTAACGTGATAAACATTCATGTACTACCAAGTACTTATTTGTGTGAATACTAGCTAGAATGGACATGTGTTTTCGTTTTCAATTTGTGTGTTTTGTGAATAGATACCTAGGTTTGTCAAGCTTAAGTTGACCCTTAACAAAACTCCTTTTTGGCATGGCCTTATTCAAACAATCCGAAAAGTGCTGGTTCGACAGACCTGACCAGTGAAATTCCATTCGGTCCAGGAAAAAATCTGTTGTACCCAACCCGAATTTCCAGTCAATTTTTATTTTTATAATTAAAATTAGGACAACTATCGGCCCTTTTATCTTATTTATTGGAATGTATTTAACTATTTATGATGTTTGTTTTCAGTTAAAAGTTATGGTAATGACTTATTAGCAACCAGAAAACAGTGATGATAAGTCATGGCGTTTTGACATTTTGATGATTTCTTCCAGTCCAGTGAAACCTGATTTGGTCCAGTGATTCTTTTGAGATCATTGGACCGAATGTCCAGCAATGCGAAAACATTTCGGAATATCTGGCCTTATAATATACTGGATAACCTGATTCAAATGCCACGGGAAGCAACTGCGGTGTTTTGTATCCTAGACTAGATTGTCTCCCTTGCATATATATTTATACGAGTAGATCCTCTTTTGTATATACCGGTATTTCAATTGAACGCCCTAAGGGCATAAATATAATATCTTTTAAATATTCTGCATAATATATAAGAGGGAAAAGGGAAATAATTTCAAAGTGTATACTAATTTTGAAATAATGATCTAATGAGTTATTTAAGTCCTTAATTGACATAAAAATTGTTTGACTTGTTAAATTTTTAACTCGGAACATACCATCTTAAAGTTACTTGTATTAAAGTCAAATTGAATTTTATAGACATGGTAATCTAAAAAGTTCGTAAACCGTTGAATAGTGTTTTATCTGTAATACAAAATATGACACTACGCAATGAAGGATGGTACTTTTGACGTTCAGTCATACACACTACCAAACGTTTGCCATCTTTTGGTGAAGCATTTTATGGCTCAGGTCGTTCCAAAACACCACGCCAATCCTTGCTCATATAGAGAAGGGAAATAAGGCATGGTTACCAGAGCTGTCGATGTTTTGCTGGGGGTTGTGCTTACGCTGTTGGTTTTCGTTTGTCTTCGTGAGAAGACGAACAACCTGCATGAGTCGTGCATAAGGTCGCACGATCATGTCGCGCTACACTGTCTTCCCCTCTATATATCTAAGTATAAACATTTAGTAAAATTAAACACCACTATATGCAACTTGATTTTAGGCAACACCACGTTTAAATTAACTTTGGCTTTATATCAAATGTTCATTTTGTCTTGTTTCACTCAAAGAATCCTTTTGGTTGAAAAGTAACTTTATCTACTAACCTTAGGAAACTTATAACGTCCAAATTTATTTTATAAAAAAAATGAAAATAGATATGAAATAAATATGACTAAAACGTTTGTAGATAAAGTTACTTTTTTAACCAAAATGACCCTTTGAGTGAAACAAGGCAAATGCATTTTTAATATAGAGCCAAAGTAAATTTAAAAAGTGGTGTTAAATTTTACTAAATGTTTTCTACTATGAGAGGGTAGACAGGACCATGCGCCATGATCGTGCAACCTTATGTGCGACTCGTGCGGGCTGTTCGTCTTCTCACAAACACAAACAAAAACAACAGCGTAATCACAACCTCCAACAAAACATAAACAGCTCTTGTAACCATACATTATTTACCTCCTCTGTATGAAAAAGGATTGGTGTAGTGTTTTGAAACGACCAGAGTAATGAACACTTTAAAGAATCGAAAGTGATTGAAATATTTAATATGTAAAATATTTGTGTTTTTGATCTCGGTTTGTGTGTTTTGTTAATAGGTACCTAGGTTTGTCAAACTTGAGTTGACGCTTAACAGAATTCCAATTTGGCATGGCCTTATAAAATTAAGAAGACGTCGATTAATTCCACTTAAAGCAACAACTGTGACTCTTTTACTGCGGTGTTCTGTCAGTGTACCGGACAGAGTGAACAGCAGATACAGCAATTTGCATTAGCTCTTACGAACAAAACCGAGCAAGTCCGATTCAAAATACTGCACAATCTCATTCGTATAACTTGGGCGACATCGTTGTAATTGCAGTCCAAGAGAAAACACACCCTCAGCGTGATTTTGTTTCTGAAAATGGGCTGTAGCAGATTATAAATATGTTATTAGCGATTCGCTATAAGGGTCGCATGGTTTACCGCATACTCATGAAAATATCACACACTCCTATAAAACTGCATATTTTTTTAACTTTTTATGTAAGTTTTTATTCTTTTTGGGGAGAAAATGCATCAACCTACATATTGTCAAGTGACATTCAAAAGATAAACATACCCTATTTTAGTCGGATGTTGGCACAAGTCAAATAGCGTATACAATAAATTTTCTGTTTTCTTTTGCGACAAAAATAACCAGGAAATTTTACTGAGCACTTTTTACACTTCTAAGTCTCTTTTTCGCTTGCAATCACTTTTTGTGCATATATTTTGGTCTTAACAGTCTAAACATTTATATAAATACTAAACACTAGCTCTATTAACTCGATATGGACAAATGTAAATACATTCGTACATGTATATTCTAGAGTTAGTTCCCTTAACCCTATTTTCAGCGAGTTTAGCTTTTAAAATCAAAGTATTGAAATGCAGAAAGACTTTTGTGCTCATTGAAACCTAACAAATCCATACTAATGATTACTTCTTACACATTAGATTAAAGTATCAAGTCGAGCAGGGCAAAAATGCGGGCGAAATGTTTATACTACCCTGTATTACTAGCTAATAGTATAAAGATTTTATTTTCCTCTTCTTGCCATACACAATTTTGAAGTACAGTTTTCCCCTGTATACTTTTCATACAAATTCTGAAGGTCTGTGGGTAGTAGATGACGGTACTACTTTTATCGCCTAGAAATTGAGTGCGTAGTAAATCAGATACACATGTATCACTCCGCAGGTTAAACTGGTCAGTCAATTTTGTCGTTAGTTTTCGATTTGTGCTATAACTCAAGCATTCTACTTATGTCTCGTACGTACCGTAGCTTTTCAAATGCAACAAGGTTCTCAAGCTGTTTCATTCTGCAAAAAATATACTCTTAAACAGGCTTTTGCCAAAGACCTTAGGGTGAGCAGTGTATAAAACCGTTTTGATTGAATCACTGTGCACAGAGCGGACGGACTGCTAGCATTAAATCTATTGTATACAATCGTATATAGTTCATCTAAGATAGTATCCTCTTCTAATTAATTATGTAAATTACTGATTAAACCTTACCAGATATATGTGAGACATACATTATTAAATAAGAATGAGGTTTGAGATAAATAAACTTTAAAGGTAATTACCTATGTACATGTACTGCTCATTTATGTAAAAAAAGAGGTATATATGAATACATGTACATGTATATAATTTTATAATTATCTATATATAAAAAAGCGTATTTATGTTGTAATATGTAATGTTATACAATGTCATTATAATAAAATATAAAGTTCGAGACCGGTCGCAATAGGTCATACCCAATTCGTAACACCTCGACCTTTCATAAATGAATAATTCGTAGTGAATGGCCGAGGAGTTTCGAGTGGGTCATACCCTATACATGAGTTTTCGACCTTGTGGTAGGGTAAGTTAGTACTGGTGATAGAAAAGTGTCCCTGGAAGATCTGGCCGTCGTATATATGACCTAAATATGTGTTGAATACGACGTTAAACCTACTTAAAAAAGCTAAGTTACATTACTGATAACATATGTCAAATCACTAAAAAATCTACAGTTCAACTCTGCTTTTGATCTCACTCTACTGTGAGATACCAGACCGTAACATGATCCTGCGGCGTTGATCAAGCACGCTCCCATTGGTCCATACTGTAACCAGCTATAAACAATATTGTCATATCAATCAGGGACCTGTATTTTGACAAAGTCACATCGGTACCGACAACAATGTGAGTAAAGCACCGTCATGTTGTTGTTGTTGTTGTTGTTGTTGTTGTTGTTTTGCTGTAAATCGACAATTTTCATTGTAGTACATTTTGCTCAAGATTTACATGGAGCAAGGTTATTTCTTCAGCATCACAACTCACCAAATTTCCTGCATCTAAAATAACGTTTGATTCATATTGAGAAACGTAAAGGGTTGATGATTAACAAGCACGATTTGATGGCAGTACTTTATAATTTTGGACAATTATGACCTCCACATTTCCGCTTCAAGTTAAACCAGGGATATTATATAACATTTTATAAAATTCCTGACTAAATTTAATGAAATATAAATTACCTGTCAAGTTAGGAAAATACGTGAGACGGTTTTGTTAATGATTAAGTACATGTGTACTCATCAATTTATAAATACAGTGCCCTCCTGAAGTTACTGAACAAAATCCCGATATTTTGGGAAAATGGAGTCAAATTCCCCATGAAAATAATAAACACAAAGAGTCATCTGGGAAAATTACAAAATCCACATTTATAAGTTGATCAACACGATGATTTAATTGATTTATGTTTTATTTTAAATCAGACTTTTATCAGACTCACTATGCTCTATAAGATAACAATAACCGGAACTACTTGTATAAACAATACCAATTGACTAATTCCTATCAACCGTCGCTCTAGACAAGAACATGCATTCAAGATTCGTTACACTACTACAACTCATCACAAACAGTCTTTCTCCCCCCCCAGAACAATCAAAGAATGGAACAGTCTCCCTCCAGACATTACATCAGTTGATGCTTTTAAAGCTCAATTAGCCAAGCTCTTACTCTAGCCTTATCCTATGCATCATTGTTTTTATCCTTTTTAAAAATGTACATACTTTCACTTTAAACTTTTTTTCTTACTCTTTTTTGCGCAACCACCAGGTAGTAACATTCAATCTGTTGAATTTGAACAATAGTGGTAGATGTAGATGTTCATAGAGGATTTAAACGCCGTGTCAACACATATTGGGTATTTTACGGCGTCTAGCGCACCTAACATAGCTTTCCTTGACCCTTGTCTATAACCAGAACTCACCTACCCTTCCACAAGGTCGGAAACTTCTCTATATACCTTATTTATGGAGGAAGATTGTCATATATAATTGTCAAATTTTCATGGAAGGGTATAACCTCCCCGGGTGGGACTCGAATCCGTACCCCCTTCAAGACGCTAGATTCGAAATCCCGGTGCGCTACCTCCAGCGCTATCGATGATTCAAATAATGATATATGAATAAGCTTTAATTGTAGTAATTTCGAAAATACTTTCAGAATGAATAATAAGTATTTTCCGCAAAATTTAAATTTGTCTAAAAACTTTTGGCAGGCACTGTATATCCCCCATAGATCTTAAAATACATGATTTAAATGATATATCCGATAATTAAATATCATATTTTTGATATGATAATAGCCGCTTATAACAATGATGAATGGTAGAGTACTCTAGTAGAATCGATACGTTCATTAATTTATCGATATTTCTTTGTAATAAAAAATGATTCAATTTATTTAAAACTATTTAACATTTTATTAAGGATAGAAGTTTAGTAACACGATATATTGAACACAGAATATACGATAGAACCCCACGACGCACGTACAGTAGTCCGCTATTTTATGAGCGATTGTTTCCAAGTGGTTACGACGATTTGGCGCTTTTCACAAAAATCATAACGATGAAAATCATCGTAAGTCAAAAAACAAGAAACATTAAAAATATGGTCATTTTTTACACCATTAATTGCAAATATTATTGAATTATGTAAAATATTGTATAGCCATCAAATATCATGGCATAGTTATGTTGGTAATCCTTCTGACTTTGAAATGCTAAATAAATGAATGAAACAAATAAAATACCCTATAAATATGGATAATAGGGGCTGTAAAAAGTTAGTGGACTGTCAGACCACTCACATTCTATAAATCATTTGACTCACGGTGATTTTGATGGACTTGGCCCACGTTCCACTGGCTAAATAGGCTGGTAAATGGTACATTTAAACTTGTGTCAGAGAATGGTACTAAAACCCCATTTTGCTTCTTGTTACCAAGAGTCAAAATCAAAGATCGAATCTTTTTAATATAAAAGAATAACCCATTCTTACTAACTTTTTTATCCAAAACATATTTGGCTGGCATACTAGTGCTTTGATTTTCTATTATTAAAACTGAAGTAAGATGATGTAAGCGTCTATCTTGATCAAATTCCTTCTCTTAGAACCCCTGGGTACGAGGATTTTAAAAAATGATACCAACTATTGGAAAAATGACATTAAAGTGGGTCAACCAGTGCTGGCAATTTCGAGGTGTCACTATACTTTTAGATAAATACGTTTTATATACCCGTATATTTTATATAAATACATAAGCAGGTGACTCCAAGGTATTCCAAATTTGGATCTCAGCCTTGGTACATTGTAATACTTGGCATAGCTCGACATACTTGATAGGTTTTTCTTGTTAATTTAATAATACGGTTATCTATTCTAAATATGGGTTGCTCACAATCAACGACAAAAGACACCAGCAATAAAAATGAAGGTGAGTAAACATTTATTTTTCATATATTTATAATTATTTGTTGGGTTTAACGTCGTAGCAACACATTATATAGGTTATATCACGGCGGTCGGTCCACCTACTCACTGTTCCGGGAAAGACTTAATCTCTAGATTTAGCTGTTAACCAACTACTAGGCGCATACTTTGATCAGCGAATGACTACTGTCCTACATGATCTAGAATCAGTGGTAGAAAAGAGAATGACTGTAGAAAATCATTTTATGACCAAGCTCTGGGAAAGTATTCCCCATCCGGGAGTTGAGCCTACGACCCCTCGATCAGTAGACTTGTACGCTACAAACAGAGATAGCCAGACGTTGTTTTTTTTTAAATTTTAAAATTTATCTTAAAAATAACAGCACCGAACGTCTATATAGTAATGTTCTTACTCATGCTTATCAAAGTTTTTTTTTATTTAAAAACGGCATCGAATTTCTATATATTACAACTCCTATGTAAATATTATTATTTCGAAGTAGTTCTGATTTTTTTAGTTTATTTGGAAGTACATCATTTTCTTTCATGTTTTATAATGAAATAAAATGTTATTCAATGATAATATATGGTGAAAATGTGAAATCTTACATTTTCACTGCGGTGAAAAACTAACGTCACAATGGTATCACGGTGATGTTGAAAACATATTGTTTTGCCCTCTATTCACAGTGCATGTTTTGATCTTGACAACACTGACATTTTGGTGTCGGACCACAAGTTCTCAAAAATGTTCGTTCTTCTCCATCAAAAGACTTTTCGTCAATTTTGAAATAAGTTTTACTTCCACTTGTGAAATCAGAAAATGATATTTTCATTCAAGACTGAGCCGCTCTTGAGAATATGTTTTCTAAGCTCACTCGGTGAAATGAAAATCGACCTTACGCTAAAGTCGACGAAAATCCTCCGTATAGTGTTGAAAAATAAGTTTGTCTTTTAAATTATAAAGTGTGAATGTTATATGACGTTAAGTTCAGTCGCCATTGAGATTATCATCCTGGGTCAGTGACTGACAACTGCTATACTATAATTTAGAATCAGTGGTAGGAGGGAAAATGGCCGTAGATATTATTTCATGTCCAAACTCTACGAACTTGTGCCCCGACCGGGAATCGAACCTCCTATCCCTTAGCCTGTTCACAGCGATCTCATATCTCAAGTACCGTTATAACTTCGTAAAAAAAAACAAATTTGAAAAAAAAACAGCAAGGAGTCACTCTCTTGAAGTTTATCATGTGAAACTAGTTTCCAAGTCATCAAGTACTCAAATGGAATCTCGAGTGCTCACTTACTGCTTTGTCTGTATATCTATACTATATTTATATTCCAAGCAGGGAAATTCAAAACCCGGTTATTTGCATATTAAGTGGTATTACTTGTTTGCGTTTGGTCCAATTTATGACGCATTCTATGAAGTATATATCTTTTGAAAGCGTTAAGTTTCTGTTCATATATTCTTCCTGAGAGTTATCTGAATAAACAGTAAAGCGTTTCGTGTCATTTTTAAATAAGCACTTGATTGATACTTCTTCTAGATATCTAAACCTCCCAGGGTGAAATTTTATTATGTTCATAAATTTTAAATAAAGTTTTATAAATGCACAAAATGCAGGTTTATAATCGATACACATTGTTCATTAAAATTGTTATCTAAAATGTGATTTGAATACTATCACTTGTACATATCGCTTCAATAATTGAAGTCATTTATGACATGTTGAAACTATTCTTTTTTGTTGGGTTTAACGCCGTACCAACACATTGTATAGGTTATATCACGGCGGTCCGTCCACCTACTCACTCCTCCTGGAAAGGCTAAATCTCTGGATTTAGCTGTTTACCAACTACTAAGAGTATACTTTCGTCAGTGACTGACAACTGTCCTACATGATTAAGTTGTCTCGGGTTGAGTTGTCTTTGGGTTAAGTTGTTCCGACCGTAACGTTATGGAACGTTTTGGAACGTTCGGGATAATTGAACAGGCTACTAGATAAATATGCAAGGACTTATGTTTGATATATGGTTATATTATGTTACTTTAAACAGTGAGGAATATTTGTCAGTTATCTTTCCTTGTTAAAGTCTAAGGCCATTCTTGAAAGTGGTAACAAAAGTATACCACCTTTTTAAGAAATGGACACTCAACTAAATTTAGAAAGCAGAGTGGTTTGAACCGTTTATTGTGTCTCTAATGCATGTTTAAATTATTTTGATAACTTCGTGTTTGTAAAAGAGTTTTCAAGTCTTCTGTTATAATATATCTTCATATCGTGGCTTTATTTATTTATTTATACTGGGTTTAACGCCGTAGCAAAACATTGTATAGGTTATATAACGGTGTCTAGCGCACCTAACCTAGATTTCCGGGACCCTTGTCTATTACCAGTACTTACCTTCCTTTCCACATAACCGAAAACTTCTCCATATACTTTATTAATGGAGGAAATTTGACATTATTGTCAAGTTTTTATGGAAGGGTATAACCTCCCCGGGAGGGATTCGAACCCGTACCCACTTCGGTACACTAGATTCGAAATCCAGGCTCGCGCTACCAACTGCGCTACCGATCCGGGTTAGTGGCTTTAATAAATATAAAACAATATATGGAAATTGAACAATATTCAGTGTATTTTTCAAACGATTTTGGAAATAAGATGACAAAGAATAAAACATTTCTTAATGATTTGCTATTGACTTACGACGGTTTTTGACTTACGACCGTTTTTTGTGTAAATTTTTGTGAAAAAGGTCACTAGTCTCGAAGTAATTAAGCATTTTTTTAATTTACATATTTTAATTAGAATGTACCTGTATGAAAAAAAATGTTATGAGTTGCAACTACATATACATGTACTGCTAAATAGCAACTGTATGTATTTTAAAATTGTTAAAGGCAACGTAAATGTTAATGTATATATTATTTGAAATAAAGTTAAGTTCAGATCAAATTACTAACTTGCATAATGGATTTATAATTATACCTCCTATCATGGTATATTCATATATCGGCAAAGCCAAGATAAAGGGTACCTCTTCAGTCTCACATATGGCAATTTTCAGACCCCATCAGAGTGCAGAATCTTTTATAGTAATATAAAGACATGTCTATTAGGCACTAATTTCCAAAAGGTCTTAGATGGAACATGTAAAACAAAAAAGTTAAATACGGTTGAATATATGTACCCAAGGGGCCTACGGACTCTACATGGTAATTCATATCACCACACGAAACATTAGAAAGATGTATATTTCTTGTAAGTAATTTGTTATTTAGTTTGATAAACATGTACTTTAAAATTTGGAAGAAAATCTACGCCCACTCTCTCATTGTCTGCAACATTAACCAAGGTAAAAAGTGCAAATACCCCAAAATACACAGGGAATGTTAAGTTTCAATTTACATATAGATGAGAAAAAAGAAACAAAACCGATTTTTTATATTTGAAAGTATTCGAAGATGAAGACAACACATTTAGAACAAGTTTGATATGAATAATATGGTTTTGCTGACCCTAAAAAGAAAATTATATACATATGTAATTGGAAACCAGGGCTACGGACTCTACACGGCAATTCATATCACCACTAGAAAAATTATAAAAATGTATATTTCTTATAAATGAATTATAAATAAGTTTGATATACACGTATTTATCAATTTGGAAGAGAATCTACACTGACTCTCAATGTCTAAAACATATACCTAGGTCAAAAGTGCAAATACCCAAAATACACAGGAATGTTAAGTTTCAATTTACATTTAAATGAGGAAAAAGTAACAAAACTGATTTTTTATATTTGAAAGTATTCCAAGATGTAGACAACACATTTAGAACAAGTTTGATATGAATAATCATATGTTTCTTGACCCAATAAAGAAAATCATTAAAATGGACATCAGGGGCTACGGACTCTACATACTGTCTTGATGGTATTTAGTATACACTCTGGGACAGGGGCGGGTACCCTTCTCTTGGTTTACAAAATTACATACTTAACAAAAACCTTTTACTTTACAAAATGAACGACTCTAAAACTATAAAATAGTAACTAGACAGTTACAGTCTTTCAATTTAGATCAGGCTATGAATTCAAGATAGCCACAGAAACCAAGAGGGGGGGGGGCTTCTCTTTCATTTTGGACGGTCTGTCAGATTCGGGCGCCCAAGGTCGTGGGGCTGTCTTTCTTTGTTTCCTCCTGGTGGCGCTGCTTTTACAGGCATGACTGAAAAAAACAAAAGCCCAGGTTGGCTATTGGGCAACAATCACAAAACAAGCAACACAGCATTACCCCGGTATAAGTAAAGTAGGTCAACAGCTAAAAATAGATAAAAGTAGGTCATGACCCAATTCACGCACACATATAACACCCTAAATAAGCACACACGAGCATTTAGTATATTGAACAAAGTAGTTAAATGTAAATTGACCTGTGGAATGATATTTTTTTGATACAGTATTAATTTTCTGACTTTTGAAAAAATGAGCAGTAATAGGAAGAAACAATTCCATTACTTTACGTGAGAAAACATGAAAAATGTGTGTTTCAAAGTAACATAAAATGTCAGAACAAAACAAAGTCCTGAATTTTCAACCTGTTTCTATGTATATTTCAACAGAAAAATCTATCAAATAAGTTATCTCTATACATATATAAGTTTGGGAGTAAAAATACAAAAGAATGAATGATGTGAAAATTAACATGGGGCTACGGACTCTACACCACACAAGTATCTTTTTCTATCACATATTTAAAGAGGTTTGTTTGGTTTTAAGTGTAATTATCCTTTAAAAACAATTAACTTCAACTTACAAACACTACAAATATATATTTAAGTATCTTCTGAAATGTCTAATGTATCAGTTTGACCATTAAAGAAATCTATCAGAAAATTCATAAATTACGTCAAATTTAACATTATTTTCAACAGAATGAAGATTGTCAAGACATACAGTATTTAGATGCATAGCTAGTCAGCAAAAGTACGAAACTTAGACAATTAGAAAAGTTTTATTATTGCCCTGTATGAAAAAAGATATAAATATAGTAGGGGCTACGGACTCTACAGGGCTACGGACAGCAATTATTTGTCTTTAGATTTTTTTGTTCTTCTTCTGATTTAATTCCTTACCTGCATTACCTATATGGCACAACCAAAAACAGAAAACGTAATAAAACAGCACCTATGTTTCTTTATATTAAGTCAGCACACAGTTTAAAACAGGGGCTACGGACTCTACATAAAATTTACAATGTTCAGTAGTTATTTTCCAAAAAGAAAATGCTATGCTCTAAAAACTTTCATTTGTGTTAAGTAAAAATAATTATAAACTGTAAAAGTAAAAAGGTGATACAAGTGAAATAAAGCAGTAACATAGTTTTAAAGTCTGTCAAAGATGGTAACGTAAAATTCTTACTTGCTTTACAAGGGTACATGTTTACTCTTTCATGAATATTTTCTTAAATATTGATTATATATAACTTTCGTAAAAAATACCATATACCTGTATGTCAGTCAGAGATAGAAAACACATCAAAGTAACTGTAACCAACAAGAACTTTTCAAAACAACTGATGAAGAAAGAACAAAACCTCAGTGAGACTCAAAAACAGTGTAAAAACAGGGTTTTTAGGGAATGTAATCCTAAATAATTCAAAAAATGATAATAGAACATATATAAAACTATACATCATCAGAAAGCTCTCAAGATAACGTGTTGGAAAAAAATACTCTTCATTTAATTTAAACTTAACTTTTCAGAATATTTCAATGTAACATTGGCAAAATCAAAAGGTCCCATTTATCTTGGCTTAGCCGATATATCTAAGTTTTTGGGACCCAGTGGTTAGCTCAGTCTATATGTACAATTAGTATTATAACCCGTTGGTCATGGGTTCGGTTCCCAGGCGGAACCTACATGTATGTATATTTTCGTGGAGTTTGGTCATAACATAGTCTACAGCCTTTCTCTTGCTCTTGCTTCTGTATCAAGCAGAGCTGTTGTCGTCCAATGCAACGTTTAAAGCTTGGGTTTCAAAGATCTAGTCGGTCAAGACCTCAAAATACAGATTTCATTTAACAGATTGACATTTCAATGTTTTCAATACCATAAACAATGACGAACATTTCAGTACTGGATTTAAAACAAACTAACATGCTTGTTTCATTTGCCATCTCCGTAAACTTCTCTCAGGTTTGCTATGAGGGTCACGTCGAGATGACCTTTGTGTCGACCAATCAATGCATAGCGTTCATCTAGACAAAACACTATTAATAGCATTTTGATTTCGTTATTTCTATTTTTAGAACGAGGTTTGCGAGCTAATTTGACGATGGCTGCATTGGTGAAAGTTGAAAAATTTTGAAAATACTGAAAATCCCATTGTAAAATACTGAAATAGACACATTTTATACAAATTACATAGAAAAATTTATTCTAAAAATACTGAAATCAGTCTTCCTACTGAAACTTTCACCTATGCTGCCTGTGATTGGACGGCTCATTTCAAATTTCGTGACGTAGACGATGTAAACATGTTACTAAACATAGTGATTGCGTCATGAATATTATAATGAGAATAGGTAACCTGAACGTGACCCTCATAACGTAACAGCCAGATTTAAATTAGCGAGCAGGATAGCGGAGAATTTTAGATCAGGTTTTAATCAGATTGCTTTCATATGCAGTAACAGAGGGATAATATCTTTAATGAGCAAATGTTCTATTTTAATTAAGGTGTAGTGTTCTGTATAAACGTTTACATTGTATATATCTTTTCTATGCAGGCAATTAAAATATAAGTTAAAATGTTATTTAACCAGGATCAATAATTGATTTTAATCAATAAGAATTGACGTGGGAAATATATTAACATTGTAATTATATATTCTAAAACTATCAGTTTACATCATAGGAGGATCAAGCGGTGGGGTCGGGGGGGGGTCCGGATCCCTTTGAAATTTTCAAATCATACCCGTCCATGAGTGTATTTAATCTGTAAACCATCTTTAAGTAGCACGAAACAATTTTTCGCTTCGCTGACCCTTGTGTTTAACAAAGATATTGTAGTTTTGTAGCTTTTATTATTAATAGGCTTCGTTATTATGCAAACAGTGTACAATATGGTTTTGGTTCGAAAATTTGGAACCCCCCCCCCCCTAGAAAATTTCCTGGATCCGCCCCTGTACATTGAGGTATAATTTATTTGTTATATACATATGAACGTTAAAACTTCGACAGTCGGGGCTACATTCATATTCTCTGAGTTCAATTAAAATTTTACGGTCGGCAATGGTAGCTTACATCATAAGCAAAACACTCTCTTATTTGAACAACTTTATAAATCCCGAGACATTGCCGTGACAGATAGGCGGCACGGTTCCGAGTAAAAAAACTATAATCACAGGAGCCTAACATTTTGTGGCGCTTTTCACAAACATCTTACGATAAAATTCATCATAAGTCAAGAGCAAGAAACAATTATAAAACAGTCATTTTTTGGCCACTTAAGTTCAAATATTATTTGAATCATGTAGAAAATTGTATACCTTGTATACCTAATTGGGCACCGGTATTTCGAATCTAGTGTCTCAAAGGGGGCACGGCTTCGAATTACACCCAGGGAGGTTATACCCTTTCAAGAAAGTTTGACAATTGTGTCCTTTATCCTGAATCTATAAGGGAAATGGAGAAGTTTCCGGTCTTGTGGAAGGGTAGGTGAGTACTACATGGGTATCGACAAGGGTTTAGGAAAGCTAGGTTAGGTGCGCTAGACGCCGTAAAATAACCAACATTTGTTGACACGGCGTTAAACCAAGTATACTGTATACGTCCGAATATTGGCACTCGTTTTATTTTAGCAGTTTTGGCAATTGAGGTCGGGACCGCCAAATATTGACCTCGCAAACGTAAAACACCGCCAAATATTGACCCCGCGAATATAAAACACCGCGAATATAAAACATCTTAAAAACGCCAATATTTGCAACCGCCAATAAAAAGACGTGTACAGTAAATTAAAAAATAAAAGCATGCTGTCGTGGGTCTTTGCACACATATTTTATTTTTCCCTGTACAAAAATGTTGGGGGGGGGGGGGGTTCTGCTGGAAACCCACATCAATAAAAGTTCTGAATTAAATCTATTGATATTCATTTATTTACTTTCAGATGGAAAATCACCGGAAAAACAAAACAAAGATAAATCAGGCGGAAGTAATGACAATCCTGCAGCAGACGACACAAAAGGCGGGGACACAGAGCAGACTAATGAAAGCAAAGATTAGCATCTAGCCTGTACATCATATTGACATTATTTTACTAATACTTTGTATAGCCTTTCTTCTTTTAAAGAGCATAACATAATCATCATTTAGATTTTTAAAAACTTTCGACTGAATTTATAATAGTTATTATTTGTTACCAAGTGAACGCGCTTCAGTGACGTCAGTGATGATGTCACAGTGACGTCAGTGATCCTGCTACTGTGTAGAGGTTACCGCCATGAACATGGATTACAGTGTTATTTGGAACATACCAAGCTTGCAAACAACTCTAAAAATGCATATTGTTTGTTTATCAATCGCCAATATTCTTAAACAAAAGTTTTCAACAAAATAGACATCGATATTATGCACTGAACTTATACCTATTATTTATGTTATTAGGCCACAACAAGTTGATCATGTGTTCTACGGATTTTTCTGGGGGAAAATGGGGCGAGCCAGCGAAGACAAAAATATTTTTTTCAATTCAGTTGCTAAATACAGCGGTTTGACCAAATTTTTATGAGCGAGCGAGGGAATCAAATTAACCATAGAACACATGATCAACTTGTTGTGACCTTATAGTTTTCTTCTAGCACACGTCTAGGCCAAACCAGACGACTCAAGTATGGTTGCTGTATTTAACTCAACTTCTGAAATATTGTCGAAATGCTGCGTTTAGCGTCAAATATTGTTTGTTTGTATTTTCCTCATGTATCTAAGCTCAAAGCAACAGCGAGTTTTACTATTGACCAGCATGCACTAAGTACCCTAAGATTCATGAACCCTTAACCCTTTATTGAACTGCAATCGATTTCTTGATCCCAATTATAATTATGACAAACCTTGAAAAGTCATATCAGGGATTTTATATAACAGGGATTTGTAACGAAGTGCTATTTTGAATTTTCACGGTCGTCACTGTCTGTAACAGGCTGAAGCAGGCTGTACAAACTTTTCCAGAGTTTAAAAACTTAATTTATGTTTTTGTACATGTCTTTCAAGCAACCTGTGAATGTTTCTAAAGTTTTTGACACAATTTTGTTGCAATTATGACCGAAAATAAGACTCTAGGGGATGTGAAATAGGGCTGAAGATGGCGGGTTGGCGGAAAACTCATAGTTTTATGAAACAGTCTGTGAGCATAATTTACCTCAAAATAATCTAGAAGCACATTTTCCCTAACCTTTATGTTGATGTTAAAAGTACTGGTACAAAATTTCAAGTAAATATCTTTATTTAAACATGTAATTCTTGTTATCCGTATGAGCCGAAAAAATAGCCTCGACAGTGAAATTAGATGTAAATCTATGTGGTTGCAAATCCCTGTTATATAAAATCCCTGGTTATATGTATGGAAAGTTCAAAATGTGTTTAATCCCAAAAGTGATCGAAAATTTATATGTGATTTTTGTGTTATTGTTAAAACCACTTTTCTATATAAAATTAAACACAATGATGATATGTGTTTGTTACCTTTAATATAACTAAAACTACAGGGTTTTCGATTTGTACAACAGAAGGTCTCCTAAATTTGAAATACTCTACTCTGTCCGTTCGATTTTACGACTTTCTGCTTTTAGCAGATCTTAGCAGATCTTCCGAGCATTTCCCTCGATATTTGGCAGAGCTTGGAAGACTCACGTACGTGACATTCGCTAAACAATCATGGCGGCCAGTAAAAAGCAAATTGCTAAAACTATATATGTACGTTGTAAATGAACAAAAATGGCTAAGAAGGCCTACAAACCTAGTATTGATTTATTTAAGGACCCTATATGTTATACAGGGTCCTTGTTTTATTGTAATAGGAACTACCTACAAGGTTTGTTGTAATGCAACTCTTGTATGCGACCTTAAAGGTACTCATTCACAGATTTCAACTTAAATATCTTTTTTTTCAAAAACTATCAAAATTGTATGGAAATATTTTTATAAGCAGGACAGTAGTGTTCTGATTATGACAATTTTAGAGCAAATTGACATACAAGTACAAATGATGGTGTTTCTTGCAGTAAATATTTACCCCGTATGTCACGGTATTGACGCTTTTAGTGCATTTTTGTGTCTTTTATTGTATATTTCTTGCAATCTTTAGGTCAGTTTGTCTTAAAATAATAAGAATCTTTTTTGACACAATTACAGACACTGAATAGTTTTTTGAAATCATAGAAAAAAAATAAACCAAATCTGTGAACTAGTACCTTTAATTATGCCAAAATGCTATAAGCATGTAGTTAGATGAAGAGTTATGATTGCGTGCAAGAACGATTTCAGATCTCACGCAACTTGGTAACAGTTAATTAAGAACGTATTTCCAGTTGGACAGAACAGAACAGAACATATATTTTATTTATGATTTGTACATAGTACATCATCAATATACTCGTACAATTTAAACAGTACAAGTAACATTTGTCATAAATTCAAGGTTAGATGATATACAAGTATATAAGTTTCTCATAAAAAAGATAAGAGGATATAAATCAAGAAACAAGTAAAAAAAGACATTAAATACAATTCTAAGTATGAAAAGTAAGTATAGTTGGATTATGAAACATGTACATTGTATATAAATTGTTCTATTAGTTAAACAATACATGTAGGATTGCATTCAACAACGTCTTATTGGTATGTTATAATAGTTTACACTGTAACCAAGAATACAATGTTTATTAAAGAGTGTAGAAGTTAAAACAACTATCCATAGGCGGATCTAGCGGGGAGTCAGGGGGTACGGACCCCTCCCCTAGGATTTTCAAAATGCACCTGTCCATTAGTGTATTTCTTGACTGTATGTCATTTTTAAGTAGCATGAGGCAATTTTTCTGAGTGCTTTACTTAGATTTAATGGTTATTTACTTTATATTATTAATATGTTGCATTATTCTGCAAAATGTGCATAATGTAGTTGTGGTTCGAAAGTTTGGACCTCCTCCTAGAAAAAGTCCGGACCCCCTCCCCCCCCCAGAAAAAAAACCTGGGTCCGCCTATGCTGTCCACATTATATCATTCGGATCTCCACTAAATTTCCCGATACCGCAATCTTATTTTCACGTTCTATACCTTCGTCTAGACTATGGTAGACTATGGAGTTGGCTCACAGAACGTTCTTAATTAAAATAACTTTCCTGATGCGATGTGGACAGTACTGGTACATATAAGTATCGTTACCCCCCTGATTCAAGGTGTGAAATTCCTATGCCGGAAGAAAAAATATTTTTGGCTGAAGAATATTTGTATTAAGAAGATATCATAATTATAATTAGTTTTAATATTTATGCAAATAAATAATTTATCAATAATGTACCTATTATTGTAATTGAGTACTTAAATCACCGCACGTCCCATTTCGTCATAAATCTTAATTTCGCGTTTTAGTAAACAACGAGTTACTCCCCTTTAATACTAATTTACGAACTTTTGAAGCAAGTTGGTTTTTCAGTTAAATCAGTGGCGTTTGCGGAAAACAATGACTCTTTCAGAAGATCAAGTGAAGCAGGTATCGCTATTTATAAAAGAATTAGTGGCAGTTATGTTGTGTCATAATTATTCAAATCATGGACTCACTCTTTTTTTATAAAGTGTTTAACATTTCGGATACAATTTTCGGATGATCAATTTGTTAATTTATAAGAATACGACTTATTTGTGAGATCCTGTTGATCAATTTCTCAACTTGTATGCAAAATTTACAAATTGTCTGTGGCTATGCCTGACTAGTAAGAAATTAAGTTCTGAATTTGGGTACAATTGGCATAAGGCCAGGGTTTGACACTTGCTGTTTTCCAGGAATTGCTGTTTACCAGGAATCCAGAGGGAATCCCTATTCAGTTTTTCAGGTATTCCTCTTTAATGTTGGGGAATCCCCTAATAATTGATAAGCATCATTGAGAATCATCCACTTTTTTGGGGATCTTCGGAATCGCAGGACACTGTAAGTGCCCAACCCTGCATATGGCACACTTTTGGCATTGGTCTTATGCTAGTTTATGCTTATTTTTCTACCTAGTAATGACAACTTCCCCCAGAGGATCATCTATATCATTTTAATGGAAGGAAAACCTGCGACAGCCAATAATTAAACCCACAACATCTGAATTTGAAATTCTGCAATTGACTAATGTGTCACTGTTGCTGTGTTTTTTCTAGTATATTTTTATGTCTTCTGTTATTTACAGTTTTATGATGAAGGTTATCTGATACTTCCTGACTTTGCTGATGAAGAAACTGTGGAATCATTGAAGAAAGAATGTTACAGATTAGTTGATGAAATGAACCCAGCAGAACATAATACTGTGTTTACTACACTTGAGATGAAGAGAGTATGAGTTAATTGCTTACTATGACAAACTGTATGTCCCATTTTCTTGTAATTTTAGTCAGCAAGTGTAATTAAAGCATTGCACATATAAAATGTATAGTCATATTATTGGCATTATTACCAACCTTTTGGTATACATGTTATGGTATATAAATATGAGCTTTTGTTCCCTTACATATGCTAGATACAAATGCATCTTCTTAGATTTAAAACACTGCAGTTTTCCAAGAATTTTCTATTTATATAAACAATATTGATCATATTGCTATAAAAAGTCCCAAAATATATTTCAGAACTCTTCTACCAAATACTAAAACAGAAAAACTCTGATAGGCCATATCTTCAACATATGTTGGTCTTTTGGCAAAATAATTTTCCAATGAAGTGGAATGTTGTTTATACAATATAAGATTGTGAAACAGTTTGGAAATGCTGTCTGTTCCCTATGGACTGTATCACTTTACATAAACATCATCATCATCGTCATTATTATTATTAATTGTATTATTATCATCATTATTATTATCATCATAATTATTATTTTAGACTAGTGATGATTATTTTATGACAAGTGGTGATAAAATACGATATTTCTTTGAAGATGGTGCCAAAGATGAAAAAGGTAATTTCTTAACACTAGGCAGTGTGTGATTGTACCCTTAGATTGTACCACAGACAATCAAGCTCCATGAATTTATGGACAAATTCTGTTGAGAATTTCCACTGTGGTCCATCCATATCATTATTCAATAAGAAATCACAAATTAATAAGAATTTTCACATATTAACAAATAAACACTATAATAATTCATTAAAATTCTGTTAACTTCAGTTATTTTTCTGTCTATTGTTTATGTCAATTTTCAATGCATTTTGAAAATCATTAAATAGACAGCATATTTTAACAAATGACAGAAGGGTTTCGCTCAGGTAAAAAAAAATTTTCAATCCTGTAAAAATCCATTTTGCTTGACGGAATGTCCTGTGGTAATACACGTTTGGCTTGAAGACATTGCTTTATTGAAATTTTATGTCTTTCAGGTAACTTGAAGGTTGATAAACATTTATCTATAAACAAAATTGGACATGGTGAGTTTATTATATCCAACTCTATTTCTCATTTGAAAAATTGTTTAGATGTTTTGTTTATTTTTTATTTAAGAAATGACTGGATATACATTAGGATTCGAAACTTGGAACTTATAATAAATCAACTTGTTTCAATCCTAAATTTGTTACATTTAGTTAGTTTTGGTTCTCATTTCAATTTTAACTGTTTCTCATAATGTACCCTTGGAGGAGATCCTTTCTCAGCTCAACATATTGCTGGCGTTCTCTAAACAAGGAGGCTGAGATGGTTTGGTATCGTAAAACACAGCACAAGCTGGACAGCGCATCAGGGCCATGGCAGACCAAAGTTAACCTTGGATGACCTGGTTAAGCGTGATCCGCTGGTACTTAAAATGGATGGCACCAACCCATGACTGCCAGACATGGAGAGGAAGATGTTGTTCCTAACCAGACAGATAGGCGTCACCCTTGTCAAAGTAATTATCTATGGCCTGTACTAAACTTAACCGCATGATGATGATGATGATGATGATGATGATGATGATGATGATGATGATGATGGTGATGATGGTGATGATGATGATGATGATGGTGATGATGATGATGGTGATGATGGTGATGATGATGATGGTGATGATGATGATGGTGATGATGATGATGGTGATGATGATGATGATGATGATGATGGTGATGGTGATGATGATGATGATGATGATGATGATGGTGATGATGATGATGGTGAAGATGATGATGATGATGGTGATGATGATGATGGTGATGATGATGATGATGACAGTGGTGGTGGTGATAAAGATGATGATGATGGTGATGATGATGATGATGACAGTTGTGGTGGTGATGATGATGATGATGATGGTGGTGGTGATGATGATGATGATGATGTTTATTTCGTTGAGGATGATGTTGATGATATACTTACATACATGTACTTATATTTTCAGCATTACATGCCTATAGTGAGCCATTCAAAAAATTTACATTTAATGAAAAAGTTCAGGTAACAATATTTAAACCTTGATCGTTTTTAAAACTATTATTCTTATGTCTTTTCTTTATTTGTTATGGTACTTAATCTTCATTAAGAATAATGTCGCAATTGTTTAAACAAGCATTTTCATCTTCGGCAACTTCATTATGCAGTATACTGTCTGCAAAGCAGCCGTCTATAGAACAAATCCTCTGCAACAGCAGTGTTTATTCTAGGCCGCGGGATCGCGGGAATCCCCCACTTCGTTAGAAAATCCCCCACATATTTTGACGATGTGCGGGACAAATCCCCCACTTCAAATCACGTTGCAATAATTCAATGATTAGTCTTACCTTTTGTACCCATAAAACTTCATATTTTCTCGACGGAAAAATCGGGATTTTTTGCGTCCCACTTTTGATATAAAGTGCCAAAACCAGTCAAATAATGTTTAAACTCACTGTAAATTTTGCCGTGTGTCCTGTGTTAGAGACGCAAGCTTTTACCGTGGAGGCCGGAACATCCAGTTAGCCTTTTTAATGTGTAAACTCATTATCAAAAAGTAAAGATGCTTATTCTTTAAAACTAATTTATTTTATAAAAAATCAGCCTAATTATAATACCGAATTTGAATTGAGCAATTACTCAATTTTACTTGCCAGGCAACACATGACATGATGTGTGAAAAAAACAATCGGCGAACAAAAAAGCCAAAAATGTTATTATACAAACATGACAAATGTCAATTGTTAAATCCTTTTGAAAGGATACGTGTTGGCAATTAATTATGAAGGTCAGGTGATAAAATTTAATTAGCACCTCGTAGTGGCAGTTTGAGTAAACTTAGTTGTGATTTTGACACTGTCAATATTTAAAAATATTCATTGAATATCGTAATCTTTATGGTCATATAATTCAGTTTTAATCCGAGTATGAACAAAGAAAACAACCGTCGTTAAAAAATCATTTTAAAGTGTGTTGGTTCTAAGTCCTATTGAACTGATAGTCGAGGCATATCAACTTCTTTGATGATTGCCGCCGACCTAAATTCGATAACGACGGACGATGTCTTTGTTATTGATTTTAGAGCTACGTGGTCGGTTATAAGTTAATTGACTAATAATTATTGATATTTAATCGTATGATTACGGGCCGTTGCACCGTAACTTTCAGCATGTTTCAAAACAATGTAAAAATATGCGATCCCATCAACTTTCGATTTTACCGGAAAATTGGCAATAAGTTTTTTCTTTCCGATTTTGCCGAAAAAATCAGCAAAAGGTTGTTTTTTTCGCCGAAAACCCGGCCCATTTTCTCGATTTCGCCAAAAAAATCGGCAGATATATATAGGGAAAAAATATTTGTGTTGATTATTGACATGAAAGGTGAATTAACATTAACATTTTTTTAATATTGTATGTAATGACCAAATTGTTGATTTAAAATTTAGATACATATATAGAGCTATTTATTAACAAACTTTGACGATTAAAAACATATTTTTGGGGTTTTTTTGTTCCGTTTATTTTTCATAACTACAAATTAAACTTATTTCAAAAGCACTGAATGGAAACAAATTTTAGTCAGTCATTTATCGCATTGCCTTACATCCCCCATATTTTTTCAAAATCCCCCACATTTTTTCAAGAGGTGGGGGCAGATCCCCCACATTATTCAAATCCTAGAATAAACACTGCAACAGCTTTATTATTTCCCTTGGGTATGATTGTTTAATTTTTTTATATTTTTTTTTCGGGAGGGTGGCTGTGTAACACGGGAGCCGGACAAAAGGTCCCATGGACAAAAAGTCCCATGTCAATTTTGACACGGGTGGACAAAAAGTCCCATGTAGTTTTGCCACCCTGGACAAAAGGTCCCATCTCAGTTTGTCAAGGGTGGACAAAAAGTCCCATCTCACCAGTTTGGTTCCATATTTTATATGACTCGTACAAGTAACAAAGTTATGATTTGTACTCAATGATCACACTTTACTTGTTTAACTTTTATATTATGCATATTAAATCAATTAAATGTTGCAGTTAAACTGATCACAATAACTATTGAAAATGTTATTGTTTGTCACAACAAACGAAAAAACAAAGCTAGATGAAATTCAATTAAGATCCATTCAACAAGATAAGTGGTAATTACTAGGAATTAGCTATCAGTTATGCTTATTATGATTTAAATGAATTTATCAGCTTTAAAAAATCATCTGAAGCCATCTGGATAAGATAGAAGTTGATATTACAACAATTAGAATTAATTGATGGATGGAGACAGTCCACCTATCACTGTGACAAAATATACCTATAAATATGTTTAATTTTAACAGTTTGCATTAAATAATAATAGATTCTATTGATCACTTAACAATGGGACTTAAATGAATGAGGATCTTATCATCACATTAGTCAAATTGAGATGAGACTAGTTGTCCAGCCTATAAAATTGACATGGGACCTTTTGTCCACCCCTGTCTAACTTAGATGGGACTTTTTGTCCAGGGTGGCAAAACTACATGGGACTTTTTGTCCACCCCTGTCAAAAATAACATGGGACTTTTTGTCCGTGGGACCTTTTGTCCTACCATCGTGTAACACTGTAGCAACACATTGTATAGGTAGTATAATGGCAATTAGTCAACCTACTCACTTCTCCTGGAAAGTCTAAATCTCTGGATTTAGCAGTTACCAACTACATGTACTGAGCTCATACTTTCGTCAGTGACTGACAACTGCCCTACACAATTAAAATCATTGGTTGGAGGGAGAATGACTGTAGAAATAATTTCATGACCGAGCTCCACGAATGTCTGCCCTGCCCTGGAATTGAACCCACGAACCCTCAATCAGTAGACTTGACTATTGATAACTACTTGACAACTGAGCTAGCCGGGCGGCATGATTGTTCAATGTGTATTACGTAATTCATAATGATTAGATTATAATCAGTGTCACTTAGTTGATTATACACGCTTACACCGACATGTTACAATGTTCATCATAGCTAATTATTGATTCTAGAGCCCGACATGACTTAATATAAAAGATTATGTGACGATTTCCTGTGTGTTTCTGATGACACGCCCCACTGCAATTATGTCAATATACATGACAGTCAGATTTGTGGGTGACCACTTATGCTGGGGGAATTTTGAGTTCGAGAGGCAAAATGGCTGGCAGCTGGCTGGAAAAGAGGGGGTGACTGCTTATAAGGGATGCATTATAGAGTGGTCAGGGCACAAGTTTGCCATTTACAGTGTGTAACCCCTTATGAGGGGTGACTGTTAGAAGGGGTTGGACTGTACTATGTAAAACATAGATTTGCAACATTGTTTCCTAGACACATAACTTTAAAACATTCTTGAATCTTAAAAGTGTAATAAAATGAAACACAGTCAACGCAAATTGTCTATTAGGTGCACCTTTGCTTTAATCCTTATAATTTTATAGACATGTTTAAAGGCTGGTATACAAAATGGAAAATCAGGGGTCCCAAATTGAAATCAAATTGGCGTCCTTGCAATAGATTTTCGATGTATAGAATTGAATCCTTGCAGCCCTAGTTAATATTCATTAAGTAGTGATTATTTTATATATTACAGGGTGTAGCTAAAAGTTTAGGTTTAGAAGATCCTGTTGTTTGTCAGAGTATGTATATTTTCAAGGTATGTTTGTTTTCTTTGATATTGTAATTATGTATAGGTAGATGTTTTTTGTTCAAGTTTTAACAAATCCTCTCTGATAATTAACTATTAGTTGCTTTTTCGTGAAATTGCTATACAGCAGCACATTAAAGATAACATTAGTCATGGCAAAATCCTGCCATTTTTGACGATCTTTAAGTCACAAATGAATTTGAGAAGAAACACTCTATATTAAGACAATTCTGCTTGTAAGACCATCACATTGAATGTTCCTAATATAGAATCCTAACTTCACTTTTAGTTAAGGAGTGTGACAGTCACAAAGGGCCTGTTCCTAATTAAAATCACTAGCTAGTGCTTTTTGAAATCAATTTTTGTAGCATAAGAGTTCAATGAACGGCTTGCTTCAACCTAGTGAATCTAAGATAGCGACATTCACAAACAAAAGTTGAGAATTGTAACAAATGAAAATATTCGAATCAATCATCACCAGGATTATTTACTTCAACTACTTCGAGGAAATCTATGCATTGAATATAAAAAGATATATCAGTATTTTTGAAAATAAAGCCCCTTCCCAATGGGGCAGACATTTTGAAAAGCAGAGGTGTTCCAAATCCTACAGTGAGCAAGAAAAACTTGCTATGTTTCGCTATGTTGTGATTTATTTTGCTAGTTGTTAGCAGACCATTCTGTAGGAAATAGCTAGGTAGTGATACAGTGCTTGCCTTGCCAAAAATCAGTCCTACTCCTTAATGCTTGGGACAGCTTGGATTTTTTTCAGACTTCAGGCATAAATGTAGAATTTTTTAGTGCGGAGCTGGAAATCCAAGATGGATAAATGGTTTTTTTATACCATTTCCTATATTAATTTAACAACATTTTGTGATAAAATGTCACACACAGTCTTAAATGCTTAGCAATTTTGATAATTTCTAATTTTATCTGGTGGATTTTTCAACAAAAAAATTGGACTAATAGTTTGGTGAAACACGAGCGGGCGGGCGTCTGGTGTCATAAACAATTGCGTTAAAGTTTTCAATTTAGCATATATCTCTGCCATTTATTGTCAGATCTTTATGAAACTTCATACAATGATAATATACTATGTGATGAACAGAATTAGAAAGTAACCACAACTGTACCTGGCTTTATTTTGGATTATTTCCCTTTGTAATTTTTGCGTTAAAGTTTTTAAATCCGGATTGAATGTGGTTTCCACATTACATTACTTGTAATATGCCTGTAGACAATGTTTTCATAATCTTGAATCATATTTAAAAGTCAATGTTTCTATATCTAAACTTTATTATATTTACTTTTGTTTTACAGCAACCAGGAATTGGAGGCGAAGGTAAGTTATTGGTTCAAACTTATGTTTGTTTAAACCAGGGTTGTAGAAGTCCATGTTTTTTCAACAATCCAAGGACAAGTGAATGTAAAAATTAAACTTCTCAGGGATTAGAATGCACTTGTCCAAATGTTCAATTCTCACAAAGAAGTATAGGGAACTATGATTTAAAATACATATCATAAGTACAAGTATATGAATATGAGTAAATCATTGAGGCATTTACATTAAGTTATGCAGTGCTACTGTATTTACTGCTGAATAATATTACTTGTCCACAGACAAGTTGGGATGGAAATATTTACTTGTCCTAAGACATGAATGTAAGAGTGGGACAAAAGAGGCATTAGGGATTAAACGATAATCGATTATAATCGATAGTGTCAACTTTCATCAGAAGTGGGAGACAATCGATTATGAAAATCATTAATTGATTATCGCTAATGTCAGTTATTCATTTTGAATGTGAATAAGACATTCTAATGTTTTAATTAATATTACTAAAAAAATATTTCATGGGAATAAAACTTCTAAATCAGAATATGATAGGTACATTTTTAATGCTACTGCCTGTAAATCATTCAAATCAGTGTTGATATTTTGGGTCAGCGACATGGAATTCGCCATCATTGGACAATATACAGGCCCTTATCTATACTTTTAAAATTCTATGATATGAAACAAAATCACTTAAACTATTGGCAACCTATTGTCATATGCTTTTCGAAAATTCAGAATGAAAACCATGAGTAATTGTTTCCATTATATAATCCATGATTGATTGAAAAGGGTTGTCTGATTATTTTCAATTATCGATTATATTTTTTTTCGATTTTGAAACCCTGTGAGGCATAGGAATTACACACCCTTGTTTAAACTGGAGTAGAGACATGTACAATCTAAAAGGACCGGGACATGCAATCTTCCTTGGAGATTGGTCATGATTTATTTATGCAGTCATTCTGCTTTCCTTTCCATTAAGATGGGCAGTTATCAGCCTCTGATGGGGATATGTGTGCTCAGCCCTGGATCAAAAGTTTGGGTCATTAGATATAAGCTTTCAATATATGTTTTTATATTTTCACTTTAAAAAAGTGTAAGCTTTAAAATGACATACTGAAACATGAATAGCCATGAGATGAGAATTGATTTTACAATGAAACTGATGAATATCCTCTTAATGTCAAATTTCCTGTAAATGTTCCAGTTATCACATAATTCACCACCAGAGTTTGCCATGTTGGGCCCGTGTCTTGGAACAATCTGAATAAAATCCAATCTAAAAATTATATGCTTGCCTACTCTCTGATTTAGATCTGGCTGTTTCTTTATAAGGGGTTACGTTCAGGTGACCTTTTTTCATTATAATATTCATGACGAAATCATTATGTTTAGTAACTTGTTTACATCGTCAAAAAGCCGTCCAATCACAGCCTGGGAATAACACCACAGTAAAATTAGCTCTGAAACGTTGGTCTAAAAATAGAAATTATGAAATCAAAATGCTATTAATAGTGTTTTTTGTTTTGTCTAGATGAAAGCTATCCGGTACCTATTGATTGATGGACACAAAAGGTCATCTGGATGTGACCCTCCAAGGGACCCCTAGAGATCCTGTATGACAGCATTCTGAACTCTAAAGGATGTCTGTTTTTTATGATTTGTCCAGGAAGTGCTTTGATTAGATGAAAAAGTTAAATAAGAGTGCAGTTAAATGTCTGCTTCTATATAAATGATCAGCTTTACAATCTTGTATAATAACTCCTGGTCAATGAAATCACCTTCAGGCAGGCGATCTCTCACAGTACCCATTTACACCTGGGTGGTATGGAACAATTGTAGGTTAATTTCTTGTTTAAGGAAATTAGCAGTGCCTTTAGTAGTGATCGAACCTAGGACCTCCCAATCCTTTAGTACGTGTCCTACCACTGGACCACTGCTCCTACACAAGATTGCATAGATTGTTACCATGGTACCAGCAGCTGTAAATATTGTCATTATTATATTACAGTAATACCACATCAAGATTCTACATTTTTATATACTGATCCTATGAAACTTGTTGGTTTCTGGATAGCTTTAGAAGATGCTACATTAGAGAACGGTTGTCTATGGTTTATACCTGGATCTCATAAAAGTAAGACCAGAAAATTGTTGATAATTATCCATGGAGAGTAGAGTTTTCATTTATAATTTAAATTTATAAATTTAGTTAAGTGTTGTTGAAATTTGTTGTCAACAGATTAAACAGTACCTTGGTGGGGTTTTTTCCACTATGTAATTCAATGCTTAATCGAATTTATTAAGAAAAAAGTTTCTTATTTGGCTAGTTTACTCGGTGAAACCCGCAGAAATAAACTTGAATGTTACAGTCTGTTAATCAGTTTTGAGTGACAGATTCTTCTTTCTTGTTCACTTAAGAGTTTTATGCTTCATGTAGCTTAGTTGAAAGCTAGTCTTTTTCTGACTCAAAGTTCTGGGAACTTTGGTTTGTTTTCCGGAGGAGGACCAACTTACCGTCAGGAATTTTCATTTTTAATATGAATACTAGAGTACCACATGAACGATTGGATTTATCCAAATATACAGCCTCGTAAAATAAAGTTATTGTTTTTAATATAAGACATTCATTTCATTATCTCTCTTGTGATGTTGTTTGACAAAATTAGATAGATATAATTAGGGTACACAGAATTAGGGCACATAGAGTTTGGGCACCTGGAATTTGGGTACATAGAATTTTGGGTACATAGAATCAGGGTACATAGAATTTTGGATACATAGAATCAGGGTACATAGAATTTTGGGTACATAGAATTTTGAGTACATGGATTAGGGTACAAAGAATTTAAGTTCGTAGAATTATGGTACAAAGAATAAGGATACACAGAATTTTTGGTACATAGAATAGGGTTCATAGAATATTGGTACAAAGAAATACAGTATGATAGACTTTGGGTACATAGAATTTTTGATACATGGAATTTTGGATACATATAACTTAATAAGTAGGGTACATTGACTTAGGGTACACATAATTAGGATACTTATAATAAGGGTATATTGAATTATGGTGCATAAAATAGGATACATAGAATTTCTAGGGTACATAAAATTAGGGTTTATAGAATTATGGTACATTGAATTAAGGTACAAAGAATTTGGATACATATTATTAGGGTTAATATAATTAAGTTACACAGAATTAGGGTACATAGAATTAAGTTACACACTAATGCAATAATTATGTAGGCTGTATACAAACCATTGATTTTATTCAAAATCTTGTCATAACCAAATGATAGACCCTGATAACCTGGAACTCAAAATATTGCTCTTGACTTTACAGCCAGACAACTCTCTTGAGGAAGGTATAATCTAAGAATTGGATTATCCACACTTAGTAATAAATATACTATCCTAGTTCATTATAATATCTCTGTTATTAAAACCAACCTACGTTTACCATTGTTTGACATGCTGAGTATAAAATGTTATTTTTTGTATCAGACGGTGTGCATGGCGGCCATAGAATGATTAGAACACCAAACAAACAGGAAGGTGATCCTGGGACAACATTTATAGGAACTAAGGAAACATATGATCCTAAAGATTTTATAGCTGGTCCAGTTAAAAAAGGTAACTCCTTCGATGAAAATTAAAAGAACTGTGGTGCATTTCACAAAAATTCGTACGAAAAAATCTATATAAGTTAAAAGCGAGAAACATTAATAATACGCTCAATTTTTGGCTTATCAGTTCTAAATACTAATGTATGAAACAAATTGTGTAGAATTATGTATACATTTTGAATATCATATCATAGTTAGGTTTATTATCTGCCTGACTTTGAAGTGCTTATTATATGAAACTGACTTACGAAGAATTTTTGTGAAAAGCACCACTGGTTTGTTTTGAGGAAAGATTTGCAAATATCTATAGTTACTGCCAACTACTTAACAGATTCTTTTAAATGTGTTGAAATTTTAAATCATTCCAGCCAGACTATCAACTAGCTGACAATATGAAATTACTAATTTTCAAGACCGCAAACCAATTTCTAGTCCCTGACTATAGGCAAATGGGTTAATGCAATGGCAATGGAAGTTTAAGTTACACCTGTTTTACAGAGAAATTTATATTCATGTATTGAAATTTGCAATCCATTTTTCTTCGTACACGTTAAATGTTTAGTGCAGTTATAACAATTTATTTACAGTAAAGTTCTGCTATTAAGACCAGCAAAGTTGATGGTCTTAATAGTGAAACGGTCTTAAATTAAGCATTTAAGTCTAAAAAATTGTCAAAAATCACATGATTTTGACTTAACAAAAGTGGTTTTAATAGCAGAACGTTATTGTAGTTATTTTAAATATTGATTACCCCCCTTGAAATTGATCACACTAGAGTGATTTCCCTTTATTCTATTCCAGGTACAATGGTTTTAATACATGGAGAAGTTGTTCATAAAAGTGAGAAGAATACATCAAGTAATTCTCGTCATATCTACACATTTCATGTATTTGATCAGAAAGGGGTCGATTACAGTAAACAAAATTGGTAAATAGTTTATTAGTTGTTTTTATCTAGTTAATAAATTGATTTGGTCCAGTTTTCATCATATAAAATATATGCCTTTGTTTTGATTTGCTTATTGTATAACTTGTTTTTTCAAAGGCTATTCCTTTGTTTTATTTTAAAACGAAATAATTGAAACTGTTAGTTATTTGGTCCTGATCATTGAAATCACTCTCAGGCAGGCAATCCCACACAAATGTGACAATACCCATTTACACCTTGGTGGAGTGGAATAAATGTTGGGAAATTTCTTGCACAAGGAAATTAGCAGTGCCCCTAGTGTAGTTCATACCCTGGATCTCTAAGCATACATCCTACCACTTGGTCATTGCTCCTACAATGTGTGCACCTCTGACAGATGACTAAATTACGATAATAGGAAAAAAAAATGTGACCCTTATGTTTCATAGTAGAGGTTTTGTTGATGATTAGAATTTCATTCTTTTGTCATGATTAACTGTGTGCATTAAATCAAAGAGACATATTTTGAAAAAACTTTATTTTTAGAACACTGTACTTATTTAGTTTGATTCATATTGGAAGTTATATGGCATTTTCCATGGGTTATAGATTTATACACTGTTAGTACTGTTGTACTTTAACAAATAAAACATGAACTTGAGGACAATACAGACTGGTTGTTGGTCAGACTGAGGAAGGTATGTGAAAGTCACGTTTAAACAGTCTGTATGCGATTTACAGGCTTGATGACGTCATATCAAGTATAGTAGGGTGTAATGTGTATGTAAATGAGTTATAATATTTGTTCTTATTCTTTTATTTCAGGTTACAGCCCACAGAATCTTTACCGTTTCCAAGGTTATCGGCTTGAGACGATGTGTATACATTTATCTTGTATGTGTTACTATGGTTACGAATCAATTCCCTCCAAAAGTCAAGGAAAAAATCCTGTTTTAAGGATTCACATTTACCTATGAAAAATAGAAACAAAGGGTCATTGTAGCGTATTCCTGAGTCAGCATTATTTAGGTTGTCATTAGATGATTCAAACATTAAACACTATTTTCTATTTTATTTTGTTTCCAGTGATTTTTATGGTAGGACCATTCAACCTACCCTGCCCTCCATAAGTACCTTCACACTTTTACAATTTACATGGTACTAAATAGAATTGCAAAAGGTTGTAAGAATGTTTTTTTGTAAAATGATTTTCAATTTTGCTTTTTGTCAGTACATTTGTCTTATGAATTTGAAATTACAAAATTAGAAAAATATCGCAAACTTGGTAATCCAAATGGTCTATTAAAATACATTGACCATAGATTAGACATTTGCTGTAATTTAACAATAGAATGTTTCAATAGAAATTTCATTTTTGTTGCATTAATAATGAATAACATAAACATTGCTATAATAATTCTACAAATTTGAACGTAGAGATTGTAGCAATTTAATTAATTTTACTGTGAAGAAACTTTTGGAGGGCAGTGTATGTAATCGAAGTTAAATTGTTTTTTATTGATGCCAATTTTTTTTATTTTAATTATGTATTATTATAATTTTAAATCAGGGAAATAGATCTATTCAGTATATCATCAAATATTCAGCATTTTTTGCATTATGACCAAAACAAGTGATTACTATAAAAAAGTGCAGGACTTGTCACTTCACTGTATTTTTGTGTACAATATTGCCAGTATATATGTATATTTATTTAAGGCAGGAGATATTCAATTAACCAGAATACATCTTCTGTTAAAGGGTATTATTTGGTGCTCATAATTGCAATCTTTTTTGTGTTCCATATTTTGTCTTACCAGTGTGTATCAGGCCAGTTTTCCCCCAATCAGATTCCCCCTGGAAGAACTAGGCCAATCTAACTATTCAGTTCCCTCTCATTCAGATTTCCCATGGCCACCCAAGTTCAAAATATTTCCATAAAATACTTTTCTAATGTTCTTAATAAACCCTTTATTTATGCTACAATAACAGTTTTTAGAATTTATCATTTGAATTGTTATTTAAGCATTTTTCCATGCTCCCAATGATTGTTAATTTTTCTGACCACCTCTTGTCCTATTTCCCTCAATCTAGTTCCTTATATAAGAAATAAACTTGCTATTATTGCAAATAAAAACCAAACTTAGTACATGTATTTAGGGACCAGGATGCTCACTCAGACTAAAGTGTGTATAAATATAAATGGTAAGAACTTGTTTTACGCCGAAGTTAAAACAAGTTAGTATTGATAGTAAAAAAGAGCCCTTCAAAAGTCCTAGGACAAATGTCTTTTTTTTAAAAATAAAATAATTAAATTTGCATAAAAAGAACCCGAGAGTAGTCTGTGCAAATGCCAAATTTAGAATCGATTAGCTTTTACATGGGGTTTCCCCATGTTTATAAGCAGATTGTAACAAATCCTCATTAAAATTTGTTGCAGATGATTACATTAGGCCCTGCATGAACAATTCAAGGGATACTTACTGCTTCAATTAATATACAATGTAGTTCGCATTGCATGTTAACAAGCAGACGATATTTTGTTTGTGCAATTGAAGTAAATCAAATCCGGCATATGTTAGAAAAAGTTACTTTGTATTGCATTCCATTTGTTATCCTGTGTATATATATTCTATCAAATCCCCATATCTGACAGCGCTCTTAGCGCTTTGATTTGATATGCCAGACAAACTCTTAATAAATAGTCTATGAATATTACATATGATCTTGTTCAATGCATGATTAAGTTTCCTAAAAAATTCATTTAAGAACTGATGGAGGGCACTGAATATTTTTATTTATGTTTATTTGTTAAAGAAATGTCTTTACCTGATGTACAGTATAGTGTAGGTCCTACAAGAAAAACCCTGTTTATGTTAACAAAACAATTCACTAATCCACGACAAAGGATGCTCAGGATGACAATATAGTACAGTACATGTATTATGCTAGGTTTACATCTGGCCACGATGTCCCCGATTCCAGAGCATCGTGGCGAATGTAACAGAGCGTGGAGTACAATCGCAACAGATCGGGACCAGCGTGGACACATTTTTTCATCCCGCGTCACTGGGAAAGAATTATTTCTTGTTTAAATATCAAATCGTGACGTAAAACGTGGACATTTGTCTCAAATCGTAGGTCAAATCGCAGGAGATCGCAACAAAGCGGCTTTGTCGTGGGAGATCTTAACAGGACGTAACGGAACGTGGTGGAGCGTGGAAGCCAATCGTGTTGATCGCAACAAAGCGTAACAGAACTTGATGCAAATGGTGGGCTCGATCGTAGCAAAGCGCAGTAGAGCGCAACAAAACATGCTGATTTCGTAAGGAAGCATAACAGAACGTGGAGTATACCATTTAATCGTAGAGCTCCCCGATTTTTTAGCCTCTGGCTAATCGGGGAGATTGTGGCCAGATGTAAACCTAGCATTAATTTTGATATGTTTTATAAGTGTCTTGTTAGTGTAATGGTAAAATATTATACCATTACGAGCATGACTGACTGAGGTGGTTGTGATTTATCCGCCTTACTAATACACATACAACTTTATTTTCAATATTGTGCTACCGGATTGGTTTATTTTAATTTTTACACACACATGTTGTTGTTTTTGATACTAACTATAAT
Organism: Mactra quadrangularis; assembly: GCA_025267735.1. Taxonomy (NCBI): domain Eukaryota; kingdom Metazoa; phylum Mollusca; class Bivalvia; order Venerida; family Mactridae; genus Mactra; species Mactra quadrangularis. The sequence goes on along the minus strand of CM046311.1, from coordinate 4,657,457 downwards.
TGAAAATGTCTGTACTAAACTAGTCAACATCATTCTTTCGTCTTATATAGTTAAAGCAGGTGTGTTCAAGTAAACAAATGAGATTAGAATGGTAATCATTGAATAGCCAACTCCCTCTTGATTAAAATCCTATTCAAAACCTACCCTGTTGTTATCTTGAGCCAGAAACTTTATCCTTCCGACTAAGTGCTGGGTGACCAGGTAAAAGACTTAAAAGTACATGTAATTAATCTAAGTTGGTAGAACTTGTTTAACAATCCAGTTAAAATAAATTAGTATAAACTAAACTTGTAGTAGACTAGCTTTGTGCTGAGCCATAGATACAATGTACTGTGCATAATGCTTTTATGTCTCGTTGCTTGTAATTCCAAAAATTATTACTGAATTTTTATTAAATATATTTTTATGATTATATTGTATTATACTTGCAATCAGTTAATAAAATATCCAAGAAATATATATGTAATTGTTTTAGTCATTGTTCTTAATAATTTCAAAATATACTAGTGTTGACCATGTACCAGTTTTCTAGCCCTTTCAGCCAGCAAATCTACTGAACAAGGGTTCAACTTCTGAGTGTGGCATAATTTCTACAGCTATTCCATCTCTTACCTTTAATTCTAAATCACGTAAGTTAGTCATCAAGGAAATTTGCCCCTAGTAACTGGTTTACAGCAAAATCTAGAACAATGAGTGGGTTGACTGACTGCCATGATATGTCTTACATATTATGTTGGTATGGCAAAAAACCCTTCTTGTACCCAGAGATTATAAACAGTCTGGATCTTAGTTCGAGAATCTTGATAGCCTGTGGGTTGGAGAATGCGTTTAACCCAACCAAAAGAATTTACCAGTATTCTGTTCATTTTAATGGGTTTGGCCATATTGTAACCATGGTTTACTAGTAATACATAAATCTTCCAATGGTAAGCTCTGTTTATTTTATTTATTGGAGTTAACGCCGTGCCAACACAATTTTAGGTCATTTTACGGTGTCCAGCGCACCTAACCTAGCTTTCCTGTTCCATTGTCTATAATCAGTACTCACATACCCTTCCACAAGGCCGGAAACTTCTCCATATTATCTAATCAATGGAGGAAAATCGACATTATTGTCAAATTTTCATGGAAGGGTGTAACCTCCCCGGGTGGGATTTGAACCCCTCGGGCACGAGTATCCAAATCCCGACGCGCTACCAACTGCGCTATCAACCCGGGTGGTAAGCTCTGTGATGACAAGCATGATTTGAAGCAAATATTCAGGACAACCACCTGGTTAATATGAGCAAGATAACCCACAAAATTACCACAATTGTTTATTTCTTGAGGACCAAACAGGGTTTTAAGAGGGAGCTATAAACCCAGATTGCGCAGCTCTTGCATAATTCCCATTTCTATACGAGACAAAGTGCAGTTCTATAAATCTGCATAGTCAACGATCATTTTTGTTCATTCTAAGATAACAATACTTTTTTTTAACGTCGCATTCAACACATAATATAGGTCATATACACGACGGCCAGCTCTTCCTACTATAGGTTTCCTGGACACTTCTATCACCAGTGCTAACTTGCCCTAACACGAGGCCGACAACTCATGTATAGGGTATGACCTGCCGCGACCGGGTTTCGAACCCAGCGATCTCTGGATTCGAAGTCAAACATGCTAACCACTACGCCACAGCCGCGACTGAAGAGATTACAATGCAAATATGCTTTATGTATAAGATTTATTTTTAATACATATATAACAAATTTAAAACTATGTATAGCATTCTACACAGGAAGTGTCAACATTATGTCTTTTACATCGTCATGTACTTCATAATTGGCGAATACAACAAAAATATACATACATTTACTTAGTAAAGTTAATTTCTCTCTATTTGACCTGAGAGTATATTGAAGACAGTAGATAAAAACATGAGATGGAACCTAGAAAGAACCAATGTTTGTATTAGACTTTTTTGCTTCCTTTTCTGTAAATGTCAGTATGGTTCACCTTAAAATGCTGAATGTTTATGGCCTCCCACAGTGACTTCTATGGACTCTATCAACTGGTGAGTATCTGTGCCAACTTATCAGTCCACGTTGTTTGCTACTTGGCCGCTAAAAACCAATGGAATGGGCAGCAAACAATTTAGATACTGAATAGCTGGTGCGGTTGGTCGTCAGCTGATGAGCTGATTAGGATTGTTGCTGGTCAGAACGACTAGTATTCTCAATTCCAGCACTTTAAGGGTTTATGTCAATAAATAGGCTTTGTGGTCAAGTAATGTATTCTCCTTATGCATAGAGGGCAACATTTCTTGAGTGAAGCATTATCTCAATCTTCCTCACCTAAGGTCACTTACCAGAAGCCAGTCTACAAAATTAGAATATGGAAGTGGTTGCCCAAACAGGTCATTAATGATCAAGCACTATATCTCATTTGCAGAATTTTTGTAGCCCAAAATATAATTTTGGATACCAGAACTAAAAAAGTAGCCGGACAATAGCTAGTTTCATTAACTGCGAAGCCCATTGAATTTCATTCAAATCAGGGGAAAAAAAATATTTTGTAAAGTTGGGTTTGTTAATTTGGATCAAATTACTGTAAAGTTTGATAAATTTGACATTGCTTATCAATATTTGAGGCGAAGAATGTTATGTATGGCTGATGTGACTAATATAGTTAACAATAACTTCTCTGGTACATTTAAACATGTTAGATTACAAATTTAAAAAAAAACAAGAATGAGAAATTATGCAGGTTTTGTTCCTACTAATGAAGTACAGATAATATAATTATGTATGATGTAACACTGTATTCTATTTTTAGAAATCACAAGACTTCCTACACTACCATGACTTTGAAAATATGTCATGTGATCCAGCAATATGTCACATGACCAAGTTTACATTAAAATCCACCACCTGAAGTTCCTGTATTTGTTCTGAAATAGAGAATAGAGATAAGAATTTTATAAACCTTATATAGACTAGATGGGAGCCCGTGCAAGCACGGGCTTTAGCAAACTTCTCACAGTGCTTAAGTCACGCTTTGCTACTTAATTATTGATTTGATAAAGGGAGATAACCGCTGCGGGGAATTTGGTTTGACGTGTCTATTTTTAGTTTTATCTATTTTTAGACACAAAAAAAACCATTTTTTTGTTGATTTTTGGCAGTTTTTGCAAATATCAAGAGGCTTTGTCAAAAAAGAATTGTCAACTTGATATGCCGGTATATATGTGCTCCAGCGACAAACAAAAGATTTATTCAAAGCTGTGCAGTTTCTTCCACAAAACAGGAAACTCGCAAATTTAATAGTATATATATGTCTTCATGGGTTAAAGGTCAAGGTCACTGACTCCAAATCGCTCACTGCAATCTCTAACTGATACAGGGACATAGGCTTTTTCTAGGCCTATGTTAACGATGTTAACTGGTATAATATTAATTTGGTATAATAATAATAATGACTAGTCTGTGAGAACAATGGGGGTCATGTGTTCAAGCCTAGCTAATAACTGTGGCTCTTTTTGTAAAGATAAAGGCAATTGTTTATGGAGAATGGCAATTTAGAATGTATGCATCTCTGGTACAATGTTAAGTAAACTGTCCTCTCAATATAACTCTTACCATTTAAGGACTGAACAAATGTGTGAATATGAAGAAATTAATTAAGTTATGATCATTAAGTCTGCTATACATGTAGATGTCAACAGACCTCGGTAATACAAGTACTTGAAAACATCCAAAACAGTTGTCATTTTTGTCTAAGTATACCTTATTGTTCTAAGTTTCTACATCCTTCATTTAAATATCTATTAAACAAATGCTCATTTTGATAGATGATAAGAACATCGAATTCAGACCACGTGGTAAGGTTTCTCTCCTATCATTTAGATTTTCAGTTGGGACTAAAGGGAGCTAACTCAACATCAAAACAGCAGTTTTGATCAGAATTGTCTCTCTTTAAATACTGACCCTCTTACATTCTTATACTAAGATTTGCCAAATGAACATGTCCCCAAATTCCATAGATAGGTCAAAGAACACAAACTCAACATGAGAAACAGACAACAGTTTTAACGAGTTGTTCGCCTTTAAATACTAACCCTCTTACGTCCCCATTTTGAAGTTTTCTATTTGTCCCAAAAGTTCCTTAAGTAGGCCTAAGGCGTTAACTCCACGCGAAAACAAACAGTGGTTTCAACCAGAGTTGTTTCCCTATGAATACTCACCCTCCTACGTTCCCACTTCGAGCGTTGATATTTGTCTTAAAGTTTCATAAATTGGTCAAAGGGCGCTAACTACGCGAAAAACAAACATAACATTCCATCATAGTTGGCCCATTTTAGATACTGGCCCTCTAAGTTTTCATTATGAGCTTCGCTATTTATCTCGAAAGTTCCATAAGTAGGCATAAGGGCGTTAACTCCACACGAAAAACAAACACCAGATTCAACCTGAGTTATTGCCCTTCAAATACTCACCCTCCTACGTTATTACTCTGAGCTTCGGCTATTTGTCTCAATGTTTCATAAATTTGTGGTAAATTACGTGACGTCAGATCTTCTCTTTGTAAAACGACTAAATCTGCATCACTTAGATTACTGCCTCCTGTCGATGACGTCATTGAGGTTTCACCTGAAGAATAACCATGATTTACATAAAAATTCGATGACTCTAACTCGGGTAGTTCGAAATATCCAGATGGTTCGGACATTTTACCAGTCGAATTCGGATAGGTTGAACACCCAATAGTTCGAACTTTTTGTCTAGAACTTTTAAGTTCGAGCACACGAATTTCTACTCTTGACAATCAATACTTAGGTTAAAGCAGCTACATTTTTGCACAAATCATGGGACATTGAAAGAACTTAATTATTAGCTTCACCAGCTTGTTCATAAACGAGCTGATGCGTTCACAAACCATATTACATGTACGGTAAAATTCAACTAATAGGACTAAAAAACTGACGGTCCAAAAAAGCGGAATAGCCAAAATATAGAAACCTTTCTTTCCTCAAATTAGTTATTTCGGGACTTAAAAATCGTCAAATATTGCATAATTTTGTAATAAAAGTCTTCAGAGCGGACCCTTAACTTGACTAATACAAAATAAACCTGAAATCTATTGCAAAAGTAAAATAAGATAGTTTTGAGCCATTTTTTACGCTAGGGGAAGTCTCTTAACAGACCTTTCGTAACGTTAATATAAACCTCTGAAAACTAGAATCTTTCAAATACCGAATATTTTACAAGTTCTGTTTTTACTGTGTTGTACAAATTCTTACCATTTATAGTTGTTGTTGATGTCATATCAAAACCTCCACCTCCTTGCATTCCTCCACCTTGACCTACAAGATGAATTAAGAATATTTAAATCACAATTAACAGGAAGAAATACTTCCCATTCGAGAAGCGGTTTTTTGGCCTTTTGACGTACCTAAGAAATGTCCGCTTCATAAAAGAATTCAACATAAACAATATAAAAACACCCTTTGATACTGCAAAGATATATCTTATATCCTACCGAGTCGTTGTATTTTAAAATACCAACAACTAAAATAACTAGAAATTGAAATTCTGTGAACTTTGTAATTTCAAAGAGTTTTCCGCTACGTATTTTTTGGCTGCATCGTTTGGCCAATTAATGAGCAATACTAGACATTCATCTTTTCCTGTATAAAGCTGGTTTTCAGTCATATTAAAAGATTTTAACAAATGTTATTCGAGATCGAATGTGGTCAATTGGCATTGAAAAGTAAAGATAAAATCCGAGTAATCCAACAAATTCGACCGACCTATGTGAAGAGTATGCAAGGGGAAATAACTCAGTAATGTTCCGTATTGCTATAATTGTAGCCATGTATGCCGTCAAAAACACACGTTAGATTCATTGTTGTATTATGACACTATATAATTCTTTTTATCAAAAATTGAAGTAATAATATAAAATTTAGTATTCTACACGATAGAGATGATGATGACGATGATGCTGATGATCTTGATAATGTTGTTGTTGTTGTAGTTAAAGATAATGATGATAACGGTGATGACATCTATGAAACATGACCTTGACAATGGTAATCTTTGTCTACGAAGATGATATACTACAGAGTTAGTATGTAGGAATGAACTTGGCTTTTTCAGTCAAAAGAACACACATACATTATGTATAATCATACTCAAACGCTTTGGAAAATCCACTCAAAATGTTATATTGGGACATTGCTTACTAGTTTACACAAAAATGACTAATTTATCACCCACACGACAGACAGTCATACGTCTAAACGTTTTAAAGTTGGAACCATCGTAATGCTCGGACAAACCTATAAATTAAATATGCAGCCCGAATGGTAGGAGGATACCATTGCATTAAAATCGAAAGGTATGGAAAGCCTTGACTGTCTTATACGCACAATCACAAACGTTGTTATGTTGAAATAACATTATATTAAGTAGTTTGTTCATTATATAGAGTGCTCTCTTCATTATACTCGGTGGTTTGTTCATTATATGAAGTGCTTCTATCAATATATAAAGTGGTTTGATCATTATACCCGGTGGTTTGATCATTATATTGAGTGCATTCTTCAATATATGAAGTGGTTTGACCATTATACAAGGTGCATTCTTCATTATACTCGGTGGTTTAATTATTACATTGAGTGTTTTCATTATACTCGGTGGTTTGATCATTATATAAAGAGCATTCTTCATTATATTCGGTGGTTTGATCATTATATTGGGTGCTTTCTTCATTATACTGGGTGGTTTAATCATTATATAAAGTGCATTCTTCATTATACTCGGTGGTTTCGTCATTATACTGAGTGCATTCTTCATTATACTCGGTGGTTTAATCATTATATAAAGTGCAATCTTCATTATACTCGGTGGTTTCGTCATTAAACTGAGTGCATTCTTCATTATACTAGGTGGTTTCGTCAATATACTGAGTGAATTCTTCATTATACTCGGTGGTTTGATCATTATATAAAGTGCATTCTTCATTATATTCGGTGGATTGATCATTATATTGGGTGCTTTCTTCATTATATTGACAGGACCAAATTAACGGGGTTATTTTTATTGTGCACCGTCATGCCTCGCAAGCGCGCTAGTGTTCGATCGGGAAATCTTCTAAAGTAAAGACACGATATCCGGAGTAATCTTTTGTTCTTCAAACAACGTTATTTTATCTATTCCGAAACCACATTTTTCTAAGATTTTTTGCATTTTGTTGGTTTTTTAAATGTGAAAGTTGCACTCGCCAGTTTCTTGAGAACATTAGCATACATAAAAGCAATTAAATCGCACTTTTGGTGATATATAAGGACAGTTTTACATAATATAATCCTCAATTCACATCATATAAAGACATCTTGACTTAGCATAGGGTACCATCGACACAATATAATGACCAAACTACAGAATATAATGAAGAATGCACCTTATATAATGCTCAAACCACCGAGTATAATGAAGAAAGCATTCAATATAATGGTCAAACCACCGAGTATAATGTAGAAAGTACTCAATATAATGACCAAACCACCCAGTATAATGAAGAATGCACTCAGTATAATGTTCAAACCACCGAGTATAATAAAGAATGCACTCAATATAATGTTCAAACCACCGAGTATAATGAAGAATGCACTTTATATCATGATGAAACCACCGAGTATAATGAAGAAAGCACTCAATATAATGATCTAACCACTGAGTATAATAAAGAATGCACCTTATATAAAGACCAAACCACCAAGTATAATGAAGAATGCACTTTATATAATGACCAAACCTCCGAGTATAATGAAGAATGCACTTTATATAATGATCAAACCACCGAGTACAATGAAGAAAGCACTCAGTATAATGACGAAACCACCCAGTATAATGCAAAAATCCACCTTATATAATGACTAAACCACCGAGTATAATGAAGAATGCACTTTATATAATGATCAAACCACCGAGTATAATGAAGAATGTACTCAATATAATTATCAAACCACCGAATATAATAAAGAAAGCACTCAATATAATGAACAAACTACTTAATATAATGCTATTGGGAACCGACTTTCCATCACATCTCATGTAGTTCACAATTAATTTGATTCTCTAATAAGGAATTAAATCGGCTTCAAGTTAGCTACGTGTGGATATAAAATACAGAAGTTGCTAAATGGACATGCTGCGGTATACTAACAAAATGACAAATATTATTTTGGTGACATTAAAGGCAAGATTTCCATTCGTGTATATTGGTGGATTGGTCACGATGTGACTTCCTTTGAAAGACAATAGGACGAGCAGCACGGTCCTGATCAGTCAAAGCCACTCTATATGTACACACGTATAATAAGCGTCTCTGGCGTTTCGGTTCTGAGCCTGTTGCCCACGACTAAAGGCACAATAACTCAAAAAGGCCAACGCAAGTGATTTTTCTTGTACATGTACAAATATTAATCAGAGTGAATGAATGCTCAATCAAGTGAAGAAGAGATATGATTTGTTTTAGTCTACTTATATTATAACTAAATGACATTATTGTCTGTCATTCGGAACTCCTCTGAAATTCGCAACGAAGAACCTCGGACATATTTAGACGCCAATTTGGAACTACCTTTTCGTCACATTCCTTAACAAAATGCTGCGACCGGTGTTGAAGTAAACAAATCCACGATCGTTTAGCCGATTAGTGATGTTTCGCTTTTCGTCTATAAATTTGAAATAACACAGTTCAATGATATTGCCGAACAGTATTTAGTTAAATATATAATATAGAAAAATGTTTTGACAAAGATCTATGTGTATACTACAAGAACTACTTTGCATAAACCGTTACGTGATTCGCCTGTGCTTCGCCTCGCGTAGGTAGTAAAAACCCAAACTGCCAGGGTAGACCCCCACGAATTCTTCCGAGGTTATTCATCCATGAAATGTCGAGGTGTTCCGAATGTATTGTCTGTAAGTTAGTAATAAGCGCATGCAATGATAATGCACTAGTCATTTGTAGCCCGCAATCCATACCCCGGGAATAGCGGAGACTTTCAGATTTAGCATAGCAACCCCCCTGGTAAAATCCCAACCCTGTGGGTAAATTCAGACGGTAAAATCAACGTTTTTGCCTCCATCTTATAATTGCAGACGAGTGCTATAGAGCTAGAGACCTGTGAGCCATAGTCTCAGCTATTTTTGGCGCGAAAACAGTACATCTTGTACCCCTGTAGTGGCTTAGCAGTGTTAGAAAGCTGGAACGTAAAAAAAACACGGCACTTCCCCCCCCCCCCGTTTTCCCTTGCACTGACCCTGGGGTTGTGGTGATGAGGGTTACCAAAGACTGGTGCGTTACCAATAAGCAGTTTTACCCAAGGCCATACCGTTCATACTTCCAAATCCTGTACCACGAGCGCTAGTTACCGATCCCCCTGTGGAACCAAAATTCCCAAGGTCAAGGTTAATTCCTAGATCTCTTAATGACATACCACTAGGCAAAGGTTGAGCTACTCCATTTCTTACAACCATAGGTGGACCACTTGCAGGAATTCTGACTATTTGAAAATAAGCAAAGGAGAACAATTACTTCACTTGCAAAAAAAAATGAATGTAAATTTACATTTGTATGTATTGTCCTTTTTTCCTCAACTGTCAAAATTTGAATAATTTCACGGTGAATGATTACACATTATCTCAATATAGACCAGTTCATTGTTATTGTTATGATGTCTATAAATAGTAACATGGAGCTGATAAAGACTACAGGTAACCGTTCCGCTGGTTGGCAAGAAATGATAGCGAGTTAATACAATGAAAACACAGTAATTTTAAAATTGCAATTACTAAGTTCTTTTTCATCGAACAATTTAGTATTTTATATCACTAGATAGGTCTTGAAATTCATATTTTGAATATTTAAAAATTATTTGTCAAAAAAGAATTGTTTTTTATTGGCGAGTTGTTAAACCTAGCGCTTCAAACCGGCAAGAAGATAGTTCAAAAGACAGGTTTAAATCATCTCATATATTTTTTTTGAATTAAAATTATGGCAATTTTCTTTTATTTTAAAAATATGAATTTCAAAAGCTTTCTATCAACATTAATATCATAAAAATCGGCCTATAAATAAAAAAGTTATCGTGATTTAAAAATTCTGCTGCTATCAAATGTATGTAAACATTGGTTTCTTTCTGCCAACCAGTAGATCAACCAAAATATAGGTAGCAGGTGCTTGTGACGTCACCCGTGAACTGGTCTATAGACAACGAGCACGAAGTCACCGTGAAATTATTCATGTTTTGACAGTTTAGAAAAAACGAACAATAGAAACCTACGTATCTGTTCATTTGCAATTGTTTACACTACAATTTGAAAGGATTAATTAAGGATTAATCAAAATGCTAAAATTTATATATCTTTGTTAAGGGGCTCTAATTTTTAACTTGTCAAGTCTATTATTCGTATTGTTCATTTGTTTTTGAACTGTCATTGTACATAGGCCTACATTAACGCCACAGTTTACTATTAAATAAAGTGTCTATGTATCGATAAAAATAGTAATCCGTATCTCTGTGCGGGAATTATTGAACAAGTATTGAGTATTTAAATCAGTGGGGTTGATGTATGCTCCATTGACAGTTAAAAAAGGTAACAATATAATCTCACAAATGAAGGAAAGAAACCACTACGGCAAATTGATTGCGAGTTTTATACAGTAGTTAAAAATGTAATATTTCGGTTCGGATTACAATGAATGACATACCATTCGGAACACCTCGACCTTTCATTGAATGAATAATTATTCATAGTAAATGACCGAGGAGTTCCGAATGCGTACCTACATTTTTGACAGTGATCGTCTTTCATGCTTATTTACCAGGTCAGTTAGTAATTTATTATTCATTTCCAATGATTTCCAAGTGATGAACATTCAATTCTTGATTAGAATAAAATGAGTATGATCAATGATCAATTAATATTTTAAGTACTCAATTATGTATAAATATTCATTATTTGAATGTACATTAAAACAAACAATGTGTTTTCCCTTACTTCTTAAAGCATTGTCTAGCACACCTTGTCCACCGCCTGCAGTCATGCCTCCAAAGCCTGGTCCGCCAGAAGCATCAAATCCTGGTCCTTGAGGACCAAAACCTCCGCCCCCACTGAATCCTGCCCCTCCTCCGAATCCAGCCCCGCCTCCAAATCCACCTCCTCCTCCGGCCCCGAAACCGCCGCCTCCGCCCGCTCCGAATCCTGGTCCTCTTCCGAAACCTCCCCCTAATGACAGACATAGATTTTTTAGTACTTGTGTTACATCCAATAAAATACATGTATATGAATAGAAGAAGAATACTACAATTTTTAATCCTTCCAGTGAACATTGTAGTAGTTTAGCTGTTCATTAAAATTATTTCAATTATTTATTTATTTATACTGATTTTAACGCCGTGTCAAAACGATGTTTTAGGTTATTTTACGACATTTAGCGCACCTAACATAGCTTTCCTGGACCCTTGTTTGTAACCATCACTCACCTACCCTTCCACAAGGCCGGAAATTTTTTCAACACATCTTATTTATGGAGGAAAATTGTCATTATTGTAGTTTTTATGGAAGGGTAAAACATTACCAGGTAGGATTCGAACCCGTACCCCTTTGGGACACTAGATTCGACATTCAGGCGCGCTACCAACTGCGCTACCGACCCGGGTTCTATTGAAATTAACATTTTCGTTCAGCCTTTTGCGGCGATCAGCTCGCCTAACCAACTGTTCGTAACCTTTTTGTACCATTACTCGCTTCCATTAAACAGGAGTAGTAATTCTTCCGGATACTAATGAAAATCGCCATTTTTATCATACTTTCGTTACAAAACCTGCCCAACTGGTTATCAAACCTGTACATCAGATGACAGAGATAATCTGATATCAAACCATCAATAGGTCCACCACATTCACTTGTAAGAATTTTCTTACACTCATGTCATGTCATGTAATTTCATTAAGTATTGAGGGAGACGTCATAATTGAATGATTATACAGTAAAACCTCTTGTGAACAACACCCACTGAGAGAGACTATAAAGTATGTTGCTCTTCAGAGGTTTTTTGTTCTGTAGGGGGCAAAAGCTGTTGTTGTGCTGTTGTTAGCCGGAGGATTTATTATAGAGAGGACCGCTCTGCAGATGTTATACTGTGTACTCAAGAATACCAATGTTCATGTATAAGATTATAACATAACAATTAAAATAACTCATAAATGTTTATATTGTATATACAAGTGTTAATGCATACCTCCGCCGCCACCGCCGCCGGTTATAGTAGCCCCTCCAAATCCACCACCACCTGTACCCATACCTCCTTGCTGGAATATAAGAGTAGTTTAGCATTTTATTGTTCCATTCCTACAACTGTCTTCTATACTTAGGTTTTGTAGCAGTATTGTAACACAACAGACCAGTTTCCTAAGCATATCTATGGAACGCCTAAACTGCCGTACACGTTTATTATTTTTTTGTTTGTTGTCTTCAAACGCCATAACGAGTTGCACTTCGACAATAACGACCTATTAAGAGTTAAAATCGACCTATATAGTGAACACGACGAGATGCTTTTTGTACACAACGACTTACTTTTTTGTCCATGACGACGTCTATTTTGTGCAAAACAACATGCCATTTGAGGACAACGAACAAAAATATAAACCTATAAGGCAGTTTGGGAGTTCCATACATATCACTAGCTTGCGCTTTGTCCTCTGGTACACTTTTTACACCGAAGGTTCTGAGTATGTGATATCAAATCGAGGGTACCACGGTACGAAGCGCTAGTTAGCGATTTCTTTATGAAACTGGCCTAGTACTGACACTATAGTCATCAAATTCGTAAAGTACTCACAAAAATGCTTTGATAAGAATTTGTCAACGAACAGAAATACAATATTGAAGATGAGATTCACTATTTATAATCAACCCTAGGACTGAAGCCCTGTGACCAATACCTAGAAGCAAGTGTGCCGATAGTTCCATGAGGATTATTTGTCTAGTTTGATAGCCTCTTATTATTAATTACCGCGAAACTTGCCCACGTTTCGTTTTAAATCAATGAGAAAATACAAGTTTTCTAAATTGACATAGAAACTAAGTTTTAGATAATTACCCCACCAAAAGAACCACCGCCTGTTCTAGCTTGTCTTACTGCTGAAGCCACATCTGACGTCACAACTTGCATACCAGTAGTTGGATCAGTAAATTGGGTGTTTCCCCCTGTCACAGCCCCAACACGTGTGGTGTCAGTTCTACCAAATACTCCACCAATGGCACCGTCAGTAGTTCCACCGAAACCAGGGGGTCCTCCTGGAAACGGACCGCCGGGTCCCCCAAAGTCAGATCCTCCGCCAAATCCACCTCCCGCACCTCCTGGACCACCTCCGAAACCACCACCGGGACCACCTCCTCCGAACCCACCTCCCGCACCGCCTCCAGGACCCCCTCCAAAACCACCTCCCGCACCGCCTCCGAACCCACCTCCCGCACCACCTCCAGGACCGCCTCCAAACCCACCTCCCGCACCTCCTCCAGGACCGCCTCCGAAACCACCTCCTGCACCGCCTCCAGGACCGCCTCCGAAACCACCTCCCGCACCGCCTCCGAACCCACCTCCCGCACCGCCTCCAGGACCGCCTCCGAACCCACCTACGAAGCCACCATCTCCTGGACCGCCCCCAAAACCACCACCTCCTGGACCGCCCCCAAATCCAATTCCTCCGCCAGGACCGCCCCCAAATCCTCCCCCGAATCCGCCAGGACCGCCACCTCCAAATCCTGGCCCTCCGCCTCCAAATATGCCTCCAACGAAATCACCTCCTCCTATTATAGTCGGTGGCCCACCGAATCCTCCACCGATTGTTATTCCAGGAGGAGGCCCTCCTCCAAATCTCCCTCGAAATATTGGGGGAGGCCCACCGCCGAAAAATATAGGACCTGGTCCAAATGTTTGACCTATAAATAAAAAATCGGGGGCATTAGATCAAAACACGTTGATCACCGTGAGGCAATAAAGTTTTATACATTGTAATTGCAACCGAACTCTGTTTGGATAGTTGTAATTACATGATATGTTTAATGTAACTTAAAGGCGACTAAAATTACCATATTATGACTTAAGGTTTTGGAACTGTAATGGTAACCTTCCATAATCCTTATAATGATATTGTTTCTTGAATCTATACTATTAAAGACATTTAATGGTGAACTTTTAGGGAAGTTTACCGTTTGTAACTTAAGCTGTGTGCATTTTTATAACGTGACCCTTGATTTTCAAAATAACCGTAAATTGTGCTTGGACAAAAAATGAAAAAAACTATTTTTTTCAAATTCTGCAATTTTATATTCAAATTTTAATCAATTTTCCTGTTACACAATCATGTCATGATAAACCAGAACAATCAGATTACAGTTTGGACAAATACTTATAAAAGATATAGAGCTTTGTATACATGTATCCCCAAGCAAAAATCCGAGTTTCTGAGAGTGTTCAAAAAATTACTCTATCTTTAAAAGCAAATATCTCAAGTTTAAAGTTAGTTAGACACATGCAACTAGTTTTAAAATTGTCTGCAGTCTTATCTGCCCATAATGTATATATAAAAATATATAAAATATTAAAGAAATTTAACTGTTTCTAAATTTATCAATAAGTATTTGTATAAGATTACTATAATGAAACTGCAAGAGAATTTATAGCAAAAATTTACATCAAAATGGTAAATTATAGATTATACTATTTTATACAAATATATCATCTAAATTGGTACTGGAGATAGAAATATGAATGTAAAACTCTGCACTATCATACGAAAACCTTCTCTTATTATAATGAAAGCGCTGAAGGCACTGAATTTGTTCGGATATGAAAAAGTGGAATTCAATTTCCGGCTCCAACAAACCTTATTTCACAAAGAACAGTTCAGTGATATTAGTTTGATAGGTAGACCAGCACTGTTCCGGTTCAAAACACTATACAATCGACCTATAAATACAACAGGTAAACCGAACAGGCGAACACACAACTGATTTTTTTCACACAATCACCACAAGTAAAAGGGGTCATTCTTAAAACAATTTAATAACTGCCGCGTATAAGTTATCATTCATGCACATTTATTCTACTGCATCTGTATGTAAAATAAATGAGGTCCACTATTCAGACATCTTTCAAAGTCATTTACTACGATCTTAAAACTTTTCCTATCGAGCAATTCTATCAAATTATATGTAACATCTCTACTGTCAACTGGCACAAACGACGGGTCGTGACTGAATAGTTGATACCATTCTATTACATAATACGACGTAAAGAGCTCAACTGAGACGCTTAACTCATAAGCTATAATACATGCGCTCAGTATAAACCGATTAACTAGTGTAGTTCAGGAATTATTGCGCCTGTCATAGCAAACGATCATTTTGAATTGCTCTATATTGTACATATATACTGAGGGACTACTTCTGGATTCGGTAAATTTTCAAAGTGGGAAAAGGTCTGAAATACGGTATATATATTTGTTCAGGACTGAAGTCCCGAACATATAATAAATCGAAGTAACCAACTCTAAGTCGAATGTACTTATGTAGTACTCAGATCAACTCCTAAAATAATATTATTTCATGATGATTTTTGTTTACACATGTACTTACATGTATGTATACTTTTGTTTCTTCTACTTATTCATTTATTTATTTATTTACTCACCATGTTGTATTACTTTGACCATGGAGAGGATGTGTATAGGCATTATATGCCTGTTATCCAATCCTATTCATTGAATAAAATATGTATTAAATTAAATTAAGTCGAATGTATACAGTATCCACCAGTTGTGGGACTAAAACACAATGTGCATACAGCAAGTAAATGGTCTTAAATTAACTTACCATTTACTAGTGATCCTATACACACAAGCACACAAACTATCACAGATGTCATCCTGACTAAGCTAAAATAAATAATTAAAAATTATCAGTAATTAATTAAATTTTCTAATTTAAGTTTAACCCTTAGGCAACGTTACAGAACGTTACATAACGATACATTCGGAACTCCTCGGCCATTCGCTGCGAATAATCTCGGACATATTTAGACGCTATTTTGAAACTACCGGTGTTAAAGTAAACAAATATATGATCGTTTAGACAATGAGTGATGTTTCGTTTTTAGTCCGTAAATTTTGAAACATCACTCAACTCATTGCCTTAACGATCGCATATTTGTGTATTAGATTAGGTCAAGTTATTCGCAGCGAATGTATCGTTACGGAATGTTTTGTAACGTTCGCGGTAACTGAATGCAGGGCAGGGTTTTTCGTTTGTAAATATATATTATGTTGTCCCCATGGACCGAAAGGCTTGTTTGATATTTGAACGGTAATTATAGCTAATTATACAGTAAACTATGAAACACGAGGAATGTTCAAGTAGAATACATGTATAAATAAATGATTTATATAAAAAAAAACAGCTGGTAAATAAATAATAAGTTTATTTGTGTTTGTTTATTTGTTCATAATTGCGACCATGCTGTATTAAAAATGATATACATGTCACCGCAAATAAAAACAAAACGTGCGTGACTTCACGCGAAATTTTTTTATAGGATTAGGTGCAAGTCATAAGCGAAACACACAAAACATTAAAGGGGAAAGAAAAGTAGACGGAACTTACTGTTTGGACAGTCATTGGTAGATTTCTTTATACTGTATGAAAGGTTTATGACAAAATCATGGCCATTATAGTCATAAAACAGTTACATTTGTGGCTTTAAGACAATCAATTTGGTCAATTTGGTAAATACCGGTACAGGAGGTTAGGTGAGTGAACCCGGACCTTTAATACTGTTTGATGCATGGCGACTCTGATCACATAAAACTGAGCACGTGGGTGTCTAGCTTTTGTCGCATACCCTCGATACATACCTATGACGTAACTACAGAGTATACAGCTTCCTTCAAAAGTCCTTCGACAAAAATTATGTTTTAAGGGTTATTTGATTCTAATGTATCCAAAAAACGAAGCAAAGAGACACACGGGCCAATTACAAAATCACCTTTAATTAGTTTAACAACATACGACTCCAACTATATTAATTAAGCGTATGTACAGTACACACCAAAAGTAGACAAATGAAGTTTACCAAAGTTCTTAAATCTTGATGATTATTTTTGTAGAATCATTGTTTTAATATATTCAAGCATGATTAGTGATAGAATGAAAACAATTTTCATGAATGCAACACATTTATAAGACTCAGCATATGACATCCTTAAGCCTCCAAAAACCATGTATATTGTAAAAAAAATTCATAACATATAGCTTTTATGCTATTTTTTGAAGTCTCAGTTATAATTATAATGATAACCTAAAAAAGCAAAACTAAAAGGCTTCCAAAATAAACAGTTATCAAACTTTAGATTAAAGATATTCAGTTGCCCTACAAAATGAAAATGTCTCCAAATTTTTGGCGGGTACTGATCTGGGTATGAGAATGGTACATACGCATGAATTAATGAAAATTATTACCATTATTCATATTTGTGTTTGTTAATATATATATAGTGATTATTCCAGAACTCAGAAAAGGGCAGGGAGGCAGAAAAAAGGGGCAGGGCATATCTGGGGGTAAATGTCTTATTTGTACTATAACTGCATAGAAAGATGCTAAAAAGGGCAGGGAGGAGAGAAAAAGGGCAGGGTGCAGCACCCTGCTATTCTGCTTTGGAATAATCACTAATATATATGTACATTGTATATAAATATGGGCAAAAATATGTTCAACTAATTATGACAAATGTGTAAGCTCTTGTTGCAGTGTCTGGTGAAATTCTTTGTTATGCTTGATTAGTATTTCCTCAAAGATTTCATTCGTCCAAGAGCTCTTGGAGAGTGCTGTAAAAATATAGGTACACTAGAACCCCTCTTTTAAGACCACTAACCGTTCTTTTCAAGTGAGTTAGAAAATTTGCTACGTTTATAATGAATGTGGCTATACAAGGGTCACAGTCATCAACTCATATCCTGACTTTTTACTGTCCGAAATATGACCTTTAAACTGTTACAATAAGAAGTAATCCTTTAAACAATTCTATCATCTGGGACGATGTAAAAATATCTCTATTGAGACGCAAAAAATCATCGCATTTGTCGGCAAATTGGCTCCGCACAAAAACAAAACTAGTTTGGTTTGCATGCAACTGCATTTGTTTGGAGGAAATGTAGAAAATATTGCGCTTGTCAAAGCAGACGATCTGTTTGAATGAGGAACTTTAGTAAGTTTTTTTCCTTGATAAAATCTGAAGCAATCCAATTGGTTAGTAGGTCCTATCAGTTGGAACCCTCAGATTTTATCAATGAAGTCCTATGTAAGGATAACAAAATATCTCATCTAATATCTACTTTGTTAATTAGGATATTAACAGGAGTGATGAAATTTAGATAGTTCTTTACCCTAACAAAACTTGATTTTCAAACAAATTAAATGATTTGCAAATAAGTTATTTGAGATAATTTGTGTCAAATTGACATTAAAAAGTAAGGGTAAAATCCGAGTAATCCAACTGATTATACCTACCAATTTGAAGAGTATACCAGGAGAAATAACTGACTAATGCCCCTTATTCATTCGGAACACCTCGACCTTTCATGAATGAATAGTTATTCGTAGCGAATGGCCGAGGAGTTCCGAATGGCCTCTTATTGCTATCTATATATTGGCGGAACTATTTGTGTATTCCGTACCTAAGAATTCATACCAACGTTGTTGCGTTATAATTGCTTGCATTTTAACATCGCTACAACGACAATCAGAAAATATCGACGCTCAGATTGAAAACATGACTGTATCCAGAACAATGGCATTCAGAAATGAATGAATCGTCAAATTTTTAACAAAATTGTCGACAATATTTCCCCATATATAAACAGGAAGTTGCTCAATAGATATCCAAGAATTCTAATCTGCTATCAATAATATCTTCGTCGAACATCTAGCGCTAAGCGGTATTTATGACAACCGTTTTTACTGTTAATCAGAACATACTTTGTTTTCTTCAAACATAAACTTTAGGATCAGTCCAAAAGCTAAGTACTAAAAATTTTCACTCATGCTACTGTACGAAACGATGTACAATGTACATGTAATCACAGACTTATGCATGTACAGAACAGAACAGAACAGAACAAGTCATCATCGTCATGTTACAACGTATTTATGCAGATGCTTCAGAATTACGTAAGTTTTTGGTATATACGCAGTCACATGACTTTCTGGGCTCGACTCTTCAAAACGTATGTGTGTAATAACCCATATTTAAATTTCCATGGAGTACATATTGAAATTTTGAATTTAAGACGAATCTCAATTTAAAAAGTTCGATGTAACTGGAACATGTTTTGCTTGATTCAACAGTTTATATAAAACGATTCTTTTAGTTAATTACATTGTTCTCATTTTCATAACATTTTGAAATTGAATTGTTTAAATACTTATTATCGCTGATGACATGACATTTTAAGTAGCTAACAAGTACGTTGTGAGTATAAGTGAAATTCGCGCGCTTTAAATGCAATCATCTAATCAATTTCTGGATGACAAGAGGAGACATGATTCAGCAGTTTTTTAAACAAATAGTGGATCTAGGAATTTGCAATAAGTATTTCATGTTCGTGAATATTAGGTCATTGTTCGCGGAATTACCGGGATAGAGATGAAATGAGCGGTGAAAAAAATGTGCAATTGTACATACGCCTTAAACAAAATTTATTTCCTTGCTAAATTTAATTAACCATCTCGGTTTCATTTTAAAACATTTTTCAAAATCTGTCGCGTTCAGACTTAAATGGCATAAAGTAAGCATCCTGCCGAGTCATTTATTAAATATTTTGGAATTTATTTAATTCTATTTAACAAGTTACCCATAAAAGCGCAATAAATAATTCCGTAATTGTGAGATTTTGGAAGTCAAAAATTTGTACTCACCGAAAATTAATCTTGATTTATCCCAAACTTCTAAATTAATCAATTTATCACAAAATTATGGTAAATATGACTAAATGTTGTTTAAATAGAATACATCAGTAATTGTATTTTGACTAAATCACTCGCTCATTGTTGACAGTTGATAATAAGATCCGTAATGACCAGAAAATGACAAAAAAGAGTACATATTAACGTCAGGAAATGATTTCATTGTCAGCCATGACAACTCACTGATAGATTGTCCTTTTTGATCGGTTTATTAGGATACTATTAGCAATATAGTTGTCAGTGCAGTTAGTTTGACGCGCGTTTCTGCACGGCCATTTTTTGTGGGTTAACGATAATATACCAGCAATCTGTACCGGAACGGTCAGCCATTTTTAATTCGTGAGCGACGCTCGTTTGATGGATAGACCGCAACGATGGAAAACATTGTATTTTGTTTGACAATAAAACCAGTGTCAGTACATGTTACATGTCACCTCTATACGTGATAAAAATCTCTGATGTTTAAGACAATTAGCCCTTTTATTGTTTAGATGTCCCCCCCTAAAAACTTGGGTATTAAGTTTTGTTTGACAAGTACTTTAAAATGTTGTAGGAGATATTCTATTAACACGTTCAGGCCTCAAACTTAACCAAAAAAAATGATCTTGCAAATTTTTGCGAGTTGATTTTATTTCAACTTGCAAAATGTAAATCACTCGCATTTTTTCTCCAAATATTCATAAAATTATGCAATATAAAAACAACAGACATTTGTAGTACTATATTTAACTATAGATAAAACAAGAGCGATATTGTTGGATAGACAAAGAATATCAAACATGTTTTACTGTTAATCTTTAATTAACTATCAATCTATCTGGCCATTTCATTGCTGATTTGGGCCTCTTTAGTTTGGAGAGAATCAATCTATCTGTAGAAGTCACCAGAGACACTCATTACAGAACATCTACTTGCTAAATACAGTCATGTAACTGACATCTTTTGACATTTTTTTGTATTTTAGCCAGATTTTTCAACGGAAAATAACCGGTGTATAGTTGGGCGAAACCCAGGCGGGCGGGCGTCCGGTGTCGTTAACAATTGCTTTTAAGTTTTATATTTATCATATATTTCTATCAATTATTGTCGTTTCTTGTCATTTCTTGATGAAATTACAAACACTGATACCATATCATGTGATTTATAGAATTAGAAAGTAACCACAACTCTACCTGGCTTAATTATGTATAATTTCCTTTTGTATTTTTTACATTAAATCCGGCTTTAGTATGGTTTCCACATTATTATTTTTTTGTTTAATTTAATGATTTAACCCTTTACTGGTTGCGACATGTGTGAAATGTAGCCATTTTTTCACCATGAGGATATGCCATATCGAAATTTTGTTAAGCGTCCGCGTGTGCGTAGGTTTTTGAGTCCTCAATCTGAAAATCACACAAAATTGTTGTTGAATTTTTCTTAAATAATTCTGTTGTTCCGGGATTCGATAACTGATTTTTCTCAGGAAAAACTGCCACTTCCTTGTTTCTGTGTAATTAAAAAATGAAAATGTACATGTGTCTGTTGTATCTACTTATTTATAGAATTACTTTAGTCTCACATTAACGTCATAAACATTCATGTACTACCAAGTACTTATTTGTGTGAATACTAGCTAGAATGGACATGTGTTTTCGTTTTCAATTTGTGTGTTTTTGTGAATAGGTACCTAAGTTTGTCAAACTTGAGTTGACCCTTAACAAAATTCCAATTTGGCATGGCCTTATTATATACATGGTAACCTCATTCAAACGCCACGGGAAGCAACCATGGTGTTTCATATCATAGACTAGATTGTCTCCCTTGCATATATATTTATACGAGTAGATACTCTTTTGTATATATTTCAATTGAATTCCCTAAGGGCAAAAATATGTCTTTTTAATATTCAGCATAAACTATAAGAGGGAAAAATATTAAAGTGTCTATTAATTTTGAAATATTGATCTAATGGGTTATTTAAGTCCTTAATTGACATAAAAATTGTGTGACTTGTAAAATTATTAACACTGAACATACCATCTTAAAGTTACTTGTATTAAAGTCAGCTTGAATTTAATAGACATAGTAATCTAAAAAGTTCGTAAACCGCTGAATAGTTTTTTATCTGTAATACAAAAGATGACACTACGCAATGAAGGATTGTACTTTTGACGTTCAGTCATACACACTACCAAGCGTTTGCCATCTTTTGGTAAAGCATTTTATGGCTCAGGTCGTTCTAAAACACCACGCCAATCCTTTCTCATATAGAGAAGGGAAATAAGGCATGGTTACCAGAGCTGTCGATGTTTTACTGGGGGTTGTGCTTACGCTGTTGTTTTTCGTTTGTCTTCGTGAGAAGACGAACAACCTGCATGAGTCGTGCATAAGGTCGCACGATCATGTCGCGCTAAACTGTCTTCCCCTCTATATATCTAAGTATAAACATTTAGTAAATTTAAACACCACTATATGCAACTTGATTTTAGGCAACACCACGTTTAAATTAACTTTGGCTTTATATTAAATATTTATTTTGTCTTGTTTCACTATAAGAATCATTTTGGTTGAAAAGTAACTTAATCTACAAACTTTTTAGGAAACTTATAATGTCCAAATTTATATAGTTATAAAATGAAAATAGATATATAATAATTACGACTCGTTTGTAGATAAAGTTACTTTTTAACCAAAATGACTCTGAGTGAAACAAGGCAAATGAATTTTTAATATAGAGCCAAGGTAAATTTAAAAAGTGTTGTTAAATTTTACTCTATTTTTCTACTACATGTATGAGAGGGTAAACAGGACCATGCGCCATGATCGTGCGACCTTATGTACGCCTCGTGCAGGTTGTTCGTCTTCTCACAAAGACAAACGAAAACAACAGCGTATAGTCACAGCCCTCAGCAAAACATAAGCAGCTCTTGTAACCATGCATTATTTCCCTGCTCTTGTTAAAAAGGATTGGTTTGGTGTTTTGGAACGACCAGAGTCATGAACGTTTTTTGAGAATCGAAAGTGATTGAAATATTTAATATGTAAAATATTTGTGTTTTTGTTTTCGGTTTGTGTGTTTTGTGAATAGGTACCACAAACTTGAGTTGACGCTTTTAAAACAGAATTCCAATTTGGCATGGCCTTACGCACTATGGCTTTTTCAAGATGCTGTCATCCCATTACTAATTTAAATAGATATATGCAACTTCCTGGGTGACTGGCTTTCAGAAAACCAAGTTGAGCCCCGATCCCATTACCGGGACAACGCTGGGGTCGAGCAAATAGGGCACAAATGCAATTTTCGCTCTTTTTCAATCCCAACTTAGCATTTAAACAGTTATATTTTCCGAAATTGAGGTCTTAAGTTCCAGGTCTTTTCAGAGACTGAAAACATGTCTTATCGGTAATTGCCTCAAGTGAAATTTACTAAATCCAGACACGTATAAATGCGGGATTGACCAGTTTAGGGTTAAGCAAC
Source organism: Mactra quadrangularis (assembly GCA_025267735.1). Taxonomy (NCBI): domain Eukaryota; kingdom Metazoa; phylum Mollusca; class Bivalvia; order Venerida; family Mactridae; genus Mactra; species Mactra quadrangularis. The sequence goes on along the minus strand of CM046311.1, from coordinate 4,633,912 downwards.
ATTTCCTTTTCAATATTGCTAAAGCTTGTCAAATTTCTTCAAGAGTTTTCAATTCTTGCAAATCTTCCCAAAAACTGATAGGCATGGAGCTAGTGCAAGTGGGTAAAGCATCACTGAAAAGTCCTCGAATAACAATGCTCAATTTATGGGTCTAGGGTCAAAATTACCCCCACCCCATGGGTCTCAAGTTTTACAAGAAATTATAATTTATAAGGAAATGTAATACAAATCATCTGCACTTAAAATGGTTCAAACAGATTTCTCATACATAAATTTAGAGCCTTTTTATGGCTTTTCGAGGCCTTTTTTACAAAATTTAGGGCTTAATTTTCATGACATTAACAAGTGTCTGATTTGTAGTTCTTTGTTAATCACCCAACAGTTATCACTGGCACCAGAGTCCATATCGTATAATTATAATGCGTACGTCCCTATATATAGTTCTCTGTACATACATATATAATAAACGTGAATATTATAATGATTGTATAGATCTAGTCACAACTCGTACACGGTGATTAATACGGGAGCGATTTTTAATTGTGTTTGTTGACAAAATATTATATGTGCGTGCATTTTAAAGAATGTGAGGACTCTAGTGCCAGTGACAGTTATGTCCTTTAAAATGATCTCCAGTCACCTTTAACAAGTAATTCGCCCCTGAGTCAGTTGACCCAAAATGCAGAATTATATGTTATTAAAAGAATATTTATTTCAGCACTCAAAATAGTAAGTTAGGACCAGACAGTGCAAATTTGGGGGCTTTTCAGGGCCAGCTATGCAATTTAGGGCATTTTCCAGACTACTACAAAATTTAGGGCCTTTTCAAGACTGTGAAATATTTATGCATAGAGCTCTCATATTTGTCATGTACCCTCAAGATTTATTGTAATGAATAGAGGAATCATTGACTCGGGGGTCACGCATTAAATGTACAAGTGGCACGGCTAGCTTAGTTGGTTGCGTGCAAGTCTACAGATAAAGCGGTTGTGGGTTCGATTCCTGGCAGGGCATACTTTTGTGAAGCTTGGTCATGAAATTATTTCTATGGCCACTCTCCCTCTACCAATGATTCTTAATTATGCAAGGCTGTTGTCAGTAACTAACGAAAGTATGCACATAGTAGTTGGTTAACAGCTATATCCAAAGATTTAACCTTTCCAGGTACTGTGAGTAGGTTGACTAACTGCTGTTATATGACCTATACAATGTGTTGCTACGGCATTAAACCCAACCAAAACAAAAAAACAACCAACAAAAAACATGTTTTCACTATATATCTATACTGTAATGTTCTAGAATAAAACAAAAAGAAATAGAAAAATATTTATTGAGCAATTTTTGCACACAACATTTGTAATACATAAAATCCATTCGATTTATCATGATCATTAACAAACCGTTGTAATGTACCGTCGGATTTCATTTTGTTTATCTTCTCTTCTACCTCTCGGATTTCATCTTCCGTCGCCGATGCCCAATATGAGTTGCAGTTTCTCCATTCTTCACGTAGAGGCCCCTCCGGGTCCAATAATGATTTTAGGGATCGACTAGGAATGTCGCTGTTTATGTGCATATAACTAGCAGTCTTCAACCCTGAGTTTTGAAATAGTTGATCCCATTGCCTATATTGAGGATGATGTAACAAATGTCTTCTACATATATTCCAATTCAAATGAACAAACCATATTCGTTCATAAACATCTTCCGTCGGCCCCGAAAGTATCAAGATGACCCCCGACTTCTTAAGAACACGCCTTCCTTCCCTCAGTGTTTCTTCTATTAAAGGGAAATCCTTACCATTCGGATTTGTTTCAAGGTGATGAAGTACCTGTTTAAGAAATAATAAGTTTATTTTATTCCAACATAAAGAATAAGGCATTTAACATAAAGGGAGATAACTCATTGAGAAAGTATAGTTAATACATGAGTTAACTCCCATCACCTGTGTCATTTGAATGTCACACAAAGCATGTTAGTTATTCTATGACAATGGAAAAGCAACTGGAAGTCAACTACGTGATAGTGTCGACTGGTATATTCTAGTTAATTTTACTTTTGCAGTGAAACTGCTTTTGAATAACAACAACTTGCAGCATCACCTTTAAAATGAGAAAATATTACCAATAGTTACCATTATCTATATGCATTGATTGATAAACAAATATTAAGTATTTAAATCAGCTGGGTTAATATCTGTGTCTCAAACAGTTAAATAGCGTTCAAATATAATACATAATATTATCATAAACAAGACATTCATAAATATTACGTCATATATTTATTATTAAATATTATTTTACCAAAGTAAACATGACAACATCGAACGTTTCGTCAGGGAAAGGTAATGGTGGCATTGTGGCTTCAACTACATCACTAACTCTTCCAGTAGAGATATGATCAGATAATTTCTCCCTGGCTTTTTCTAACATCCCTGGTGAAGCATCTAGCAATGTTACATGTCCAACTCCATACTCTATAAATGCTTTAGCATAATTACCAGTGCCACACCCAGCATCCAAAACATGTAAATCCTGAAATTTTAGAAAAAGGGAAATAACCCATAAAAATCCTGAGTTTTAGATAAAGGGAGATAATTTGTTTAAATCATGAAATTCTAGACCAAGGGAAAAAATCATGTAAAACCTTTACTTCTGTTCAGAATAAGGTAGACAATTCATGAAAATCCTGAAATCTTTAATAAAGGGAGATAGTTCATGTAAGTCCCGATATTATAGATAAAGGGAGATAATTTGTATGAATCCAGAATTTAAGATAATGGAAGATTATTCAGGTAAATCGTGAATTTAAGACAAATGGAAATAGTTTGAGTTCATCCTGAAATTCTAGTAAAGGGAGATTGTTCAGGACACCAATTTTCAATATAAAATAAATAGAAATAAATAAGAAATTAGTGATAAAAATGTAAAATTAAGTCGAATCATGATCTGTGAAGGATGTTAGTCCAAAAATATGAAATATAAAAGCTCAATAAAATAAAAAATAAACTTACACGCTATATAACATCATGTTCGGTAATATTTTATTTCGTTTTGTGTTTTTGTATATTCATTATGTTTTTATGGTGGAGGGTTTTTACTTACATGTATTCATTTTTTTATTACATTATTGTACAACGCCATTGAATATGTAATATAGAAATAGGCGTTTAATCAAATGAAAAAGTTTAAGTTTAAGTTTATTATTGTAAATCCCGATATCAAATATAAAGGGAGATAATTTTTTATACATCATGAATTTAAGCAAGAGGGAGATATTTTAGGTAAGTCTGGAATTTAAGATAAAAGAATATAATTTGTGTAAATCCTGAAATTTTAGATGAAGGGAAATAATTCCTGTAAAACCTTAACTCCAGATAAAGAGAGATAATTCAGGTAAATCCTGAATTTAATAATAAGGGAGATAATTTAAGTTCATCCTGAAATTATAAATAGTGTCGCCAGGACCGTTATCGTTCTCAGAGCCTAGTTAGATCGAGAATCTTGATTACCTCAGGGAACGTGAATGCTGTTATACCTACTTTTAATGGTTTTCCACTGTGAAATTGTGCCATGGCAGCCATCACATCTGATCCCATGGCATACCTCTGGTCGTCATAGTTACGAGACACTTTGTTATAATCTTCAAACTTACTCATCTTTATGTCACACTCTAAATTGAACAGGCCTGTTAAATAGTTTTACCATTTACATGTACCAATTAAAAACCAATTAGGGTATAACTTTAGTGTGATTAAATTTTCCAAATCTGAAATGAAATGGGAAATTAATGACATATCTTTAAAAAATATGCTGCTCTTTATGAAAAGCTCACCTCCATACAATCATTTTAAATGAATACAAACATACGTAGAGTATTGAATAAACGTTTACTGTGCGAATACAATGAAGGCGAATTGTTTGAGTGCGAAATGAATTTAAACGATTATTCAATTCAAGTAGAATGACAGTATTCTATTCACTCAGCAGAGCTAAATATAGATAAAATATATCTTAGTTACCACGTCCATATAACATTCAAATCATTTGTAATACGCAGATTTATGTTTAAAAATACCATTTTCTGAAAAATTGGGAGTATTTTTTGCGACATACATTTATCGAAAGTCCTTGACCTTTCGGTTTACGACAATGCACTGTAAACAAAACGAATTAGTCGTAATGGCAGCAGTTCAAGACTTTGGGAATGGTCGAGGGAACGGCTTTGATCGCGTTCCCAGACCGTTTGTTATCGGGGTTGCTGGTGGGACTGCATCAGGAAAGGTATGTGACAATTTAAAGGTAAATATCTATCTCATAAATGGTGATCCACGCTTTTATAACTAACGCACATTGTTGCTGTTAGACTTTTCACCCAACTCGTGGAGACACGAATCTTACAGTCTAATGGAATCATTATTGATTTGTTCTTGCATTATAAATTATTGTTATTTTTTATCAATCTTGCATTTCGTATTTAATTTGATAAACAAATTGATGGAATTTTGTCAAATATTTGTTGAAGTGATTCAGTGGTCTATTTTCTTTGTTATTTCGTACCCTGACTATTTCGTAATTATCGATATGACAGCTTACCAGTTTGACTGAGATGTACCAAATTTTACATGGGTTATTAAGCAAGTCATGTTACAGCTTCTGGCTTCATAAATTTTGAAACAGTTGTCACCTAAAATTTTCTCAATCAATTAGTGATTTACCCATGCTGTTGTCTATGTCTCCAGTCCAGGACTTTTTTCAGTAGGGAAAGGGCCTGAAGCCTTACTTTGTATAGAACAAGGGGGGAATTTTATCGCAATTACATTGTTAGGGGGATGAAAAATCAAAGGTAACCTCCAAATTTGGGAAAATAGCATGATTTCAAAGAAATTTCAGAATGGAAAGTCGCCTGTAAACGGCCCCTGGTCTCTGTTTATTATATACTTTATGTATACTATAGAACACATAGGTGGATCCAGGCAGGGGCAGACCCGGCGTACCCCCCCCCCTAAAATTGCCCAAGCAAAGTTGTTTTTTTTTATCATGAAATATGATATTTATAAGAAATATATATATAAACATGTCAAAATATTTTCGCACGCTATGCATGCAACATAGCATACATCGTAAAACAATTCTTTCGTTATTGTAAAGTTTATATCATGATTCAGTGGCTTTTAGAAAATTTTATTAAATTAAATTATCTAGATGCTTTATATTTTATACTCTGGAAAAGGATAGTTGAGGCTCTGAAAATGTGTCTGAATCCCTTAGAAATAACCAAAACTAAGTCACCTGGTCCTCTGGTCAGGGTTTTGCCCTGAACCATTTGAGGCCCTTACGGCCCCTTGGAACCCCATTCTGCTTATTCATTTTACGCCCCCTCTAACTAGAATTTTCCGCCCCCTCTAACCAGAAATCCTGGATCCACCTATGGTACACAGCAAAAATTATCAGCTAGCCTAATAATTATATTGGATAAATAAGTTTGGCTAGTACCAAGCATCAGTTAGGGTTATGGTAAACAAGGATCCTAAATATTATATACATATATTTAGGGTCCTTTTGGTAATTGGCTATAATATAAAGACTTGTTGCTAATATGTTTATTTATTATTCAATGATTCATTGTGACAGTTTCTTGAATCAATTCCAATTAGTTTTACACAAATGGTCCATGCCTATTATACATTTGGTTGGTTTCTCTAGTCTGATTGTGTTACCAGTTTTCACAAGTCTGAAAATGGACAACATGGCTAATGGAGAGTAAGCCAGTGTACCTGAACCAGTGTAAGCACCATGACCATACTGTTCTAAGAATAAGGTTACAATCTGAATCTGCTAACTTTTAAAAGCACTGCATCAGACTTGGCCTTAAACCACTAAACCTAAGCCTGGGACTCAGGCTAGTAAAAATACTTATTATTTATAGTTAGGCTAGTCGATAATTTGGTCCAGTGCATTAAAACATAATCAAGGGGCTAGTGCTAGTTAAAATTTAAGACGAAGACTACTATGTCTCAGAGTGCTGCTTGTTACATTAAATTCCTTAAAATCAATATACTTATTATAGAAATTATAAACACTTTAGTATTTATGTTTCAGTCAACAGTATGTGAGAAAATAATGCAACAACTTGGTCAAACAGATGTTGATAGAAGGCAACGTCAAGTTGCTATCATTAGTCAAGATTCTTTTTATAAGGTTTTAGATGAAAAAGAAAAAGACATGGCTGCCAAAGGTCAATTTAATTTTGACCATCCTGGTAAGCGTAATTTTAATGTCATGTTTTCTCATTTTTAGTTTGTTTGTTTGATTTTTATTGGATAGTCTTGTTTTGTCGGACAATAGCTTTAAGCTAGTGTTATACATGTATGTAGTTGACTATAACCGACTCTAAATAAAGATTATCTTATCTTATCTTATCTTATCTTATCTTAAGCGTTTGTTATATTATCTTAAGTTAAATTGACATAAACAGTCTGAAGCAGACATTTATGTGTGTCACAGGGTATAAAAAATATGCAGCCAAACTGGGATTCGAACCCAAAACCCCTTGCTTACAAGGCAAGCACACTACCGACTGAGCTATCTAGTCGCTTACATTATGGGGGAGAAAGATCTCTCCATTTGATTTGAAAATAATGTAAATACAAAATAAAAGTCATTATAATTTTCAAAAATCTGACGAAGTGAAAACATTTAAAATACAATGTACTATAAGTTTTCTGAAAAAAGATTCTATAAACAGAGTTTTGTTTTAGGTGAATTCTACCTTAACGAAAAATTCGGCTAATAGTTTGGCCAAACATGGGCAGTCAGGCGGGCGTCCGGTGACGTTAACAATTGCATTAAAGTTTTCAATTTAGCATATATTTCTGCCATTTATTTTCAGATCTTTATGAAACTTCATACAATGATAAAATACAATGTGATGAACAGAATTAGAAAGTAGTCACAATTCTATCTGGCTTTATTATGGATTATTTCCCTTTGAAATTTTTGCGTTAAAGTTTTTAAATCCGGCTTTAATGTGGTTTTATATATTTCTTGTCTAAATATCATTGCAGAGGCATTTGATGCTGATTTGATGTTAGATACTATGAAGAAAGTTGTTGCAGGAAAAACTGTTGATATATCCTCATATGATTATGTAACAAACTCTAGGTAATTAAGTGTACAATTACAGTATAACCTCTGCAGAGTGGCCCTCTACTGAGCAAATCCTCTGCACAACAACAGCTCTTGATATTTCCCTTAGGTGCAATTTTGAATAAATTAAACCTCTGCAGAGCAACAACCTCTGAACAGCAACACACTTTAGTCCCTCCCAGTGGGTGTTGCTCAAGAGAGGTTGTACTGTACCTGTATTTACATTTCTTACGAATCTGAGTTAGTCATCCCTTGAACTCATTAGCCCCAAACTTTGAACTGGTAAAAATTGATTCAGGATAATTAAGAATTACTGATTTCATATGGATGGGCTAATTTTGTCCATTACTACAAAACATAAATAAGTTGGGCTAGTGTTTGTGAAAATTTAACACCATGACTGCTGATTTATATATTTTGTAGACACAATGAAGGATAAAGTTCAACCACATCTCCTGGAGTCCATGATGTCAATCTGTATACTGGCTCTGTTTGTTTGTTTGTTTGTCGGGTTTAATGCTGTAGCAACACATTGTATAAGTCATATAACGGCGGTCAGTCAACCTACTCACTCCTCCTGGAAAGGCTAAAAATCTGGATTTAGCTGTTAACCAACTACTAAGCACATACTTTAAGCAGTGACTGACAACTGCACTACATAATTAAAAATCATTGGTAGGAGGGAGAATGGCCGTAGAAATAATTTCATGACCAATCTCCACAAAAGTATGCCCCACCTGGGAATAGAACCATCTATCAGTAGACTTGCGTGCTACCAACTGAGTTAGCCAGGCTGCTATATACTTGGTCTGTAAAAATCCTTGACTGAAACCCAAGACCTTTTGAGCAAATATAAACTGTACAAAGGCGCAGGGAGGAGAGAATAAGTGTATGGTGTGCCATAGTACTATTTTGTATTTAGAAAAATATCAGCATAAACGTATTTATTTATTAATGCTTTATTGGAGTTGATAATTCTCATATCATCATTTATGATTATACCAGAGACTTCAGGGGTGGCGACATCATATGTCCGAGTTGTCCGAGTCGTACATTTTAAGGTCCGTCACTTGCAATAATTGATCATGGCTTGTGAAAATATTTTATTCATAAAACAGGGTTATTTGATCATTTAACCTATTGTAATTTTTTTCAACTGTCAATGACGTTTATGTTAGCCCCATGATTTAAATACTCACTTCAGTATTCTAGTATAATTTATGATCGATAAAACTAGATATCTGTATTTACGGTATATATGGAGTGTTACAAAAAAATGAGTATTTAAATCAGTGGGGTTAATATAAGCGTCATTGACAGTTGAAAAAAATAACAATCAATCTTACACCATATGTATGCAGACTGGTTGCCATGGTAACATATATTTTACAGAGAATTACAAATTTTACAAAGAATAATGAGTATTTAAATCAGTGGGGTTAGTGTATGCAGACTGGTTGCCATGGTAACATTAATACACATATTTTACAGAAAGAGTACGAACCTGTCAGTATATCCAGCAGATGTCGTATTATTTGAAGGTATATTAGTATTTTATTGGAGAGAGTTATGTAATATGTTTCATATGAAACTATTTGTTGACACTGATCCTGATACAAGATTATGTAGAAGAGGTATGTTTTTTATATTTCATTCATTTGGGCAGCATATTATCAAAAATCTTACGATAATTTTACAATACAATATAGCAGGATTTACAGCTAAAATCTGTCGTAAGACGCTTGATAATACGGGCCCCTGGTGTACTTGTTGTGCTATGATACCATGCCTGACAGGGCTCAACATTAAAGGTCATCATCCTATTACCCCTGACAACTTATATTTGAGTTTGGGCAACCTGTTACTGCCAGTAAACATTTAGTTTGGGAAAGTATAGCATATAGCTGATTGTCTGAGGGCAATCTATTTACAAAAGTTATGTTGAGCCCTGTTGACTTTTTTTTTAAATTTTTCAAATAGTTGGCAAGTTTAGGAATTTGCCTATTACTATGAAACATAATAAATCAAGCCACTGCCATTGATGGCAATCCCGTTACAACTCCTGACTTAGTCAGTTCACATTTTTCTATGCAAGCTCGTGTTGTGTGCCGTTTTTCAAAATAGTTAACAAGTACTGATAAAGAAAAAGAAATGTCCTGGATAGCAGATTAGGTCATTCAGCAGCTGTACGTAACGTGATATTTTATTTTTATGGTGAGATTTTTACTGTTTTAGCATGCTGTTTCACTTCACTAAAAATTTATAAACCTTCTATATGGGATACTTATTAGAAGAATCAGGAACACCATGTTTTACCCATAAAAAAAGGTGACAAAGTAAAACAATTTTGTCCAAAAAACCTATCGAAAGGTAGTGTTACATGTATTTTGATATATGTCCCTCCCATATCATTAAATGTCACATGGTATAAGTACATGTATTAGCCAAGTCACTCTGGTTTTCTGATAAAACATTATTTCTCTTTTCAGTATTACGAGATACAAAAGAAAGAGGCCGTGATTTAGATTTAATATTAAATCAGTATACAAACCTTGTAAAACCTGCTTTTGAAGAATTCTGTCTTCCGGTAAGTATTCATACGAAGTGATAGAGATTATTTTACTGGTTTGTTGTAAAGGGAGGTCACTCTTGATGTGGTCATTGTTTTAAAGGCTATTGGCCAGTTTCCTAAGCAAATTTCCTGCTAGCGCTGCGTCCCTTGGTACCCTTGATTTGATACCACATGCTTAGAACTTTTGGTGTATGAAGGATAAAAGACGACAAATAATTTGATCATGAAAAAAGGCGCAATTAGGAGTTAATGATAATTTTTCACAAAAACATGAAAATTACAAACATGGTGAAAACATTATATCGGATGACTTCCGAAAATCATATCAAATCCTTGCACATGCGTAGAGGGAAAAGCGAACCACCTTAACTGTAAATTTAAATTTCTCTGTTTACTTGGTTTTTCAGACAAAGAAATATGCTGATGTGATAATACCAAGAGGAGCTGACAACACAGGTTAGGATAATATGATACCACTTTAACCAATCATAATCATGCAAAAAATTCACTTGCCCATTTAAGTCACCTTCAAGCAATTGTAAAAAGTTAAGTGCAATTTAAAGTATGCTTCCGTATACATATTCAGCAGGCTTTACAGCGAACTTTACTATTTTGTACAATAACTGCTGATCATTGAAATCACTCTCAGGCTGGTGATCTCTTAAAGTACTCATTTGCAATTGGATGGAGTGGAACAACTGTAGGTAAATTCTTGCTCAAGGAAAATAGCAGTGCTCATCCTACCACTAGACCTCTGCCCCCAAATGATTCTCATTGTATCTAATTAATTTTACAAATGATTAGAGAAATTTAGAGTGAATCAATTGCTGGTGAACATAACTCACTTGTGTTCACCATTCATTAACTTTTTTACATTATTTTGGAAGATAGTGCTAAAGTTCACAATTTGAAAGACTGGAGCTTCAGGAAAAAAATATATACATGTATCTCTTGAGCAATGAATATAATGTATTTTTTTCAATTTCAGTCGCAATAGATCTTATTGTTCAACATATTCAGGAATTACTTCGTCCAGCTCCGAGAGAGGCTCGCCGAAGACATAACTCCGATTCGTTTGCAGGAAGACCACACTAACGGAACTTTTTTTTCATGAGATTCTCGTATTACTACACTTGTTAGAACTATTTCATTTAGCCGTAGGGTAGAATTCCTGGCTGTGTGCAATGTTATTATCATTAATGTTTTGAAACAATTACATTCATGTACATAATGATTTTTGATGTTGTTCATTTTTCATAATATGTTAGCGAAAGACATGAAACTAGTTTATATAGGTACATATGTATATTTGCTCATTGTTGAACTTGCTTTTATTTAATTGCTAGAATTTTGGATATTATATATGTATATAGAAAAGGATTGACTGCATATTGAATTGTTCACTGGTGAACATAGTTGCTTCAAATTGAGGAAAGAAGATTTGTTTGGTGCTGCGTTTACTAACATTTTTTAAAGAATATGTCACAGTACTTGCCTGTTCATATTATGGGGATGATATGTAAGCGACCGGAAAGCTCAGTCATGAGAGCACATGCCTTGTAAGCGAGGAGTCTAGGGGTTGAGTCTGGCTGCATATTTTTCTTATTTTGTGACATATATTGCTTCAAACAGTACTATAAAACTCTGTTAACAGATGGTATGTGGGACAAAATGATGTATGTAACTTGTATGCAAATAGGTCTGAAAGAGAACTATGTTAAAAGGGATTGTTAATAAGCGACATTAGTTAACCAAATGATCATGGGGTTTGAATGTGGTTATTTTTGTTGTAAAGTTCAATATGGGCCTCAAACTGAAAGCTGTGCCCCTTCTGCCAGGGGCCCAAATGGCCCCAAGCTTAGAAAGGGGAATTCTTCTTGTATTGAAAATGTCAACAATACCCAGCAGCTGTTGAATTTCTAAATTTTATTCAATTGTTGGTGGCACATACATTAACCCTGCTGATTTAAATAGTCACTACAGTACTTCTTTACTCGCTATTAATAGAAATACCTTTCTGCATCAATATGCAGGGATCATTGAACAAATATTGCATATTTAAATCAGCAAGATTAATGTATGCGCCACTTAACAGTTTAATAAGATTTAACAGTATATATTGAACAAATTTGAAATACTTGTAATTGTAATAGTGTGCTTATTGATGGGTATTTACCCATATTTTGTCTGGCAGCTAGATATGTATGATGGTGAAAGTTTTCAATATTAATACTGATCTTATTATGTAATGTATATTAAATATGGCACATGCAATGCAAAAAAGTGTTGTGAAGATGAATTTGATGATGGACTAATGATTGAATAAAAGTTATATTTACTAGGGATGAGACAATATGGTCATCACACGATATGATATGTATCAATACCGTAGACAATATGATTATTTACAATACGACACAGGTACATGTAGTTATTGTAAAATTACAAACATAAACATTGTTTTATTTATGATGATGGGATGTCCAAGGGTTGAGTTGTCTCTACATGCAGGTTGAGAAGTCCAAATTTCAGGCTGAGACATTCACAGGTTGAGTTGTAACGGACTCGTTGTACAAACAGCCACAGAGATTATAATTTCTTGAACGAATACGGCAAACTGTCGAATACTGAAAATGCAGTAACTTCTCCTGATAACGAATGTCAATGTTGTATGGCAATATACCGTATTGGGCCACAATACATATCATGGGTAGACCTATTGATATTGTATCGATATATCGCCATATTGTCTCTTCCTTAATATTTACATGTATGTTAAACCTGTGAAATATTTCAACTTCAACTTAAGTTTATTTCTTTAGCATTGATGGTGGGTAATGTCTCTGAAGTTAATCTTTCTTTTAAGTTGTATAATAAAGTATCATTCAAATCATTATCAGCCAGCCTGGCTAGCTCAGTTGGTAGCGAACAAGTCTACTGATGAGGGGTCCTATGTTTGATGTTAGATGATTCCCGGGTGGGTAATACTTTTGTGGAGCTTGGTCATGAAATAATTTTTTACGGCCATTTTCTTTCCAACCACTGATTCTAAATCATGTACAGCAGTAGTCAGTCACTGATAAATTATGTGCCTTGTAGTTGGTTAACAACTAAATCCAGAAATTTAGCCTTCCATGGAACAGTGAGTAGGTGGACTCGCCACTGTGATATAACTTACGGTATACAATGTGTTGCTAAGGCGTTAAACCCAACAAACAAATCAACAAAACAAAGTCCTAATTATGAATAAGATGAGATTTCAAAACTCTTTGCTTTTATGCATTCATGAGCATAGTTACCTCCAGGCAATGGCACTTTTAAATAGCACTTGGAAACTGTATGATGCACAAGGTTTTTCCTGAATTATTTGAAATTACAAAGTTCAATTAAGATTTTAAATTGAATAAGTTCTATACATATAATACATCAATAATGAGCTTTAGATATACAATGTATAAAAGGTATGGATTCTTTTCCACAAAAAATCTTACGACAATGTTATCAAAAGTCAATTTCATAAATTTTGCAGTTCAAAGTCAGAAGGATAGCAAACATAACTATGATATGATATTCTAAAGGTATACAATATTCTACATAATTTTATAATATTTGGAATTGATTTGCCTAAAAACCGTACTATGAGTGTTTCTTGCTTTTGACTTGCGATAATTTTCATCGTAAGATTGTTTGTGAAAAGCACCAATGGTCTCATGTATTGGGTGAAATGTGTTTCATTTTGAACAGTTGTTTTTCATATAATATCATTTTTCTCATGTAAAATGTACATTTAGATCAAAGCCTAGTCAGGAATGTATGACTTGTGTGACCCAAAGATTGTATTTTTTAAGGTAGTTAGGAGCTTTCACATCAGTTATTTAAGGTAGTGTTATGCTGTATTTAATTATTATAGAATCTTGTTCAAATTTTTGAGGAGTAGATTGGGTAGGTGGATGAGTTTCATTTTTTCAAGCTCAGTCTGAACAAGGACCCTATAATAAATTATATACATGTAGGGTCCTTGGTCTGAAGAAGCCAATATATTAGAATATGTTACTTGGTATGCAATTAAAATGTTCAAAGGTAATGTTAGGCTGTAGCTAATAACTTGATTCTTAACCAAATTTGGGGGAAATGGGGTTGGTGGATGGTTTTCATTTTTCAAGCTCAGTGTGGAGATGTTGATATATTAGTACATGTTTCTTGATTAGTCACTACTATTAATTTTATTGACAACATATTGATATTAAATTGATAATTTACGTACATGTATGTTACAAGAAAACAGAAAATTTACTACTAAATTCATGTGAAAAAAACATATTCTAGTGTGCTATAAAAGAGTATGTTATTTAGTTCGTTTATAACATACTTAGTATGCTATATGGATATAACATACCTTTTTTCTATGATCCAGCAAGTATGTTATATCCAAGTTTTATTGTAATAAGATAATATGTAAAATTATATAGAATATATACTTCAAAAATGAGCAGGTTGTGCTAGATCTGTACTAGTGGCAAAGATTTTAGTGATGTCCCCAGTCGCATAATGATGATTTTATACATAATTATAAAACATCAATAATGACCTTTATATGTACAATGTATAAGAGTTATGGTCCCTTGTATTGGGTGAAATGTGTAACATTTTGACCCCTTGTTATTCATGTACATGTATTTACAGTATTATCATCATAGCAAGCCAGCACTGTCATCATTCACCAAAGACACTACTGTATATATACATGTACATGTAAGGTTTGAATAGTTATAATATTGAAGAATTGAACTGTTTATCTCATGTTATTAATCTCATATCTTAATGAAGCATAATAGACATTTTTTCATGTGTTAGTAAAACTGTTTTACAATGAAAAGATAAGGTGAAAATGTAAAATCTTGTATTTTTCACTGTAGTGAAAATATAAAATCTTGTATTTTTCACTGTAGTGAAAATGTAAAATCTTGTATTTTTCACTGTAGTGAAAATGTAAAATCTTGTACTTTCACTGTAGTGAAAATATAAAATCTTGTATTTTTCACTGTAGTGAAAATATAAAATCTTGTATTTTTCACTGTAGTGAAAATGTAAAATCTTGTATTTTTCACTGTAGTGAAAATGTAAATTCTTGTACTTTCACTGTAGTGAAAACATAAAATCTTGTACTTTTCACTGTAGTGAAAATATAGAACTTGTATTTTTCACGGTAGTGAAAATGTAAAATCTCTTATTTTTCACTGTAGTGAAAATATAAAACTTGTATTTTTCACTGTAGTGAAAATATAAAATATTGTATTATTCACTGCTGTGAAAATATAAAATCTTGTATTTTTTCACTGTAGTGAAAATATAACGTCAAAGTGACGTCACCTCATAGAGAAGAAATATAATTAATGTTACATTTGTGTAAATTGTATCAAAAAAGCAAGAAGGAAACAAGAGTATTAGTCAATTCAGGAAGAAGATCGTTTTATTTCAACTTGTGAGCTCAGAAAAGGACATTTTTACTCATGGCTACGTCACTCTAGAAAATATGTTTTTCTGAGCTTGCCGAGGGAAATAAAAATCAATCATAGGCCACAACTAATTGATCAAGTGTTCTTTGGATTTTTCAGGAAAATATTAGGGCAAGCAAGCTTAGTGGATTGAACCAATTTTTATGAGCTTGCGAGGAAATGAAAATACTTTTTTGTAAAAAATGTCAAAATTAAGGTGCAAGCGAATCCATAGATACACATCATCAGGTTGTTGTGGCCTAAACCAAGTTGGATGAAATAACGTCTAAGACTTTGTCTGTTCTCCTTGTATTTATTTTGAGTGCTGTGTGTTAATAATTGCTGTAAATGAAAAGCTTATGTTTTATTAGAAACTTATTATATAAGTAAAATTGTTTTATTAAAACCTAGAAACTTAGAATATCTGTTGTTGTTTTTTTTATTTGATTTGTTGCAAAGTTAACGAAATATAAACATATAGTGAAAGCCGCAGCTGTGGCATAGTGGTTCGCATGTCTGGCTTCAAATCCGGAGATCGCTGGTTCGAGCCCGGTCGCGGTAGGTCATACCCTATACATGAGTTGTTGGCCTTGTAGTAGGGTAAGTTAGTACTGGTTATAGAAGTGTCCAGGAAACCTATAGTAGGAAGAGCTGGCCATCTTGTATATAACATTAATATGTGTTGAATACAACGTTAAAACCAATTAAAAAAAACATCAAATGGTGTTTCATAATCCCTTACCTAGTTATATATACCTAGTTATGTACATGCTAAAAATTGACTATTTGCTACATTCAATGGGACAATTTAAAAGTGCTCTTATTTTGCAAGAATTTTGAATGCCAGAGGCGTTCCATGACAAAAGTGATCTCTGGGGTACAAGCTGACAGAAATAGATATATGTTACTTAGAAATTATTGTTCAAGTTTTTGTATGCATGGGTTAAAGTTTTTAGGGACTGATAAAGGTTTCATACCCCATGTTGAAGCTGTTGTAATCAAGAACTTCAGGAATTTCAGCCCCATTTCTGAATATTTGAATTTTCACCAATATGTAAGCAAATTTTTCCTTTGCAACTACTATAAGTATCAGATAAGAGAAAACTTCAGCAGGAAATTTAATTCTGTGGTTGTCCATCTAGCTGCAAAATAGCATTCAAAAAAAATCTTACATATGTGATAAAATTGAATGAGGAAAGATGAAAAAATGAATAAACATGTATGTCTTAATTAGGAAAAACTAAGATTAGTTTGTTACTCACAAGTCACAACCAAACCCTTTTATTCATCGATTTTTATAGCATGTTTGATTGTTGAAAATGCAAAACAATCTAATTGTTCTAAATTTGTAGACAGCAAAAACTTTGTCAGCAGAATAAACAAGAGCAGTCCACGGACAGCGCGCTCAACTATTTGGGGTGTTCCTGTAAACGACAGCAACAACCAATCGAAACTCATGCTAAAGCTATGCAACTTGGTATTTGATCTCCAATACTAACCCTGTAGACATGTGAGAAGTTTCAAGTGAATCTCAGTGGTAGTTTCAAAGATAAAATGTTGCACCAAATAACATAACCAAGAAATTTCTAAGTATTAAAGGGCCATAATCCAGTAAAAGTCAAACTAGAGTTACGCAACTTGATATTTGACCTCCAATTGTAACCTCGTAGACATGTGTGAAGTTTCAAGTGAATCTTTTCAGTAGTTTCAAAGATAATATGTTGCACCAAAAGACTAAACCAAGAAGTGTTACGCTACCGCTGACGCGCAACTAAGTAGGATAGCCTCACAATTCTCTGACACCACAGAAATTTTCACTTCTATTATATATACTGTAATGAATATGGTTTAGAAGTACGGTACAATAATGTTTACAACTCAAGGTTAAAAAGTTTTTCTCAATTTATTTAGAAATAGAAATAACAATTTGATACAAAACACACTAAAAATGTCAAATAAGTTGAAAAGATCAATCAACTTTTCTTCATTTGTTTACTATACAATTCTTGCATTTCTTTTCTCAGTTTAATCTGTCTTCTTACATATATACCAAATGTTATCACTCCTAGTACAAACCTGAAAATAGGATAACAAATTAGGCCATGCCAAATTGAAACTTTGTTAAGGGTCAACTCAAGTTTGACAAACCTAGGTACCTATTCACAAATACACACAAACGGAAAACAAAAACACATTCTAGCTAGAATTCACACAAATATGTACTTGGTAGTACATGCATGTTTATGACATTAATGTGAGATTAAAGTAATTCTATGAAAAAGTACATACAACATACACATGCACATTTTCATTAATCAAATACACAGAAACAAGGAACTATCAGTATTTCCTGAGAGAAGTCAGTTATCGAATCCCAGAACAATACATGTATAACTACAAATGTATTTAAGAAAATTTCATGAACAATTTTTTTTCTTGGATTGAGGACTTTACTATGTGCACACTTAACAAAATTCCTGTATGGGCATCGAGCATCCGCTGGTATTCTTTGCATATTTCATTTCACAGTAAATTTGTTTTTAGATAACAAAAATTTTCAACTTCACCTTCATATAAAAAAATTGACCTGATTTTATTGCAAGTTTCAGCATAAAGAGAAAATACATGTAAGCATAAAAATGTATGACAACTCTATTTAATGACAATAACAAGAAATATAATGTGGAAATCAAGATCTGACCCTAAATGGCAGAGATATCCAACATATTGAAAACTTTAAAGCAAAAATTACAAAGGGAAATAATCCATTATAAAGCCAGGTAGAGTTGTGGTTACTTTCTAATTCTGTTAATCATATGGTATGTTATTTTTGTATGAAGTTTGTAAAGATCTGACTATAAATGGCAGGAATATATGCTAAATAAAAAAACTTAAACACAATTGTTTACGACACTTGACGCCCTCCCACCCACTTGCACGGGTTTTGCCAACTATAAGCCATATTTTTTCGTTGAAAAGTCTGGCTAAAAATTCAATACAGATTTTACAGAAGAGGCAATTAATGCTAACTTTTTCAGAATCAACTTCTGCAGAAACACAAACGGTGACAAACCCATATCCATTGAACAAAACTAGATAAGCATGGCAAGTCAACAGCAAAGAACCCACTTGCAGGTTCCAACAATCCTATTTCTTACGTTAAAATATAATACATGTAATTAATTAACTTACCAATTAATAGCATACTCTAAATGTTTGTCTCTAATATCTCTCCCTGGTTCAGCAGGAATTGGAGAATGTTCTGTTTCAATATCTATAATATAATATATAATTAACAATACATGGCCATGAGGGCAATATGCAAGTTTACGGACTGGTTGGTCAGACTGAGGGAGGTATATGGCCTGAAGTGCAGCTGAGGGCCATATAGCTTCAGAGGTCTGAACAACCATCCGTTAACTTGCATATTGCCCGCAATGCCATCATGTATTATTTGTTATATTACACCGAATATAAATCCTTTCACCACTCTAGTTGCGGTCATTTTACTACATGGGTGAAAGTTCAACATTTTCAAAATCCTGAAATTTCCAAATTTCATGTTTTTAAGGCCACATTACCATATGGAAAGAACCCTTTCTCTATTCCAAAAATCCTGAACTTCAGGATCAGTCCTGAAAACTTTCACCTATGTTTTACTATAATGTGTTTCAAATAATAATTCTATTCTACAGTATGTCAAATATCTCGAAACCCAGTCTGACTTTCATTTTCACGCGATGCAGCAAGATAACATGCTCTTCTTGTTATACATTGTACTTCATTTTTGTTAATCGACTCAGCCATTTTGTCTGTTTGTGTAGCCGTGCAATTAGCACATCGTGAAAACTGCGTTAAATAAGACTGGATGACGTCATAAATGATCAATATAAGAATTATGGACTGGGTGACGTCATAAATGGTCGATATGCCATTTATGGACTGGATGATGTGACATTAAATATAAAGGACGTTATGCAAATGAGGTATAATATATGTACATGTATATACAGAGCCATCCATAATTATCTTTACACTTTTGTAAATGATTTATTTGTTTTAAACTTTTACAAATACTAAAGAAATTAAAAAAACATATCTTAAGAAATAAAAAAAAAATATCATAAGAAATCATACATAAACATGAATAACAATTACAATCGTATCAAGAATCAAGAAAAAAAAAAGTCATGTGATATTTACAATTCCAATTATTTGATGAGCAAAAGATCCCTTTATTTAAATTATACCACAATTTAGATCATCCATTATCCAAAGTAGGATCTATCAAAAATCATGAGAAATCCGAAAATAATCATTCAGTTCTGAAGGTTTTGATACATAATGTATAGCAAAATATCCTTAGAAATTAGATATACAAAATACAGTGACTTAACCAAACAAAACTCTGGTCCCTATTTAGTTTTGTTATATACATGTACTTGTATATTTTATTTTTGCTCTATGGTGAAACAAGTTTTCGTACAACTTAGATTAATCACTTTGTTTGTTTGTTTTGTTGGGTTTAACGTCGTAGCAACACATTGTAAAGGTCATATAATGGTGGTCAGTCAACCTACTCACTCCTGGAAAGGCTAAATCTTTGGATTTCGCTGTTAACCAACTATACTCGAACCCCATTGTATCGATCTTTCCATTGTATCGTGCTATTTATTGATCTCGAGATATTTTGATTGCAACGCCACCTGCCGATTGTTTACACCGTTAACTAGGTCAAATTTACTGTTGCATGGCTTTTGATGGAATTTTACGATGAAAACATGTCTATAGTAGCATTTTTTGCATGATTTCTCCATTTATCCTCGTTTTTCTGCATGTTTCTGAAAGTTTCTTGTGTAAGATCCTATAAAACCCACCTCTGATGTCTTAATCAGCTTCCCTTTAAATGATTAATAATATTTTGAGAGAGAGGGACTCTGTCAGTATGTCAACAGTTGTAAGCGCTAAAACAACTCTGGCCTTCCATATTGTGAACTGTTTTCCCACAATGCATCGATACAATGGCGTGACGTAATATTTCCCTCAGACTTACCCCCCTTGTGTATATTGACAAGTTATTTGCCGAAATTAAAACTTATTGAAGAAACTTTGATATAACTGGATTAAATGGACATTAAAGACTATTGAAATGCAGAAATAACAAGATAAATGGTTTATTTTGTTTAGAAATTTGATGTTTGCAATTAAGTAGATCGATACAATGGGGTTCCAGGCTACTAAGTGCATACTTTTGTCAGTAACTGACAACTGCATTACATAATTAAAAATCATTGGTAGGAGGGAGAATGGTCGTAGATGAAATTTCATGACAAAGCTCCAGGAAAGTATGCCCCACCCAGGAATCGAACCCACAACCCCTTGATCAGTAGACTTGCATGCTACCAACTGAGCTAGCCGCTTGGCTAAGTTTTTTAGTGCAACTTAGATTAATCACTCTGGAGTTCGCTTCTTGATCCCCCAGTACTAAATTAGTAGGATCAAGTCTCTCGCTAAAAAAACAAAGTTGGTTTTGGATGTGATTAATATCAACAAACACAAAGCCCTAAAGTTTATAACTTACCTATTTGTTTGGCATCAAGGTAGACAGGTGAAGTCCCGCATCTTTCTGCAAGTAATTCTAACTTTCTAGTTAGATAAATCTCATGTCCATTTCTTACTGAACATTTATTCATATCCATTAAATAATTCATAAGACTTGTAATCTGAAACAAGACAAACAAAATCTTATACATGTAAGAGCAGTCGTCCAGAAGAAGGACATGTGCTTAGGGATTGATAGGTCCAGGGTCAAACCTCACTAGTAGCATTGCTAATTTCCTAGAGCGAGAATGTTACCTGTGATTGCTTCAATCCACCCTGGTGTAAATGGGTACCTGTGAGGGTTGTATAATTCCATGGAGCCAATGTGAGGAGTAATAAGATTCCCTAAGGAGATTGATGGATAGATACCAGTAGCCCGATGACCACGGGCAATAGCTGTAAGGTCTGTGAACCTGCATTAGCATGAAACTATAAAATGCAATTACATCATGCACATTTTTACTTTTTACATGTTATTGTAATTTAGACTAAACCAGGGTCGGTAGCTCAGTTGGTATCACACCAGGATTTTGAATCTAGTACCCTAAAAGGGTAAGGGTTCAACTCCCATCCAGGGAGGTTATACCCTTTCATGAAAATTTGACAATATTGTCATTTTTCCTTGATTAATAAAGGTATATGGAAAAGGTTGGCTTTGTGGAAGGGTAGGTGAATACTGGTTATAGACAAGGGTCTAGGAAAGCTAGTTTAGTAGTGCTGGACACCACTAAATAACCTAAACCCAGTGTAAAAATGAAAAATTTAGACTAAGAATTTAGGACACACAACTAACTATGTATTCAAAGTCCCTACCTGAATATTTCATAAGAACAACTAAAATAGAAAATCCCTGATCATTTTAAACATGGTCAAGGGGCAACTTAAGCTTGTAAGTTTTTCCATATTTTGACAGCTTCAAAATGCATTCTAAGTAATGTTAAATGAAGTGTCTTTAACTAAAATATCTAGTTGAATTTCCATTAAAATAGTACTATTATTGATTCTTATAAACTTATTTCAACCATTCTGTCCATCATTTATTTTATTTCAAACATGTTACATAAAGAAATTTCTAGAAATTTCCATATAAAGTTCTGCCATATATCACAATAATCTACAATAAAAGACTTGTTACTTTGTCTATGTGAAAAAACAAACAACACAAAACAAAAAGGTATCTTAAACCAGTTGGGAGCACCTGTTGCAGTGTAATGTAATGGCTGGATTCAACTCACCTGTTGATCCTTTCGTATAAAACCAATAACTTCTGTTTCTCCATGAACCTAAAATCAAATAATATAATAATGTGATGATGTCAATAAATAAATTGATGATGTCACTAAATAATGCAATGCAGTCACAAAACAAAACAAAACCATAAGTGAAATGCTTTAGTGGTACTTGGAACCTTGCAAATTTACTAGACCTTTCACTAAATATGATGCAATACCCAAAGGGTGTTTGTCAAGAAATTGGGTGCTGAGAAAATGAGTGAATAAAATTTTTCATCAAAGGGCCATAACTCTGCAAAAATACATGGACCATAAACTGGGATATGCACATGTCTGCCTAATATCTGGTATTTGTGTGAAGTTCCATCCAAGAAAAAGCTACAGACCAACCAACTGACCGATGGACAAGCTGACTCCTATATACATCCCAAATTTTTATAGGGGAGGGGTGTTATTAGTATCAATGACACTTTAAACCTAGATAGGTGGTAGGATTGTCATGAAATAAATTCTCTTCTTCAAGTTTAGAAAATATTACATAAAGAAAGTATGGTACCTGTCCTTTCTTAATATAGTCTGGTTGATTGAATTGTGCACTACTTAAAAAACCTCTGTTGACAAGAATCTTCATACTGAAAACAAAAAACCCAACATAATCGCATGTACCAGTACAATATACTATGAATGAGATTAGTAGCAAGTGCCATTTCATAATATTATCTGAACCCTTAAAATCATATTTAAATCATGATATAAACTAAGAAGAAATGTAATGTGGAAACCACATTAAAGCTGGATTTAAAAACTTTAATGCAAAAATTACAAAGGGAAATAATCAATAATAAAACCAGATAGAGTTTTTGGTTACTTTCTAATTCTGTTCATCACATGGTATGTTATTATTGTATGAAGTTTCATAAAGATCTGACAATAAAAAGCAGAAATATATGCTAAATCAAAAACGTTTAACGTAATTGTTAACGACATCGGACGCCCCCCCGCCTGCCCACCCACCCGACCGCCATGTTTCGCCAAACTATTAGCCAAATTTTTTCGTTGAAAAAATCCGGCTAATAAAAAGAAAACAACTTCTACAAACATGAGTCATGCTATAAAACCTTTTCCTTAAAAATAGTTGGCATTGCAGCATTACCTCCCCTTAGTGATCTTTTAAATTCTTACTCAGAAAACTTTTTAATTTCAGTCATTTTACTTATATCACAATACATTCAAAGTAGCTGATTTATTAATAAACTGCAAGAATTTAAAATCAAATGCATCTCATTTGATTTTTACTTTCTTGAAGGCATATCAAATTGTCAAATAGGTTCGAATTATTTATGAAATGACTAGTTTAAGCACAGACTTAAAACATATGATTAAATATGAAATGACTAGCATTTTGTTTTCATGTAAAATATATGCTGTATTAATGGCATAACTATGGAAATATTGTCACAACATGTTTGTGTCGAACACATTTTTCCCCAAGCATTATTGTTGTTACCGAATCACGGAACATCAGAATTATTTAAGATAATTTCACCCACAATTTTTTTTGGATTGAGGACTCTAAAACCTATGCAGATGCTTAACAAAATTCCAGTATGGCATTGCCTAATATGACATTCAGGAGAGCTAAACTTAAAGAATGATTTTCTTTCATCCGGTTTGATAGCGCAGTTGATAGAGTGCCGGGATTTGGAATCTCGTGTCCTGAAGGGGGTATGGGTTCGAATCCCACCCGGGGAGGTAATACCCTTTCATGAAAATTTGACAATAATGTCAATTTACCTCCATTAATAAGATATATGGAGAAGTTTCCGGCCTTGTGAAAGGTTAAGTGAGTACTGGTTAGAGACAAGGGTCCAGGAAAACTAGGTTAGGTGCACTGGATGCCGTAAAATGACCTAATTTGTATTGACACGGCGTTAAACCCAGTAAAAATAAAATGCTATTCTTTCAATCTTACTTACTTTCTATCAGCTAAAACAAATGGAGTTATAACATGTACACCTGACTTTGTATCACCTTGACCACCAGTTGACATACCTCTTGGACCAAGGAACACTTCCTCTGTATAGTCAAAATGTCCTTTAACTTTGACAGGATACAGTTCTAAATCATCTAACTCAGACAAGCTGTAATACGGAAACAACAAGAAATGTAATGTTGAAACCACATGAAAGCCAGATTTCAAACCTTTAATGAAAAAATTTCAAAGGGAAATAGTCCATAATTAAGCCAGGTAGAGTTGCGGTTACTTTCTAATTCTGTTCATCTAATGGTATGTTATCATTGTATGAAGTTTGATAAAGATCTGACAATAAATGGCAGAAATAAATGCTAAATTGAAAACTTTAACACAATGGTTAACGACACTGGACGCCCGCCCTTGTTTCTATAAACTATTAGATGAATTTTTTCGTTGAAAAATCTGGCTAAAAATCTATTAGTAACATGAGCACTACTTTGGGATTCCAAATACATCTGTAAATTACGCAGAATAACTGCACTGCAATGGACTATATCTGGAATTTAAATATTTGGTTTTTTTCTGTAGTACAAACAAACTTAAACAGTTACAATGAAATAAGTGTACAAAGAACAATATAATTCAGTCCCTGTTTCATGCTTTTCAGCAATATTATGTGTAAAAAGCTTTGTTTGTACCATCTGAGCACAAGTGGACAAACCCATATTTGTCTCATATAGAAAATAAAAAGGGGAATAATTCAAATATTGCACAAACTGGAATTAAAGTTCTTATTCACTGTAATTATACATATTGCAATGCACATGTATACTAAGTTTCTACCTCATCCTACCTTTAGATAACAAAGTTATGTTCTAGACAAAGGAGTCGCACACTTACATCCCTGCCCTACCCTGCCCTCCATTGGTGATTACATTACATGTCCCGTTTATGACTTTTTTGTTTAATATGCCATGCTCAATATTTATAGACAGTAAACAATAAAAGATTTGTTAGTTCTATATACAATGTACAGCAGAAATTTGTACAATGATCTGCCAGGGGTAAAATATGGCGGTAGTACTTTCTAACCTCCTAGCTAGATTTTATGGCAACAAGAAAAAGTACTTGCTAAGACTTAGTAGATCATGTGTTCAATCCTTGCGTGGACTATGAATTCTTAGCTGGTTTCAATCTAATGGATAGAGACTAGAGAATAGATTTTTACTAGCCCGGGGTATAGAGCTAGAGGGTTAAGACAAAGACTTTAAAATGGTAAAAATGTAAACAGTGTTAGGAATAAGGAACCTACTCTTGAGGTAAAGGTCTAGGTTCAGCATTTAATCTGGTTTCTAACGTTGATATTAAATCTGTCTTCCATTTCTTTCTTTGTACTTGCCAATAACATAAACAAAAACATGTAATAGGACATATCTGAAACAACAAAATATGATCATATTTCAAACCAATCTCAATAAGGACAATAACTCTTAGCTTGATTTACTGGTTTGTTTGTTTGTTTGTTTTGTTGGGTTTAACTCCATAGAAACACATTGTATAGGTCATATAACTGCAGTCAGTCAACCAAATCATTTTTCCTAGAAAGGCGAAATCTTCGGATTTAGCTGTTAACCAACTACCAACTCACTTTTCCTAGAAAGGTTAAATCTCCGGATTTAGCTGTTAACCAACTACCAACTCACTTTTCCTGGAAAGGTTAAATCTCTGAATTTAGCTGTTAACCAACTACCAACTCACTTTTCCTAGAAAGGTTAAATCTCCGGATTTAGCTGTTAACCAACTACCAACTCACTTTTCCTGGAAAGGTTAAATCTCCGGATTTAGCTGTTAACCATTAACCAACTACCAACTCACTTTTCCTAGAAAGGTTAAATCTCCGGATTTAGCTGTTAACCAACTACCAACTCACTTTTCCTAGAAAGGTTAAATCTCCGGATTTAGCTGTTAACCAACAACCAACTCACTTTTCCTGGAAAGGCTAAATCTCTGAATTTAGCTGTTAACCAACAACTAAGGGCATACTTTCATCAGTGACTGTCATTGGGAAGAGAAAGAATTGCCGTGAAGTAATGTAGATTGAGATGAAAAGAGTAAATAGTTGAAATCAATCTTAAATTTGGATATATATAAATTGACACACTGACAAGAGCTGTTGCTATCAGTTTTAGTTGTTTGCCCATTTGTCTGTTTACTCATGAGTCTTCAATCAAGAATATCTAAGCTATATATCCACAAGTAATCATATTTTTCAAATGTCAGTCATCTCCTTAAAATCCACTAGCAATAGCCTGACTTGTTGTGTTTTGTAGTAATAGGCAAAATTACCAACTAGCCAGAATATATATAAAAACAGTAATTTTTTACAAGTCAAAATAAATTTGTTTTCACTGATCCATTTGTCTGTACATATAAATATGATACATTATGACCGTCTAGCACATGTGGTTCCAAGCTTCAGGGCAAGATGGTTAAGGTGATGACTGAAGTGTGCTTGCATTTCAAGATGGCAAAATATGTTAGCAATATAAGTAAACAATGGAAATAAGGGTATTTATTTACCCTTTTTGTATCATCTATTAGGTTGAAATGGCTGTATTAATCCATGCATGCGTTGTTATATACTATTATGTATGTTTTAATTCAATTGCCATATTTATCCTCACATTTTATAGCCAAATAAATCTATTACATATTGTATCTTCAAAATAAATACTTGCCAGAATTAAGTGAAATGCATCAAAAGTTCCAGAATCTTTGAACTTTGGCTCCATGCGAGGTGTCTGATTAGCTAACAGCCTCTTCAAGGTTCGACATGTTGTAGTGTGCTGAAGAAACAAAACAATAAATTCAGTATTTAGTGAGAGTCACATAGAAGACAAAAATATTCAAGCCAGTCTACGAAATTGGTGAATGTCAAGTAGTCCGAGACAACCACCTTTTAGTTTGGATAATCAATAATTTCTTTTCGCCATTTATGCAACCTAAAAAACTACAGTCTAGGAAATTAAAATATGAAAGTGGTCATTTTTAAGTACATATCATTTATAATCTTGAGCAAGCACTAAATCTCACTCACAGAATTTTGGGTGCCTAAAAAGTTGTTAGTTGCCGGTACTAAAACAAGAGCAGTCCACGCACAGCGCGCTCGACTATTCAGGGTATTCGTGTATACGACAACAACAACCAATCAAAACTCATGCTGGAGTTATGCAACTTGGTATTTGACCTTCAATCCTAACCCCGTTGACATGAGTGAAGTTTCAAGTGAATCCTTTTCGTAGGTTCAAAAATAAAATGTTGCACCAAAAATTTTAACCAAAAAAATTTTAATTATTAGAGGGCCATTATTCAGTCAAAATTCTTGCTAGAGTTATGCAACTTGGTATTTGACGTCAATTAGCACCCCCGAAGACATGAGTGAAGTTTCAAGTGAATCCCTTCAGTAGTTTCAAAGATAAAATGTTGCACCAAAAGACTTAACCAAGAAATTTTATAAGTATAAAAGGGCCATAATCCAGTCAAAAGTCATGATAGAGTTATGCAGCTTGGTAGTTGACCTCCAATAGTAATCATGTAGACATGTGTAAAGTTTCAAGTGAATCTCTTCAGTAGTTTCAAAGATAAAATGTTGCACCAAAGAACTTAACCAAGAAATTTTTAAGTATATAAGGGCCATAATTTAGTCCAAATTCATCCAAGAGTTATGTAACTTGGTATTTGAACTCCAATGGTAACCCCATAAACACAAATAAAGTTTAAAGTGAATCCCTCCAGTACTTGCAAAGATATAAAAGAAACAAAAATGTTGCACCTAAAAACTTTACCAAGAAGTGTTACGCCGACGCCGACGCACAGCTGAGTAGGATAGCCCCACTATTCGAAGAATAAAGAGGTTGTCCCGGGCAACTGGACACACACTAATTTTGTAAACTGATCTATCAACAAGTAATAATTGGACCAATTAAAAAACATGTGGGACTCAGTACAATTGGATTCCTGTCCCTTACCAGGAGGATGAAGACGATTATGATTTGCAAAATCTAAACGAAATACTAGTCTTGACTACATACAATATCTAAATTTAATAGCAGTGTCAGTTGTGTAGTTTTTCTTTAACTCATAAGTTGATTAATATATGAAAAATTAAATAGTTTTAGTGATCGTGTATGTAGACACTAACAGTCATATTATCTGATGACCTGGGCTGAGGACAGTGAGGGTTGGTCGAAACTTCTTAGGTAGAAATAAATTTCTATCCAAAGCAGAATAAATATAATTTGATAATACCTTCTTAATTAATGATAATGACAAACGAAACATCCTCATGCGTGATTGACACGGAATGGAAAAGCAGGAGAAATGATCTTGGACTCAAGAAATGTCAAACTTGAAGAATTGTATAACGGGTCCTAACGGAAAAGACAAAAGTCGTCCGAGTTTATTTAATGGATTGGTCCCCGTTTCACAGGCCACTCTTACAATTATGACTAGTACCAGCCTCGGCGGAGAAACAAACAGCAACGCGATTGGTTATAAAATTCTCAACAACCAATGGTAACCTCCGTTACAAATATCTGTCAACATGGGTACTAAAATGGAATCCGATTTACAGAAGAAACTTACCAATGAATTAGAGAAGTTTCAGAGTTTACAGAAAGGTAGTTTCAATTTAAATATTGTATCTTACATTTGCTTCAATGAATTAGCCATTTCTCAGCGTCAGTAATCGGTTGCTAACGAAATTAAACATGTTGATTGATGACTCGCGAAAACTGATGACAATACAAAACGTGATCAAGTCAATTCATGCTGAAATAACTGTCATGTTGAACATATTTTTAGTTTGATATATTTTATAGATAGATAAGCGTTTATGAGTCCATGACAGATTAATATATAATTTATTAATATCCTGGGGTGGCCATATTTCGTCACCTTAAGGAAATGAATGAATACAATGTTAAATTTGTAATTTTAAACTGACTTTTAATTTTTAAAATATGTAAATGAATCATAAAGCTTTTATTCCATCAACTTTTCTAGGGTTTATTATGTCAAATAACGATAGTAAACACAATGTTTTGAGGCTGGGTATAAATGCAGACGACTTTTTAAGCAGGACCAAAAATCAACACTGCAAAATAAAAATATGTTTTTTCTTCATTTTTGTGAAGCAAATCTCCATTTATTTATTTATATACAATATTTAGATCTTTTACCTCCAATCTGTGTAGTTTCTTCAACAATTTTATGACAAAAAAATCGAAATTCCACCATTTTAAATATTGACATGTTTACTCGTAGTGTAAAATCACAATCAGTGCAGGTTTGGCTCCGCCTACAACGTCGCTCCGCCCTACGTTAAGATTTCGAGCTAAAAATGGGAATCTAAGCTTATTTTAGCGAGTTTATAAAAAAGATTACTTAAATTTTAGTATTGCTCAATGCTTTTAGTATTTAAGGTGGGGTGACGAAATTAGGTCAGTGACGAAATTAGGACCTCCTCCGATACATAATCAGGATGCACTTTGATTTTGATCATTTCCTTTGGCTTGACATTTCCATAGTCCTAAATATAAGACCCTACATAACTATTTTATCATCAGGACGTTTTTCTGTTATGTAGGGTCTTAACGGATTGCTTCAAAAACGCATAGCAAAATATTTTTTTCAAAAAGTAAATGAATGTGGGTCAAATTAGCACCAAACGATAGATAAAAGTTTACTTTTATTCTTTCCATAAATCAAAAGATAATAATCAGGTTTTTCGCTTACAGAAACACTAATTACTTTTACTGCTATCCAGGGTTGTCGCCGTTCGCCGCCATTTTGAACTGAATTCTTGCTGGTAAATAAAGTGTCGCTTCGGTTAAACGAAATATTTTTCCAGAGTTGTCGTTCTTGCCTTCAATAGCATACCTTATAAATTCGTTCAAAATCAATTCTTACAAATCACGTGACCCAATTTGAATTCGGATTGCTTTGGCTATTATTGCATGGTTATTGTGACAAACTGAAAGTACTCGTCAATTAAGGAGTTTAAATTGATTATTTGACTGTCTAAGGTTAGAATTTGAAATAATTTCACTTTTATCATGTGTATTTTTCGTTTATCTTTCTATTGGTGTATCGTTTTATTGCAAATTTTTCTAATTAAAACGAGTAGAACGTCCAGACCTGATTCGACGTCTGTACACTAAAAATTTTGCTATGCGTTTTTGAAGCAATCCGTTAAGACCCTACGTAACAGAGAAATGTCCAAATGATAAAAAACATACGTAGGGTCTTATATTTAGGACTAGACATTTCCATAGAAGCTTTGGCAGTAATGTAAATTGGGGAATAAAAACCATACATGCCAAGACTGGGAATCGAACCTGGTTCTCCCGGGTGGTAGGCCAGACACTCAACCGCGTCGCTAAAGGGTTAACCCAACAGCAAGACTGTTGGAAGTGACTATATAGTCACCTACGATCACCACACTCGTCTCTTTTCTTTACACTTTGGAGCTGGCATCAACTGCACATACTTACAATTTCTAGCCATTTCTGCTCCCCGGTGGCCATATACCCGCACACCGAATTATCCCCTTAGCCATTAATGTAAATTGGGGGAATAAAAACCATACATGCCAAGACTGGGAATCGAACCTGGTTCTCCCAGGTGGTAGGCCAGACACTCAACCGCGTCGCTAAAGGGTTAACCCATCAGCAAGGCTGTTGGAAGTGACTATATAGTCACCTATGATCACCACAGCAGTTAGGGCTGTCTAAGTTTTAAGGCTATAATTCTGTATTCAGTCACTTATGCAGCAACCTCACCATATCGAACAAGTTTGTTTGATAAGACCTTGATAGAATACACACAGCACAGAGATACAGATTCACCATTCTCAGTCAGGGGCCACTTGGACCCCCCAACAGGTAGATTTAGGGCCTAGCTTTGAAGTTAGGAGCCCACCATGAACTTAACTGCAAAAAAACGAACAGCTGTACTTCAAATATTAACTAAGGTTGCTGATTTTAAAAATAGATGAAGATAGATGAAAGTATCCAGGAAACCTATAGTAGAAAGAGCTGGCCGTCGTGTATATGCTTGTGGGTTATTTACATAGGGAGCCAAATGTAACCTGATAAAAATCCATGGTGGGAACTGAGATTCCAACCCATGACATCTGAAACTGTAAGCAGACACTCCACTATATCACCTTAAAAGCAAGCTTAAAGACTAGGGAGTACAAAATACAGTCCAACCTGTGGACAACGGCCGGCCAAGGGAAAATAGAAAAGTGGCATTTGTTCACAGGTGGCCTTTGTTCGGAGGGAGGAACAAACGGGCCATGTTTCGTCAGACTTGAGAGACAGAGTTCATAATTAACATGAATTAATAATTAAAATTGTTTTTATTTTCAACCTTAATTCATTATTCACATTATCATTATTGAAGTTGTGACTATAAATGAATAAAACAAAACTTTGAACAAAGAATGACTAAAACAAAGAAATCAGCGATTTTTTGTTTGCAGCTACATTTCATGCTATGCCCTCAACATTAACAAATGCACTCCACAAATTCTCACTACTCTGACCTTTTGTATAGCATTTCTATCTTATCCCAGTTGTCAAATTACCTGTATACAGCGGTCACAGTTGAACGAATTTAGCATGAATTAATAATTAAAATTGTTTTTATTTTCAACCTTAATTCATTATTCACATTATCATTATTGAAGTTGTGACTATAAATGATTAAAACAAAACTTTGAACAAAGAATGACTAAAACAAAGAAATCAGCGATTTTTTGTTTGCAGCTACATTTCATGCTATGCCCTCAACATTAACAAATGTACTCTACAAATTCTCACTACTCTGACCTTTTGTATAGTATTTCTATCTTATCCCAGTTGTCAAATTACCTGTATACAGCGGTCACAGTTGAACGAATTTAGGAATTAACAGCGTGTCACAAACATTTATCTAACTGCCGGACGTGTGAAAAACAAACCTAGTGGAGTCTCCAAACATTCAAAACTAATCAACGAAGTGTCATCACATGACGTAATTTACTCCCGATTTACAAAAAAATTTAACAATAAAAGGATACATTAACATATTTTTATAATAAGGTGACGAGAAAATTGTCTACAGCTTGATAATAACTAATAATATCGTGCTCGAGATGGTTTGTTTACGAAAAAATCCGGAAAAAATCGGATTACGGGTTTTTAGCTTAACTTTAACAAAAATGGCGGCCAGCTTTCGAAATCGCCTTTATACGAAATACTGTCTTCAAACAATCATCTGGCCGTTGTTCACAGTTCTAAACTGGCCGCGGGGATGGTTTTGACTGGCCGCTGGTCGCAGTCGACAGGTGGCCGTTATTCACGGCCTTTTTAAGAGCGTTTTTGGTCGGGGGGAATCGAAATGGCCGCTGTCGGCAGGTGCCCGCTATTCGGAGGTGGCCGTTAGCACAAGTTGGACTGTACTACAAATGCTGTATTATACCTCTGCTACATTATGTTCAGGACAGCTATGTAATTTTAATTTATTTGCCACCTGGACCATTTAAATGTTATTTCTTACTCACCCAGGTGGACATCTTTTGCATAAGACTAATAGGCAAGTTGTATTTGTTTTGATGTTAATTACTTATTCGTAATAAATAGAGAAATACATAAAGATGCACATATACCATGTACATGACTTTGGCATAGCTCAAAGAGAGTCTGAGGAAACTCTAACTATAAACCAATTGTAAAGGTAGTTTTGGATGGCACTCTATAGTATGTAACTAACTTACTATCATACTAATTTATTTTAGTTAAAAACAAGTTGTTACAACTTAGATTTATCACTTTCAAGGCCGCTTTCCTGGTCCCCAAGTGCTGTGCTAGTAGGATTATTTTTTTTGCTCAAGGAAACCATGGGGTAGGTTTGGATGGGATTTGAACCAACGCTGAGCTGGCTATCAAATTATAACCAGTCCAACATGACGTAACTGTTGGTAATGCCCTGCAATGTATATGTGGATATTGATTAACTTAACATATATATTCATTTTCAGATCATCAAAAATTTGTAAAAGCCAGACAAGTTTTAGATGGTCAGTTAAGTGAAAACACATTAGTCAAAGAGGTTGGTATTAGTTAATATATATCAAACTTTATAAGTTTTTCATTGCAATAAAAGGGTTGTGCCGGAGTGCCCGCTATTTTATCAGTTTATGTTACAGCTGTTAAGCAGTTATCACTACAGGTCCTGGATTAGTGAAAATTGATTAATGCCTGCAACTCTAAATCCCTCAAGACTTTGGTAGTCAACTGTTACTGTCACAATTGTTCCAGTATTTGACCATTAGTTAGCAGTCAAAGAAATTAAGATATGAAAGTGGTTGCCTGAACTGGTCATTATAGCAGTTAGCACTATATCTTGTTTGTAGAAGTTTTGTTGCCCAAAAGAAATTTTTGATTGCCCAAACTAGAAATTGGTTTTCCCGGGCAACCGGACACCCACTAATTTCGTAAACTTAGTAAGCCTCTGAAATGTTATTTTTCTTCAACATCTGATATCATTGTTTTTCTTGCTTGTTTGTTTGTACTTAAGGTTTTGGTTTGTTTTGTTTAAGACTAAGAGGTCACAAATATCGAAATTTTTGGAAACTGGTTAGTCAAAGGGAACTAACCTAATATCAAATACTGAGTAAGCTCCCCTTTTCTGTACCAATTTTATCAGTTTAGTAATATGTCTTTACAATTTATTTCATGTTACATTTATTGTTTTTATTATATTTTTATTCAGGAACTAGATAGAGTAGATTCATCCACTAATGTATATAAAATGATAGGTCCAGTATTAGTTAAACAAGATGTTGTTGAAGCTAAGGAAGTTGTACAGAAAAGAATAGATTACATTAGTGGTGAAGTGTAAGTTATCATAACTTTTATATGTCTTTAAATTTTCCTGTCCTGACTGTCCACTTTCATAGTTTAGTTGAAACTTATTTTATTGTCCATAGTACATATTTACAATTTCAGAAATACAACAAATATAAACTAACAAATAACTATATGTATATGCCGCAATCGGGTTGAGCCACAAGTTACGTAACTTAGTTACGGCTCTCCCCTTTCATGATTTAGAATCAGAGGTAGGATGGAGTAATTAATGAAAGTTTGCTGGCCCAAGAATCGAACCTATGACCCATGGATCAATAGACTTGCATGCTATCAACTGAGCTAGCCTGGCCTGAAAAAGGTTGGAAAAAAACCCAAATTAAAAGCATTTAAGCTCGTTTTTTCAAAGAAGAAGAGAAATTATGCTTATCACCTTTTAAAGTGTTATAATTATCTTCAACACAAGTCTATCAAAGATATTTATTCAAAAGTTGTAATACCGGTATTCATTCATTGGGACTACATCAACCTTACTATGAAGGGATGTAACTCTGGATGAATTATTTTAGAGTTTTCCCCTTTTTGCTATAATTTCTTGGTATTATCTTTACAGAAAACGTCATGAAGCAATGATCAAAGAACTAGATCAGAAACAAGACTCACAGAAGGAAGTTTTACAAAAACTTCAAACACAGTTTCAACAAATGCAGCAAAAAGCCGGAAAATCTTAGTAGTGGATAACACAATCTTATAGTGATGGACTTATTATAAATTATGTTTGAAGAATTTCATATATGATGTCTATACTCAACTTACAACCAGTGCTTGAGGACTATATTGATTTAGTTTGTCAAAATTTGACCTTATACAGTTAAACTCTAGTATTAGTATCGTTAAAATTGATGGTTTTAATAGTAGATTGACCTTTATCAGGGGTTTGGAATTCCTATACCCGACTTGTACATTTATGTCAAGTACTGCATTATCTCAATTCCAGAACAGAGAGTTCATGTAATGGCAATTAAAGGTTTTTATGCCAATTAAAGATTTTAGAATAAATGGAATAACTTTCCATTATATGACAACAAGTGGTCACTTATTGAAAATATTTTGTATCATTGTTTAAGCTTTCTTCTGGACTTAATACTATGTATTGTTCTGACTTGCAAAATGAATGTGTTCTATTCAAGTGTTTGTTTCATTCATTTATCTAATATATTATAGTGTTTAGAGCTTTCATGCAACTTTGCTTTTCATTCGGATTTCATTTGCTGGAAATTTGATAAATTAACATGCATAAAGCTTTAAGTAATTTATTTATGCATGGGTGAAAGTTTTCAGTATTGAATAAAATAAATACTGATGTAAGAATTTTATGAATAAATCACTCAATGTAATTTATATGAAATTTGTTGATTTCATTATTTTCCAAGTAGGTTTTCACTGTTTTTAAAACTTTCAATCATGTGCATTGTGCTAGCCTGTACCTTCACTGTGGTTAATTCTATCATAGGTGTCTGTGTTTTCTTCTTTATTTAACATGACATCATCTATATTTTAATATTGAACACATGCATGGCTGTTTTAATTTACCATCTCATGTATAAAACTTGACTTTATTATTTATTATTCTATGTTAAAATCTAAATAGCCTACAGTTTTCTATATTTTGTCATAGAATAAATCATAGACTTTGTTTTGGTGGGATTATTAAATAACTTATGCTAAATTATACTTGTTTTCTAAGTTTTGGTGCATCAAAGCTTTTGTCTATGTTTTATTCTACCATAAAGTATGGACAACTGTGTTTTATTTCTCAAGTGATATTTTAAGTCATTGAACAAATATGTAAAATACCTTTGGCGTTTTTCACAAAATTCTTACAAAAAATCTTTGTAAGTCATAAGCAAGAAACCTTAATGATACTCTCACTTTTTGGCTTATCAATTCCAAATATTATAGAATTGTGTAGAATAGTGTATACATTTTGAATATCATATGACAGTTATGCTTATTATTCGTCTGATTTTGAAGTGCTAATTATATGAAACTGACTTACGAAGATTTTTTTCGTCAGAATTTTTGTGAAAAGCACCACTGGACTTGGATTCACAAAAAATACTAAAAGTATGAGTATACACTCAAGGTAATTTTGTGAATTTGTGGCATGGTATAATTACTATATAATGTGAAGCACTCTCGGACATTGTGATTTCAAAGCATGTACAGATTGCACGGTCATTTTTGTATGTTTTTTTTCTTTGTTCATCAGTTAGTGAAACTTTTTAATAAATCCAAGCTTTTTGTATCATATATTGTGTTCTATTTTACTAGTCAATTATACTTCATGTGTATTACATACAGAATTAGAGACTTTGGTCAGTTATTTCCTCTTGTATACTCTTCAAATAGGTAGGTCTAATTAGTTGGATTACTCGGATTTTACCCTTACTTTCAATGTCAATTTGCCAAAATTAATCTTAAATTACATTTTTGTAAATCATTTAATTTGTTTGAAATTCAAGTTGGGTATTTTTAGGGAAAATAACTATCTAAATTTTATCACTTCTGTTAATATCTTAATTAACAAGAAAGATATTAGATGAAATATTTTGTTATCCTTACATAGGGGATTCAATGATAAAATCTGAGAATTCCAACTGTAAGGACCTACTTACCAATTGGATTGCTTCAGATTTTATCAGGGAAAGATAACTGACTAAAGTCCCTAATTCTTGTTAGCATATCCACAGGTGGTCATAGTTACTTATGATGAGGTTCAATCTCCATCAACAGACCGCTGTCATAGGAATGAGCAAACTCCCCGCAGCGGTTATCTCCCTTTATCAAATCAATAACCACTGCCACCACAAGTAAAAATCGTCCCTCAGAGAGCCGAAAAACTTTTTTCATCTTTTCTTTTAACAATTCAAATTTTCAATAATTTTAGTCTTGTCTTAGTAAAATATGATGTTCTAAGTACATAAAGATAAAAAAGTTTTAAGTATCAATTTGTAGAAATAACAAGGCGTGACGTAAGCACTGAGAAGTTTGGGCATTCTATAAATAGATAGTATTACTAGCGTCACATGATTTACGTGGTGGCAGTGATTAAGTAGCAAAGCGTGACGTAAGCACTGTGAGGAGTTTGAGGAATGAGTGAGTGGAGAATTGTTTATTATATGTTATTGAATAAGTGATTTGATGAAGGCCCTGTTATTTTTCCAAGGGCAGTCTTATTGGCCTCGGGCTGAAGGCCAAGGGTCAATATGAATGTCCCGAGGAAAAATAACAGGGCCTATATCAAATCAGTTATTTTATGACAATTTTATTAAATAACTGCTAACAGACTCATGAACATTGAATTGAATATGAATCTTCACAAAAACTACATAGTGTGTTTACCAGCTGATATTCGTCTGCATTTGCACGTTTTTTTCTACAAGTTAAGACGGAAAAAGGCTAAAAACGACCTATGCCAGGAACGTACCATTATGTACAAGACTCCACTGTAAAAGATATGACTGCCATCGGTATCTGGGGGAAGAATTAATTATAAAAACAAAATAGCTGTCATTTTTTTGCCATAATC
Source organism: Mactra quadrangularis (assembly GCA_025267735.1). Taxonomy (NCBI): domain Eukaryota; kingdom Metazoa; phylum Mollusca; class Bivalvia; order Venerida; family Mactridae; genus Mactra; species Mactra quadrangularis. The sequence goes on along the minus strand of CM046311.1, from coordinate 4,596,383 downwards.
GTAACTGATATTGCCCCTATTGGCCCTGTTTTGTCAACCAAAAAGAGCGCAGAAATCTGTTATTCGACTGGTCCAATAAGTGGCCTTATAACAGATTTCAGCTTGATTTCAGTTTTATTAAACAGGTTTTACAGTATTGTGCAGAGAATTTGCCATTTTACAGGGCAAGTAACACCCAGTTATTTAATGACAAGTTTTAATCAGTTTGGTTAAGGCTTTTCATTATCCAAATTTTGAAATCAGAATGTCCCTAGTGATTTCTGATTTTTATTTGATGTTAAATTGAAACCAAGCCTGTCACCCACAGAAGAACTTTAGCTGCATTCAACAGAAAATTTATTTTAAGTAGCTTAAAATGTAACTCATGAACCCTATAATTGTACATGTTTAGATAGGGTCCTTGAGTAAAAAGAGCATATTATTTACTTAATAAAATATAATAATAATATAGAAATAAAATGGTTAGAATTACTGGTATCTACTATGCATGTGCATGCTATAAATATTTGTAAACTAAACGTCATATCATTCTTATATCTGTTTTATAACGGATGCTACAAAATGTAAACACACTTTTTTCAAAAATGAACTATACTTCAAAATTCACTTTAGATCAATGTTTATCCTTTCAACCTGAGAACATTATACTTAATGAATCAAAATTTCTAACCATTCATGTATGCATTCATACACACATTAATGGTACTGAGAAAATTCTTGAAGTCTATGGAAACAACTGTTAAAGACATTAAGATATAAAAAGTAAAATAAATTTGTAACAGAAAACATCTGAATATTCTAACAATCGTTGACTATATGAAATTAAATTTGCTAAATTTTATTCAATGTCTGTGGCACATACATTAACCCTGCTGATTTAAATACTTGATATTTGTTTGATAACCCACTTACATAAATATGGATATCTATTTTTATTGACAGTGGTCACAGAAGTACTGTTGTATTTATGCAAGGACCCTATATATATATATGTCATATAGGGTTCTTGATTTATGTAAGTATGCAAACAGTAGAACAAATTTCCAATACTTAAATCAGCGGGGTAAATCAATTAGCAAAGTGTTCTCTTTTGACTATGCACTGTGAATTTATGAGTCAACTATAGACTATACAGTATCATGTGTGACAAATCATTGACTTCTCTACGTTTCGACTTGTGTACGTTATGACATATCTACGTTTTGACCGTGAGCCGTAGCATACTAATTTAATTTATGGATTAAGTGCACAGAAAAAAAACGTCACGGTTTTCCTTTAGTCATGTGCCGGTTATGACCGAAAGTAATCGAAGAGTCAAGCGTAAACACCCGAACATGCAGCGGAAATTCTCGAAGTTAAAAGCGACGTCGATTCGCCCTGCATTTCTGCAAATTAACATTGTCAGTCGCCATATTTGTTTCTAAATAACTGCGTAGAAGGTAAATTCCTGTCCACTGCAGTCAAGAAAGCGTACATTATCCGTCACTTATTGTCCCGGCCGGCGTTCAGTGTCGAGGTCGCTACGAAACAGTGAAGGACGGTGTGGGATCAAGGTCATGGCCGGAGGACAATGTAAACAGTATGTGAACATCGTACGTAACATCTCATCTCATGCCTACATGTATCATACACCTTACTATACAGTAAGTATTGGTTTTATCGATTAGTTGTTATATTTATTTTGTTTATTTTGATGTGTAAACATTTGACAAAGTGTACCTGTGCTTGAAATTATCACCAAAACATGTCACTCATAACTTCGCAATTCAATCATTTGGAATGATGTCATTGATGAGAAAAAAATGTTTAAAATGTCAGTTATCTTGTATTTAAGAAGATGCAATGCTTTTATCACTCTTGATTATGTAGTTTATGTAAATATTTTGTATAATTTTAGTAAGTGTCTCTAAACTTCAATGGAAACCTTAATTTTTATGTGACTGATACATTCACCTCATTTCCTTAAATTTTCATGAGCTATGGTCTGATTCTTTATGTTTTACTTCTAGGCCACATAGCAAATGACTAGTAGATCTAATCTACTTCCCTGATTACATGAAATAAATAAGCTAAATCAGACGAAGTCAATTTTGCTAGTCATGGGCTTCCGGCTTTTTGATGCAATTTTCACATCACTAACAATCAATATAAATAAACTGGGGGCCCGCCCAGTTAGATCAATCAGTCAGGCACAAGTCTACTGATCAAGGGGTCGAAGGTTTGATTCCTGGGCGGGGCATACTTAATGGAGCTTAGTCATAAAATGATTTTCTACGGCCATTTTCCGTCCTACCACTGAATCTAAATCATGTAGGGTAGCAGTCAGACACTGACAGAAGTATGCGCCTAGTAGTTGGTTAACAGCTAAACCAAGAGATTTAGCCTTTCCAGGAACAGTGAGTAGGTGGACTGGCTGCAGTGATATAATCTATACAATGTGTTGCTACGGCATTTACAAAAAAAATACTAGTATGCTTTGCAAATAGTCCAACTAGGGTTTGCAATTTATCAGCATGGGTCAACAGATCTAGGTCTATCCGTGAAACATATGATCACTGAATGCAGCCATAAGACAGAAAAAATAATGCAATTTGTCCTGAAGCACATTACAAATTACATTTCCTTAAACATTAATTCAATTATCGTCTTCTATTTTTTAGAAATGTCAAATGCTAATGAAGTAGGAATTTCTCCTGTATTACTGCAAGCAGTGAGTCAGTCATTGAGTACAACAGCAGACAGGATAAAGTCTACTGTGTCACTAAACATAGAAATGTCGGGTACAACTCCAGTTAACAGTGGAGCCGCAGATGAGAGTTTACAATCTCAGATAATGAGCCAGACCCAAGGCCAGGTCGAAGACGTCAAAGATGCTAATTTACAGACTGATACAATCAAAACAATGTTGAAATTGAAAATGGCGGCAAATGCAATTACAAAATCATATTTAGAAGGTATTAAAGGTGACGAAAGTGACACTGGCAGAGGATCTGCCTCCGACCTGGCTATGGCTAATGTTTTAACAGCCTTGGCCTCCCATGGTGGGAAAAATTTCATTCCTGGTGTGACATCAGCGTTAAAACTAAACAATCAAAGTGAGGGAGGAGGTCTGACTGCATCACCTGGTTTAAAAGAAACTGAAATGGCTTGTGTCACTATTGGTGATCAGTCTCAAAGAACATCCATAAATTCATCAAATCGTGGAGACAGAGTTTCAGTTTCATCAAATGGACAACATGTTATCACTTTACCCATTAATTCTGAAAGTGGAGTTCAGTTTGTAAAGCCTGAGCCGTCCATTGAAGAAAGTGAATTAGTTGACTTACAGGCTCAGGTAGTATCGTCAATGACGACATCAAATCTTCAAACAAATATAACTAATTCCTCCGCGGAAAGTTCCACTTCATTGGAAAAACTTAACGCTGCAGGAACAGCGATTCTTATTCCAGAAAGTTCCAATTTACAGTCTAGTTTGTTGACTGGTGTGGATTCAAGCAAAGGACCACAACTGGTGTTTTCATTCAATCCTACTACGGGGACTTCAGAAAGTAACACTGAAAGACTTAAAGTGATTGAACACGAAGGAAAACGTTATATTATACAAACACATGAATATGATACCAATTCTCAAATGATTCCTGTTTCATCTAATGCAGATCAACCAGCCTATACTATTCAGCTGGAAGATGGCCAGTTTACCGGTATGGCCGAACAGGAAGTAGTTACCCTCGGACAACAAGCCGAGGAAGGGTCTAATGTTCCAGTACCAACTTATAAGAATCCACCGGCTACAGGGTCTGGGGCTACACCTTGCCCTGTATGTGGGGACAATGTTTCAGGTAGGGGCTATTAGTTTTGACTTATGTTTGTCTATCAGCTTTGTTTCGGTCATTTGTCTAAATGTCATTCATTTTCAGATTCAAACAGACCTGATCAAGACTTTATATTTTGGGGTTTTTCCTTGAGGTACAATTTATAGTCACTGCCAAACATGGTAAACCGATGGACAAATCCTGTAAAAAATTAGAAGATTTGTCTAGATCTGCAGGTTTACTGGACAGACTGTGGCACCAAGAATTGATCTCATTTACACAGTTTTCAATTAATCAAAATATGTAGAATGTCTTCAGTCCTGTTAGACTTGGTTAGGTCAGTTAAAAGTTTGATCTTCACCTGTGGGACCTACTGTCCAGTAAAAAACTGTTGGGTTTGCAGTGACTGGTTGCACTGACAAGCATGTGTATAAAGAAAAACAGGATTATTATGTAATTTGTGATTTTCATGCTATTATATGTAAAAATCTTAAATGCCTTTTTCACTTCTTATTAAATTACTATTTAATTCATATCAAATAAATTTGAACTTTCAGTGGCACATACATCCAACCCTGCTGAATTAAATACTCGCTACAGCTTTTCTGTACCCATGATCAATAAAAATAGATATCTGTATTTATTTACAGGGGTTATCGGGCAGATGTTGAGTAGTTAAATCAGCGGCGTTTAATTGTATGCACCACTTACAGTTTTATATAATTTATCAATTAGTCAATCATATTTAGAAATCTTATTTCAGGTTTTCACTATGGGATATTTACTTGTGAAAGTTGTAAAGGATTTTTTAAACGTACAGTACAGAATAAGAAATCCTTTGTATGTCCTCGGAATGGAGAATGTGAGATAGCCTTGGAAAATAGAAAGAAATGTCCTGCTTGTAGATTTGCTAAATGTCTCGTCATGGGTATGAAACTTGAAGGTAATGGTTTATTTTAGCTTGACACAGTGCAGCATTAAAGGTTGTCCAATTGCCCCTTACATCCTATATTTGGGTTGGGGCAACTTGTTACTGCTAGTAAACATTTGGTTTTGGCAAATAAAACATATTTGTCCAGCCTGGCAATCTAGTTTAAACATAAATGTCAAGACCTGCTTGATTGTTAAAAAGTGTTATGATTGTTAATGGGGGACCTAAGTCAGTTATCTTTCCTTGATAAATCTGAAGCAATCCAATTGGTAAGTAGGTCCTATCAATTGGAATTCTCAGATTTTATCATTGAAGTTCCGATGTAAGGATAATAAAATATTTCATCTAAAAACTTTCTTGTTAATTAAGATATTAACAGGAGTGATGAAATTTAGATAGTTCTTTACCATAACAATACTTAGCTTGATTTTCAAACAAATAAAATGATTTACAAAAAGTTATTTAAGATAAATTGTGGCAAATTGATGTTAAAAAGTAAGGGTAAAATCCAAATAATCCAACTAATTGGACCTACCTATTTGAAGAGTATACAAGGGGAAATAACTGACTAATGTCCCTTATTATACCATTATCAAGGATTTAAGTTGTTAGGAATGATCCTGATGTTCAGAAGTTTTGCATCTGTGAAATGATTTTTTCTTTAATCTTTAATAAAATCATAAAATGCATGAATTTCAGATTTTGAAACTTAACATTACCAATCTGATCATAACTTGATTATTGAACATCTGACAATCTTTCTGTACTTGTCAGGTACACAGGACGTTTGCATTTGTAATATTTATGCCACGATTATCGTGTTTACTGTCTTTGTTGCATCTGTGTATAAAATGTGATGCAAACATCCAATCACAGCCCATGAATAACTTGTACCATCAAATTAGCTTGTAAAATATGACCTTAAGAAAGTAATTACAAAATTATATTACTATTAGTGATTTGCCTGATAAAAATCTATGCATAGATATTTTAATGTCAAGGTCTTTTGACGTGACCCCTGTAGATATAGGGAGATTCTGTTGTACAAGTAGTCTTTATGATATCTGTTTTAATACTGAGATTGAACCCGGGTCGATAGCGCAGTTGGTAGCGTGCCGGGATTTGGAATATCATGTACCGAAGAGGGTACGGGTTGAATCCCATCCGGGGTGGTTATACCCTTCCATGAAAATTTGACAATAATGTCAATTTTCCATCATTGATTAGGTAGTATGGAGAAGTTTCCGGCCTTGTGGAAGGGTAGGTGAGTATTGGTTATAGACAAGGGTCCAGGAAAGTTAGGTTAGTTGCGCTGGACACCGTAAATGACCTAAATTGTGTTGACACGGCATTAAACCCAGTAAATAAAATAAAAGATAAAAAAAATTTACAGAAAAAAGTTTACTGAGATTGGGTTAAATAGAAATAAATAGATAATATTTTATTGTGTGATATATTGTAGCTATCAGACAGGACAGGACAAGGGGTGGTAGAAGTAGTTATGGTGGAAGTTCTCCATTGGAGGAGAAAAAGAAACGACCAATCAAAATTATACAGCGTCGATCAAGTCACCAAAGTCAGAGCAGTGAAAGTGCTCTAGCATCAGTGTTGAATTCTGGGACGTCTCGACCAGAAAAACCTTTTGTTCCAACAATATTATCGGACATTATGAATCTAGAATCATTACTATGTGATGATGACATTCCTACTAGCATGTCACCTGAGGACTTCACTGCGTCAAATCCTAATGTGTTCTTAACGTTACTACAATTGTGTGAATTGAAATTATACAAAATAGTGAGATGGGCTCGAAATTTACCTTATTTTGCTAATATAAGTGTAAGTATGTGAATACTTTTAGCTGCCTTTATTTTCACTTTTAGGGGAAGTGTTGCAAGGTCCTTTTCTTGGGAAAATAGCCAAAATTGAAAATAGGATTTTTTTGCTCATATTAATTACTTCAGAAAACATCCACAACAAGTACATGTATAATATATGTACCTAATATACAAATAGCAGAATATCAGCCCCATATTGCGACAAAATAGTCACTGTCTGTATATCTCTATCTTAAGACCCGGGTCTGTTTGCATTGTTGGTAGCTTCTGGGTCGTGATGGGTGAACTAGTTCGAATCTCACCTTGAATGGTTATAACCTTTCATAATAATTTGACAGTAATGTCAGTTTTCCTCCATAAATTAGGTATATTAAGAAGTTGCCAGCCTTATGGAAGGGTAGGTGAGTACTGGTTATAGACAAGAGAAGTGCAAGGGTCCAGGAAAGCTAGGTTACTTGTGCTAGCCTCCATAAAATAACCTTAAATTTAACGACATAGCATTGAACCTATCAATCAAATCCATTAATCAAATCAGGGGTTTTATTTTTCAACTGCTGTGGGCTTCCCCCAAACTGGGATAGGCAGCAGGTGACTAGATTGTCTGACATTTGGTTGCTATATTAACCTGGGTCGATAGCGCAGTTGGTAGCGTTCCGGGATTTGGAATCTTGTGTCCTGAAGGGGGTATGGGTTTGAATCCTACCTGGGGAGGTTATACCTTTCCATGAAAATTTGACAATAATGTCAATTTTCCTCCATTGATTAGATAATATGGAAAAGTTTCCGGCTTTGTGGAAGGGTAGGTGAGTACTGGTTATAGACAAGGGTCCAGAAAAGCTAGATTTGGTGCGCTGGATGCCGTAAAATGACCTAAATTTTGTTGACACAGCGTTAAACCCAGTAAAAAAAATTTGATTGCTATAAAACCCTGTTTAAAGGATCTGTGTCGTCTAGCCATGTTTAAATTGACAGAAGATTTCATAGAACCTCCTGTCCTAGCTGTTGTCACCATGTCCAGTTATAAACAAAATTCTTTTCTTACAGACTGATGATCAGATATTGTTACTACAGAATTGTTGGTGTGATTTGTTAGCATTAACATTATGTTGGAAATCTCTACAACTCAATAACGAGATAGTCTTCTTCCATGGACAACCTATTGATATAGAGAAAGCCGCATCATTAGACCTCGGAGAAATGTTCTGTAATATGCTCAATATCGTTGAACAATTTAAAAGATTAAAAATTGACCAATATGAATGTGTGGCGCTTAAAGTGATCATTTTAATCTGTCCAGGTAAAGTTAATCAGAAATTCTTCAAATGCAATTTTTAAAAATATACCTTGGATTACCACATGTAGGAGCAATGGTCCAGTGGTAGGACACTTGTTTAAGTGAACGAGAGGTTTGAATCCTACTGGGGCCCTTGCTTATTCCCTTGAGCAAGATATTTGCCTGCAGTTGTTCCACTCCTATCAGGTGTTAGAGGTGCTGTGAGGGATCACCTGCTTGAAGGTGTTTTAAAGTTGTAAAGTAGGCTGAACATGTATATAGAAGCAGACCTTCACCAGTGGTTGACAATTGCTCTATTTTACTCAGATGTAGACGGAAATATGATCGTTGAACAAGTTCCATGAAGGTATATAGGGATCTCCCAAAAATCAAAGCCACCATCGTGTGATTCAAAGTCATATGCCTTACTCAGTGTATGCTTTCACCAGTGGGTGACAAATGACCTTGTTATTACAGAGATAGGTCAGAGAATGGCTGTAGTAAATATTTCATGACTAAACTCCCTCAACTCCTGGATTTGTAGTAGGATGCTTTTCCTATTGAGCGGTAATGTTTCTAGATATAAACTGGATTACATTAAATTATTGGAAATTTGGAGCTGATGTATACAGTGCCATCCCTAAATACCTTTACACTTGTAAAAAAGGCTGGGTTTTCATTAATACTACAGTCAGATTTCGATACAACGACATCGTTCGTTTCCAGGAAAAGTATCGTTTTAACGCATATGTCAGTGTAATGAATTCTTCTGACAATGTACATGTTGGTATCGGTTCCCATAAGATATGTCAGTATAAGGAGAATGTCGTTGTAACGGATGTCGTTGTATCGAGATCTGACTGTATTAAGCTTTATTTTAGATGTTTTTCTGCACTAGGATAGTTATAATAGATAGTAAAATTTGAAAGGGGAGTAATGATACTCAATACAACTGTAATTGTTATACATGTACAAGCGTTTTAAAGATGTTTATAATTCCTAAATACACATGTATTGGTAATAATTTAAAAACTAATCTAACATTTACCAAAGTGTAAAGGTAATTATGGATGACACTGTATAGGCATTATATGCCTGTTACCCGACCCAATGTTTACAATAAAATATGTATTAAATTAAAATAAGTGGAAATTTTACTTTCGTCTGTCAGTGTTATAACGTTTTTCTTGTCTGTAATTTCAGATATTAAAGGATTAACTGATGCTGACAAATTATCAGAACAACAACAGAGAGTCAGTATTGCATTAGAGACATATATCAGTAGTCATTATAGACAAAGTCCCAACAAATACGGTGAAATACTACTACGGTTACCTGAACTTGCTAGAATCAGCAATTTACTTAAAGACCAGTTGATGAATTGGATGCCAACAAATACTACATCATGTGGTTTACTTTATGAACTGTTAAAAGGAGAAAATATGAGAGAACTCGTGTGAAAATTGTGAAATTTTTATTTTTTGAAGTTTATTTTCTCGTTGTCTCAAATGCAGCAATGTTGTCAAATTGTTGTCTGTACTTACTCAAGTGGTTTCAAAGTGAATTTGTGAGATATCTGCCTTGTGTTCAAGCATCTTGATTCTGATTGGATGTTGTTATTGTTCATGTGACTTGAAAAAGCTTGCTGATTGGTTCAGTTTGATCATGCGACTACAATGAAGCTCACCGATTGGTTCATTTCATAATGTGGCTTCAAAGAAGCTACTCATTGGTCCATTTTGATCATGTGACTACAGTAAAGCTGCAGATTGGTTCATTTTAATCATGTGACTACAATAACTACTGATTGGTTCAGTTTGATCATGTGACTACAATGAAGCACACTGATTGGTTCATTATCATGTGACTTCAATGAAGTACACTGATTGGTTCATTATCATGTGACTTCAATTAAGCACACTGATTGGTTCATTATCATGTGACTTCAATGAAGCACACTGATTGGTTCATTATCATGTGACTTCAATTAAGCACTCAGATTGGTTTATTTTAATCATGTGACTTCAATTAAGCGCACAGATTGGTTCATTTTAATCATGTGACTAATTACTCTCATTTTGTTCACCATTATTTATATTGTGTCATTGACCATGACTTAATGTAGTTAGAGTTGTATTTTTGTACATTCATATTTTATTCATTTTGTAAGTCCAGTAAATTAAGTCCCGTTTTATATACATGTAATTTTCATGTATTTTCTTGTTACATATTTAAGCAATTGAAATGCCTTGGTCTTGTTTGTAGCTTGTTAGAAAAAAACATATGAGGATAGAGATCTAGGAGTTGCGTCTGAAACAGTTACGCAGTTTCACCTTGCATGTGGACTTGCCCAAATCAGAATTTTATGTTAACATGGATGAAAGTTTACAGAACTTGTGTCACTCTTTTTACTTGAGTCTGTTTTGTAGACATGAGCAATGAGTTCTCATAACCTGTTTTTACAAAGAAAGGAAGTTTTGAATATTGCATAGAACATTATCAAAAAAGTGACCATTTTTCGGCATGTAGAAAAGAGGCTATTATGTCAGGCATGTTAATTAATTCTTAGGCTGTACTTGTATTAAAACATAGTACAGTAAAATTGTTAATTGTACAATGTATGAACTTGTATTTCGAGGGATGCCCACAAGACTGTAGTAAGTGCAATACATTAAAGAGCGAGTTACTACAGTCTTGCAGTTAATCCTTGATTTGTTAATTTTTGTCAGGGATAAGAGTTATTTTTTTTCCTTATTTATAAAATTTATGTATACAAAATTTGTACACTTGTTGTTTTAATTGTACGTTGTTATGAGTTTAGTGCATAGTGTAGTCATGATTTATTAACCTGCCCCTTGGAAGTATAATTACTGTGACAGTTTAAAAGTTTACACTCAACCAGCTTGAACTATGAGACCATAAGGCTGCAACAGTTCTATTCAATAAAACGAAAGTCGATTGTGAAAGGGCTGATTTGATTTCTATTCAGGACTTAAGATCTTCGATTATGTTACAATGTATACTAGTGAAAAAATGAATTAGCTTGTCGAAAATTTAAATAGCACTTCTATTTTATCAATATTATTTAGTTGTAAGCTCAAATGAATGGTTTAATCTGCATTTGGAATAAATTGTATTATTCAATGAATCAAATATAAAAAAATCAAATCGAAAGAAAAAGAATTGAATCGCATCCAATCGACTTTCCAGTGAATCATTGCAGCCCTAGTAGACCAATCAATGATTGATTAATTTTATGTGTGGACCTTTATTAGTCAATAGTGGAGTGAGCAATCTTTAATAACCAGGTCACTTTTATTCTACATTGTATTTCCCAATTGATATTAAAGGTACTAGTTCACAGATTTGGTTAAGATTTTTCTATATTTTGAAAATACTATTCAGTGTCTGTAATTGTGTCAAAATGATTCTTAATATTTTTGGACAAATTGACCTATAGATTGCAAGAAATATACTATAAAAATCACAAAAATGCACTAAAATTGTCTGTACCATGACATATGGGGTATATTTTTACTACTTGAAACTGTCAAACGCTTTCATTTGTATGTCCATTTCCACTAAAATTGTCATCAAAACACTAATTTCCTGCTTCAAAAATGTTTCCATACAGTTTAGATTGTTCAGAAAAGGTTGATATTTAAGTTGAAATCTGTGAGTGAGTACCTTTAAAGTATTTTGCATTCAATTTTGATATAAACTAACTTATTTACTTAAAAATTAACATATTCACATTTTTAATCATGTTTGTAATTAACATTTCTTATTAAATCTTGAAGCATCATGTGTCCTTATACCATATACAAACATAGCAGTCATTGCCTTAACACTGTAACCAAACCCCGGAACTAGCGGAAATCGGATATCTACATGTGTAGCCTCGTTAAATAAAGTCTTTATTATTATTATCATAAAATTGATTCAGGCTTGAGATAATTACTTACTTACTAAATTCAGGCTGGCTTATAATTTTTACTTCATTACAGAAAAAATCAGGCTACTGCTCAAGAAATTTTATGGCTTTTTTTTAAATTTAAAATTACTTACTTCATATGATCAGACTTGATACTAATTTTCTCTTTACTATATAACATAACTGATCAAGAAAGTCAAGGCTTGTGAAAAAAACTCACTTAATAAAGTTGAGCTAGCTGGTTATTTCCTTTTACTTTCTCACAGAATAAATCAGGCTGCTACTCAAGAATGTTTAAGGCTTGTGAAAATTACTTACATAATATAGTTGTGCTAGCTGATAACTTTCCCTTTACTTATTACAGAATAAATCTGGCTACTTCTCTAGAAATTTTAAGGCAAAGACTGATATACGTTGTACTATCATTTATCCAGTGTCTCTTACGGTCTATCATTGTATTCATCTTCATGTTTCAAAAATAAATTATACTCAGAATATAAATGTATGCCTTTTTTATGAGGTACAATTTAGCATTTATGCTGTGTATTGTTAAATTTTATTCAACTATCAGTGGTGCATATTGTTCTTTTTTCTCAACTGTCAAAACATGAATAATTTCACGGTGAATGCGTTTGTTAATTTTTTTGTTGTAATACACCCATGAGTTTCCGAAAGTGTGTATTATGAACAAGTATAGCTTCTTATGCCGTATTATAACTTTTAGTCAAGATATTTTTAATGAAAACTAGGCCGCCAGTACAAAAACAATGCATTCAGTCACTGTGAAATTATTCAAGCTTTGACAGTTGAGAAAAAACGGACAATACATTAACCTTTCGGATTTTAAAACCTGCTTCAGTACTTTTGTACTCGCCATCGATGATAAAAGCTTATCATAGCTATGTATGGGAATTATTGAATAAATGTCGATGACTTAATTTAGTGAGGTTAATGTGTGCATCACTGACAGTTAAATGAAAAAAAATCAGGGTTCGTACAAACTGGAAAAATCATGGAAAATGAGATTTTTTTCTGGAAAAATCATGGAATTTTGATTTAAGGGGAAATATCGTGGACAAGTCATGGAACAATAGAAAACATCATGCAAAAAGTTAAATGTGTCATGGAAAAAATACTATTTTACGCTTATTTTGATTTAAACAAAAAAAATGAATGAAAAAACATAAATTCAAACATTAATTGCAACTTTAAATGCTTGGTACAAATCACACTTGGGTATGAAAATGAGAATTTTACAAACAATAATTTTCAGCTGCTGTATAAAGAAGAAATCTGAGTAATCAAAAATATAATTGTTCTCATTTGGGGTTCTGTATGTGTTTCTGTTGTATCATGGAAAACTAAGCGGAATCATGGATAATTCATGGAAAATTCAAGGAATGCTGGTATTCAAAATCTGTATGAACCCTGTTAATAATATTATGTCCTATAGGAGTTAAGTATTTCAAGGGTTTGCCCTCAAGACTGTAGTACTTTGCGCTTTTACACAAAGCACTTACTACAGTCTTGTGGGCTACCCTCGATTGGTCTTGTGTAAAAATATTGTTTGTACCTACATGGAAAAAACATAGATTTTTAGCTCGACTTAAGAAGTAAATGAAGAGCTCTCCTACTCGCCGTAGCGTTGATGTCCGCGTCCACATTCCTGATTAAAGTTTTTGTTCAGTAAAATACTTTTTACTATAACTTTTTTTTTTAAGGTATCAACTTCAAACTTTAAATATACCGTATGTTCCTTATTATCAACCACATCTCACGTGACATGGTCCATAACTCCAAATACATCTCTGAATTATCTCCCCTTGAACTTAGTTTTCTTTAAATTTTTTTGTTTTTACAGCAACTGTTTTATTTCTTTAGGTATTGACTTCAAACTTTAAATGTATATTCCTTTTTATCGACCACATCTCATTAACCAAAGTTCATAACTCCAAATACATTTTTTTCAGAATTATCTCCCCTTGAACTAAGAAATTTCTTTAATTTTTTTTAATATTTTTTTTTTACTTTAAATTTGTTAAGGTTATGTTTTCAAATTTAAAAATGTGTATGTTCCTTATCATCAACCACATCACCTGTGACAAATACTTACTTAGTCGAGCATGCTGTCTCCTCTGACAGCTCTTGTTATTCTGAATGTAGTTTATTATATAATTATATTCATACCAGGGTCTTTGATTTACATGTATATTCATTCTTCCATTACAAAATTCATCTATGTACAACATTGTTTAGTCATTTGTTTTTGATGGTAAAATATTAAATGTCTGGCCTATCTTTTGTTTGTTATTCTATTTATCTCATCCTTATTGAAGAAATTATGTGAAAAGTGCTTTGTTTTACTCAGCTGTTATTGACCACACCTTGATAATCACACCTGAGCTTTGAAGAAATATAAACAGAAAACAATAAATCCTTGTTGCACATTTTTTACACATAATAACAATACTTCTTCTATACAAGCTTGGCTTACACATACAAGCTCTATAAAAGGACTGAAATACTTTCTTGTGTAAAAGTCTTTTTATTTTTTATTGTACAAAGGGAGTTAATTATTGGGATTATGTGTAATATAGTTCAGAGTTTACTCCCTCTGATTACATAACTGAATGATCAAGCTGTTACATTGACCCATTTATCACTAGAAAATATTTTATGATTCATTTTGAGGACTACAACAGTCTTGGCAATAAAGAAACTAGAGCTACTTCTACAAGCAGTTAATTGTTTTTGTCCCCTAGTCCTTTAAAATCACTATATGTGTATACATGTAATTGCAAAACTTTGCCAAGACAATTTCCTGAAAGCATTGCATCGGCATCTCCAACATTGGACATGATTATTAATTACTAATATTTCATGATTTGTGTCCTGCTACTTAACTGTTCGCATTATGGGGAGAAGGATATGTAAGCGGCCGGATAGCTCAGTCAGGAGAGCACTTCCCTTGTAAGCAAGGGGTCCTTGGTTTGAGTCCTGGTCAGGCTGCATATTTTTCTTAAGCTGTGACACTTGTCTTACACATGCGTCCCAAACATTATCAACTTGTAGTCATATTATACAGTGCTCACCAGTCACCAAATAATTGACCAATGTGGATATTAGGATTAACTGATTAACTGTAAATAACATTCACCCATGAAAAAAGAAACAAGAGTTATCATTATCTGGGCAAATTCCAAAGTTCGGCCACAACAAATTGATCATATGTTCTATGGATTCGCTCGCACCTTAATTTTGACAGTTTTTACAAAAAAAATTTTTATTTCCTCACTCGCCCATAAAAATTTGGTCAAACCGCTATATAAAGCAAGTGAATAAAAACTTCTTTGATTTTTTTTTCTTCGCTCGCTCGCCCCATTTTTTTTCCAGAAAATCCGTAGAACATATGATGAACTTGTTGTGGCCTTAGAATTGATTAAATTATCAACACATGATTCAAACCATGTTACATGGGATCAGCCTTATAGAAGTGTGCTAAAAATCATGCAACCCTTATGGCACACTGTTGATAATAGATATATAGCTTACTTCTGTCTTTTAACAAAAATTAGTTAAAGCAAGGTTTTTGCATTCTCATTTTAAGAGGCCTTTGATAACCTTTAGGTACGAGAATGGGTTTTAGAAGACTACTGTTAGTATCACTATTCAGTCGACTCTTGACATAAACCCTTGATCATCAAATCACACACCAACTGTTAACATTCAGCGCAGAATGCAGCCACAGCATACAGTGCATGACCCCAACAGGTACCCATTTACACCTTGGTGGAGTGAAGCAATCACAGGTAAATTTCTTGCACAAGGAAATTAGCAGTGTCCATAGTGGGATCCAAACCCAAGACTTCTGGAACCTTAAGGGCGTGTCCTACCACTGGACTACTAACGTATTATGCCGAGGGTGCTTATTCTCTCATACTGCAATTATTATCGTAGGGCAAGTAATCCACATGAGTTTTTGCATTACTGTGTGATTTGAAACTGACTGCTATTGATTTATTCATGAGAGCAAATTCAAATTACTGAAACCTATGATTGTTAACTCTGTCCAGTAGCCTGAAGGACACCGTCCAAAATATGATGACAAAATTATGACTACATATTATATGGATAAAAAAGTTTTAGCCAATGCATAGGCATGCAGGATAAAGTGATTCCATTATGGCAACTCATGTGTGGCGAGTGTGTAATGGAAATTTCCAGATGATGTCCAGCTACCTTGACCTTTGACCTCAGAATCAATAGGTTACATCCTTGACCCCAAGGCTATCCGCAGTAAGGGTTTGGTGAATCTACGTACAGCCGTTGCCCACTGCATTCAGGCAAGCAATTGGCGATGGGCGGACAGACAACACTAACATATATCCCATTTTTCAAACTGGGACATAAAATAGGCAAGAAAAATACAATGGGGTCCAAAAGTTTCTTTACACGTTTTTTTCCAGATTTGTTATTGCAAAATTATTTCAGACACATTTGGTTTAGTATTTTATTTTATATTAATAATACATAAAGAACATAATTGATGGTTCATGTTAAACTGTATATTAATTGTGAAACTAAAAACTTCCTGGAAAGTATACCAAAGTATACTTTAAAATATCGAAATTTGATATGTGAAAAGAAACTTTAGGACTCCAGTGTAAAAACAAATCAGTAACAACTAAAATCATTTAATACTTTTATTCATGAATAATACTTGGACCACATAAACTTACAATAAAAAATATTTTTAACAATATAATCAGATACAAGATATTAGTTGAAGTTGGAATATGACATTAACAAATAATATAAGCTATGATAAGCTAGAACAGTCAAGTTCCACTTTTAGGATTGTCAAAATCAATTAATGGCCTTACCGGGTAATAACAAAATAGTCTTTATACAGGGCTGCCATTATAGACTCATGAAATAAGCTGAAAAGAGCCAATCACTTCCATAAAAAAGGGGTCAATTTGGGTCCATGTTTGCTCACTCTATATCCCATAAATTTACATACGATTTGTCAAACGACCCGATATATATTTGATTATGACATTTCAAAGCCTCAGTACACTGTTTTGTATTCAGTTCATCATAAACAAAATCTAGTAGCTTATGATGACTATAGGAAGCTAAATATGCTGAAATTGGCTGAAAATTGCAAATTAAGTATTTGGGACTTACAAATCTTTTAAATTTCATGATATTACTTTAATACATGTAATCAATGTGGACTTTAAAGAACCACAATGGAAAAGAGGAAATTCACATTTCCTTTTTTTGTGAAATCATTAATAAATGAAAATATGTCCTAGCACAATGAATGTATTGCACTTACAGTATTTGTATTTTATGTTACACTGTATTTTTAATTCATTTAAGTGCTAAGTGAGTAATATTTTTTCATTTAAATAAACTCTATCTAATACTAAAGCAGAACTTTATTTTTTATACAAGACCATCTGACTAACTGTTCATCTGGGTAGTCAGCATTGTGAACTAGAATAGCTTGGTGCTATAACTTGACATTTGATTCACACCTTTTCCTTCATACCAGTACAAAACTGTAACAGCCTAAAACCCACTGATTCACATTTAAGTTTTTTACCCCCCCCCTTCCTTTTTCTAAAACCATCATCTTCTGAGATGTAAAACAGACACTTTTCCACATTGTCTTAAAAGCTAGCTAGCTACAAGGCAAAGAAGTAGATCTTAGAAGAGTCATATTATACCTCTGCTACATACATTAGAAATATAGAACCAAATATTGGAAGGATGAACAAATAAAGAACAAAATAGAACAGCTATACAGTAAAACTCGGATACAACATACTCGCTGGGCCATAGAAAAAAGGTATGTTTTAACCGAGGTATGTTATACCCATATAGCATACTAAGTATGTTATATATCAGGATGAAAAACGGGCCAGAAAAAATGGTATGTTGTAACCGAGTGTATGTTATATCCGAGTTTTACTGCATTAACAAAACCAGAATTAGACATTTAAATGCATACGAAACATTAAAATGCATATGAAACAACAAAATTATACATGATCAAAAATCAATGTTAAAAAAATCATATTATCACATTTAAAGAAAGATTCGAAGGGGAACACAATGGGATCTTATGTGAAAAGTATTCCACAATGTGACAGAATTATCAAAATCACTCAAGTAAAAAAAAAATGAAAATAACAAAATAAAATGACACAATATTGATAAAAATAAATGACAAACAAAATATACAGTAACTAATTTTAACTTAATATACATTGTGGGTTTAGTGCAGAATGATCGTAACTCACTCTTTTTTACCTTGAGTTACGACTGTTTTGCGCTAACCCTGCATTATGTTATACATTAACTGACTAGCAAAGGCACGTCTTATTCTAATCTAGGCTATCTTATTAAAAAATGATTTATTTTATTTGAAACTTAAATGTGTTGTTTTTTGGCAGTGGAATAAATGCTTGTACATACCTAGGAATATAATTCAACACAATTTTGGTAATTTTTAACATAGTACAATTAATAAAATTCCTGTGTATGTTAATAAATAGACAAATTTCATATACAGTACTACCTAGTTTGAACAACACCCACAGGGAAAGACTAAAAAGTGCTGCTGTTCAAATGTTGTTTTGCAGAGGTTAACTTCAATTAAAATTATGCCTAAGAGGGAAATATCAAAAGCTGTTGTTGTGCAGTGGACTTGTTCTTTAGAGGGACACTCTGCAGAGGTTATACTGTATCAAACTAGAAAATTGTTTCCTAGGTTTTTTTGTTAAATTTCAAATTGTAATAAGTTACAATCAATTTCAAATTAACATCAGGGTTTGACACTAACAGAGTCTTTGTATTCCATGAACTCAAAAATCTTTGTAGGAATCCCAGTCTCAGTAGGGGATTCCACTAAGATCCCTTAAAAATCCCGTTCTTATGTGAAATTGAATTTCCATGAGCTGTTAATAACAATCTGTGACGACAAATCTATATCCAGATTTTGTTTTATAGGAGTATTACCAAAGGTTAAGGAGTAATCTCCTAATATCTGACTAGGGTTTCCTTTGGGATCCCTGGTGTAACATATTTAGTAAATTGAATATCCTATCAGTGGTAAGACTAGTGAAGTTATGTGTTTGTTTTCTTGTCTATGACTTAAACAATAATAAAATCAGTCAGAAAAACCCACCATTTTGAGCTGTTCAATCTCTTACACCGGGTAAAAACAGTAAGTGTCAAACCCTGAATGTTAATTTTTGATATACATGTAAAACAGATCAAATAAAACTGTTCACATACTTATATGTACAACATTACAATCAATATATCATAATAACACAAAACAATACATACAAAACAATATATAAATCAAAACAATGAAAGCTCTCTGGATGATAAAAACTTGCATTGAATTTGCAGAATAAAAAAAATAGAATTACAAGTTCAATATATATCATGAGCAATAACCCTAAGTAAACTTCATTGGAATAAACAGAGACAAAGATTTGGATATACAATGTATATGCTATCTATGCCTCTGGACTTAAGTACATGATACATTTTTTACAAGTAAATTATACAGTATACTAAACGTTTGTTTCTTGAAATATAAACTGGAAAGAATCAATGTGTCAATAAATGAAATCTGAATATGTTTAAGTAGTTTCCCTGAACAGTATCCTGGTATATTTATTCCTGAAAGTAAATACCATGTGATCAAAAACAATTTTAGACCAGAAACACACCATAAATTTATTTATTTTAGATAAAAATTATGTTCAGTAGACAATATTCAATAAAACAATGAAAATCTTGGTTACATCTTACACAAATACAATATCTTGACACATCTATAAATTTAATGAAACTACCTAGAAAAGGGTGTCAGGACCTCTTCCCTACCAAACTTTGACATTTTAGGGGGAAAAGTCAGAAATTAAAATTATTGTAGAAAGCAACAGTGAAATAGAATGAACTTTTGACAGGCAAGACAAACTATACTATACAATTAAATACAAAATGTACTTTAACAATCACTAATAACAAAAATACTAGATTAAAAATATCCTTAACAAGTTAATTTCCCTAAGTTATTCAAAATTAAAATCTGAAAGACTTGAGTAAATATTTTGTTCACCTTTAATTGAGAGACATTATTATAATACATATAAAAAATTATATAAAACGTATAAGAACCTGAGAGTAAAGGGAACTAACCTAATTATGATACGGAATTCATAAGTTAGTTCCTTTTATCAAATCAATAAAGACTCCCATTTGGAACTTCTCGGCTATTCACTACGAATAAACTCAACATATTTAGATGCCATTTTGAAACTACCATTCCGTCACCTGTCCAAACAAAATACTTTAACCGGTGTGAAGTAAATTAATCCTTGTTTAGCCAATGATTAATGTCTAGGATTTAGTCCATAAATTTAAAATAATTGACTCCATGATAATGCTGAACAATATATAGATTATAGGCACTTATATAAATTGCAAACATGTTTTTTTAACAAAGTCATGAATGATTACCACAAATCTTTTTTGCAAAACTGGTACATGCTTGGCAAGTGCTTCGCCTCAAGTATGTAGCAAAAACCTAATGGTGGATTCCCCGCGAATCCTTCTGAGATTATTCGCTCAATGAATGTTCGAGGTGTTCCAAATGTAAGGAATCCATCATAAATGAAAATGACTGAAATAAAGTTCAAGCCAGCTCATACATGTTTCTCGTGGAATCCATAAATAAACCAGGAGCAAGTATTCAAAAATTCCTGTAAAATATCCACAAATAACATCAACCAAATGATGTCGACCTAATAAAACTCTGGATAGAGTGACGACAAATGACCAAAATATAGCAAGTACCATCCACTGAGGTAAATCAAGAACACATAGTGTAAAGAAGCAAGCTAACATTCCGGCTCTTGAAGCATGACCTGATGGGAAGGAGTAATTGTCAATGGAGACGGTGGCAAACATGTCCATCTCATTGTGTTGTGGACGAGATCTTCTGAATACTGTTTTCAATATACCAATAACTATCAGATCTATAACTAAACCTGAAAATAAAATATGTTAGAGTTATATAATTAGTACAAACATTGTAATTAGGATTAAATTCCTTTTTTGTGCAATTCCTGTATCTCAATATATTCAACATGGTCTTAAGTTAAAATAATACGGATATTTAAAAGTTTAACGGGTTGTCTATAGCAGAGATACGGCACTCCTGTAACTCTAGCCATTGCCAAAAATAAACCGTATTCATTGAAATTAGAATCATTGATGTGTCCTATGTTACATTTTGTTAGTTAGCACGTTTCAAACTCCACAGTAATCCCCCAGCATTCATTGGCAACCCTGTAAAAATAATGCCAAAGCTTTCTGTCTCAATCAAACAATCATGGAATATATTATTTGGATGTTCCAATTATTCCATCATTGTTCGTAAGATTATTCAATTACGCAAACATTGAAAAAAGTGGTTTACCATAGAAAAGATTGACAAGAAGTTCCACATGTAAAGCTTGGTGAACAGATAAAATCATCACTAGTGTTCCAAATAACCATGGTATGCCATGACATGATATCTCGATCAGTTTCATAAATGGTCGAATCTTTGACTTCTTGTCAGCGAACACGGCACACCTGCATGTATAATCTTCATCAAGTTGAATCAAAGTTGCGAGAAGTCCGGTTTGTTTACGTTCTGTTTTTCGGAAATCTCCGCCATTTGAAGAACCATTTTTGGTTGAATTTAGATCCTGGTTACTCGTTCTTTTCCGTGTTTTACTCATGTTTTCTCCAGTCCAAACAGATGTGAAGTAAACCACTTGTAGTTATCAAGCTGTCAACTGTGTCATGTCAATCAATAATTCAATAAGTATAACGGAAGTGGGGAATTACAAGAGAGTTGCATTCTGGGATTTATAGCTATTTTTAGAAAATTGGTTTGGTAAATAAATCCATAAATAAAAATTCCTCTAGTAGATCAGACACAACTAAATTTTTATACCAGTACTCTCCCTTGCTAGTTTTCTTAACAAACGTATAGGCCTTCAACCTTATCAGACAGATTTAAATATCAATACATTCAGTCAAGATATATCTAGATTTGCTTTATCCTTCCAGATATCCTTGCATGCCTTGTGTATTTTGCATTTTGATGTGTCATCACAAAAATTGTCATAGTAAATGTAACTAAAGAAATGTAGAAAAGCTTTGCCCTTGTTCATTGATAATATTCATCACCTCAATTAATTGCATCACTATTTGAGTAAGGGTATTTTCTTGTATATTTTAGAAATCTGCTGCATTGTTGTTTTAAAGTTAAAGTAAATCAACATTTTTTAAATGCAGTAGATTTCTAAACTATAACTATTATTGTTGAAATAGACAGTTTTATTTCATTTTTTATATTTTTCTTAGTCATATTTTTACTTCATTTAATGTAAAGTTGGACTTATACTCCATTCATATTTTAATTGTAATTTCTAATTTACACATGTATAACCAATAATGTATTTTACATGAATATTTTTCTGTGATAATATTTTTTATTATTTATGATATAACTATTTATTTTAATTCTGTAATATTTCTTATGTCACACAAAATATATTAAGCTACCATAATGGAAATAAGGGAATATATTTTCTCTTTTTTGAGTCATCCTTTCTATATAATGTTGGTTGACATGGCTGTATTAATCCATGCATGTGTTGTTATATAATATTATGTATGTTTTAATGTAATTGCCACATTTATTGTCAAATTTTATAGAAAAATCAATCTATCTATCTATCTTAGGGTAAACTTTGGTATAAATAGTTTCTTGCTTCTTAAAAACATCAATATACGTCAGAAAATAGCTTATTAGCTAATGTTAACCATGTTGTATACCCACCTTATATAAATCTTCTTGTCTCTTGTATGTTCAACCAATACATTAATCATGCGTTTCAACCAATGACACAAATTGGCCGTAAAGAAAGCTTTGAAATGTCCTAAACACTGGGCAACATCAATATCTCATTTTCAAGATTAGTTTCACCATTTGCTCCAATAGGCTGTCCAGTCTGTTCTTACCTCTGGACACAACCCGGCATCTAATAATTCAACCCATGTCTCATATTCAGTCATCCTTGCTCTGGGTAAAGAGTAAAAGCTTTTATTCTAATTAACAATTTTTGGGCTGGCCATTAAACTTTATTAAGCCCCAGCAACAGTTGATGATGGCCATCTGGGCAGCAAATAAATAATCTTACAACAAAATAACAATACAACATACTGGTAGAAGGAGCTACAACTAAAATCCCTCTAAATACCATGTTGATAATATTGGCCCCTTATTCCACAAATAGACGTCATTCTTCAATCTTACTTCCCATTAACTTCTTTCAAACACAACACAAAAAACAAAAGAAACCAAAATACAGTTTTCTAATTTAAACTTTAATTGTTATAATGTAGAAAATAAAAAGGTGACAACAATTTTCACAGGAAATATACAAATAATAAAGTGAAGAAAAAATCTTTGAAAATACAAACTTTTACAACAAGTTTATCAGTAACTAGAATAAGATGCTAGGGCAATAAAAACTACAGTTTTTAGATTAAATATAGCTTGTTTGACCATTTCAGAGCCATACATTTAGGCCTAAATTAAAATTAAGTTTGTTTGCCCTTTATCGACAGACCCGAACAAATGCATTGTTTGCATGCATTGTTTGACCATTTCAGAGCCATACATTAAGGCCTAAATTAAAATTAAGTTTGTTTGCCCTTTACCAACCGACCCGAACAAATGCCACCGACTCAAAAAAATTTATTTCAAAAAAATATGTGGTGTTTTTTTATTGGTCTTGACCATTCATCATATCACTTTCTGGTAGTTTCTTTACACAAATAATTCTGCTTAAGGAAAAAAATTTACCTACCTACCAACCAAACCTAAAACTTTAGGGACGGTAAAGGGCAAACAAAGTATTTTTTAGTTTTATTTAGAAATAGCAACGTTCAACAATTTTATGACGAAGTCTTGGTGGGCCCCCAAGAGTCCTTCTGAAGTTATTTATTCAATGACCGGTCAAAGTGTTTCGAGTAGAAAAGGGTACAATGATAGTTCATGGTATTTTTACTACAAATAAGTCTGGATAAAATCTACAAAGTTGAAAACTGTAAGTGAATAGTCACAATATAACCATCTAGTTACATAGTAAGTGTAAAACAGTAATTATTAGCAACTGATAGTAAGTTTTAGAATATTGCACATAACCTTAGAAAAAAAGAATAATTTCTATACATTATTTTATATACATATAAACAAATAAATGAAGAAATATACACTAAAACATAGAACATATTAGTGATAATAGAAAGTACATGGTTGTGGTCAAAGGGAGATCACTCTAAATAAAATAGTGTTATAAATAATAATACACAATATCCCACCCAGAGTTACCTCCCTTTGATTGAAATGAAACTCTTGGAGACAGATAGTCAGATGATGAGGTAAATTGGCAGCTCTTAAAACCATGTCCAAACCTTAACCAATCCATTGTACGAGTTAGGTAAGTTATTCACAGTACCTGTATGATCTATCATGGGGCAATAGGTCTGAACCATGCATGAGAATTTTAAAAAAATTGGATATTCCAAATGAGTTTTGTTCAATATGTGTTTAAGTTAGACAACGCCAGAGAGCTATAGCTTTCAACAATATACAACCTAAAATAGACATTGCCTTAATTCACTAGCCTAAAGCTCAGAACTAAAAGATACTGAAAAGGGGCTAGTGAAAATATGCATACCTCATAAAGTCCTAAAATTGCCAGCCTGAAACTCTGTACTAATGAAAATTTTATAGATAAGGATTAGAGAAATAATTCATTTTATATAGTTTGGCTAGTTAGTAATTTGGTCCATAACTCATTTAAATAAAAAACCTCATGCTAGACAAATTCACAATAAAAGATGAATATACTTTCTAAGTCACTAATTAACATTAACATATATTTCAATGCATATATAACAGACACAATCATGTAAATGGTTGTTACATGTCCATGGACAATACAATGTAATCTAAATAATATAAGCACAATTTGACAGTGAAAAATGTACATTATTAATTAATTAATAATAATTAATTATAAGATAAAAAACTATAACAAACAAAAACCATTCTAACATAAATATCATATAACAAAACAATAACAATTTTTATTAACATTGATGTAGAAAGTCAACTAGGACAGACCTTTTATATTTTTTATCTTACAAAAATCCTGACCCTAATTTTTCAGAAATTGAAAACAAATCTTGATTATTGATTTATTACCCACCATACTTATTTTTGCACCAAAAAAGAAAAAACGAACCCATTCCAGTACGAATAAGCTCAACGTGTCAATTATCACACAGTTTGAGAAAATGGCTGTGAATTTCTAAGAAAAATATAATTTCCCTCAGAGCTTGTACAAAATGTAGTTGACATCTTATACAATTTAAAAACAAAAGTTTTTATCCAACCTACCATACTCATTTTTTCAAGAAAATTCTCGTAAGACTAAAATTATTAAAAGTCTGGCCCTATTAAATAAATTTTGTAAACATGGCATGTTTTTGTACTTTTAATTTTGGACTCAAAAGTCCATGATATTAAGATATTTCTAAAACAGATAGCAGGGTGCTGCACCTTGCCCTCTTTCTCCCCATCCCTATCCTATTTCTACTCCTCCCTATGCAGTACATGTATTGTATACTTCGAAATATCAATCCCATGATGAGTATCATAGTTCAGACTATGTTCTAATTAAAACTACAGTCACACAAACATTTCTATAACAATGTACAAAACAAGTTTTCTTAAAGAAAACAAGAGTCAACAGTGAACAATAAGTGTGTACAACCATTATCAGAGTCTATGGTCAACATTCATAGTACACATATATCAATTATATTTTATGGGCCGATACAAAACTAGTCAGCATCCTTATCGTCTTTGTAATTAGTAAATAAATAAGTTTGAACAAGAAAATCAGAATATAAGACTAGGACAATTTTGGGATCTTAAGGGTCGGTAGCACATTAATTTTGGTAGCGCGCCTGGATTTCAAATCTAGTGTCCCGGAGGGGGTATGGGTTTGAATCGCACCCTGGGATGTTATACCCTTCCATGAAAATTTGACAATAAAGTCAATTTTCTTCCATTAATAAAGTTATGGAGAAGTTTCCAGCCTTGTGGAAGAGTAGGATTAAGGAAAGCTAGGTTAGGTGCGCTGGTAGTTCAACTAGTTTTGTATCAACCCATGGAAATGCTATAGCTTCAGATATTCAAATAAGTCTTAAGATAATAACACAAGTCTAATGATGAACAACAATCAATCAAAAATTGTCTTCTATACATAATTGCTTTAACTTGGAGTGAAAAAACTCACACACAGAAAAATCTATCACCAGTCATTCAAACGTTTTCTACAGCCAGGGGACATCAGAATTGTGAAATAGAAATTGGTTGTGCACACTATGTCACACAAAGCTTGACATTAATTTATAAAGTAGATTGCCTAGTTGGATAACCAGCTACATATTTCACTTGCCTAAACCTAATATTTTCTAGCAGTAATAAGTTCCCAGAACACAAATAAATGTTGTCAGGGACAATTGAATGACCTTTAAAGTCGAACCCTGGTAAGTTAACAATGTAATCGTATATTCACTAAGATCAAAGCACTGATAAGACTCTGATAAACTAGTCATTTCAAACATGGACATCTCACCCTAAATAATGATAATAAATGAAGCAAAAATAAAGGTTTGTCAATAAATGGCCGAAGATTTAAACTGAACACAAAAATAAATATTAACATCTCACATACAAGCAAAATTTAGTATACATGTATAAAGTTTAGTTCTTTAGAGACAAAAATCTGAACACATTTAACACTGAATGAAGGTCCTGGGTGAGACTTTAACTCATGACTCCAATGACTTCAAAATGAGTGAATGTTCAAGATTGTCGAAAAAATTCTGAAAATCTGAAATTTCATGATTTTCAGTAGTTTTCACGTAGTCATAGAACACTGTCACAATACAATTGATAAATAAAGACAGGAAATCTATGTAGAACATGTTAACATTACATTTGACACACATATAAGGAATGTAGGAATGTTGTAAATAAATAAATGATGAGAACTAACAAGTCCTAACATAATGCCAATGTGAAATACATGTTTACGTTACTCCATGTACAATGTATTTCATCTAAATTCCTACAGAACTTTTGTACTTGCAAATCAAAAGCAGACTAATAGTGTAAAGCCCAGATATAATTTTCTACAGAAATATTAATTTCTAATATAAACAAAATCACCTTATATATACTAGTATAGAGTAATTTTGACCAGTCAAAAAGTCTATATTATTTCACTGTTCAATGCACAATGAATCAGTACTCGCACATCTTCATTTTACCTATTTATTGTGCAACCAACCATTAAGGGGTACAGACTTTTTGACAGGCTAAAAAATATTCACTATAAATATTCACTAAAAAAAATTTCATAAAATGTTTTTCTTAAATTCTTCTAAGACTTTAAACTTATGTTGGTATTTATGTTCAATTACCATGTCAAAGGCATTTATTATTTTTCAATGATATCTATCACAATATACGGCCATTTTCAGCATTTATTATGTTTATGAAATTGGTCCCAATTTTTGTTCATGTATATAAAGGTACAGACTTGTTGACATAGCTTCTCTAATGAACAATTAGTCCAAACACAAAGTGACCAATGGACCATTCCAAGTGTGACCTCTTTATTTGAATAACAATACATTTACCCACAAATATAACCATGTGCTCTATTGTTAACACATTATTTGTTAGACAAAATGTAACTGTAAACCTTTGTTAAATATGCTAATAGGTAAGGTCATGGAAAGGTCCATTGTGCCTTAAAATGCATAACTCTGGATTATTCAGAAACCAATCCTACAAAAAACTTTACAAAAAGCACTCTTTCCTATAAATGCTTTTTCATGATTACAAATCTTGTAATATTTAAAACCACTAAAAACAACACTGACATACAATGTCTAGAAATGATAGAAGAATGCAGTAAATTCTATATTTTGTTGTAGTGTCTTGACGGGTCTATTGGTATTGTACCATACCACTTAGCTCTCGTAAATCACCTAGGAAACCTTCTGGTGTTAGAATGTGGGTAGATCCTGTAAATATACAATATTGTATGTACAATAACAGTCTACTAAATTAGCAATCTGATTAAAACCCGATCTAAAATTTTCCACTTGCAAATTTAGATCTGGCCTTTTTCAAACGAAGGTCATGTTCAGGCGATCTTTTCTCATCATAATATTCATGACGAAATTGTTATGATACGTAACTTGTTTACATCGTCTACGTCACGCAATTTGAAATGAGCCTCCCAATTGCAGACTGTGAATAATACCGCTTTTAATAAGCATGCAAAACTTGGTCTAAAATAAAATTACGAAATCAAAATGTGATTAATAGTATTTTCGTCTGGATGAAAGCTACGCATTGATTGGTCGAAACAAAGTTCATCTCCACGTGACCTTCCACGGAGAAAGTAGAGATCCTGTACGACAACGCTCTACAGGATATCTGTTTACGGAGATTGCTAAATTAGTGGGTGTCCGGTTGCCCGGGACAACTACATTTTGGTTCGGGCAGTCAAAAATTTCTTTTGGGCAACCAAAAATCTACAAACAAGATATAGTGCTAGCTACTAAAATCACCTGTTTGGCGACCACTTTTATATCATAATTTGTATTGTAAAGTAACCCATTTAATATTAGTAAACCTGATAAAAACCCTATCTACACTGAATTCTCCGCTAACACATCAATTATATTTACTTAGTTATTTCACATGAATAATATGCACTGTAAAATAGCTCAGAAAACTGGAACATGATCCTATGACAATTGTTTCTAGGATATTTTTACAGAATAACTTGTATTTCATGACCAAATACCACAAATGAATGAAGTATTTCCTGCCTTGGTAATGAACCAACAAACTCAGGATTCAGTCAGACAAACTACTGGCTGATTCAACTTGTCAGGTTTTAAGACTGTATGTAACATTGCTGTAATGCAGGGAATCACAACAGCTATCTGTGGTTCCAAATACAGTATGACAATGTTAAATCAGAACCATGGAGCCACACTTGTTACTACTAATAGCTATCATTCCTAAACAGAATAGAAGGGTGCAGCACCCTGCCCTTTTTCTCTCCTCTGTGCCCTGTTTTTGCTCTGCGCTA
Source organism: Mactra quadrangularis (assembly GCA_025267735.1). Classification (NCBI taxonomy): domain Eukaryota; kingdom Metazoa; phylum Mollusca; class Bivalvia; order Venerida; family Mactridae; genus Mactra; species Mactra quadrangularis. Next base: position 4,567,250 of record CM046311.1, on the reverse strand, counting down.
TGCAGAAATAGTAACTTTGAAACATGAACCCTTCGATGTGCCTTGCCCTTTTTCGTGCCCCCCCCCCTGCCATACTCTAAGTTCAGGAATAATCACTAATATAAACATTGATAAACCCTAGACATTTAAAGTAAATATCAAAAGAATCACATGACCCAAATATTAAAATATTCAGAGAAAACTAACCAATCAGAACTTCCCAATTCTTCACTGCCTGTGTGACCTCATAAGCACATCTCAATTCAGAGTAGGAAACGCCACCTATGACAAATATTATCAGACGTGGTCCACTCTTATAGTTAGCTTGACCTTTTTCTTTATGCCAATGTCCATATCTTGCACTGAAATAAAGAGATATAAAAAATTATGATCCAAATAATAATGAATGACTTAGAAGTCAAAAAGGAAGGTAGCACCTACATGGATGTAAGTTTTAAATTTTTGAAATCCAAAAATTCCTGAACCTTTTTATCATAACAGTTGTTTACACACAAAATGGACCATTTGTCCAGACTAAAATCCCTTGAATTTCATATTTGAAAACTTTCATCCATGCACCTACTTCTTTATAATTAATCATATTTCCGAAAAAAGGACCATTTGTAAAGACTTAAAATCCCTAAATTTCACATTTAGTTGTAAAAACTTTCATCCATGCAACTTGCTTCTTCACTAAAAAATGTTTCTGAATAAAAAGCATAGAGATTCATAAAAAGTAAATGGTCAAAATAGACATCTTTTAGTCATAATCTTAATCATAAAACCCCAACCTTCATAGCTTAAATTTCTTTTTTTTCTATTTTTTTATTTTTATTTTTTGTTCAAAAGATAAATATCAAACTAACAAAAACTACGACTACTCGGTACAAACATTCTTTCATTCCATATCAACAACAAAATTATAAACACTTTAATTGATAATTTAATACATAGGAAATATTAACATGCAAACAGTCAAACTACATGTATATTAAAATTCCATGACATTAAAACCCTGGGCAGCTATCATTTATCACTAATGGCTCTTTTCTACAGTCGAGATTGGCTAAACTACATTCTCTCATGCTCATTCTAATACATAATACTAAAGTGGTCAGTCAATCAATTTAATTTCTAATTTTCTAACTGAAAAAAAAATAACCCGGGTCGATAGCGCAGTTGGTAGCGCACCGGGATTTGGAATCTCGTGCCTGAGGGGGTGAAGGTTCGAATCCCACCTGGGGAGGTTATACCCTTCAATGAAAATTTGACAATAATGTCGATTTTCCTCCATTAATTAGATAATATGGAGAAGTTTCCGGCCTTGTGGAAGAGTAGGTGAGTACTGGTTATAGACAATGGTCCAGGAAAGCTAGGTTAGGTGTGCTGGATGCCGTAAAATGACCTAAATTGTGTTGACACGGTGTTAAATCCAGAAAAAAAACTAACTAAAAATTATAAGTACAATAAATCTTGCCCAAGTGACTACATCTCTTCAGTGGCCATTTGCATTAAGCAACCACTCTGAGCTCCCCCAACTGTTTTTACAATTTAAATATTTACCCTAAGCCACTTTTGTCTAACGCGAACTGATGCCACTGATTTTCAGCAAAATTGACTGATCTATTTGTGTTAAAAGACTGGTATTGCGCAAGTAACAACAACTTTACAAATCATGAGACAACAGTCATGTCTGCTAAATCTTCAAGTTTTCATTAATTATTACACAATGTATAAAGGAAATCTTAGCTATAAATCAAGAAGAAAAACTTTCACAATTACTCCATGGTGATGGGATTGGGAGGTGCATTGATTATGTAGGGTGGACCCAGGGGAGAATTCATAACATGTACATGTATAATAAACATATCTATGTCTGAACCCAGTATTTGAATACAACCATAGAAAGGCAACCAGAAACAAAGTAAGATAACATACGAAGCAAGTAGAAGAGTAAATAATACACATTATATATAGACATACATAGCCAAGCCAATATACAGGACAGATGTCTATAGCCTAGTCAACATGTAGGTTACCAATATACAGGATGGATAGAGAAGAAAATGTACATATCACGGATTTAGCAGAAAACAGTCGTAACTCAATAATAAGAAAAGAGTGTGTTGCAACTGTTTTGCACCAAACCTGGGTGATATAGGTCAATGACCAGCAAAAATCTATTATATTCTGTCAACTCTTTCATCATCTTTTCCTTGCATAGTTTGTTCTTTTTTCTCTAATGTAAAAACATGAATAATTTCAAGGCAACTGAGTGTTAAAATATTTAATGTCAAACAATTGTGACATTGTGATTGTGCATTCAGTAACCGTAAAATTATTCAATCTTTATAAATTGAGAAAAAACTGACTTTTTCTCGAAGTCAAAATTCCATGTGTAGTGTAACATTACCATACTCTTAGTATCATGCATTTTCGGTAACTCTAAGGTTTCATTTGAACATAATTCAAGAATTATTTAAATTTAATTGAACAAGCCACAAACTAGTCTTAGTTCTAACTATATGTAAATTAAAGGAGAACGTAGACTAGTTTTGCACCAATGGAAATGTTTTGTTTCATATTACATAAATATCAAGACATTTCATACTAAAAAGCACAAGAGCATAAAGGGAGCTAATTCTGAATGTTATAATACTACACATAGAAATAATCCAAATTGAGTTAGCTCCCTTTTCAATAACACTTGGTCAATAACAATTTTTAACGTTTTTATCAAATGGTTTAGTCACCACTCAAGACACAAAGGTAACACAAAAAAGTGGGTTTTAATACACCCACAAGACATTAAGTATCACAAAGGTCAGTTTATAAACAGAGCACAAATATTTACCGATTTACATTTTTCATTAGTTAACACATCAAGCAGGCACAGAGACAGCAAATAGATCTTACATTAGGCATGGCTAAACAATAACAGTCATCGCTTTAACCCACAAGCCCAAAGCCCAGGACCAGTTAAATTCATTTGGGCTATCAAAAATTCATAATTCAAATAGCTGGCTTAGCCTAATTTGATCAGTTTGCTCTTTACTTAATAACAAAATATATTGGGCTTGTGCTTGAAAGATAAATGGCGATGACTACAATGCAGTAAGAACATTCTAATCAACCATAACTATAGTTCATTTTTTCTCAACTGTCAAAACATGAATAATTTCACGGTGAATGCATTTGTTAAAATTATTGTCGTAATACATCCATGAGTTTCCGCAAGTGTGTATTATGATCGAGTATAGCTGCTTATTATTATAATATACTGCATTTGTATAGGGCTCTTTTCATATTGAATATATGTTCAAAACCTCTTATGCCGTACGATATGTTTTAGTCAAGATATTTTGAATAATGATTAGGCCGCCAGTACAAAAACAAAGTATTCAGTCACCGTGAAATTATTCAAGCTTTGACAGTTGAGAAAAAACGGACCATAGTAAATCTCCATTTAACAGCATTTATAAATATTTCCAATAACAGTGTGGGGAATCACGTGACCTAAAATGGTTCTTTACACGGAAAAAATGGCGGCCATATCGTAAAATTTGGGCTAAAAGACAAGATAAATGACATTTATACTTCACCAATTTTTATCAAACCTAGCGCAGTCTAAGCAGCACAAAATTCTCTTTCTAACGGTAGTTCTGCCAAAGCCACAACGGTTCTAGTTTTCTAGATTACCTCGAGGTTTTGAACGAGTTGAGAGTTTCTTGGAGGAAAAATGCCGTGGTGCCTAACACGTACATGCTATGATTTTTTGAAAAATAACTTCTTTTAGCAAAAATACACCAAATTTTGGCAATGTATGTTTATCTTATGCAGAAATGCAAATCACCTGTCAATTACTCATTGTTACGTTTCCATTTGAAAAAGATATTACTGAAAAAGTAATAATGGTGCTTCACACGTACAATTTTTCTGTCATGAAATGACGGTGCTTTACACGTTCGATGAAGAACTGATAGTGATTTACAAAAGGTTATTAGTATTATCAGGTTGATATTTATGATAAAAGTTTAACTATGTTCTAGACCTTTTTAACTAGTTATTTCAAATCCCTCACACATTCTTGCGTTAGAGGGTTGCGGGTAGATGTACAAGCAGTTGAGTATATAGCTTGAATAGTTTTAAACACATTTCGTAGCATTGGGTCTAACAAATTTTCTCAAAAGTTCCAACAATCAACTATACATTTCTACGTCCTATTTATTCCAAATATTTAAATTATTCATCTCTTAAAAGGGCAAAATACATCTAGCCGTAATTATTGATAGTGATGATGGAACTGGGTCATTATTATCTTAATTTATTATTTGCATAATAGATTTATTGATGTTTTATTGTTTTTAGAGTGTAGATATATACGAATTAGATCGGTACCTTCCCTTACCGGACTGCCCGTCAGTCCGGTAATTTACCGGACTATACCGGACAGACCTAAATATTTCATTGTTTTGATAAAGATACATATTAAAATGGTACTTTTGCATGTAGTATTGTTATACAACTCAATAAATAAAGTTTTAAATCATTTTTTAGCATTTTATTGTGTATATACCCATATAATAATAAAGTATATATCACCGCTGACTGAGCTCACATGGCTTATTCACAGTGATCGTCTGGATTGACAATGATCAATACCTTTATGGCCATGGAAAGTGCGTGGGATACATTTATTTATGCTATATATACTATATCACTCATCTAAGGATAGAATTTGGTAATAAATACTTAGTTCTGATAACAGATTCATCAACTATCTATACCGGACTGGCATTTTCAGCGATGGAAAGATTACTCTCCCTTTTCTCTACCGGACTGGCCTTGAAATATACATATAAAATCTTACAACTACCGGACTGGCGATATTTTCATAATTGAATAGCTTCACAAATAGCTAAGAATAGATACTTAAATCGTTTAAAAACATTTTATGCAATATAAGAAGAATTAAATGATGTTATTTGCCACCGAACTGGCATTTATCTATTAATTCTTAACTATTTGTGTTGGTATTCCATCATACAAATATCGCCAGTCCGGTAGTATTTAGATTTTATAAGTAGATATTAAGGCCAGTCCGGCAGTGAAAAGGGAGAGTAATCTTACACAATTTAGAAATGCCAGTCCGGTAGCAAATAACATTTTTTTTCTTCTTATATTGCATAAAATGTTTTTAAAACATTTATTTATTCTTAACTATTTATGTAGGTATTCCATCATGAAAATATCGCCAGTCCGGTAGGTTTACAATTTTATAAGTATAAATTAAGGCTAGTCCGTTTGTAAAAAGTGAGAATAATCTTACATATTCATTTCTTTGGCTCTAAGTCGGTTTAAAACGCTATTTTCACTGTTTGAAATCAATCGATTATCAAGATATGGCCTTTTAAAATAATAAAAAAGTCAAAACATGTAATTTTATTGTTAATCTTTATCAAAACAATGAAATATTTAGGCCAGTCCGGTATAGTCCGGTAAATTATCGGACTGACGGGCAGTCAGGTAAGGGAAGGTACCCCGAATTAGATAAATACATATATACGTCATTTCTAATGACGAATGTCCTATTTTCTGTTTCAGATTGAAAACACTATGCCATTATTAGATAAATCTTTTTCATCAAACATCGGCCTATAAAAATACCGAATTTGAGTTGACTAATTACTCAATTTTATTTTCCATGCGGCACGTTATTTTATGTGACTGTGAAAAAACAATCGGCGAACAAAAGAATTAAAAATTTTAATATACAAATTTGACAAGTGACAATTGTTATATTCTTTGAAAACGATAACGTGTTTGAAGTTAATTCATATATGAGGTCAGGTTATTACATTTAATTAGCACCCTGCACTGTCGGTTTGAGTAAACCTTGTTGTGATTTTGGCATCGTATATATTTATAAATATCCAAAAATATCGTACTATTTACGGGCGTATGATTTTATTTTTATCTAAGTATGAACAATTACGTCAATAAAAATTGATTTATGTGAGTCGGCACCGAGTCCCTTTCACTGATAATCAAGGTATATCAACTTTTTTGATGATTACCGCCGATCAGTTTTTATAATGGCAGACGATGACTTCGTTATTAATTTGAGAGTTCAGTGGTTGCTATAAGTAAATTAACTCTCAATAAATAACTGATCGAATGATAACGGGAGTTGCATCGTAACGTTTTAGCTTCTTACACGACAGAGTGAAAATATGCGATCCTGTCAACGTTCGATATCGCCAAAAATCGGCTTTAAGATTTTTCTTTTTCGATTTTGCCGAGGAAATCGGTCGATTTTTTGTGTTTTCGCCGAAAACTCGGCCCAATCTCTGGATTTCGCCGTAAAAAATCGGCAGACTTTTCAGAGTTTGTTAATTTAAACCATTTATTTCAGGCTAAAGAGTAAATGGGATCGTGAAACATGTGTCTCATTAATTTCGTATCCAGGGGATATCGGCACATTTTGTGTAGGTGTATATGAAGCCAATCTAAATCAAGCCAAGTTGGATAATGTATACAGACATGAAAATTCTAGTCATTAAATGAAAAGCAATATGCTAAAATTGATAAAAACTTCTCCATAACAGATTAAAACTCAGACTCAGTAATTATAAGAAATTATATTTTACCTTTCCAGTGAATCTACTACACTTACGTCCAAAGAGGTTTCTCTGTTCTGGATCGTTCATGGAGTTAATTTTCTTCAACTCAGAGCGAATATTTATTTACCTTGAAATTTTCGGTGACATCACATGACCTTCTTCAGCTGACTGATTTTTTATCACATGACCGGTAGATTTGTATGTACATTTGTATATTCAACATAATGGTACTCTAACAAACAGTTCATACAAAAGGCAGACAAACAGTTATTACAGTGTTAGACGAATAGTCCTAGCAAAGGCTAAATTTAAAAGTATTTCAAGTAATTGAAATGCTTAAATCACTGGAGCTTCAGAGGGCTTCGCCTCCAGTGACCCCACCATTGCGTTGCCCTGGACCCAAAATAGGACACAGCGCGACCCCATTGATCCCCGGCCTTAATTTTCAGGTTTTTACAACCAATATCACCCCTGAGCAATCATATAAAAAAGTCCTTTGTGTTTTTGTTTCAATACATACTTGATAAAATTGTACGGAGCCTTTAAAGTTACATTTGAATTTCTATTTTTATTACGCAATTATTTCGTAAAACGTTACATTTTATTAATTTACTTTAACGATTTTTCTTTTCGTTAAACGAAATCATATTTTGTTGAAACAAAATAACTGTGAAAATAAAAAGTACTTAAAGTGTCACTTTATTTGCCTTTTACATATCTTACATACCCAAGTTGACTCCCGACACTATGTATAATGCCTTGTCCACAAAAATCAGCAACCTTAGCTCAATTACATATAAGTGTGAAAATGAATATATATGCACGCATATATTTGATGACGTAGATGTATATAATAAAGCTACTCAAGTCCCATTTTCATTGTTTGAAACATTTTTGCCTCGTTCTTCCTCGCTTTCTCCCATCTGACACCTAATGCTCCTTTCTAGATCGCTTTTCTATTTACACTCACTGTTCACTCTTTTCGGCGACCTGGCAGCCGCGTACACTCCTTCAAATCGAACGTGTAAATCTGATATGTCACATAAAATCAAATGCTATTTTTTGTAGATATGTGTATAGAAAAGCGTGCATTGGTATGAATTTGCAAACTTTATTTGGTAAAAGGCGACTTTGTTATCAATTGGAGACAATGTACCGATATATGAATATCTCGTCAAACGGACGTGTGGGTGCTATAATGGATGTAAAAAAATTCCGTTAGAGATATGTAATGTACAATGAGTTCTTTATCGAACGTGTAAAGCACCATCATTTTATGACAGAAAAATTGTACGTGTGAAGCACCAATAGTCACTTAGCATGAATATCGTTCTTATTTAAAGACGTACCAGAAAATTATCGACAGGTTATGTGTATTTCTGCATAAGGTTAACATACATTCGCAAAAGCTCGGTCAATTTCAGTTTAAATTTGTTAATTTTCAATAATTCTTAGCAACAACGTGTTAGGCACCACGGCATTTTTCCTCCAAGAAACTCTCAACTCGTTCAAAACCTCGAGGTAATCTAGAAAACTAGAACCGTTGTGGGTTTGGCAGAACTACCTTTAGAAAGAGAATTTTGTGCTGCTTAGACTGCGCTATGTTTGATAAAAATTGGTTAAGTATAAATGTCATTTATCTTGTCTTTTAGCCCAAATTTTACGATATGTCCGCCATTTTTTCCGTGTAAAGAACCATTTTAGGTCACGTGATTCCCCACACTGAATAAGCAGTTACGTTCTATTTACAGAATTAAGAGGAATGCAAATTTGCAGTAATTATTGGATCTCTCATGTAGATAAGCCTCTCCCTTAAGGACTGAATAGAAATTGTATTATTTAAAGGGCAGACATCATACAAGCCCACATGTACATCATCCGAAAGATCCAACTGCCTGTTGGCTGCGGTGTTCATAATTATTATACATATTATCAGCATGTTAATATTAAAATTGCTTAAAGTGTGTAGTTTGAAGTGTGTAGTTTGAAGTGTGTTCATTGGGTGCATATTTTGGCAGGAGCCATGTCTATGGGTCAGAGCCAAACTAGTCTACGCTCCTCTTTATTTATCGTGTTATATATGTCGAGGGTTGCCCACAAGATGGTAGTAACTTGTTCTTTAATACAATGCACTTACTACAGTCTTGTAGGCAACCCTCGATGTAGTTAGACTAGTTTAGTGCTTACCCATGATTTCAAGCATCTATTATTTCATACACATTCACAGAGTGAGTGCCAATCACTTATAACATACACAATTTCTAGACATAGTATCACTACACAGTTTGACATATTGTACACAATTAATAATACAAGTGATATGCTGTTACTTACAATGGCAACCAGCATGGTCTCAAACATGGTCAAAGATTAACTATTTATTCATGATGGTCACCTTGGCTTCTCTTGAACAAATTTTGATTGCTTAAGAGAAAATACTAGCGTCCCAACTGTCACAGAGTGAGAAAAATATGCAGTCTAACTCAGGACCACCCCCCCACTTACAAGGTAAGTGCTCTCCCGACTGAGCTATCCAGCTGCTTACAATATCCTTCTCCACATAATGTGAACAGGAAAGTACTTTGACACAACACTAGTACAGTTTGAAATTTAACTTTGGTTGCTCATTGACCTTCCATGTGCAACCTTTTTCTTTGAATAACAAAAACATTTGCCCATAAACATAACCATGTGCTTTTTATTAACATCTTGTTTGTGGGACAAAATGTAACTGTAAACCTTTGTTAAATATGCTAACAGGTAAAGTCATGGAAAGGTCTATTGAACATAGTCTTCAGTGTTTGGGACTGTGCTGGTCACCTACAGTGTCATATGCTGTTCTTGGATGAAGAAAACAATTGCTTATGATGAATGTTTGCTAGTTTTGGAGTGATGGTAATTATCAACCATAGAGCGTTCAATGAAGAAAGCCAAGATATACAATATAACATAAAATTATTCATCAACAATACTTCAACATTACAAGACAAGATGATTCACAGATCATTATCACTTATCAAATACAGTCAGATCTCAATACAACGACATCCGTTACAACGACATTCTCGTTATACTGACATATTTTATGGGAACCAATACTAATATGTACATTGTCAAAAGCATTCATTACACTGACATATGCATTATAACGACACTTTTCCTGGAAACGAACGATGTCGATGTATCGAGATCTGACTGTATACAGTTCACAACAAAATTTTTTGGGCAAATGAAAATTTAAGAAAAACTGATGATGTGTACTTCAAGTAGTTTTTACTATAATTAAAAGTCTATTATGTAAAACGAAGTGGGGGTATAATAAATTCAATCATATGTTGATAAACTAATAAATGTTGATTTTTGGAATTTGCTCGGAGGACTCTTGGCTTCTTTTGACCACATATAAACATTTGGTTTTTTTAGTTTTTTCATCAGTAAATCGAGGGCTGTTCGCAAGACTGTAGTAAATGCATTGCCTTAAAGAGCGAGTTACTACAGTCTTGCAGGCAACCCTTGAAATGTGAAATGGTTTATATCTGAAATCATGATTTTGTCATGGGAGACAACTCTTGTATTTCACAAAATAAAGAAAGAAAAAAACTATTAACACAAAAGCAACACTGACAAATAATGAACAATAAACTTAATCATAAGCTGCCCTGGAAAGAATGTATCCTAATAGCCTTAATAAATAAAACAGATCTATGAAAGTCCTTATGTCATAATCCTGTATGAAATTATATCAATATATCCCTTTGGAAAGTAACCTTGCAATAAGGTCCATTAAATCCCAATACTGTGACTAATTGATGCTCCAGTTTTAGAAAGGGGTAAGTGAATTTAATGGCTGAAGCAGCAACTACCGTATATTCCCTATTAAACGCCCCTGGGGATGTTACATTTTCAAAAAGGAGGCGTTCATAAGAGAACATAATGATTTTTGTGAAAATACTGCCATAAATAGGATAAAGTAAATCTATCCTTCTGATGTACAATCAAACTGGAAATGCTAGCTAGTCTAGCTGTGAAGAGACATAATAGGCGTAGCATAAGTGGGAGTATTCAAATGGAAATATGAAAGACCACTACTTTAATCATTTCTTTACTTATTCGGTGAGGCGATGGACAGTCTTGTGTTGGTTTTTTTTCTGGGACTTTTTTATAATTTGAAATTTAGGTACCTTTGATTTTTTTTACAAAAGGGGGAGGCATTTATAAGGGGAGGGGTGTTTAAAAGAGATTATACGGTATTTAATGTTCAAGGGTTTCATTGTACGGTTGTTAGGCGAAGAAAATCACAGATTTAGTGCAAAACAGTTTAAACTCAGTCATTTATTAAATTGAGTTTAGACCGTTTTGTGCTGAGCCTGCAAAATGGCAGATAAATAGACGAATATATTAAAGGTATGTTTATACAAAGACTGAAAGAGATGAGGGGAGGGTAGGGCATTCAGCTAGGTTATTACACAAAGTCACACAGTATTATCAAGGTTGTATTAATTAATGCTCTACTGTCATTCAATGCATTGTTAAGTCATTCTATCATTCACAGAAACTAAACTTTATAATCATTGAGCTGTGATTTCAAAATGCAGCATAAGAGTCAAACCATGACATAAACACCCGCGGTGTATTATCAGGGGTGGATCCAGGATTTTTTTCTAGGGGGGGGGGTCCAAACTTTTCGGGGGCTAGCAAAGCGATCACGTGAAAACTGCTTCTTGCAACTTAAAAATTGCTTACAGATAAAAAACATACACTCATGCGTAAGTACTTTTTGGAATTTTGAAGGGGGCGTCCGGACCCCTTGCTGGATCTGCCTATGCATTATTAAGCACCTCTGACAGATTTTAGTTGTAAATCCTTCCAAATTAAATTGTTGAATCATCATTAATTTTTGATAATACACTGCCAAGAATTATGAAGCATTGCACTGAACCTATCATTGAACAGTATAGAAAACTCATAATGCACTTATAAAATTATGACTTTCTGTGATCTTATGCAACTTCTACACTAAAATTTCAAGTATTAAATGTACAATAACTAGGGTTTTTTTCTAGAAAAGTCAATCAAGTAATTACAATAAAGATCCACTATTAATACCATCAAAATTGTTGGGCACAATTAATGTAGAGACCTATTTCTTCTCAAAGTAAGCATGGGACTTAAAAATAGCCTATTATCACACAATTTTGCAATAACATAGGTGGTCTTTATAGCAGAATTTTACTGTATATGTATTAAAGGAAAGCTTCCAAAAATTATAAAGACAGCCAAGGCCATACTTTTTATATTTTTTGTCCTACAAGAATTTTCTTGAAAAAGTAGTTTGGAATGTTGAAAAAAAAATAAAATAAAGGATGTCAATTACAATCGACTTTCACACCCGTTTTGTACAAGTTCTGAGTGCAATTGATATTTATCTTAGAAATTCACTGACATTTTCTGTGTGTGATAATAGACATATTGAGCGTATTTCTACTGGGATGAGTTCGTTTTTTTTCTTTTTTGGTGCAAAAAAAATTATGGTCGGTAATAAAAATCAATAATCAAGATTTTTTTTCAATTTCTGAAATTTTGGGTAGGGATTTTTGTAAGACGAAAAATATAAAAGGTCTGGCCCAAGTAATCAAATAAACTGCACTTGGGCTAAGATGAACTAAGTCCATTGACCCTAACAAATAGAATACCCAGGACACTACAGCATAGATCTATAGATCTACAGGTGTTTATGAAAGGTTTGACTATTTTCAAATGTTTCAAATGAACATTACATTGTTCAATACTATTTAAATGAACAGTATAATGTATAAAGAGAAAATAGGTAAATGGTTATAACAAGTAAATATAACATAATGAACCTTGCTGCAGCCCCAGTCTTAGCACTGAAAACAAAATATATTATATTGTATCATTATTTCAAACTACATTGTAATGTACGACATCTATACAATATAAAATCTACAACAATAAAGATAAGAACATTTATATAAGGCTTAAAAAATCATGTGTTCATGGCAACAGTCTTAAGGCCACAACAAGTTGATGATATGTTCTACGGATTTTTCTAGAAAAAAATGGGGCAAGCGAGCGAAGAAAAAAATAAATAATCTTAATTCAGTTGCTTTACATAGCGGTTTGATCAAATTTTTATGAGCAAGAGGAAATAAAAATAAAAACCATCAAAATTAAGGTGCGAGAGAATCCGTAGAACATTAATTTGTTGTGGCCTAAAAATGTTAGGTAGGGTAGTCTCCAAGATTATATTTAACAATTGTGATTTTCATTGACAATTTCATCAATATTCCTGAAGGTAAAATCAAATGTTGAATTTTAGTAAAACGATGGATTTTCAAGTGAAATATCATTAATTTTTTAGATAAGCTAGGGAGGGTCGGGTTGCCCTAAGCACAGCTTTTTTAGGCCTGATATGTATACATGTGTATTAACAATATAGTATGAAGCTATCTTTCATCAGTAATCAATATTCCTCCCTGTCATACTTACAATTAAAAGCTATCACTCAATGATTTTAAGAAAATAATTCACTAGAATATTTTCAATACACATTTATAGTCAGAAATTTTACAACTAGGCGGAGCTTCCTTGTGGGTGGAGTCAAACCTACACAGGTTGCAAAAGGAGCTAATTTGACCACTTCAATAAAATTGAAGAAATTGTAGAAATAACATTTTGAAAATAATACTTAGACCTGAAAACTATTGAAAGATGCTTTTCATTACATGAGATTGGCTTTGTTTTAAAGTCTTCTGCACATGTACCTGTGCCGTTAAAGCTATGTACATGTATATTAATACTTTTCAGATTACAATCATGTAGAACAATGAGTTGTTTATTTGTTTGTTTTGTTGGGTTTTACGCCATAGCAACACATTGTATAGGTCTTATAACAGCTGTCAGTTAACCTACACACTCCTCCTGGCAAGGCTAAATATCTGGATTTAGCTGTTAACCAACTACTTAGCACATACTTCTGTCTAATTAAGAATCACTGGTAGGTGGGAGAATGGCTGCAGAAATAATTTCATGACCAAACTCCACTAAAGTATGCCCTGCCAAGGAATCGAACCCACTACTCCTCGATCAGTGGCCTTGCGTGCTACCAACTGAGTTAGGCGGGCGGCTAATAAGTGAGTTGAGGAATCATTTGCATAATTAGCAACCAAATTTTTACTTTCAAAATTCTCAATTTATCATAGATTTCTATCATTGACTTCTTTAGTTAGGACCACCCCAAATAAACATTTTAATCAAAATTTCATTAAAATTAAATTTATTTCTAATCTAAGTAAAGAATAAACTAAAAAATCTACTACAATGATAATAGGAATAAAGAAATAAAGCTTCTAGTTTCTAAATATACAGTAAAAAAATATAATGCCAACAAATTCAACCAAAATCACATTAAAACCAGATCTTATGAACGCTAGCCAACACAAGGGCAACAAACAGATCGAAAATTCGAAAACTGGCTCTTCGAAAAATCATGTTATTTAGGAGAAAATGCCAGGGACCCAATTTTCCCCCAAAATTAATAATTGCATTTTGAAAATCATTAACATAACAAAATTTAACATAAAATATACAGGAGAAAATGCCTGAACAGCTGATCTTCTAATAATTTTCCCTTAGTTCAACTGTATATTAGTAATATAATACAATGATATAGTGTAAATATATATACCTGATAGGAGGTCTATAACCAGTTCTAGGAGCAGCTCCACCAGATAAAAATGGATATTGTCTTGTACTTAACTTCTCTTCTACAGCTTCCTGTTTGATAAAGTATATATTTACAGAGTGTAACCATACAGACAATACATTATGATATCATGAATACAGTCTAGTTACCCACAGGAGACTGAGATCAGAAAGAGATTTGTATTAAAGCTTTGTTTCATATAAATTAAATGTATGTTACCTGTGGTGTAACTTAGGCAATAAGAAATGTAATGTGGAAACCACATTAAAGCCAATTTAAAAACTTTAATGCAAAAATTACTAAGGGAAATAATCCATAATAAAGCCAGGTAGAGTTGTGGTTCTTTTCTAATTCTGTTCATCACATAGTATGTTATCAATGAAGTTTCATAAAGATCTGACAATAAATGGCAGAGATACATGCTAAATTGAAAACTTTAATGCAATTGTTAATGACACCAGACACCCGAAAGCCCGCTCACCCGGTGTTTCGTCAAACTATTAGCTAATTTTTTTCGTTTAAATATCCAGCTAAAAACATATCATCATAAATTTCATTACCTAGAACAATAAGTTGGTTTCTCTGATAGAGGACAGAGGAGAGACACAGAAGATTATAGAGGTTACACGTATAGCAGAAAAGAAGTAACCAGACACTTGATGATTATTTAAAAAATTTACTTAAATCTAAATTTGTATCATTTTGGTTGGGTTTTATGCTGTAGCAAGACATTGTTTTAGACATTTATGGTGGTAAGTTAACCTACACACAGTTCCTAGAAATACAAAATCTCTTCAACTTGATTTAGCAGCTAACCAGTTCAAATAGTGACTGACAACTGCCCTTCATAATTTTAAATCAGTGGAAGGAGGGAGATTGGTTGTAAAAATTATTTCAAGACAAAACTCAATGAAAGTATGCATCGCTCAGGAATTGAACATACAACCACTCCATCAGTGGACACGTACACCACATATTAAGCTAGCCAGATGGCTCGAGGAAATAGTACTAAAACCTGACCTCCATAATATCTTTAATATAAGGAGTCCATCTAGACATCTGATAAGTATTCTCTGATGTTCTCTCTCGTCTATTAAATGGTTGATAAGGTTGGGATGCCTTCTTTCTTCCACTCTGAAAGTATATAGAGCACATACATGTATACTTGGTTGAAAGATTAAAATATCAAAAATTCTGATATTCCTGATCAGGACAAGTACTTAAAACTTTTATCCATGTATATTGTGCTTAAAGTTTAAGCCCGATTTGACCTTTCACAATTTCATCTAATAATTATCTAAATATATCTAGACAAAATCAGTACCCAACTATTCTAAACTTCGGCTGTAAGTTTGGCAAGTAACTTATCAAAAAGAGCAATCGATTTACAGCGATTGTAAATAGATGAATGTTTATGTGTAGCAAGTCTAATCGAATAAACCTCTCGACACTCATTGTATGCTTTGATATATTTTTTAATTAATCCTTGTCTAATACAAATGTAGTTATATTCGAGCTTTGACGATATACTCTGATATCTGTATCAAGCATTTATACTACATTTGTGTTAAATGTAATGAATATTCTTGCAAAAAGGTCAGTTTGGGTGTCAAACTTTAGGCACTATACAACAATTACTACAACATCAAGAGCTTATAGTACTAAACATGTTTACATAGTTGAAAAGTTAAAGCTTGGTTCAAAGTCTACTTCCATATACATGTTCAGCTACCTTTACAACACTGTATGATAACATCTGATTGTTGAAATCACCTTCTTTAAAGCATTTAAAATCTAAGGCTGAAAAAATACCTTTTAAGTCTGAACACTTTTCTATTAAGTTTTTTTTGGCCTTATCCATTTAAAGCCTAAAAAATCCCTTTAAAAACCTTAAAAATTCCTTCAAGCCGAAAAAATCCCTTTCAAGCCTGAAATCACTTCTATAAGTATAACAATTCCACTATTAAGACAATTGATTTTGACGGCCTTAATAGCAAACTTAACACTTACCAAAACAAAACAAAACTCATAAATAACAAACATATGAACATTAAAAATACAGTCATTTATGATAATACTAATAAATTGAAAACAAGTACAAACAGTAATGATTACTAGTAATAATTACACAAGATAAAATTTTAAATGGTTTTATTGAACAGTTTATAATGATATAAATATGTTGGTTTGTTTTCAACCAATACATCCACATACTTCCCACACAAACCATACATTCAGTGTATATACCTATAATTTTACATACCATCTAAAAACAAAGAAGCCATACATTTTATGGACTTCTACCAAAGAGTACAATATATATTACCTCCCCTTATTTCAAAAGTATAACATTTATGACCTCCCTTATCCCAATAGTACAACATTTATTATCTCCCCTTATTTCAAAAGTATAACATTTATTACCTCCCTTATCCTTATAGTATAATTTATCATTATTACCTTCCCTTACTACACGAGTATAATTTTTTACCCCTTTATCCAAGAGTACAACATTTATTATCTCCCCTTACTAACCTCAGTCATACATATATATACACGAAGAACACAAAGAACCAGACAAAGCAGAAAGATGATTTTAAGCCCAGACTAGAGCATGACATTATTCTATTAGTTTAAAATTCATATAAAGACTGACTAATCATTTTGTAACATATTAACATATTCAAAGGTTTTGATTTAATTGTTTTAATTGAATAAAAGCCCATAAATCCACACTTTTAAACTCATTATGTACAGCTGAAAGCTCACCTAACCAGCTTTCTAAAGACAATTTACTTTTACCATTCTATGCTTATCCTTTCACAAAAATCCCAACATTTTCCATACAAAACAAACATAGGATCATTATGTCTTGCTGTGACCAGTAATCAATTCTAGATTGATGGGTTAAAAATCAAGACAGCTGACTATAGCACCACAACAATGGCTATGAGTATATCAAATACCCTCTGCAATATTGTTAAATGAATGTACCACAGAAGTCGGCAACAATTTTGTATGCTGGGCCATGTAACTAGTGAAATCGACATTCGCTTATAAGATTAGTCTATCTACTTGGTGATTAAGCTTCATTCTACACAGCAATACACACAAATATTCATACAGGATGTGACAGAAAACAAGCATTTTCTATAATTATTGAAAATTAATACACTATTTTTTGGATACCCAATGGTATATGCTACACCCTTGCAATACATCATTGTCTTTTGAAAGCTATGTTTAGGACAACCAAAGTATGAGACAATCCATGGTCTATGGTACATTATTTTTGGGATAAACCATAGTCTGTAGCATGCTTTTTAATGGTACTCAATATTCTAATGTTCACAATTTTTGGGACACTCCATATATTTAGGTACAATATTTTGGGATGCCCTAAAGTCTATAGCACACCCTATATTTTAATGAACACAATTTTTGGGACATTCCCTACTTAATGGTACGCCCCATAGTCTATGATATGCAAGCTGGAAAGACCTGGTTAATGCAGGTTAGGTGTAAAACTCATGCAGTTAGAATGTACATAATGTTATATAAACAGTAGCCTGTTCAATTACCCTAAACGTTACAAAAGGTTCCGTAACGATTCATTCAGAACTCCTTGCCATTCGCTGCGAATAATTTCGGATACATTTAGAAGTTATTTTGAAACTACCGGTGTTGAAGTAAACGAACATTTAGACAATGAGTGATGTTTCGGTTTTTAGTCCATAAATTTTGAAACATCACTCATTGCCTATACGATCGTGTATTTGTTTATTAGATTAGAATATTTGCAGCGAATGGCCAAGGAGTTCCGAATGTATCGTTACAGAACGTTTTGTAACAATTAGGGTAATTGAACAGGCTACAGATATACATGTTGTTAGTATGCAGGTATAAATACATTATTTAATAGAATGGAGTAAATAATAGTATGTGTCACTATGATGGTATATCAGAATAAATAGCTTTCATAAAACTGAATAACTATCCTGAATGACACTCAATCATACATGGGGCTTATCAAGAGTCTGGCTTAAAGAATCAGTATTCACTTTGAGTCAGTCTATTTTGCTCATACCCAGTGAATGACTCAAGTAAAAATTCATTTTACAGTCTGCTTTCAAATACAAGTTAAGTTGATTTTAAAGTCTGTTACAATAAAACTTAAACATTGAAATCATTTTTCAGCAAGAGACTCTCACTGTACAAATTGGTGCCAGGACAAAGGTAAGTATTTGTAGATAAATTTCTTGCTAAAGGAAATTAGCAGTGCACTTTGTAGAATTTGAACACAGGACCTTACCATCCTTCCACTGAAACACTGCTTCAGGTAAGCATCAATTTTAGAGTAATAGTTGCATTAAAGCAGTTCATATATTATATATATGCATAATAAGAATACTGTTAATAAAGGGGAATAACTCCTCCAAAGAGTACAAGGATTGGATGCAATAGTAAGAACTTGATCACAAGAAGGAATAAATATTTCATGTACATGAGAAAAAGCAATAGATAGACATTCATATATTATCATAGAGTTTTCTCCCCTTGAAATAATTAGTCAGTATAACATGCAATAGAGTAGAAAAGGGACATAACTCCATTTCAGTAAGAGAGTAACAAGGGGGGCAACTTTTCTGAAAGATAAGTTAAGGCTAAAGTCCAACTCCAAAGGGAAGTAACTCATATCTCCCTTGGTGTACAAGCTACAAAGGGAAGTAATATATTACACTGTGTGTATAAACAATACTTTACCTCGTCCAAAACCTAGAAATACATTTGTATTAATGAACTATAAGAAACTCAATAGAAAATTTGCTGGATTTCTTGAATAGATGGCATAAATATTTGAAGCAGAGTCAAAATTTTAAAATGTTTGTATCATCCTAATAACATGCTCATGCATTATCATGATTAAGGGACTAGTATAAGAATAGAATAAGGTTATGGGCATAACTTTTGTAAGAAGCTATTTTTAAACCACATATCATGAGATCTCTTTTTTCCACTTGTCTTTGATTCCAATTCTGTGCTAGAGAAAGCAATTTCAAAGAATTCTTCTGCTTGTTGGTTTTAAATAAAAAATGGACTTTTTTATTCAGGATTTGAGGCATACTAAAGAGGCTGACAGTTTTTAAACAGCAATTTATTTAATGAAAATAGACAAAGTGTACCAAAAGCGATAAAAATGATGATAAGTGAAAGATGCCAATCTATGACAAATTCTTTTTTTAGATCTAAAAATTCCATGTTATAATCCAACTTATCACTCCAAGCTTTATTGCAAAATATGAAGACAGCTGCACAGCAATCAATCTGGGATGTCATTAATAAGCTTTTGTTTGCTCCAATCAATTTAAGCAAGTTACAAGACGGGTAGACATTTTCAATGTTGCCAAAACATGACAAGAGAAATTTAAATCTGACAAAAAAATGGTTAAAACAAAACATGACATGCAATTAACACAACATGAATTATATTTGTTAGTACAAACTTGAATTGTTAAATGGATTTAATAAGGTTAAAATATTTATATCAGCTTGGTTGTTAAGCCTTGTACTTTTTTATCATTTGAATATAATGCACATTATAACAAGAGCTCCGCTGGGCGGAGCATTATACGCCCGTGTGCAGTCCATAACATTTTGTGAACCTAGGTACAGTCATTGAGGAGTTATTGTCCGGACAAGGTTTTTCAATATGATGCCACTGTGACCTTGACCTTTGACCCAGGAGCCCCAAAACCAATAGGGCATATCCTTGACACAAGGGCTACCCTCACATAAAATTTAGTGAACCTAGGTACATTGTTGGTTCAGTTGTTGTCCGGACAAGTTTTTCATTGCTTGCCATTTTGACTTTATTAACATATTGCATATATAGAGATATATGAAAGGGGAAGTAATTCGAAGTCGAATGAAAAAAATTGAATTATCTCTACTTTACGCACAACTAGGCATCAATGTTTATCATCAGAGGGAGTTTGAAGAAAATTGGCCAAGAAATGAGGGAGGGGTTGTCCACACAAGGAAGACGGAGGGACAGACGGACGGACAGACAGACAGACGGACGGACAAGCGGCGCCATAACATAATACGACCCTTCGGGCGTATAAAAAGCCTATCAGTTTAGAGTAAAGGGGGACAACTCAAGTTTTTCACTAGATCTCTTTTCATGTCAGAGTAACATCCCTTATCTAAATTCCAAGTATACAATATACCACCATTCCTCACAATAGTTGTGTAGCTAGCTACAAAGATAGAGGTATGTGACTACCATGTGCAATCAGGTTTTAGGTAAGTAACAGGTCAAGAATGCTTTAAATAGCTATCTTTATTTCTTTCAGTTTTGACCTTATCAACCTTTTTGTCCGAATGATCTAAATTTTTCTCATTTAAAGTGGCTTATTGACATTCGATAGTTAGTTATACTAGCACTTAGCCATTTAAACTTGGTGGTTAGGCAAAGAAAAAAACTGTAACCCTTAAATATATTGCTTGGTGCTTTAAATATGCCAAACGGAAAACAAACAAAATAAATACAAATTTAAGCTTTAGATTTAACATGTTAAATGAGCCCAAACAGGAGATAACCAACCCAAAGGAACTAAAATTAGCAAAAACAGATCTTGTGTGACATGCTACACACAAGAAAAGTGATGTTAGATTTATTATTGCTTTACCAAATAATGACTTGGTAATCAAAATGTGATGCCTTTATTTTCTACATGAGAACTTCATACTATGATAAAAACTGATTTTCGTTTGCTTTTGTTAATTTTTGTGCCTTTATCAACAGACAAAGTCAACAAGATGTTCACTCAACATTTCTTTATTAGTCAACCCCTCTCAAAAAGCAGCTGCTTTCTTTTTTACATAAAGATTCATGCTGGATAAATGCACTTGACACAACTACTCTCTTTTAGTGAAAAGTTATAGTGTTTTAATGTCAGCAACTTTGACCACTTGAACAGAGGCAAGTAGGTAAATTATGGTCACTTGGTCACTACAAATGGAAATTAAGTCTAACCTGTACTTAAATCAATTCTAATTGTTCCTTTTAACAATATTATTTTAATTATTTTTTTATTATTTTAACGTCGTATTCAACGCATATTTAGGTTATATATACGACAGCCAGCTCTTCCTACTATAGGTTTCCTGGACATTTTTTCTATCACCAGTACTAACTTACCGCGACCGGGCTCAAACCCGCAATATCTGGATTCAAAGTCAGACATGCTTACCACTACGCCACGGCTCAATATTAAAGTAAAATCAAATCAAGGAACTTCAAATTCATTCAGAAACACTGATACTCAAATATGATGCAAAGTGGCATTATAACCTGACCAAAGGTTAAGGCAATTAATCAATTATTCTTTAATTGAGTTATATTTGGCATGCATACTGGCATTGAAAGATGATAAGTTGTTAAGCAATATGAAAAGCTCAGTGAATTTTTCATACTAAGTTTAAATCAGTCAGTTTCATACTAAGTTTAAATCAATCAGTTTCATACTAAGTTTAAATCAATTAGTTTCATACTTAGTTTAAATCAATTAGTTTCATACTAAGTTTAAATCAATCAGTTTCATACTAAGTTTAAATCAATCAGTTTCATACTAAGTTTAAATCAATCAGTTTCATACTAAGTTTAAATCAATCAGAATCATACTAAGTTTAAATCAATCAGTGAAAGCAGGCGTAATTTTGTTAAGGGAGGTACACCTTCAATAACGATTTACATAATAAAAAAATGGGGTGAGGCTAATTTTTTTGTTATAGAACTATAGATATTTTAAAGAGTGAAGCAAAAAAATAAGGATAAAAAAATCCCCCTCCATGATTGTTCTCACCTGAGTGACACTGGCGGGGAAGGTTCCATACGTGTCCGGTAAAAGACCTAAATTTACTTTACCGCCTTTTTCGCTCTGTCGGTCAAAAAGAACATGCAACAAAATGTTGTATTAAAGGTGCTAAAAATGCAATAAAGTTAAGTAACAGAAAAAACATACAAGAAAAAAATAAACATGCTAATAACAGTTATAACATTGCATAATAACATACTATAATAACATGTGGCACTGTGTTGGAGTGTGTTTTTTAAACGTGTCAATGTGAATGCATTAGAAAGTGGCTGATTGCATTGACTAAGATTATGAAGGACATTGACCACATCATGGACTATAACCTGTAAGTCTCTGATTTAAAATATGTTGCTTGTTGAAACTATTTCTATATACCTTTAATAAATAGATTATCAGAGTTAATTCAGTTATCCGTATTAATGTAATGGTGACATATATGAATCAAAGTGATTGTGTGTGTGAAATTTCCAATTTTTTCAAATGAATAAATTTCATTAATTTAGGAGCTTTTACATAAGATATAAATCAAATTACAGGTTTAATAAATCCTGAATATCAAGTCAATTTCTTACAACAGTCATCCATGCCATTGTTCAGGAAATTGGCTAGTTGAGTGAACATACAATATATCGTAAGTGCATTGTAGATAATCATGCAATTAATATCATGCTAAGACACTGAGAAATGCATTCACAAGGGCAGGTTAATATAACATATCAACATCAAGACACAAGAATGTTCACAAAATGTAACAATAAGTTAAATAAGACAAGTATTTAAAACAATAATTTTAGGGTTTTAGTGACTAACATAAATACATCACTACATCTAGAGTAAAATACTGAAACATAGAAGTAAATAGTAAAAAACTGATCAACATGTCTCTGGAGTCAATACCATTAAAAACAACATTCTAACATTATAGGCAGTCGTTCCCTTAAAATATCTACAGCACAAGCTTGATTTATATTGTTTTATTTAAAAGCCAAAATAGACTATATCCGGAATTCAAATATTTGGGTATTCCCCTCCGGTACAAACAAACTTTCACTGTTACAATGAAAACACGTGTAAAAAGAACAACAATAATAATAATAATTAGCAATGTGTAGAAAACTTTGTTTGCACCGCCTGTGCACGGAATGAAAAACCCATAAATTTGAATTCCGGATTAGGTCTATTAACAACTAGCCTAACTAACTTAAGACAAAAAAATGTCAACACAGTAATTACACAATTACATAGAAAAGAAAATGGTGCAAACAGGAACATAAAACTACCGGTATTAAAATATAAACAGTAAGTGAGAAACATAGATAATAACGTATGTTAAATGTACAATTGAGTAATTTTCACAGATAAGTCATTCTTACAATAACACACAACAAAGATATACAATAATACTCAGGTGTGTAAGGGACAAAATATGGTCGAATTGTGCAAATCGTGATAAAAGCACCAAACTTTCAGGAAATCAACTTTAAGGTGTGAACTTCAGAAAAAAGTCAGGAGACAACCATGAGAGGCCCTGTGAACAAAAATATGGGGCCCTAAAGGGGATTACCCGTAACAATTGATATTATTGCTTAGTACTGTGTAAAAATCCTTAATTTATATATCAACTGAATGTATTAAATTTCTTTTGCTCAAGATGAGAACAAATATGTCAGTTGATGTTTTTGAATATTTAACATGATAATTATAATCGTTATTGAGGCCCCATAAAGGGATTTTATGGTCAACAAATAGTAAAAGACCACTAACAACCAGTACAGTTTTTATTTTTATTTTTTCACATTTTTAAAGCATTTTGAATGGGTAATTTTGGGTGGCTAGATGTGGTGTCTTTTCATTTAAATAAATTACAAAACCAAGTATGATCAAAAGAGGCCAAGACAAGGGGAAACTTATGAATAAATATTGAATATCTAATTTGCTGTACTGATTACATAGAATTCAGAAATTGTATCAGTAACATTTAATCTATTATGTACAGTTCAAATAACATAATGATGATTTTTTTTTATTCTTCATATCATTTTGAGTGATGCACCTCAGAAAACCCCAAGGAGACAACCATGAGAGGCCCTACTAACAAAATTGTAGGGCCTTGAAAGGGGTCACCCATTACAAGTATAAGCAGTGCATAATTTAGTGTAAATATTTATCTGTCAAGTAAATAAAATAAATTTTCTTTACTCATGATGAGTACAATCATGTCAGAAACTTTTTTTTCAAATCTAACATGATACAATGAATTGTAATTGAGGTCTAGGTAAGGGTTTTTAAGAAAACAAAACACAAAAAAACTATAAATGACCAGTGAAATTACTGTTCTAGTTTTGTTTTAATTTATTACTTAAAGTATTTTGAATGGGTAATTTTGTGTGGTTAGCTATCATGTTCTTTTTTAGAAATAATTCACAAAACAAAGTATGATATCATGAGGCAAAACCAAGGGGGAATTTATATACATTTTGAATACGTGCTTATAATTTTCTGTAGTGGTTATATAGGATTCTAGTGTTAATAGGACTGGAGACAAAGATTTATCTAAACATCAGTAACATTCATCAAATAAAGCACACTATAATACGATAATTAAGTTTTTATTTGTTTATTTCATTTTGCTTCTTCAAAATTAATGAAATCTATCAAGCATGTTTTTATTAATCTATTGAGAGGCCTCTCTTGGAAAATTTGAATATGAAAAATGGAAAAACCATGTCCAAAAATAAAAACCAAAATCCAATCACATTTTAAATCTAATTACTAAGCAAAAGCATCAATTACTTGCAACGATGAACAAAGAGACCCTGCACGGAGAAAATAGAAGTGGTCCCACTTGAGTTAACGTACTTACAACAGTGAAACATGTATGATACATAACATACATGTATATTGTTCTGCTATGGAATTAATGGAGTTAAACTTTAGTTTTAGTTATATTCGAAATATATATAATGTAATTTATCAACTTGATTTGGGTAAAAATGATAAGGCCTTTATCTTATACTGACCAACCCAGTTGCTCCTGAATCGAATTTTGGCTTCTACTTTCAGACAACCAAGTAAGAAATAAATTGGCCAAGTTGCATTGCTGTCCGTCAATTAATCATGAAAATCGTATATTGAAATAGCCCTATCGCTGAGGTGAAAATTTATCTTTCCTTGTAAAGGGTTAAAGGAAAATCTACTAAAAGCCCTTATTTTGATGTTAATCAGTTTCGTTTGATTTTTCATCTTTTGCTCTTTTATTATGAATGCAACCACAGTTTCCAAAAACTAATTTTAGCATCTATCCAACCAAGTCATGCATGTTTTATAAAAAATAAAATGAAAAAATAATGTTATAATATATGTTGCAAAGGCTATAACTAACAACCATAATTTGATAATATATACCATGTAGTATTACTCAAGTTGGACATATCATGTGACAAATGCTAATGACTGAGATTTAAGAAACATATAGACTGGATAAACCACCAGTGTTACTAAGTAACTTCCTTTAGATTTGATATCATGGTACTCAGTAGGGAAGAGTAAGCATAAAAAAGTTTCCGACGGATCTTGAACACATGTTCACTATTCTTGCAATTCATATTGTTGATTTCACTGGGGTTATTCATTTTATGGATTCTTGACAAGCTTGACGGTCTATGAAAGCTATATAAAGTATAACCCACTTGATAGACAAGGTGACCAGTGTATGGACGTACTCCACATTATCATACTTTTAATAGAACAATTTATTGTAGACGTATGTTATGTATGAATGTATAAAAGTCAACTGACGATTTAGCTGTGGCAGTGATCATGAAATTTGGCTATGACAGATATTTCCATAACAGTATTACAATAAATAAAATTAAAATATTTTGAAACTCGTCTTCAAGTGAAGTTATACTCCCGTTTTTATGCCGGGAGATGTAATCCTAGATGTAATTCTTCTACTAAAGATATTTTTGAGCAATGATAAAACTTGTGAATATTTCTTTTATTTTATGAGATTTACAAAAATAATTATGTACGGTAAGTTCGCTCAACATGATTTCACAAAATGCTCTTAATCTCTTACACTCGCTTAGAGATAGAATGGTCTAAGATTGTAACCCATTCAGGGTCAATGTTTATTTCTTTATGCAATCCATGTGTCTGCTTTTCTTCAATCTACTCAGCTGTAAAACGGCACCTTTCCTGGTTATGTCATTCCCTTTGCCACATTGACTTCCTACCAAATGAAGTGAAAGTTTCGTCAAGTCGATTGATTAATACAGAAAAGTGTACTAGTACCTATGATTAGGGATAATAGCCAGTCAGTGAGCATTTGAAAAAATGGAATCTAGACTACAAAATGCTACAATTTTTTCCATGTTTAGTTGAATAGTCAAATCAATTTTACCAATCTTTATGAAGAAATGCCGTGCTTTTGGGGATGGTTATATTTGATACATGTATATAAGAAGGGCCTCTTAAATTGTTCTCTCTATAATATCTACTATACTAATTGTTTTATTGTAAGATATTTATCAATGATAAAGACTGTTTAAAATTACATTTAGTTTGTACATCAAACACAGTATATTAATGTACATATTTGTTTCATTATTACTCCGAGCTGGTATGATGTCGGTGTAATGCATAGTCTCTTACAGGACTATTTTATTTTGTAGAATGGTGATATTAGACTTGTATTAAAACATGATCACATACTGTTTTAGAACTTGAAATGTATCTAAGGCGTGGGTGCCTATAGGATGTTATATTATCAAAACTCTCAATACATAACAAAAATATGATTTTGTTAAATTTAGGACGAAAACAGGTCGTATAGTCTCTCGTAATACAGGCCTAAAATGGTAATGAATATAATAATCATCCATGTTCAATTATGATAAATTGGGTACCGTTTAACCTTACCAAATTGTTATATGAACTGTTGAAATGTAACACACTTGTAATGACAGCATAAGTTTCAATAATAATAAAAATGGTTAGACCTTTTTTACAATTATCTAAGCTTCACGTTATGAAATTACCCCAGTAAGGGCCTCAACTTTTAGAAATGAGTATTATTATTTAAAATCGTCATTTTGAATGTACGTATCTTAAATAGTAAGTTTATTTATCAGTTTAAATTGAATAAAGTGTATATTGGCTTACTTGGTATTAATTTATTTCGAGTTCAAACATAAACCCAATCGGGGCCTCATGTGTTTCATACAATGGTACCTCATGCTGATTCTGGTGTATCTACATAAATTAATTATTGAAGGCTTATTTTGAGAAAGTATGATGTATTTGTATGATTTCAAATAAAATATTTACCATTTATTCAATTATATTATTACATTATGCATAATTTAGGGCCTTATGACAAGTTAAAAGCAGATGCCGGGCCTCAACTGCAAATACACTGACAAAAAGCTATTTTTGAGTGTACAATATACTTTCTTAGGCATATAAAATCATAATACATATATTTTAATAACCATCGTAAATTTTTATAGAGATGATAATTTTAAAACTATGTGCCTATTTATGTGCCCCTTTCGGGGCCCCATTTAGGCAAGATACAAGGCCCCTCATGATTGTCTCCTGGGCTAATATTGATCAGTATGACTCAAAGTACCTCCATGCCAAATTTGGTGCTTTTATCACATTTTGCACAATTATTTCACTTACACACCTGAGTATAAGTATTTTGTGAAATTTTAGAAACCCCCCGCCAAGAAAAGAGTGTCCTGAGGACCCTAGACTGCTCACCTAAAATTAGATTCAAAGGGCATCTGAGGCAAAACCCTTCAATACTTATATCTTTAGCTGTAATAAAATTGTGACCTTGAGGTCACAATCCATTAATTGAAGCTGTAAGTCCTCGGTATTAGACAAAAATGGGACAGGCCAAGTTTGAGTATGACCAAAAGGACATAATTTGAACAATCTTTGTAGGCCTTATGGTTTTTTGACAAGGTTTTTTCAAATTGTTGAAAGACGCACAAAGATCGATAATATTAGCCCACCTTGAGCACTTCTAGCTCAGGTGAGCTAAACAAGTAAATCTGTGAGCTAATGCTCACTAGTGATACCCCCGCAGTGAGAAATATGACTGTCATAATGTAACTTTCATTTAACGAAATCTAAAAATATGCGACAAACAAGAAGTAGATGAGCAAGGAGCATGAAATCGCTTTACACCACATGGGACTATGGGATGAAGCAATATGCAAAGTATTAGGCGTCTACATGTTATAGTTGCTGAGAAAACTGCGACGGAAATTTTGTAACGGACGGACGGATGGACGGACGGACGGACGCACGGACGAGGGTAAAACAGTATAACCCCCTCTTCTTCGAAGAGGGGGTATAAAAAGGTTTCAATACTCAACACAGTGAACTAGATATAACAGTATGATAAAACAACATGTATATTATACTTACATCTTGAATAATTGGTACACCAAGGTTTTGCATGTTATTTATAATACATTTCTCTTCCATTGGTATCTGTGCATGTTGTACAAGTTTGGCCAAATTTTCTTCTGTGATTCCTGAAAACATGGAATAGCTTAACTTAGCTCCATATGTAACATCATAGGTGTGGGGGGGGGGTTTCTCCACCCATGAAATTTCCAAAATATACCAGTCCATGAGTGTAATTTTTAACTGTAAATGATTTCAAGTAGCATGGAGCAATTTTCTCAGGCTTGCTTTGCTTGACAAAAAATGAATATAGTGTACTATATAAAAGAACCCCTTTGTTTAAGAAATTAGCACTCTGTCAAACTTACACATAAATTGCAAAATGATTTGACATGCTTATTGTAACTATAATGCATTTTATGGTCTTAAGGTAGTTTTCATAACTGCTGTAAATGAATATATCTTCGTATAGCCAATTTAAACACATTAGCAGATGTTATTAATCAATTCTAGTCCCCCTTTGTTGCGCTCAAACCAGTTTGTCACCCAATAATACGGGCAAACTGCAAAAGCTGTATGTACAGCAAAAATGCCCTACAATTAACTGATTTTAATAAATTTAAAGCTAACAAGTACCTGATTTCAGTTTTTAGTAATAATAAAACCCCTGGAGCAGTGGTCCCGTGGAAGGAGACGCTTAGGTATTGAGAGGTCCTGGGTTCAATCCCCACTAGTGGCACTGCTAATTTCCTTGAGCAAGACATTAACCTACAGTTGTTCCACTCTACCCAGGTGTAAATGAGTACTGTGAGGGATCACCTGCATCAATGAGTTATCATACAAGCCCGCTGAACATGTATATGGAAGCACACTTTAAACTGCGCTGTAACTTTTTTTTTTAAACTTTAAACGGCGCTATAACTTTTTTTAACGTATAAAACCCCTAGAGTAAACAAATATATAATATAATAAAAACCTACCTCCTTTATGTATGATATATAATAATATAATACGAATTTTATCATAAGCTGTGATATTCTGATCTAGTAATATAGGTACAATATTTCTCATATGATCTTTTATCTTCTCTCCTTCTGCATCTGTTCCCATTGCCAGATCCTAAAACATACATACAGTTAAAACTTTGAAAACTTTATCTGGAAATAGGTTAAACTTAAAGTTACAATACACTAACAAAAGGTATCCATGGACAGTGAGCTCCACTATTCGGGGTGCTCGTATGAACAAAAATACAGTAGGTAATAATCCAGTCAAAAATCATAATAGAGTTGTGCAACTTGATATTTGACCTCTAGTGGTAACCTCGTAGACATGCATGAAGTTTCAAGTAAATCCCTTCAGTAGTTTCAAAGATAAAATATTGCACCAGAAAACTTAACCTAGAAACTTCTAAGTATAAAAAGGCCAAAGCCACTGCACAACTGAGTAGGATAGCCCTAATTTTCTCTGAATAGTCATGCTAAAAAGTGATGCCCAGTATATTCTTCAAAAAGGTAAATTTTCTACCAAAATATAATTTAAGTCCTCTTTTTACAAGGTTCAACAATAATTGTTAAGTCAGTTGACATCAGACATTTAGCCATACATTTAACTTGCCTGAACCAAATGTAGCAATAACAATTGCCTGAACCCAAATATAAGTCATCAGGCACAATTTTAATGTCAAGCCCTTTATTTAATTCGTCGTGGTCACTTGAAAATGCCGAAACTACAAAAAGCTAAGTTTTAAGGAGACAAAAAACAACAACAGTATTCCGTGAAGAATACAAAACAAAGGAAACTCATTTTTGCATAATTTTACGTCAGATAAATATCTTTAAGTGCAGATATGCATTCGTTTCCAATCTATTAATATTTACTGAAATAACTGTAGCTTCTTACAAAAAATGAAAATTCGAATTTTGCAGTTCCAGCATTTTCAAGGGACCACGAGGAATTACATAGTTACCATACCTGTTCAACTTTGCATAATTTATCCACATGTCTCTGGAATACTTTCATACAATCTTCAGCTAGATGTAAATGTGTGGCATATTTACTTAATTCTTTCTGATATTGTGGCATCTGTTTAACCATCTGAGATAAATCACGTAGGTTAGCTTTCTCTTTAGATGTCATACGTTTTGCCTCAGCAAATTGTTTTAATTGTTTAGTTACTTGCCTGAAATTTACAGAAATATAATATGATATTATGATATCAGATGCAGCCTTCACCTTTAATTTTCACAAGCACTAGTCCAACATATCATATTTCATGGTTAGGCCACCCTGGCTAGATTGCAGTTTACCGGTACCAGTTTGTTTACCACTTCTGCACATGCCTAACCAGTCAGAGCAGATGCACTTCCGTTGCTTTTTTCTTGTTTAAAACATAAAAAATGGGGGTTCGGGGGCAGTAGCCCCTGATATAACATGAAATCCTGCATTTTCATTGATTGTTAGCTTTTATGATATGCCAGGCTTAGTTACTAATAAACACTACAAATTCGAGTAAACTGCAATTGTCCCGCCACCCTTTTATATTTTCGCCTTACAAAAATCCTGACCCTAATTTTTCAGAATTAGAAAAAAATAAAATCTTGATTATTGCTTTTTTTTTATTACCCACCATACTTATTTTAGCACGAAAAATCGAGAAAAAAAAGCTCTATGTGTCAATTATCACCAATATGTGAAAATGTGTTTGAAAGTTGATTGTAATTGACATATTTTATTTTTTATTTCAACTACTGTACTTATTTTTTCAAGAAAATTCTCGTAAAGCTTAAAGGTCTTCTATAAATTCGTTTTTTCGCGACAAAATATGTTTTAAACACGTTCAAGACTACATATCAACAATTTTTTCGTAAAAAAAATACCGAATAAAACGGTAAAGCACGGAAAAAGACCGATATACCACACTGAGATTTGGAAGTACCGCGAGAGTGATCTCCCCTGATTATTCGTCAGTTTTGAACATCCGTTATTTTGGTTCAATTAGCTGTCTATAGCGATACTCGCACAGTGGTCATGTATTTGATTGAAAAAGGGACTACCGTTTGATTTTAACAATGTCTATGAGGAAAATGAAGTATTAAAGGCGTACTAGTATAAATCACAGCTCCAATTAGTACTTGATAAAAGAATTAAGCCTCGAAAGAGTCCCAGACGCTGAGACGGAGTCGGAAGATGAATTTTCTGAAGATTCGGTCGGAGATCGGTAAGTGCGCGAATTTGTCCGTTTTAAGCCTACATCGATCTATATTTGTAAAATAAGACTATGTTCTAGCATTATTTAACTGATTATTCCCTTTTCCGCAACATCCGAACGATATTTAATGATCTTTTTGATCGATGGATTCAATGGCAGTTCAATGTCTAGATTCTTATCAAGTTCTACCGTCTATTTTTTTTCGTAAGGTGATCAGACTGAAATAATCATTTTGAGTATATCCCGAGTATATGTATGCTTGTTAACTATTTTATAAATGATGTGATGCTATCGAATAAAATCGGTTTTCGTCTAGTGTCACGGAATTCGGATATTCACTATTTCGGACGGAAAACTAGGTGATCTACCTTTCAAATTGTGGCTATATACCTTTTAAATGGAGGTTAATTGGCATTATTGTCAAATTTTAATGGAAGGGTATAACCTCAGAAGGTTTAATTAGAACCTGTTCCCCCTCAAGGACAAGAATTTCTAAATCCCAGCGCACTTTAAACTGCACTATTGACCTGGGTTTTCTCCAATAACAACATAAAGAGAACTCTATGCTAGGGACAGCCATTATCAAGCATCAACTTATTGGATTAAAAAATTTTTATTACATTTTATCAGAAGTGAACCTGACTTTAGCCTATATTGTCTTGTTTATATTCTTTTTTTAACTTTTTTCAGGTCATGCACTCCCAGAAAATGAGAGAGAAGCCCCTTTCCCACTGTATTATAACAGAGAAAAAGGGTACTGTGCTAGCCAGCCATTGTGACTGTATTAAGAAGATATGTTATCCAACAAATTCCTTTAAAAATGAGGCTACAAAGAGGGGTAAAGAACAGGAAAGAAAAGCTAAAATTGACTTCGCAAACATCGACAGGAAACATGAAAATGCTCGAACCACAGACAATGTTCTTTACATTTACATTGGTTGGAATTGTGCCCGAACTTGTCGGCAAATTCTACACTAAACCACCAACTTCAAAATATTCGATTAATGTGTCTGCAGAGAAAACTTATTATCACCAACCAATAATGCAGGAGTCAGTGCTGAAAACACGAGACCAACAGAATGACCTATACAGATCCATCCCAAGCTTAGACATTTCTTGCACTAATGAAGAAAGATGGTGTTATTGCGACCAGATGGAATTCGGTGAAATGATATGCTGTGACAATGAAAACTGTCATATAAAATGGTTTCATTTCCCTCGTTTAAAAATAGCACATAAACCTAAAGCTAAGTTAGGGTCGAAAACTCATGTTATGAATGAAATATATGTGACTTATGTGAAATGTGGCTCAAATTAATAACATGTAGATAAACTAAATTAATAGCAGGAATGTGACATGTGACTCAGTCATTCTGTGTTCATGACCTGAAGTAATAAGTAGATATGAAATCTTTTAGTGTGTAAATATGTAACTCTCTAAAACGAGAGGTATTGAAAGTATATACATGTACTGACTCATGTTGAATTTGATATAACTAGGTTAATCTAATTTGCTTCTCTTTTTTCAATAATTGTAACTTAAATTAACAACTACCAATTTTCTCTTTTTACCTGTACTAATTATTAAACTTGTGAATTTTCCAGACATTTAATCATTTGTCATCTTTCATTCTTAGTAATATGAAATTCATATAAAGTCAAATCTCAATACAACAATATGGTTTGTTTCTGAGAAATGTGTCGTTATAACACATATGTCAGTGTTGTTATTGGTTCCCATAAAATATGTCGGTATAAAAAGAATGTCGTTGTATCAAGATTGGACTGTAGATGGTATTTTATTCATTCAAAGCTGCCTGGCTAGTTAAGTTGGTAGCATGCAACTCTACTGATCGAGCGTTGAGGACTCAATTCATTAGGGGGGCATAATATTGTTGAGCTTCTTCATGAAATAATTTTATCAATCAATTCTCCCTCCTACCAATGATTCTTGATTATGCAGGGCAGTTGTCAGTCACTGACAAAAGTATATGCTTAGTACTTGGTGAACAGCTAAATCTAGACATTTAGCCTTTCCAGGAACAATGAGTAGGTTGACTGACTGCCATTATATGACCTTTACAATATGCTGCTACAGTGATATAGAAGTGTACTGGGTTCGATTCCTTGGCTGGGTATTTTTTTCTTTAGCCTAGTATAAAATCATTTCTACATCAATTCTCCCTCCTACCAGTGATTCATACTTATGTAGGGCAGTTGTCAGTCAATATCGAAAAGTCAGCACTTGGTAGTTGGCAAACAGCTAAATTCAGAGATTTAGCCTTTCAACAAACAATGGGTAGGTTGACCAACTGCCATTATTTGACCTATATATACAATGTTTTGCAACAAAACAAACATACTCATTCATACTATGTTTTTCAACACAAATAATTAATGTAAAAACTGCTATTATTATTCATGAATATTTATTATAATTTGTAGTACAAAAAAATGAAAAAAATACATAATATACACATAAAAATATGCATAAAGAGCAACTCGTTATGACTTATATTGGCATAAATTTGGTCGACTAGGATTTTAGGACAACTACAACACTTAAATAAAGATATCGAACTATTTTTCTATCAAACACAACAACAGTGTCACACAAATTCACTAGACAGCAACATAATGGGCAATTTTGTCAACTGAGGGAATGCCATTATTGTCTTTAGTCGTGAGATAATCAAGGGGAAGTGTATCATTAAGAATTGTGTACTTCGGTCTAGTTACACCAATGACGCCTTCAACATGGATCCTTACACTTGCAAAATTACAAGTCATCTCTATATCAATTGGTGACAACTGATTTTTCCCCTTTGTAAAAGCTGGGATCTTTACTTCGCCACACAATGCAATACGTAGTAGTTATAAATGGTGCACTGGTACAACTCAGTATTCTTCATTATATAATGCTGGAACTGCTTACATTTCATAATTCTTTTTGAAGTACTGTGGTTAAATGCTGTCTACACGGCATACTTTCTTTGCAATTTGTAACTAGTCTTTCTCCTTTAGCTTTATATAGCTTTCATTAGATCTTGGATACTCTCTGCTGAAAAAGAATAAATTAGATATTACTAGGGCTGTCACAATATGTTAGTATATGTCGGTAATATGTCGGTATATTGTGATATGCAGCTGCAGCATATCGGGGTACAAATTTAATAAACCGGTATTAGCCATATGATCCACATATCAAATTCTCATTATTATTAAATGCCCGATTTTTTTTAGTCCAGTCTGCAACGCACACTTTCCTTACAAAATCCTATAATATACCACTATACTAAATAGCTCTTTGAAGTTATGTTTTGTGCTGTGTCACCTGCATCTTTGGTTTGCAAAGCTATATATTAATCGCAATTCAGTTCTAGCACATAGCAATATACCATGATCTGTCCTAGCATGTTGTGACAGGCCTAGTTATTACTTTCCTTTTATAATGAAGTAGAGCAATTTTATATGTATGCTTAAACATAATTTATATAGCAGACATGGTGAAAAGTTTAGAAATATTATGAACTAACAGCGGTAATTATTCATCCAGATATCCTTTTCATTCGAGAGAGTATACATGTACCTATAAAGACAAACTATCATAAAAACAAGAGCTTAGCTGGGCAGGGAAAATACACCTGTGTGCAGTCCATGCTGTGTTAAGTCTCATAAGAAGTCCTGGTGATCTATGACCCAAGGACCTAAGAATATATCATAAACTAGATCGGAGGAAAATCAAGAAAAGATTTTTTTAACCTTGGTACAGTCGTTGCGCCTGCACAAAGTATTCCCATATGGAAACCTCAGAACCAATAGGACACACTCTTGACCCAAAGAGTATCAACACATTAAATTCGGTGAACCTAGGTAAAGTGATTGTTGAGTTATTCTCCTAACAAAGTGTTTTTATATGATGCCCTTGCTACCCTAGGCCTGACCTTTGACATAGGGGCCTTTAGCCAAATGGGCACATCCTAGACATAAATGCCCTCACATAAAATTTGGTGAAACTGGGTACAGTCATTGCTGATTCATTGTCGGAACAAAGTACATGTTTTCATACATGTTAGGTCCAAGTGTCCTTGACCTTTGACTATATTGGATCTAAAAGTCTATTCAAGGGTTATCCACACACAAAATTTGGGGAACCTGGGTACATCAACACTTACTTAAGTCATTGACTGTGTACTGCCCTACATGATTCAGTATCAGTGGTAGGAATAAAGAATGGCCATATCAAAAATTTCATAAACCTAGCACCAAGAAAGTAAGCCCCAAACCATGAGTTGACCAACAATCCCATTATCAGTAGACTTAGTGCTGCCAACTGACCTAGCTGGGTGGCTAGAAATTTAATTCATGTATACTCGAAGCATCCTCTAGAGCACTGAAGCAAAACATCAAGGGTCAGTCTAACTCCTAGCCCATTGTGAAAATCTAAATCTCAGGATTTTAACAATTTAATGGGTGCGTTTTTCCTTTGTTGACTGACAACTGACTATCTTGATTTAGAATCAGTGGTAGGAGGAAAAATGGTCATAGAAATTATTTCCGACCAAGCTCTGCGAAAAATGCAAAGAATGTAGCCAATGACCCCCTTTGCCAATAAGTAGATGTGTGTTACCCGCTGTGCTATGCGGACAGGATTTAGAGCATTCAATTAATCAATCTTAAAATCTATTAATTTACACATTACGTTACCTTGGTTACATTGCAGAATCATGCATGTAATGACTGGATTTGGAACCCAACTTCTATAACACTATATATAAAACACTATAACTTTTTGATTAAGGTTTCCAATTCACATGTCTGTTCTGCTGGAGACAACTGTTTAACGTCTTTCACAAGAAATTTACTATGGATTTTATTCTAGTTCAGCATGTGGCTTGCACCCTGAAAAACATAATTTGTGCGCAATTTATTCAAATGAAAATTGTAACAGCGTGTGGTTGGTTCAATATAATGGTTTGGCCTATGTACCATAACTTGCTTTATATTTTAGGTACAAACTGGTTATCAATTTTCTCAGAAATGAAGGGCGATCACTAAATTTTATCAATTTTAATGCAATGTTTCTTATAAAGCCAGGACTTTTTCAGCCTATCTCACGGGCCGAATATGGGCCCCGTTCCCAATGCCAAAAAAGGACCATTTTTCCCAATTTCAAGAAAAAAAATCCCAATCTTAACAAATAATTCCATTTGAACAGGATGTCTTTTGCCTTTACTAAAGAAACCACGAGATTTCTTAAAAGAAATAAATACATGAGAATTTGCATTAAATGCCTCTCTGAACTGTTGGAACAAACTCTTTAAGAGCACTGCAACACTTTCAGAGACACCAAAGCAAAACTTATAAAGATTTAATGCAGAAAAATAAATGATGAAATTTCCAAATTGGTTTGATTTGTTGATATTTTTCTCCAAATCAGACTATTTACAGCGCTAAAAATTCCCAATTAAGGCAGGGGCCTCTTCCCCAAGCCCCCCTAAAAAGCCCTGTTAAAGCAAAAATTATGTTTATTAATTTTCATTCATACAAACTTCCGAGTGTGTTTTTGAAATTGAGTCATACATGATACAACATTTATGTCAATAAGGATAACCACATTTTACCCAGTATACAATGCCATAGTCCGGGCTCAGTCATAAGTTGAAATGATAAGTTTGAATGTAATTCAGATCCTTATTTTTTCAGTATTTAGTTGCTTGTAAACACAATTATAAGATGACACAATTTTGCCCTGAAATAACTGATAGCAGTAAAAAAACAGTTTTTATTTTCACTGCAGTGAGAAAATAAGATTTTATACTTTTACTGTAAAATTCACCTAATAACACTGCATTTCAGGGTAACGGGTTTATTTCATCATTAATTAACTGATTATATTAACTGATTATTTTAACTGTTTATATTACACTTAATTTGCCTTGAGCAAGAATATCTATATTAAGATAGGTGACAGTTTTGGCAAGATTCCAAAACACAGGACTCTGATCATTATCAAATATCAGGGGTCATACAATTATTTGTTTATTGAAAGACTATATACAGTTATAAAACAGCAGATAAAGATTATGCATTTCCTGTCACAGTATGATATAATATGTCATGAAAGAATTTGCTACCATGTGATTTTACAATGATGTGGGTGTCAATTAATTGCATAAAATGTCCCCAAGAGTAATGTAATTATTATTAACAGATGTTTTCATCAGGAATAGCAAATCAAGACATTTAAGGATACAGTATTCCCTATGAAAGTGCAAATGATTATGTGACATATACAAACATATCAAATTAAAGTTTGGTAAGCATTAAAAAAAAGACATGTTTATCACAAATTGAAAATTTACCGTTTTAAAATCATTTTATTATAATCACTGATTATACTAACAATGAATATTTTTCTCCACACATTTAGTACATAACAAATTGCCTACATTGCGCTACTTTTAGAGTTTGCGAGTTCATACTGTCAGATTAAAAAATGGTCCACTATGAATTTTATATTTAGTTGATCAAATAAACAGAATAAAACAGAAAAATGCTCAATTGAACTGGTAAAAACATCATTACATTTGTGTATTGATCATACATTTAAAATAGGGAAATCATGCATTATCTAGTGATTATTAAGCCACTGGTTTGAAACGATTTTGAATCAATACTGCATTAATTTGCTATATTGTTCATGATAATAATGTAACATAGGCAGATCCAGGGGACCCGACCCCCCCTAGAATTTGGAAATGTACCTCACTACCTGTCCATTAGTGTATTTCTTGCCTGTACAAGTCATTTTTAAGTAGCATGAAGCAATTTTCTCGGTACTTATCAAAATTGTAAAAAGTTTTCATCAACATTGCATTTTTTCTGCAAAATAAGTATAATATGGTTGTGGTTCGGACCCCACCCTTAGAAAATCCTGGATCTGCCCCTGTGTAAGTTGTGCAGGAAATAATCCCACCAATTTCCAAAATCTAGATACTTAATATTATGATCGCCCCACACTTACAACAATTTTCCAGTGAACTGACTCTGCGCAGCAAAATTAGGAGAGAAATACCCAGAACAAAATGTGAGTCGAGTTAATGGACTCTAGGACGGATAAGTTTAATGAAAGAATCATCTGTCATTTGTTGTATATCAGTGTATTCGTACATAAAAATCAACACAATACCCAATATGGGGGGCAGACCCCCTCAAATTACCAAAATTTATTGGTCTGTTGGTATATTCATTGACTTCACGTCATTTTTAAGAAGCATAAAGCAAAGCCGCCCGGCTTGCACAGTTGGTAGCGTGCAAGGGGTTGTGGGTTCGATTCCCAGGCAGGACAACCTCCCTCCTATCAATGATTTTTAATTATGAAGTGGTCAGTCACTGACGAAAGTATGTGCTGAGTAGTCGGTTAACAGCTAGGGCCCAGAGATATAACCTTTCCGGGAGGAGTGAGTAGGTTGACCGACCTCCATTATATGATCTTATATTAAACCCAACAAAAACAAATAAACAAAACTTTGCCAGAGCTTATCATGGATTTGATGGTTATGCATTTTTTATGCTTAATTATATGTTGCAATATTCAGCAATATGTGTATTAATGTGGTTTTGGTTCAAATGTTTGGACCCCAGTAGATAAGTTCGGACCCCCCCCCCAGAAAATAATCCTGGATCCACCTCTGACAACAGTAGGTTTATATTTTCTAATAATCAAATAATGGCGGTATCAATCAATTATATACATAAATAAATTCCATGGAAGATAGCAAATAATAAAAACAACTTGCCTGCAACTTAAATCTTTCTGTTTAATTTTCTCATCAAGTAGGCGACTGTTTCAAACTCAAAGTCACATGAAATATAGACCTAGTAGTCCTGAATATTTTTTTGTAAGTGTCTCGTGTGGCGATATTCATTATTTATGTCATCTAAAGTATCTCTTACACATCAAATTGGTTGTCATCAATTTCAACGAGCACAACTAGCTGTACGAATGTACCGATTTCGAACGAACGTATTTGCTTCGCCAATTGACAGCTCCAGTGTCCTAGCTTTTGCACTAATAATTCCTCACAGACTTGCCCATAAATCCAGCAGAATCGCGTCCTGAATGCGAGGAACAACAAAAAGCTTTACAAATCACCAAAATATTACAGAAGGTTAAATTATGTACGCCATGAGCTCAAACTATTGATCAAACAAGGCAGTAATCAGCGTAAACTTAGTTTAACTCTCCTTTCCGGAGTTCTATTATGACGTAGTAGACGTGGATAAAACCCGGTTAAACAAGGGAGATTAGCGCGGTCGGAATCCGGGACAAATCTATTTTTACGAATTTTCAAGTTACAAAAACATCGTTTTGGGAATTTTTTTTCGGTGTTTTTATTTTTCCATTTCATTTTGAGTGTAAAACCTTTATAATTACGTATATTTTATTTAAATCTGATCTCAATTTATATATGACCTTTAACATATAAAAAGTGTGGCCTAATTTGCTTAGTTACAAATCAGCCTGATAAAATAAAATAAGTAATTTTTACTA
Organism: Mactra quadrangularis; assembly: GCA_025267735.1. Classification (NCBI taxonomy): domain Eukaryota; kingdom Metazoa; phylum Mollusca; class Bivalvia; order Venerida; family Mactridae; genus Mactra; species Mactra quadrangularis. The sequence goes on along the minus strand of CM046311.1, from coordinate 4,526,848 downwards.
ATATAAGTACATTTGTATTAATACTGAAAACTTTCACCCACACAGAAACCCTGTGTGACCCCCTATTGCAGAGTCAAATTTGACATGTCAGTGATGCAAAATATGGGTTTAGAAGTATTCTTTATTTCCATACAAAACTCTTTGTTAAACTTGAGACCCCAAGGAGACAAGAAAGTTTCGATTCAATGGGGGCATCGAAATAGTCTAAGATTATGCTCCGATGGCAACTCTAAACCAACTAAAACTTACGTAGATACAATAGCAATATGTTGATGACGTAATTCACCCCATAATTCATCATTCTCATCTAATAAAACTTCTTTTTCTTGTACTTCATTACCTGATGTATTCTCATATCTAAAATAAAACAATATAATAAAATAATGAAGTAATAATATACTTTCTTGTACTTCATTACCTGATGTATTCTCATATCTAAAAATAACAATATTATAAAACAAGGTTGATATTAATTTTCAAGGATTGATAATCTGTACTGTCACCCTCACTGCCATGTGTTATTTGTTTTATTATACCGAACAAAACTGTAACATGTAAATATTTATTGAACAACAAATAACAACACAGTAAAGAAAACAGTACAATAAAAAAAAGTAAATCTGTGAGCTAATGCTCACTAGTGATACCCCCGCCAAAATCTAAAAATATGCGACAAACAGGAAGTAGATGAGCAAGGAGCATGAAATCCCTTTACACCACATGGAACTATGGGATGAAGCAATATGCAAAGTATTAGGCTGCTGCATGATATAGTTGCTGAGAAAACTGTGACGGAAATTTCATAACGGACGGACGCACTGACGGACAAGGGTAAAACAGTATACCCCCCTCTTCTTCGAAGCGGGGGTATAAAAACTGAATTATATCACTAATATACCCTGCCGCGACCGGGATTCGAACCCGCGATCTCCGGATTCGAAGTCAGACATGCTACCCACTACGCCACGGTCGCGGCTATTTACGGCTACTAATCGTTAATAAGTGGTCTCCCTTAGATAGCGGGTAATATTACCATGTGATCGAACAAAATATCACCCGCTCTGGTATAGGGATTTAGAAAAGGGAAATTCCAGTGAGGTATAATAATATACTTTATTAAGTAAGTTCCCCAACTGATAAATATTCTTTAATGAAAGTTGCAACAACAAGGTGCCAATTGAAATTTGGCCTGACTGATGTGAACATATTTTATTGCTATCTAGACCACTATCATAAGATCTCCCGATATCCCACAGTTACCTTTGTATAAACTAATCAGTACATAGCTTTTTTATCTAGATAAAATATTGTAAAGAGCATCAGAATTTTATAAGTTCTCTTTTAAGATCACGTTTTTCCCAAGCTATTTTGGCAGTGTGGTAATCACAGGCTATGAATGGACAATTTGGTCAGACAGGGCATGAATATTATAACAGCAAAGGTCACCTGAACATGGGTTGTTTAGCTAGTCTTTTAAATGAAAATAATAAGCATGTACACAAATAGAGAATTTTAGAAAACTGATTTCTTTATTTGGAGTTCAGTAAACTAATCCATGAACCATTTTCACTTTCACAACATTCAATCCATTATAATTTAAAACAAAGATATAAATGTAAAGACTTACTTGTACACATCATTTTCAATAGGTAATAAATCATAAGCCATAGCTTGTAATGTAAGTTCATGAAGTAAAGGTGAGATAGGATCAAATCCTCTGTCTATTATCAATAATTGGGATCTATCTTTTTGTGGGCCCTGAAATATATATACATAAGTAAATATTGTAGGTCATACTTTGTATAATAATATAATTGTATTCTAAAAAATTGAACTTGTCCATTAATGAATTAATTAATAGTGGATAAATTGACAGAACAAAACAGTATGACAATTATGAAATTCATAATGATGACAATGACAACAACAGAACAACAACTACTTTTTTGATAATGCAACATATTTGGACAAATGCAATACTTCATGTGGACCTCAGATTCAATACTTGCTGTTAAATTCTTGAAAAACTTTAACTCATTATTATAACAGCTTTTGCTTAAGTAAAGAACTTTTATCAGGTCCAAAAATCCCATACTTAGGACCAGTTACAAAAAATGTCAACCTTGTGCAAGAAATTTTTACCCCAATAATATAAACAAATCTTCATGGGGTGGCCTTAATTAGTGTTACAAACCAAAACGGTTGTTCAGACAAGATGATTCAGAAGAAATGTCACCTTCCTATAAAAGATGCTCACACAAACGACAGGCAAAATTATCTCATAATGAGCTAGGTGAGCTAATATTAAATTATAGATGAGACTAACCTCTCCCATAGTATGGTCATCAGCTCTGTAAGCATCCAGTTTTTGTTGTACAAGTTGGGCAAATTCTGCATTACGATCATACTCACTGAAATATTGTCATAACAGTGTTAATACACCAATCTATTTTAACTATTTTATTTCAAAATGTTTCGCCCATCAGCCTTCTTCATAAGCTGTGAATGAAGGATTTGCTGGGAAATGAGGCACAAATATAACAGTAAAGGTCAACTCTTGTTTTGGCAATATCAAATGAAGAAGGCTGATGGCCGAAATGTATTTGAACTAAAACTAAAAGAGTTTAAATAGATCTGTGAATATGATTCACTATCCCTACATGGATAAAATAAAAGAGTAAATATAGTCAAATAATTGTATTTCATAGACAAGTCACACAAAAGTTTGATTTGAGCACTTTGTGTTCAGGTCAGCTTACAACAACAGCCCACACAGACAGCATGCTCATCTATTTGGGGTACTCTTGTAAAAAAATCAATCATTGATATTAAATCCCATTGAGATGAGTGAAATTTAAAGTGGACACTTTCATTCATTGGTTTAAGTTGCAATATTGAAATAATTTGCATGCAAAACTTCCAACTGAGAACTAAGCCAAAATTCATGCTAGAGTTATGCAACTTGGTATTTGAGTGATAGCAGTGATAACCCAAATTCTCCAAACAGTTGAGCAAAAAGGTAAAGATAATAGGCAAAACTAAAGGTGGATGGATTTAAATCCCTATCCCTTTCAAATATCAAAAGTTATGCATAAGCATCAAACATAAGATTCAAAAACCATGGAATTGGAAAATTGAAAAATTCTCAATTCAGAGTAAGAACTCCCTGAACTACCACCACCCCCGTAAATATCTAGACAAGCCCCTGAAAAAATGTGGATAAATTAAAACCGAAGACTTAAAAAGTCATATTGAACAGCATTGTAGACCAACAAAAACAAAACCAAACTATTTCAGGAGATCAAACAGCAATAAATCAATAAGGAAAAAAACACTTCACAGACTTAAGACAAAGACATCAATACTTGGTGAGTGAAACATGTCAGACAATATAACCTATGTTTGATGTACTAATATAGTAACAATACATGTACATACTATCACTTTACACAGAAACTGATCTTGGGAGAATAATGTATTTTTATTATATAGTGTCATCCAATTCATAACTATAGGGTTTGACACTAACTGCTTTTTTCCAGGGATCCTAGATATTTTGTTTTTTTACCATCGAATTCAACACATATATAGGTCATATACACGAAGGCTAGCTCTTCCTACTATAGGTTTCCTGGACACTTTTTCTATCATCAGTACTAACTTACCCTACCACGAGGCCGACAACTCATGTATAGGGTATGACCTGCCGCGACCGGGTTTCGAACCCGCTATTTCCGGATTTGAAAGTCAGACATGCTAACCACTACGCCACAGCCGCGGCTGGGATCCTAGAGATCCCTAGTCAGTTACTCAGGGATTCCTCCTTCATGTTAGGAATCCCTCCAATAAAAGACAAATATTTTAATACATATTTGCAGTCAATAATTGTATGACAATTTATGACAATTTTCAGGGATCCTAAAACCTGTACCACACTAATGCACCCCAAATGCTACTTCCCTGCATATTTTCTAAGTTATGGAACACACACATACACTATGTATACTTGTCATATCAATAGGTTAGGACCTTTAACATGTTAGCTTAAAACTAATCTAACAATATGTAAATAAAGAATGCTGTAGACTAGTATAGCACCTACACATTGATATATTTTCTAAAGACTAAATATAAATCAATATAATCTATAGTTTTCTCATTGATCTATTTATAGAATACAGCCATGTAACAATGTAATTATTATGTAACAATCTTTATACAATGAGAAGTGATAATCACTAAGTTATAACAAAAATATATCATAAATAAGACCAGGATAATATAGCACAATTATCTATCACAGATTTTTTCACATGGAAATATCTAATAGAGAAAAATAATAGACAAAAGATACATCTAAATTTACAGGAGACTGATTACATATGGCCTTTATCAAGAGTTTAGTTTGTGGTTTCATCTCACCTCTAAAGTAGTATCTGTAGGTCAACAATTTTGAGTTAACTGTTCAGTAATATTACAAAAACCCTGTCCCTCCCTACCAGTGCTCCACATAATGTAGCTATTCGTTCAACACATCTCCCTCCCCCAACTCTCCTCCCCCCTCTCTCAAGTCCCCTTCCCCCATCGCCTTACCACCCCAGTGCTGCATCCAGGATGGACCCAGAGAGGGGGAGATCCCCCACCGATTTTCAAAAAGGGGGAGTGAAAAGTTGGAATGCACAACGATGATTGTTTGATTCTAAATGTCTCGTGAGTGTTGATGTTCTATAATAAGTACACCCAGCTGTAAACGGTTTTTTTCTTACACGATTTTAAACAAAGCTCACAAAACATACCCAAACCATGCTCGTAATTTAGCCAAGAGTCTTTTTTCACGATTCCTGAAAATTCAGTTCGAACGTTTTGCGTTTTTTTCGTGACGGGGCTGCTCCCACACGGAGACGAAGATTCATGCATCCGCTATTCCATATTCGAAGAAGTACATGGCTGCGGGTCGATCTATGTACCCCACTTGACAAAAGTCTGTTATCCGTTTATGTGACATAATCCAAAACAGAATTTATCTACTTCAAAACTATACCACGTTTGAAATTTTTACATGATATAAGCCACATGTTCACATGGCCGGGATATTGCTCAATAGCACATATCCCTCTACCCGATAAATGACGTCATTTTACAGACTGAGTTACATTCTCTAGATCTAGGATATTTCCGTGAGTAAAGAAGGTAGTGAACCAGACTAGTACAATTACGTCATTCGGGAATTTCCAAGTTTGAGGGTAGAGATCGAAAGGATTTTCGGAACTGATCATTTGCATGTATTTCCCAGAGGATTTTTTTTCTTCTGAAATGCAATTTAACTGCGTATGAACCTATGCATAGCGGAGGATCATTTCTGATTGTGCAGGAGTTGCCACCCACGAAAATTTAAATTTGCGGGATTGAGATTAAAAACAGCAGGATTCGCGCGATCGCGCACCTTGGATGCAACACTGCCACCCCTTCGTCCCCTCCCTCCCATCTATATCTAACAGCAGGATATTCACAAATAATATAATGTAATTATTTGTTCAGCACATCTACCCCCTGCCCTGCCCTGCCCTCTCCTTCCCTTCTCCCCAGTCCCTTCCCTCCCTCCTCCCCAGCCCCCCTCCTTCCAATCTACCTACCATCTATATCTTACAGCAGGGTATTCACCAAGTGTTGCACATAACGTTGCAATTTGTTCAGCACATCTTTCAAGATTTATTGTACGTCCAGTAGCTCTAGAGAAGTTATAATAAAATTGGAATGTCTCCTGCGAATCCAATGAATATACCTAAAATATAGTTAAAAAATAAAGTCAATGCAAGATTTTTGAAGTCAACTATTAGTATCACTAGTCTATTCAGTTGACTCTTGAAATTAACTTTCCCAATCATCAAGTCACACAACAACTGTTAACATAGGAACATAATACCAGCAAGTGATTATTCTAAAGGGGAATAGCAGGGTGCTGCACTCTGTTCTCTCCTTTCTGAACTTCTTTGCTCATCCCTATGCAGAAATAGTTGCTTTGAAATTTAAACATCCACACACTGACGCATACTGTCCCCTTTCTACCTCTGTGCCCTTTTTTGAGTTCTAGAATAATCGCAGTTTACAGAGAATTGTAATATGGTAAAAAACCATGATCTGAACTGAGATCAAATACATGACTTCCTGAGTCATAAGCAGACACTCTACCATGTTGCTATGCAAGCAAGCTTCAAGGTGAGGGAGTACAAGTGCAGTATTATACTTCTACTACAGAATAAAACTGTTGAAGGAAAAAAGAGAACACCACAGGCACAGCAGTCTTGTCCTGCTTTAAGAAGGGGAGGGTCTCATTATATTTTAACATAACGAAACAAATATAGTAGAGACGAGGGGTCTCATCACATTTTCAACTTCACTTATCAAATTCAAGTAACAAGCTAAGATTCCTTGTAACAGTTTTTTTTTCAGCTAAACACTTATAGGACTGACTTCAATTTCCAAGAATTAAAATCAAAAGTCACATTCCTTTTATCCCCACAAAAGTACAAGTTATAAATGGTTAAGTTGGCGATTAAGGAAGTAGTCTCAAGAGAGATTTACATTTATATACACATACTACATAAGTACTAAGAACTAGATTCACAAACAAACTGAAGTAATTTGTGTAAACTAAGCTAAGCTAAACTAAGTCAACACTTAAACTTGATAAAATACAGTATTTCAATCTGAAGTATATAACTTATAAGTCTAAAGCTCGCCAGGCTAGCTCAGTCTGTAGCACACAAGTCTACTGGTAGAAGGATTGAGGGTTTGATTCCTGGACTAGGCATACTTAAGTGGAGTTTGGTCACAGAATAATTTCTACAGCCATTCTTCCTCCTATAACTGATTCTAAATTTAGCAGGGCAGTGGTCAGTCACTGAAAAAAGTATGCACATAAAAACTGGTTAATAACTAAATCCAGAGATATAGCCTGTCCAGTCACACTGAGTAGGTTGACTGACAGCCCTGATATGACCCATACAATGTGTTGCTACAGCATCAAACCCAACAAAAAAAAAATGTAATTCTAAGTTTTTACCTGACATTCATATGGCAGGAATGCAATATTGATCTCTTTTAATGTTTTGATGCTTTTGGCACATGGACTTTTACATAACTCATTAAATAACTCATCTGGGCAAGCTGAAAGTAGAAATTAGTGATAAATAAGGAATTGCATCAACACAGGGTTCATACAGAATTTTAGTGACAAAATTCAAGCACTTTTTAAGGACTTTTCAAGAACAAAAGTGCCAAATTCAAGCACTGTAAATTTTTATTGGCCGACTTCCCAAGCTGGCAATTTCTTTAGTTGTGTTGCATAATCTACAATGAGCCTGTAGGTATGAGTCTTTGTCTTCCACCCAGTGGTACTTGGAAGACCAAGACGTTTGATAGACACATTTATTTGCCCACAACTTTTCTGTAAAATTTCAACAGGAAGTCAAGCCCAGTCTGTGGCACAGTAAATGCTATATTTTTTTTTTAATAGAGCATTGAAAATTAGAATATAATCTGAATATTATTCATGCCCTCTTGGACTGAAAATAAGCATTTTTCAAGCATTTTTCAAGGTTGCAAATAAAAATAAGCATTTTCAAGCATTCAAAATCATTTTTAAGCATTTTCAATGTAGATCTTAAAATTCAAGCACTTTTCAAGGTCTGTACGAACCCATAAACATAATGAAATTTCTTAAAATCCAGATTTCAACAGCTTTTACAAAGGAAATTAACTTTTATGATTTTCAGGACCGACAAAACTCCGATTTACATAATATTTGCCAATAACCCTGAACTTTAGAATCAGTTATGGAAACTTAATGTATTTAAGATATGTTGTACTTTAAACAACACAATATTTTTAAAATGATAAAAGGAAAAAACAACAGAAATGACTTAAATTAGACAATATTTGTTCCGTAATCCTTGTACAAAAAAACATCTTATCTACTTTTATTGATTGTGAGTACAGTTGGTAGCCCTCAAGTCTACTGATCGAGGGGTCGTAGTTTCGAATTCTGGACAGGGCATACTTTCGTGAGGCTTGGACATGAAATAAATTTCAACGTCACTGACAGAAGTATGTGCGTAGTAGTTGGTTAACAGCTAAATCAAGAGATCTATTCTTTCCAGGAACAGTGATTAGGTGGACTAACTGCTGTGATATAACCTATTGAATATTCAAATCAGCAGGTTGAATATGTGCGCCATTGAAAGTTGAATAAAAATTTAAGAATACAATTTATTACCTTCAGTAAAGTAGACATGAGCAGATTTATATTGTGGGTTATTTGGGTTCCAGAAATCTTGCATCAAAGCTCGGATAGATTTCTCTGTAGGTGTAATCAGATATATAGCATCAAGTCTAGGTAATGGTTCTCTTCTTTTGTTTATATGTTCTACCACTGAAAGAATAAATAAATAGTCATCTTTATAGATTACCATGTGTTCTAAAGCAGAACTTGCATCATACCTTCATCTATCTTTATTGCTTTTTTTCTATTCCAGACTGGGCCCAAAAATAGCTTTGAAGCTACTGTATATACTTACTGATGCAGCTTTCCTTTTTTTGGGCAGCCTCTGGTCTTTTCGGAATTTTATAATTCTTTTGTGGTTTTAAACAAATATTGAAATTGTTTTATATAAACAAAGTACAAAAAATGAGATATTTATCTCATTAACTTCTTAAAACTGTTAAACATATAAATACCCTATTACTCTTTCACACTAATGTCAATCAAATTAATCAGAGACTTAGTCCTAGTTATCTTCAGAAATATTACTGAACAAATTAAACTGATACCAGACGAAACTTAAAACTGTTACAGACACTACCTGTTTTGAACAACCATTAAATTAGTACTAGTAGCAGTTTAAGGTGTTGTTTTTTTAGTAAAACTGTTCTATCCTGTCATCAGACCACTAACATTCTTATATACACTGACACAAACTGAAAATTTGGATGAAACAATTTCACTGGCTAAAAAAAAAAAAATATGTTTGAAGTGTATTCTACCCTGGAGGTAAAACATAACAGACTTACATGTAATACCCAGTGACATAATTTCATGCATCTTACAACATGAAGATACCATTCTCATACTTAATTGATCTACAATCAATACTCTCCAATCACCTTCTTTCTTTGCTGACTGAATGACATCAGTCATTATTTCTGAAAATTAAAAAAATATGTATGTAGAAATCAGAAAATGTCTATCAACTGGAAAGAGTATGCGATTTCAAAGATTGATGCCCAAGTGATTGAATAGTTCATAATTATCTTTTAAACTCTTGCCAATAATTAAGACATAGACACAGCCAACATATCAGCAACATTGACATTGCAGCTGAGAAAGCAAACCTTATATCTGCCGTTCTTCAAAGGAACATTGGAACCTGTCCGAACAACATCAAGGCAAAGTCTTACAAATCTCTTGTTAGACCCATTTGATGTATGTGGCAACTGTTAGGGACCCAAGTACCAAGTCTAACATCAACTATTACTAGAGCAGCCTTCACGATAATTTTTTTTTAGGACTTGCCCCTTCCGGCAGACAACATGGATTTTCAACTTGCCCGAATCCATTTGAACTTGCCTGAAAATAAAGGATCATTTTTTTAAATTTATGCTTTTAATCATCTTTATCTGTGTGAACAATTCATTCTTTAACAATAAAGACTCCATTTCGTGTACGAAATGGACTTTGGTTAGATAATTTGTAGGAATTTGGCAATTAATTCATCTAAGTTAAACATTTTTTTAAATTTTTATCGAGAAAAGTGTAGTTTATAATATTAATGTTCATTCACAGTAAACAAAATCAATATTATCATTGGAGAAAAATCGTAACTGAACAATAAAGACTCCATTTCGTGTACGAAATGGACTTTGTTACAATACTTTGTAGGAATTCGGCAATAACAGGGCTTGCACTAGACTTTCAGACTCAAGGCTCAATGACCCTTCAGTCAAAATTTTCAGGGATCAAAATCAATTTTCTGCATGAGATTTTGTTAAACAACATTTACGTTATAGTTTCTGTCACATTTGACAAACAGACCCATGTATAAAATCACATTCAGTATGGCAATGCCTTTGTTTAACTTAAATTTTGTAAAATTCACACAACATAGTGCTTTTGTATCAAATTGTTAACTAAAAATATTTATTTTTCATTTAAATTGATCAGTTCTTCTGGTTTAGCATGTAGCTTGCTGGTATATGTTCATCAACAGAGATAAAAATCATAAAGGGTAATTTAAAAATGTGCTCAAAATGTCCTAAATTTTTACCTTTCTTTGTTTAAATATTTTCTTTAAAAATACAGTCTGCTATGAATATCATACCTTTTGTTAAATTATGCTTTTCATGTAGCAAAACATAATATTTATTGTTTTTTTAGAGTCTAAAACACGATTTTAACTGATACATTATGAAACGAATATTTTAAAATTTTCACATATTCAACCAATGTTTATTCTTGAATCGAAAAATTGAGGGATTTCCCCTTACTTATTGCTAAATTAAAAAAATCTAAAAATATAAATGATAAAACATAATTTAATGACAACGTAATTTGAACGATGTTTCACTTTATTGGCAATAGCGTCGGTCGCGAAAATGTATGACAGTACGAAAAGAAAATAATTCAATGTAAAATAATTTGTTTTTTTACGATTATTTTGACGTAGAATTTAATGATGATTATTATTATCATTTAATCAGAGTTTATTATTGTTGTCAACTTTAATTGTCTTTAAAAAAAAAAACATTTGCAAACTGGCTATTACGTCTATTTAAACTGCGTCACAACATGCTCATAATTAAATACAATTATCAATTTAACGGCAAGCATACAAAAGCTTATCTACTTTAATCAATGCAATATCACAGTTTGTCACATGTTTGTTAATTGCAACAGTTTGATTACGTTAACAATCTTATCGGGCCGACATGTAGCACTATTGATTTTTTGAGCGGGCGGTCTTTATAGGCGATAAAGTACACAGGGGTGATCGATAAACAAAGGAGTTACTTGTTATCGGCTTTTGAAGTGTGCATACAAACTGCAAGCCCCGAGTAGCGCGCATTGCTGATTGGTCGATTACATCAAATAGGCGGATGTAACATACGCTCCACTTGTTGTCAATCCGAGATCTTGAATCAACTATGACTCTAGAACGCAGAATGTATGTGGGTCAAATTGACGCACGAACGATTTTGATTGTGGATCAAATAAGAGTATTTTGTAATTTCCGTGCGTATTTAATTCAACTTGCCCGATTGGGCAGACAGGTTTTAATTTTAACTTGCCAGCCGGCAATTTTACTTGTCCCGGGCTTCGGGCAAGTGGGTTATTTCGAAGACTGTAGAGGAAGTACAACATAGGTCAGATTGCGTCTGCATTGTTGATTACAGATACACTAGCGGTGTGACAGAAATGATGAAGTTGAACAAACACTTATACAACTTATTTGAGCAGGTGTTCATACCAGAAGACATACTTGTTGTTACCTGGTACCATTCACCAGCATCATTGCATACAAAGCCTTATTTTTTCCAACTGGCATCTACATACAGAACAGTCTTCTAGAGGTGATGATCTTGTTCCCATCCATAGATGCCTCCAAGGCCAACTAGCTCTAAACTAGAGCAAATTTTTTTTGTCTGGGTTTTTTAATCTGCTTTACTGTCCTTTATATAAATTTTTGACACTTGTGAGACTTCGACTTCGACTTCGATGATTTACTCCAGCAAAATCCTATTGGACATCATGTGGAGGGTGTAGTGCTGGTAGTCGTGCTGTACAACTGTTTTTACTGGGGCGCGTGTGATCGGACGTTTCCCAGAAAAACAAGTGCTCGGTAAAATAGTTCTGTGAAGTGTATTAAAAGAATAACATATTTACACTATACATTGTCTCTGGTAGACTAACCCCTGAATGCAGTGGGATGTACCACTGCCTTGAAGCCATCAAGAGTGTTTTGACGTAATGATGCTTCTGGTAGGTTGTTCCATGGAGTGATAACTCTCGGGAAGAACGAATGTTGATAAGCGTTAATATTACAGTGATAGGGTACGAATTTCATGTTGTTTCTGGTCGATAAGTTGGTATTACAAATATATACTGCATCATCCATGTTGTATCTAGGTGAAGGCACTGGTAGGTAGTTTATAGGAACAGCTACAAGCTGGTGAACAATTTTATACATGAAGATGAGGTCAAATGAAGATCTACGTTGTTCCAAGGTTGGCCATTTCAATTCAGATAACATAGAAGTGACACTAGTACGATTTTGGTAATTAAATGGTTTCTTGAGAACAAATCTTGCGGCGTTTCTTTGCACTTGTTCAATTTGTTTGATCTGTGTTTTTTGTTGAGGATTCCATATGGTTGAACTATATTCAAGTTTTGGTCTGACGAGCGAATGGTATGCACGTTCTTTAATAGTTTTTGGACAGTGTCTTAAATTCCGCTTTAGAAAACCTAGAACTCTAGAAGCGTTAGACGTAATATTGTCAATATGGATGTTATACTTCATATTATCTGTAAGCTCGACTCCTAGATACGGATGGTGTTTCACATTTTCAAGAATCTGACCTTTCATAGAATAGTTAAATATCGATTTTTTCCTCTTAGTAGTAATGTTCATGATGGCACATTTATCCACATTAAATTCCATTTGCCAAGTGTTACTCCATTCAATTAGTTTATCAAGATCTTGTTGTAAGATTTCATGGTCTGATGGCGACCTTATAGCCCTATAGACAACACAGTCGTCAGCGAATAAGCGTATAGTAGATGTGATATTACAATGCCCTAGAAGAGTTCATCAAATCATACAAGACAGACACAGTGGGGACAGTTTGGGACTTAGGAAGTTGGGTGTCAACAGTAACAGAATGAAGACCTAAATGTCTGATGTGTATGGGTAAGATAGGATGGCATCAATGTCAATATTGGATATATAACATAAGCTCAATAAATGATTCTTTGAATCCTACTTAAAATAAACAACCACACAAATCGATCATCAAGTATACAGTGAATAAATCAATGAACCGTTTGTTTACTCCTACAAGTTATGGCAGAACTGTCGTCCCACTTTCAGACAATCTTGCTCCAAATCAGAAAGGTTTTCAGCCGATTTGAAATACGAGTTACCAAAAATATGTCTATATCAAATGAAAAGCAGTGCAATCAAAATAAAATAGACGCGCATTCAAAGATTAATCAAATAAAATGATGCTTACTGTCGTTGACAGCCTTCTTCAACGCCATCTTGAATTGCTTTAATGCAATGGACTGGTCTTCCACCTAAGTACCGAAAAGTCGAAAAACTAAAAGAAAGGTTATAACAGATTTGAGATTTATCTCCCTTAAGCCAAATAGAGAGTTTTTACGCGCGAACTCAAGTACTGTGTACCTGAATATTTTACCAAATGTAAAAACGGGAACTTATTTTACTTGTTATTTTTATGTAGGTCCACAATACAGTGAATAAGTAACGAAATAGACTGAAAATCAGGCTACTGCCAAAAATCTTTTTCAATTAGTCAAACCCCTATAGATAGCTTTGGCGCGGTTACCATGGAAATTGATAAGACGTACAATGGTTTAAGTTGATAGTTTATGTATGAGGTAGGTATGTTTAATAACTGCTTAAACAGGACAGACATGATTTATAATTAGGAGGCATGTTCAAGTTTGGCTGACAGCAAGACTAAACTCGCTGGTACATTGACAATATCAGGGGTATAGTAGATTATTCAAATGGAAGATAGTTTTTTGGGAAAAGCAGGGATTTTATATAACAGGGATTTGTAACCATATAGAGAATATTTACATTAAATTTCACTGTCAAGGCTATTATTTTTGCTCATATGGATAACAAGTATTACAAGTTTAAATAAAGATTTTCACTTGAAATTTTAATTGTACCAGTACCTTCCAAATTAACATTAAGGTTAGGAAAAATGTGTCTCTAGATGATTTTGAGGTAAATTAATCTCACAGACTGTTTCGCGAAATAATGCATTTCCCCCCGATCAGCCATTTTCAGCTCTAATTTACATCACATAGAGTCCTATTTTCGGTCATAATTGCAACAATGTTTTGTTTTAAACTTTAGAAACATTCACAAGTTGCATGGCAAACATGTATATATAAAATCCCTGGAGAAAGTGAGAATTTGTGTTTATGTTGAAATATTTTAGAATGTCTTAGAAATGCAATTTCTTGAAGTTCTCAAATAAGTACGTTTGACCAGGGATTTTATATAAAATCCCTGATTTGAAATAGGGGGCCGGGATGGGGAAGTCAAGTTGGATATCAACTTACCCTGTCATTGTGCCTATTTGTGCCTTGCAATATGACATATTTACTTTATGTACACACATGTCATTACCTGTCCAGAATGATTTTCACTGAAGTATCGGAAATGGAAGTTAAACTAATCTTGTAAATCGATAAATAATTATTATATAATACGTGTGGTGTACTGGCACCAGAGTCCATATCTTATGATTATAATGCGTACGTCCCTATATATAGTTCTCTGTACATACATATTATAATGATTGTATAGATCTAGTCCTAACTCGTACGCGGTGATGAATATGGGAGCGATTTTTAATTGTGTTTGTTGACAAAATAATATATGTGCGTGCATTTTAAAGAATGTGAGGACTCTAGTGCCAGTGGTGTGGTGTTATAAATTAAGTTAAAAAATTTAGCATTTTAATCATCGTAATTAAAGACCCATAAACACTTCAGGGAAGTACAAATTATGTTCAAATGAATACAATATCACTTTTACGGTTAAATAGTTCTGATACATAGTCGAAGAACCTAACTTTGTTTTATCATGGGCAGCGTTGCCATGGTAACCAGGTTTTAAGTTCAGTTGACCATTTCTCGCCACTATTAACATAGAAAACAGTATGGCCGAGTTGTATGATTATCCGTGTAACATAAACAGTGAAAAGATAGAGTTTATTCTATATATATATATAATACATACATAGCACTCAAATGATTAAAATACATATCACAAAAAGGTAATGGTGATTTCCTTGTTTCAATCGTGGTGTAACTTCTAATTCTTTGTTAACGGAAAAAAAACTTAATATAAAGTCAATTTTTCTTGTTTTAACATTAGCATATTTCTATTAGGACAATTTCCCCCGAATTAAATTATTTTGTTTTTCGCGCGCCGTCAAAAGTCATCCACACGCTTACTCGTTATTAGCACTTTCCTGTCATTAATTTTCTTTGTGGTGATTTAAAGATCTAATTTATGCCTTTTTGTGATTTGCAACGAAATTAATTATGTCAAAAATACGCCCCTCTGACGCATATAAGTATTATTGTCCCATTTCCACCAACATTTGATGGCTATCATTTCTTTCATGCCGCTAAGTCCGTTCGAACCATTTATATTAAAATCTTGAGTTCATTCATAATGGAAATCGGGAACCAGTCTATGAAACCAAAATAAGGAAGATGGACGTTATCGATAATTTTTGTTCATAATTTACCTATAATTTTGACATTTTTAGGTACAAGTTGCTCTAAATGTGCTATGGATTTTACAAATTGAGATAAATTGTATTGATTCAAGTCGTACGTGCTTTGAGATATGTCGGGGAAAGGAGACAAACATGGTAAGAAAATTTCTCTTAAAGACTTTTTTTGACAGTTCTTGGCAATGTGATGACTCACTAAGAACTATGTAGGTTACGGTTGATGATGATGTTCTGCGGTGACAATATGGCATATAGTTTGTGTCACACTTTTAAAACATTGTTAACAGGCTTTTATTGAACTTTGTGGGGTGTAATTAACTGAATATTTAGAGATAAAAGTATGAATCTAACAGACTCATGAGCTGTTGAACATTTTCATTGACAATAATTAAGAGTTTTGACTTGTTGGTGATCATGTACATAGTGTGTGGGTGACATGTTCTGACATTTAAATAACCACAATCATCCGAATTTGAGTATAGAATTTCATATTTTAATTTAGGGTATTTGGTTTGTTATCTAAATTTGTGTTTAAACAGTTTATTGTGTGTTATTTACATTTTTTCTAATTTACATTTATGAAGTTTTGAAAATGAATATTTTTGTCATTTCTAAACAGGGGTTACTGTAAAACTGCGGTGTGTTCTTATCTAGTTGCATGTTTATCTAAAGTCATAGAATTAAAATCATGATAATATGAAAAATAATGCATCTGCACCTTTAATCTTTCAAAATTTATGTAACTGTGACTTTTGGGGTTGCAAGTTTGAGCCCAGCATTAACTCACATAGTATACAGTATGGTTAAGTGCATGTAGCAACAGTTACTATATAGTGAGTTGTTTTCTATTGCTTTGGTTCAAGTATTAAAGTTACAGAGTATGATTCAGCTTCAGAAAGTTATTGTTTAAATACTTGGTGAAGTATTGTAGTGCTATATAACTTATAGTAAAGATTGACTTCTCAATTAATTAGAAAGATTAATTGAACAGACCTCACTCTTTTTCATCAAGAACAAGAGCATCACATAGTTGTAAATTTATGCCACAATTCAATATCTACTGTGTGTTTAAGTTTCAGCTACTTGTTGTACTTGTCGTTCCACTATTGAAACTGATTCCTTGTTGTCCCTACGGTACCTTACCCAAGTATCATTCAATGAAGATTTAACCTTCTGATATGGACATTTCTCTTGTTGCAAAGTAAACTCAGAGGATGAGACCAGACAATGTTGACAGACCTAGCTTCCATAGTACACTGTGGCATACTGAATTGACTGGTTTTTTTAGTCTGATGGCAAATAGTAATTGGAGCATCTCCTCTAATTCTTCTAATTTTACTTCCTATTTGTCTCATGAATATTATTTATTAGAAAGTTCATACATGTCTTACTTCAGTCTTGTAGCTTTTGGTTTAGCTAGAGATTATTGACTAATTGAGCTTTAGCCTTTAGTGCAAAGATTATTTATTTGATGTATTACTGAAATGGTATCTGAATACTGGTACTTGATGAATTATCAATCTTGTGAATGTTTTTAACATGACTTGTACCATTTTAAATTGCTGTACAATACTACATTGTTTATATCATTGACAGGACTTGAAAGTGTTCATTCTTTTACACATCTTAAGTTGACTTTAAACAGATCTTAAATTATGTATACAGTGGAGGATCCTGGATATTGTGGTAGGAACTCGGGTAGACATCAGGCTGCTATAGTGTCTAATGCTTAGGGATGAGATATGAGGATGTATTGATACAATATTGATATGTCGGGTCACAATACTTATCCTGGCCTAGCATGATATATCGCGATACAACCCTGACATTTGTAATCAGGGAAATTTCAGGAAATATCACATCCCTGGCTGTTTGTAAATCGGGTCCGGTTAGGGCTCTACACCGGTATACGATATATATCGAATACCGGTATTGTAGGTTCGATAGATATATCGGATCGAACGTTTTCGTATCGAACAAAATATCGATCAATGACGGTCATACAAATAAAATCCATGGTCTGCAAATCATATGATATTTTGCATCACCAAGTCAACATTCTACTGCTTCCAATTCGGTATGTAATGATATGTTTCCGAACAATATCATAATTTGACATTCCTTTAAGCAAATGTCTTACACCAGATACTTCATGTTATGTCCTGTTTCTATCAAAGGGAAGGAACTGTTGCGGTTTGAATATCTATTATATGCACTTTCGTTTGCAATTAGACTGGGGACCTATAACGATCAGTATTTAAGATACAGATCAATTTTAAGAGCCAGAAGTCTTTTGGATTTCTTCGGGTAGATCCGCAATGTATAGAGAACTTGAATGACTAGAAGCGATATTCTCGTTAATAGCTGAAGTTCTGACGGAGTATACATTTCCTTTTGCCGATCTTTGTTTAGTGTCAAGTAAATATGAATTACAGGAGATAAATCTAACTCAAACCAAACATGAACAAAATTATTTAATTCCATGTAAATCCTGCCCACGAGTACATAAACGATCGATTTTCGAACGTACTCAGTCAATGTTGATGTTAATACACAGACTTTTCGTGTCACAAAAACCATTCTTCAACATTACATTTGTCCAAGAATATGCTGCCCCCAAGAAATAAAATTTTGGGGTTATTGTACAAAAATGAACGGACCAGAGTGAAATATATGCTGCAAAAATGTTGTATGCTAAGGGGACAATACAACAAACTTGGCCGTGCATGTCTGCCTGTTGACAGACAGATTACGTTTAGACAAAGATCTACTCACACAGACTCACACATTCTCATAGATTCACAGAGGCTATCAAGATTCTGGAGTAAGATCGAGAAGATAATCTCTGGGTACGAGAATGAGACTCACTAGATGCAATGATAGCCTATTTCTAAAAAATGCCAATGTCAAAGACTTTAACATTTAAAATATTAATAAGACAGTGCATTTAGTGGTATGGTATTACAACAATTAAAATAAATGATTAAATAACACAGTTTTGCAGTATAAAAATGTATATTAATTATTAAAATATCATTTGATATATCGAATATCGATCATTTTGTATCGATACGAATATCGTATCGATCATTTTGACCGATATAGAGCCCTAGGTCCGGTACAACTAAATACATGGACAACTCAACCCGTGGTTGTCTCAACCCGTGGAGACAACTTAACCCATGGACAACCCTTGATCATAAATAAAGAATAAAAATAAATAAAGAATGTGAATGTTTGTAATTTTACAATAACTACCCATACTGTATTGTTTCATAAATGATCATATCCTCTCCTTTCATGTCGATACATATCATATTGTGTGATGACCATATTGACTCATCCCTACTAATGCCTGCTCTCAAGGCAGTTCTTACTTCTATTTGTTGGGTATATTAATTTATTGAGACTATTAATAAAAATAATGATTTGACACTTGAGAAAGGAATTTGATTTTTGTAATTTTATAATATGTACAGTCATATATATGTATGTATTTTCAATCTGAGAATTTGATATTTGATAGTAGTTGCCTTCTGCTCTGTGGTTTTTCACGAAGTATTACTGCCTTAGTAGAATTTCAATGGCTGGAACTGGTTTGAAAAAATCTGGTTGTCCAAGGCAACCTATCAACTGCTAATTTTTGTAGTCTGTATTGTTTCGATGTTGGGTAACTAATATTGCATATCGAGGGTTGCCTGCAAGACTGTAGTATCTAGTGTTGTAACACAATACACTTACTACAGTCTTGCAGGCAACCCTCGATATTCACACAACATAAGCTAGTAGGTGTTAAAGAATGGACTACAGGCAAGATGTTATAATGAATTAATATAGAATTTTTGATGGGTGTTAGATATATTGTACAACCAAGTGTTTCCAAAAATAGTTATATGTATGTATTAATCAATCAGTCAGTGTCTGGCATTAAAAGAAAAAGTACTTTCAACAGCTTTGTGCATTGTTCCTACCATTGCTTAGAACTTTTCCGTGGTATTTTAGGTTTTGACTAGTAGAAGAACATGTCTATGATTTGAAGAAAGGACTTTTAATGGTTGTTATATTGTTCTAACACGAGGATTCCGAGAATTCACAAAATAGTTGTTTTAATTCATTGCATTTTTAATTTGTGGTATTTTCTTCCTACTGGACTTGAATTGTTAGACACGGAGATTCTCAGCATTCACGGAAGTGGGGTTTAAGCTATATTTGTGGTAACTTCTCAAGCTGGACTACATTGAAACAATGGAGAACTCATGTCTTGGAGGCTTTGAGGTTAAATGTTAGTGATTAGAAATTTATTTAAGAATTAATCAATAATAATTATTTATGTTGGACATAGTCATTACCTGAACCAACTAGCTTGAAGCTTGGAACCGGTGAAAAATAGATTTGGGAAAAATCAGTCACCGAAAGTAGGATATGAAAGTGGTTGTCTAATCAGATCATTTTAAGTGCAAGCACTCTTTCTTATTTGCAGAATTTTGGTTGCCCAAAAGAAAGTGTTGGTTGCCTGAGCTATAAATTTAAAGTGGTTATCCCAGGCAACCGGACACCCACTAATTTTATAGGCTGATACATATTTCATATTGTTGGGTTCTTTGAAAATTTTGCCTTTTAGTATGTTATATAATGAATCAGGCTAGTGTCAGTGAAATTTTTAGATGAACACTGGTTGGATTAACTAAAATTCAGACTATTAACTTGTAGTGTGGCCTCTGTTTAAGGGAGGAGCTAATTCTGCGATTTGATTTCAGAGTAAAAAGAAATGAAAATCAATGGCTAAGTGGTAACTAAGTTAGGCAGACGCTATTTTAACACCAGCTTTGCACTAGTTTGAGTCTTGTTCTAAACTTTAAGCAGCAAACAAGAAATCTTTGCCTTAAATGCTTAGTACTGGCAGAAACATAGATATCATAACACAGTATTTGTTTCTCTGGTACTGGAGTACTTGGAACTAGTAACTAAGTAATTAAGGATTTACAGACTTACTTTATGACTGAGCTAAATTAATTACAAATTTTTACAAACTAAGTAGAATGTCATAGTCATAATGAAACTCTCTTTCTAGACTAAATGTCATTTTAAATCTATTACGTTTGATTAGATTCAGGAGAAAGTGTAGGCTAGTTCATGTTGTACCAATCTAATTAAAATCTGGTCTAAAATTTTCCGCTCACCTAGTTGCTAATATAGATCTGGCTGTTTTGTTATGAGGGTCATGTTCAGGTGTCCTTTTCTCATTATAATATTTATGACGCAATGGTTATGTTTAGAAACTTGTTTACATTGTCTACGTCACACAATTTGAAAAGAGCCGTCCAATCACAGACTGTGAATAACACCACCGTCAAATTAACTCCCAAACCTCGGTCTTCAAATAGAAATTACGAAATCACGATCCTATTAAAAGTGTTTTGTCTAGATGAAAGCTGTACATTGATTGGTTGACACAAAGGTCATCTCGATGTGACCTCCTTTGGGATGTCAGGAGATCCTATATGACAGCTGTCTAAAGGATCTCTGTTTACTGATATTAATTAATATGAACTTTATTATTCAACTAGTTCAAACTTCTATAGTGAGTGTTTCGAGCATTAGCCTGACTTAGTATGTTATGTAGTAATCGGTAAAATTATTAACTAGTCCAGACTCACTTTTAAATACATAACTTTTATTTGCCCAAATTGATTTCACTAGTCCAGAGCTCCAGGCTAGTGGGTTAAATCCCTGCCTGCTTTATTTCTGTGCAAACTTGCTTTGATTCCCATCTATGCAAGAGGTAACCTTTACGAAAGCATTTGTTCTTCTAAGGCCTTCTTAAGGCTGTTTTTTGAAAGTTTTTACTTATCACATTGCTTTTCCACTGTGAATGTAAAAGTCTTCAACTTCTTGTGGAAAAAATTCTAGTGTAAATGGAACAAGATTGCATTTTGCTATGAAATTTTCCTACAATGTGTTAGAACTGATGTAAAATGATAAAACAAGCCTTGAAGCAAGTTTTGTACTTTTTATGTTCCTTTATAATTATTTTGGTTTGTTCTACAGTGTATATAGATTGTATTTATAAATCTCTATTCATTCTGCATGTTGAAGGATGCTCATAGTGTGAGCATGGCAGTATCAGTTACATTCTAGAAGTGAAGTAGAAATTTCGGGCTTATCAGCAAATCTGGTAACACAGTACATCAGCAATTGTTGGTAGATCCAATTATACTGGGAGATATCTATCTTCTTCAATGAAGAGTTTTTTCTCTTGTAGAGGAGTGCTCTGGTTCTACGAGACTGGGTAGAACAGAAGTGATGAATCAACTTGGTTCTTGAGGGAATCTTCTGTTTGTTTGGCTGAGGTAAAAGTTAGTGAATGAAAACTTTATCTTTTCACTTTTCATGTTGATCTGAGCATTCTGATAAAATACACTGAAATCTTCTTCTTGTGAATTTATACTTTTTGAGTTTGATGGTAGTAGGAGGGGAGGGATGGGATGGGTGAGGGGGATTAGGGGAGAGGGGGTTTATTATACATGTATTCTGTTAAAGAGTTGAGATAGAGTTGTTTAATATTTTTGATACATTTTTAGATTTTTTTACAACAGCCTCTGCCTTCTGAAAGGTAAATTTTTAGCAGGGTTCCGAAATAAAGAAAAACGAACCGGACAATTATTCAAAATTTTGAAATTTTGTATTAATAGACTTTACTGTCATAAAAAGTAATTTAAGAAATGATACTGGCTGATCTTACGACAAACAGAAAACTGACAGGGGAGAGGGGGTTTATATGTTCTGATTTTGAGTTGAGATAGTTTTTAAGATTTTAAGACTTATTGCAACAGGTTCTATCTTCTGAAAGGTAAATTTTTAGCAGGGTTCTGAAATTAGGAATAAAGAACCGGACAATTATTCAAAATTTTGAAATTTTGTATTAATATACTTCACTGTCATAAAAAGTAATTTTAGAAAAGATACTGGCTGATCTTACAACAAACAGAAAACTGACAGTAAATAGACACAGTTACATTTTTTTGCAATGCATGACCCAAAAATATGGCTGATAGAGAAATTTAGATAACATTTTTGTTAATTTTCATCATTTTTCCATTGTGAGGAGGCAGAATATTGGCCCCATTTTGGAGTAAAAACTCACTGTTAGATTAGGGTAGATGATTAGGAGATTTACTCTTGGGTTTTCTGATTATCACTCTGAATCTGTTAATCTAATGGGGATTTCTGTATGGATTCATTTTACTTAGAAGTATCTAAGCTTGTTGAGTCCCAGTTACTTAGAAACTGGAGTAGATTTGTTCAACAAAGGATAAATCATTTGAGAGTTTGGATGTGTTAGGTCTAAGAATGGAGTTCCTTGTAGGTAGTCTGAATTAATTAATTAAACTAAATGGGAGTCTATTCAACAGCTTACAAAACTGAACAGTCACAAATGAAAAAATGCATGAGCACACTTACCACTAGTTTTTGCTTATTTTTTTTTTTTGAGGGGGGGGGAGTGGGTTTAAGGCGGTTGCAACACATTGCATAGGTAATATAACTTTAGTAATTCTACTAACCCACTAGTAGCATAAACTCAACTCAAGGAAATAAGAAGTTTTTGCTTGAAAAATCAGCATGAATAAAAGTTTCCCTGGCCGGTTTTGAAGTTCAGAAGTTTTTAGTTCTGAGTAAGGGCTATTTTCCTTAGTATAAGCTTCTAAATTGTTGAAATACAGAGATTTTGACATTTTTGCACTGTGACCTTAGGACGAGTGAATTAGTGTTAAATGACATAAATAAGAACCATAGAAATATGATAATTCTTAGACGTTTTTCCAAGAAATTAATTCATGGTAAATAGACTGATAATTCTCTCGGAACTACATTTGCATACTGATGAATGGTCATCAATGACTAATACAGAATAGATTACTGTCCAGTGACAAAATACTGGTCAATGTTAAAGTCACTTAGAATCGGAGTTAGATTTGACCTCTTACACTGAGATTTGACCTCTGTAGACTTTTTAACACCAGATTGTCCTGACTCATATTTAAGTATGTTTGATTGGCTGATTACGAAGATGGTCTTGAATTACTAATACATTCAGTGGTCAACTGAACAATGTCAGCATGTTTCTCTTGTGGAATTTAACATAAGAGAGGTCATTTATCATTACTGATGCAGTCAATGGTCAAATTACCAGTAAAATGGTCTGTGGTCAGTTTCTTGAGACAAGTTCTTCATTATTGATAGTTTACTAAGATTGATTGTGTTGGTCACCCTATTAACAGGAATTATCATATTCATTGAGAAATCTTAGTTTGCTTCTGAAACCAGAGAACCAATCTAGGGTCAAGAAATCTAGGTTTATACTGACACCTTATATAGGACGACTCACTGTTTGTTTGTCGGGTTTAACACCGTAGCAACACATAGTATAGGTCTTATAACAGCTGTCAGTCAACCTACTCACTCCTCCTGGAAAGGCTAAATCTCTGGATTTAGCTGTTAACCAAATACTAAGCGCATACTTTCGTCAGTGACTGACAACTGCCCTACATAATTAAAAATCATTTGTATGAGGGAGAATGGCTGTAGAAATAATTTTATGACCAACCTCCACGAAAGTATGCTCTGCCCGAGAATCAAACTCACGACCCCTCTATCAGTAGACTTGCTTGCTACCAACTAAGCTAGCCAGGCAGCTACGACTCACTGTCGCAATATGACTGGAAAAAAAACATTGAAAAGCGGGTAAAGCACCTTACATTGCAGTTTACTGAATCAATTTTTACTTGTCCCAGGCTTCAAGCTAGGAGACTTGGGAGATAACTGGACTTGTTTACAGTTCACTCCAGAAGTCTTTGGACAAAATCCCTGTATCTAGGATAAACAGGCTCATATTTACATTTTTGCAAATTCTAAAATCAGCCTTCATTATTTTATCAACTTATGATCCAAACTATATTACATTAATAAACTTTTAATTTTTATGAAATTTAATTCGACACTCAGTGACACATATATACATGTTGGAATCCCTTCCAGGAAGGTTATACCCTTCCATGTAAATTAGACAATTATATAAATTTTCCTCCATTAATATGGTATATGGAGAAGTTTCCAGCCTTGTGGAAAGATAGGTAAGTACTGGTTACAGACAAGGGTCCGGGAAAGCTAGGTTAGGTGGGCTGAACGCTGTTAAATAACCTATACAATGTGTTGCTACAGCGTTAAACCCAACAAAATTTGTAGAATTTGGAGTATTTGGAGAAGGGGTCTGGGGCCTTTCTTTATGAAGAATATTTAGGGAAATTTTATCACAATTTTATAGATAAGGGAACGAAAAAAATCCAAGGTAAACTTCAAATTTTGGGAAAATTGCATGATTTTTAAGAAATTTCAAGAGAGGAAGGTCTCTGTTATGTAAGGAAAATAAGGTCTGACTGGACAAAAAAACTTGTTACAATTTGCTTTGATTGACTCCCTTTAAAATTTGCATGTGTTCTGTTTCTTTTGTTGATGATTTTCAATCTACTTAAGTGAGTGTTGTTTAAAGAAGAATTCTCTTAAAGAATAATTTTACAATTACATTCAATATCTAATTAATAGTCTTCATATTTCTTTTTTTTTCTTTGACATAAAAGAAAGCCTTCAACAAAAGTAGAAAACTAAAAGTATTACAAAGCCTGGCATACAAAGAGACCAGCATACAAAGCCTGGCATACAAAGCCCCGGCATAAAAAGATCGGCATATAATAACTAGCTAACACTACCCTCCCACAATAACTTGTCTTGTGCCACTCACTGACTCTTGTATTCTTTTATACATTAGATCATTCAATACTCTATTGTGATATACAATTGTTAAAAAACCCATCTAATATTAACTGTAAGTACAGTGTAACCTAGGGCTGCGTAACTTCAAGTCAGTTTCATTACGATACGAGTTCTGATACTGTAGACGGGATATGATAATTTTATAATTTCACAAAAGTAAAATTCATATGAGATGTCAGGGGCAGATCCAGGATTTTTTCTAGGGGGGGGGGGCAAACTTTTTCTAGGGGGGTCCAAACTTTCGAACCACAACCACATTTTACACTGTTTGCAGAATAACGCAACATATTAATGATAAACACTACATAAATCAATGTTAAGCACAAAGGCGAGCGCAGCAAGCATGAGAAAACTGCTTACAGTTTAAAAATACACTCATTGACAAATACATTTTGCAAATTCCAGGGCGGGGTCCCGACCGGCCTGACCCCCCCCCCCCACTGGATCCGCCTATGGATGTATTAGTTTTTAATTCCTTTCTCCCAATAAACTTACAATGCAAAATTATCAAATCCATGATTCCAATGAAAGCTTTTAAGGATCTTTAAGGGGAGGTAATACTGATTTCTTAAAAGAAAATACCAGAATTTTAGGTAAAGGATGACATTACTCATTTTGAAGGAGACTAAGTTTTCCTTTGATAATTTTGCATTGTTGATTTTAACATCTTTTTAAGAGATAAGATGGTATACCATTGATGCTTCAAAATAAATCTTTCTGCAATTAGGGGTTACGGGTAGCAAAATGGACAGGGTTTAGAGTTTGGGTAGAGAAGGACAAGGTTGCATCACCAGGGAAACCCAGCTATTCTGCTTAAGAATATTTTTTTTTCTTGACTGGGTTTTACGCTGTGGCAACACAATTTACGACATTTTACGGTGTCCAGCGCATCTTACCTAGCTTTCCTGGATCCTTGTCTATAACCAGTACTCAACTACCCTTCATCAAGGCCAGAAACTTCTCCATATTATCCAATCAATGGAGGAAAATCAACATTATTGTCAAATTTTCATGGAAGGGTATAATCACCCCAGGTGGGATTTCGAACCCATACCCCCTTTGGGACACGAGATTCCAAATCCCGGCGCGCTACCATCTGGGCTATTGACCCGGGTTTTCAGAATATTCAGTATGCTGATAACTTCTATGATTAAAAAACATCACCAGTAAAAACCACCTGCAAAAACTGTATAAAATCAAAACATTTTGTATCAGGGTCCCAAAGGTGTTCATATTTTTCAAGTTTCACTGTATTAAGTTGAATACTTGAATATTGTTATATAGGAACCATCTGTGATTGTGTCTAAGACATCTGGCAGTATAATTTACATTACAACTAACTTCATGTGCCAACTTCTTTTATATTTCTATTTATAGTAACTGGCTGTTTTCTATTGAATTACGTAATAAATGCCACAATTTTTGTTATCTCTCTCTCTGTTTTCTTTTTTCGTCATTTTTTATGTTGCTTGGTATTATTTTTTTGCTGGATGATGGGTTTAAGACTTTGAGGGGAGGGGGAGTGTAGGTTGTAAGGGAGTTTAAAACAGGGGCTGGTTATTGTTGCTTACATGTTTCAACATAGCTCATTCTGCCCATAAACATCAGTGTTAGAAATAAGCACTAATCCACTTGCCCTGCCAAGTTGAACATCCACCGGTCAAGTTGGTTACAATAGTAGCTGTTCCACTGGGCAAGTAAGAATTTTGGGACTTAAAACTTAATTTTGCATAAAACTTCATTATTCAAAAGTTTCATTGGTTATAATAAGACTGATTGCAATATATTTGTTCTTCTCAATTTAGTCAATCTTTCAAATCTTAAGTATTGTAATGCAGAAATAAAATGTTTCTTATAAAAAAGGAAATAAAATACATTTGTATGAAAGTTAATACTGTGAAAGTGTTTATTTAGTCATAAAAACGGCAAAAATTGGTGTTAAATGTTTAGGCAACCAAAAGGCACTGGGGTCATGTTTAAATGAGGTTTAACTTGCCCAAAGAGCAAGTTAGTCTTAAATGTTAAATCTAACACTGAAACATCATTCTTATATGTATCACAGCTACGGTATGTTAAGTTCACTGTAAAATTTGTAAAATAGTTCTCCCATATTTGAAAATTACATTGTGAAAATCTGTTTTATGTGTAATATGTTGATTTGTTCAACAATTGATATTTTCATATTACAAATTTATCCTGTACGAGAGATGATGAGGCGATATTTAATTTGTTTCAAAAAATGAAATATCTCTTGTATTGTATTGTATGAGAGGCAGTGTTTGTTGTAGAATCATGTTGAAATATTTTAAAAATGGATTATAACTTTATTTCTGTCTGATTTTATTCTGCTGAGATGGCTATTTTCGCCCTGTATACTTGTGGCAATTTTAGATTCTATGAGAAAGTATGGGAGTCTAGTAATAGGGGGAGTCTTGCAGTGGGGGAACCCAGCAGTTTGGAGAGTGGAGGAGTCCAGCAGTGGGGAGAGTGGGGGCCCAGCAGTGGGGAGAGTGGGGGTCCAGCAGTTGGGAGAGTTCAGCAGTGGGAGAGTAAGGGGAGTTCAACAATGTGATGAGTTGGGGGATTTCAGCAGTGGGAGAATCAAGCAGTGGGAAGAGTGGGGTGAATCCAGCTGTGGGGAGAGTGTGGGGGAGTCCTGCAGTGGGGAGAGTGGGGAGTCTAGCAGTGGGAAGAGTCCAGCTGTGGGGAGAGTGGAGGAGTCCAGCAGTGGGGAGAGTGGGGGCCAAGCAGTGGGGAGAGTGGGGGTCCAGCAGTGGGGAGAGTCCAGCAGTGGGAGAGTAAGGGGAGTTCAACAATGTGATGAGTTGGGGGATTTCAGCAGTGGGAGAATCCAGCAGTGGGAAGAGTGGGGTGAATCCAGCTGTGGGTAGAGTGTGGGGGAGTCCTGCAGTGGGGAGAGTGGGGAGTCTAGCAGTGGGAAGAGTCCAGCTGTGGGGAGAGTAGGGGAAGTTCAGCAGTGGGGAGAGTAGGGGGAGTTCAGCAGTTGGTTGAGTAGGGGGAGTTCAGCAGTGGGGAGAGTAGGGGGGGTTCAGCAGTGGAAGAATCCAGCAGTGGGAAGAGTGGGGGATTCGTGCTGTGGGGAGAGGTACAGGGAGTCAAGCAGTGGGGCGAGTAGGGGGAGGTTGGCAGTTGGATGAGTAGGGGGAGTTCAGCAGTGGGAGAATCCAGCAGTGGGAAGTACGGGGAGAATCAAGCTGTGGGGAGAGTGGGGTCCAGCAGTAGGGAGAATGGCCGGTCCTGCAGTGGGGTGAGTCTTGCAGTTAGTATAGATGTATTGTAGTGGATATTTAAATCAGTGTGGTTAATGTATGGGCCACTAACAGTTGAATATAATGTAACAGTATTATACAAAAAAGCGTGTAGAATATTGTTGTCCTCATAGACGTGTACATGTACTTTAAAGTACAATGTATATTGTATCATCACATGAATAGTTGTCATATTATGTCATTGACCCGTCTCATTCTTTTAATATATTGAAATTTGTACTTTGTGTGCTATACTATATGTATTAAAAAATCTCAAGTATGTTATAAAGTACTTTGTTACAAAATGTTCATTGGATCAGTGCAAGACTAGTCTATTTTCTTCTTTATTTCATGTTGGTTAGACCAGTTTTGCACTAACTCTTTGGAAATTTCATTGAATATTTCAAGTATGTTTACATGTATAATAAATAGATATCCAAGTCTAGGAAGAAATAAAGCCTAGGCAAAATGATGACCATGGTCAGCCATGATAATAATATTTGTTATTAGTCTGTTAAAGAAGTTTTTGACTTGTCTGGCCAGGGGTCTGTCTTGTATGTTGCCTTTCCAAGTCTCAATTTTCCACCCACTTTACCAAACTTAGTCTGAATTTTTTTCATCAGGATAGCTAGGATGATTTCCGTTGTTGTTGGGTTTAACGCCTTAGCAACACATTGTATAGGTCATATAACAGCGTCCAGTGCACCAAACCTAGCTTTCCTGGACCCTTGTCTATAACCAGTACTCACCTACCCATCCACAAGGCTGGAAACTTCTCCATATAATTCCCATACCCCCATCGGGACACTAGATTTGAAATTCCGATGCTCTACCAACTTCGCTACCGACCCAGGCTAGCTAGGATGAATTCATACCAGGTTATGTACCTTGGATATCGAAGGTATGAACTTTCAATAAAATTTTTATTGGGCAAGTAAATTTGTGAAAATTGAAAACCTTGCTCAGGAATGTATTGTTGAAATTTGATCTCTTAAATGGAGTCCAGCATGTAATTGTGTTATTTATCATTGAATTATTATTTATTTTTGCTTCATCAATTTGGTAATAATCTTTATAAGGAAGGTCTCTATTTTCCTTGTTATAACTAGAAGTCTTTTATCCTTGTAGCAATCACATCAGTTCCGAAAGTCAAGAAGTTTTTCATCAGACTTTGAGCTGGGGGAATTTCGAAAAGTGTTAGGGGAGTTTGTTTCGTCCAATATGAAATACATGTTTTATATTAAATGATAACAACCATAAGAAATCCTATACAACTTTGATCTATTGGATATCTGTTTATGGAGATTGATATTAAATAGTTAACACTGTGCTCCTCAGACATTCCGAAAAGTGTTTTGACATTTCTGGACATTTGGTCCAGTGATCTTGGAAGAATCACTAGACCAAATCAGGTTTCACTGGCCCGGAAGAAATCATCAAAATGTCAAAACGTCCTGACTTATCATTACTGTTTTCTGGTTGCTAATCACTTATTATTATAACTTTTAGCTGAAGACAAACATCAAAATTAGTTCAATACATACTAATAAATAAGATAAAAAGGCCGATAGTTGTCCTCATTTAAATTTAAAAAAATGAAATTTAACTGGACATTCGGACTGGTTATGACAAACATTTTTCTGGACCTACTGGAAATTTACTGGTCTGGTCTGTCGGACCGGCACTTTTCAGATTGTCTGGTGCTTGTGTCAAGCAATGAATGTGAAAGTTAGTTGGCTGAAATTTTACCATTGCTAGTTTTTTATTTTTAATATTTCGGTTGCCGAAGTTAATAAATAATATCAAATTTTCTGAATTCAAAACCTGAAACTAAACTGCTATAATAAATTAAGACGCAGTAAATGTGCGTCCACTTGACAGGCTGAGTTAGCTTCTACATGGATCTTAGTACATATCGCGGGCTTAGGGCAAAACTATCGTAACTCAGTATAAAAAAGAGTGAGTTACGACAGTTTTCCGCTAAGCCTGCAATATATTGACAAAAATTACCTTCCTCATTGGAGACCTCATTTAAATATAGCATAGATGTCCTAGATATGACCTAGATAATTATGTTGTACCATTTTAACCTACTTAAACAGCTGTTGTTAAGAGATAGGTCCTTATATTGCCACTAGTATTGTTGACAAACATTCTTCCTTGTTTTTCTGTATGGATTTTCCCTATTTTTATTGATGAGTTAAGGATGTTATATTCATGTTGTCTTTCATTTTCTATATTCAGTTTGATTGAAAATTATAGTTTTATTTCGAATCTTAGTGTTGATGATTTTTTAAATTCCATCTCAATGCTTGTGGATAAAAACAATTTGTGTTGAATGGGGAGGGAGAAATTTTCAGGTAGCAAAACTTAATTTTTACTTTCAAAATGTCGAATATTTTTGAAAATTTGCTGGGATTATAAAGGAGCAGTGGTCCAGTGGTAGGATGCGCGCTTAGGGATCATGAGGTCCTGGGTTCGAATCCCACCAGGGGCACTGCTAATTTCCTTGAGCAAGAAATTTACCTGCGATTGCTTAACTCCACCCAGGTGTAAATTGGTACCTGCGAGGGTGGTATAAATCCACTGCGCCAATTTGTCGGCTGCACTAATAAGTTGAGTAAAAAGACTCCCCAGGGAGATTGATAGATAGATACCTGTAGCCCAGTGACCTGGGGTAATTGCTGTAAAGTTGGTGAACATGCGTAAGCATGAAACTTAGACTATAAAATGTAATTACATTTATAAAGAACTTTCCCTTCCTGATTTGCTTTCTGTTTCATATCCTGTTTCTCTTAGCCAATGATCAGTACTCACATTAATGGTCATCCTATTCATTATTGTCCCTGACAACCTATATTTGGAGTTGGGACAAGTTGTTACTGCTAGTAAACAATATGTTTGGGCTAGTGAAAAATATAGCAGGTTGTCCAACCAGGCAATCTACTACAAAAATTAGTGTGGAGTCCTATGATCTTTGTACTAGCAGATGCCTGATTCATTACTTAATAAAGTTACGGACAAAATTATTGACTGTTCAGATGATACAAAGTAAGTGTTTTTTACTTGCCTAAAAAATTCTTACAAGTCCTGTAGCATGTTCAATCACTCCGAACTTTCCAAAACATTCCATAACGTTAGAGTTGGAACATCTCAACCAAAAAGACAACTCAACCTGTACTAACGGGTGAGTTGTCCAAACTTAGAGTTAAGTTATCCACAGGTTGAGTTGTCCCGTATCTGTAATGTTGCTTACAGTTGTTACTGAACATGCTGCTGGTCTTAAGGCCAGTGTGTTAAGGCAAAGCTTAGGGCTGTGGATCGTTGAGCAAGTGGCGATCTGATCCGAACCACGATTAATGTGTAGCCATTCAGGAATCAAACCATGAATCACTTGTTAATAGAGAAGCATACAGAATTCATGTAATAACAAAAATAAGTGAAGAATTACAGAAGCTTTTTCTAAATGGAAAACCAGGTAGTCCAAACATTACTATTACCAGGCGTTTTATGGGCATATTCAGTGATAACATTTTTGTTTAAATGTGTATCAAATGAAATCTTGAATTAAATTCAAATTTTCACTTACAGTGCGATTCGTTTTCAGTGGTAATTAAGCTAAAAGTGTTCTTTCATTATTTCCAAAAATAGATCGCGATCCGACGATTTCGGACGTGGCGAATATTCGTACTCGATTTTCTGGTCATATCGCGAATATCCAAGTAATCGGATACTCACAGCAGCCCTAGCAAAGCTTGTAATTTATGCATCAGTTGTTAGTGTGAATGATGTTGTCAATGATACTTGTGTGCTATTTATTGCCCTTCCAAAGTCCTTGAACAAAAATTACTATTTTAAAGATAAACTGATTCACATTTACTCATGAAAAATTTGACACAGCTGACTAAGACTCGTCTAAGAGTCATTTGAGCTAATTCTAAAATTAGTAATCAACCTATGATTAAAACTTTTTTACACAAATAAGGCCACAACAAGATGATTATGACTGTGTTCTACGGATTTTTCTAGGGAAAAATGGGGTGAGCCAGCGAAGAAAAAAATCTTAATTCAGTTTCTTTATATAACGGTTTGACCAAATTTGTATGAGGGACGAGGAAATAAAAATATTTTTTTGTAAAAACCATCAGAATTAAGGTGAATCCATAAAACATTTGATCAACTTGTTGTGGCCTAAGCTTTTATTATAGTAAAAATACTTGTAGTTTCAGGGTTCAACATTAAAGATCGTCCTGTTGCCCAGGACGACCAATATTTGGGTTCGGGTAACTTTAACTGCTGGTAAACATTTGGATCTTGCAAGATAATTATAACTGGTTGTCCAAGTGGGCAACCTACTTTAACCCTTTATCTGCTGAGTTTGAAATGATGAATTTGTCTTTACTCTGGAGCAGTCCATAGTCTATTTAAGGGTGAATGAGGTTCTAACTACAAGCTTGAGCAGCTACCATTATAGAACCACTACTTACTGCAAGAATGGGCAGACTGGCACTAATGCTTTACTCTGGTAACAAGGACTTTGTGGTTAGCCTTTAGCATGATAAGGGTGAAAAAGAATGTTGAGTCCTGAATTAATTTATCTGCAAGAATAAGCTTCAATCATAGTAAAATTAAAAAAAGTATGTGTGACCAGTTTTTCTCAAAATTTCATTTGTCCAATAACCTATGAATGGCATTTACTTCATGCTATGTACATTTTCTACAGGAAGATTTTGAATGCCAGTTTAACTTGTTAATTTTCTGTCCTGAGTTTCTTCCTTCACTCACATAATTGTATTGTCATTGATTTTTGGAGAAAATAAGTTAGATAAAATGTATAATGACTCTAGTTTTGCCTGTTGATTTTTTCTGTAGTAAAGGGGGGTAACTCATTTTGATTTTGAGTTGTATTATGACTGACAGTGTTACCTCCCTTGGCTTCATTTTGTATTCTATGCTAATTGACACATATTAGCAGATTGTTAATGTCATTCTTTTCATGATAGTTTTGCCATAAAAGGGAACGTATTAGACATTAGATATTAGTCATAGTTTATACACACTACTGTCCTTGTCTTAGTCATAAAGAGTTTTTCCCCTCAGAGGAGGTACTTAAATATTTTGAGAAAGGGAAGTTATTTTTGATGAGCTTTTTTAAAAGATGAGTTAAAGGGACTGTTAAAGTTGCAATTCTATGCCAGTTTTCGCTTTAATAACTCACTAGCCTGAAATTAGGGGCTAGTGGTTTTATTTCAGGCTAGTGTATTTTTCTTGTAAACTATTACATATAACTTATATAACGTAATAAATCTGGCTAGTGTTGAAGTTATAGGCAAAGAATGCTTGGCCCGAATGAATTTTCACTAGCATAGGCTTTCGAGCTGGTCGATTAAGGCAAAGACATTATTAAAAATAATAATAATAATAATAATAAAGACTTTATTTAACAAGGCTACGCATTTGGATAAATCCAATCTTCCATGTTGACCTCTGAACTCTTTTCTATCTTTTATTATGTCAGATCAAAAGAGCCAGCATAGCTAAGTGGTTATGATGTCTGGTAATCACTTGATAGCCATCTCTGTGTTGGTTCAAATCACATTTAAAAACCTTCCTCACTGTTTTCTTGAGCAAAAAACACTATCCTTCTAGCTCAGTACTGGGAGACAGTGGATCTGACTCGAAAGTGATTAATCTAAATTGTTAGAACTTGTTTCTCAATTTTTGAACTTGTCCTGTGGGGGTAGGGGTTGGAATCCCACCGGGGAGATTATACACTTCCATGAAAATTTGACAATCCTTCATTATATTGTATATGGAGAAGTTTCCTGCCTTGTGTAAGGGTAGGTGAGTACTGGTTATAGACATGGGTCCAGGAAAGCTAGTTTAGATGCACTGGACATTGTAAATAACAAAAACATGATGGCACAGTGTTAAACCCTGTATAAATAAATAAATAAATAACAATTTTGAAAATTTGAATTGAGCTAAAATAAATTAGTATATATTTTATTATTTCAGATAAAACATCAGGATCAAAGATGTTAAAGAAGGCAAGGTCGTTCAGAGAAGATGTTAAAGGGTTTATAAAAAGACGACCATCTAACTCTGGTTCCCATGGTGGGACGCCAGGTAAACCTAAAATACAAGTGAATGGTGGAAGATTAGAAGACCGGGATCCAGTAAGTCTTATACTTTTGATAGAAGTTAAATTATTTTGATATATAAAGGACTTTCATGCTACTATGCGGAGAGGCATGATCACCATTTTAGTTCAGGGGCCATTTGGACCCTTGACTGATGGATTTTAGGGAATACTAACTCTACCATGCAACGATACAGATTCACTATTTTAGTTCATGGGCCAAGGTAAAAGATGTCAATTACTATCAACTTTCAAACCCATTTTGTACAAGCTCTGAGTGAAATTGATATTTATCTTAGAAATTCACTGACATTTTCTTAAACTGCTTGATAATTTACACATGGAGCTTATTTGTACTGTGATGAGTTCGTTTTTTTCTTTTTTGGTGCAAAAATAAATAAGGTGGGTAAAAAAAAAATCAATAATCAAGATTTTTTTTTCAATTTCTGAAAAATTAGGGTCGGGATTTTTGTAAGACGAAAAATATAAAACGTCTGGCCTAAATGTTGCAAGATGTCTTCCATTTATATGAATAAAAACAGAAACTTAATTAATGAACAGATGTGGTCAAAATGTACTGTCAACTACCTTGCAGTGGGTGTGATGTGTTATTTCATGGTTATCTCCTACACCATCAGTCATCCTATCTTTTATCAATAACTCCGTAGATTCTCAAGTTGGAAATAGTAATTTTCTCAATTTAATATTTTTTTTTCTTTTCGCCATATTTTGTTACCAGAAAACTAACCTTTTTTTTCACTGAGGGATAGTAGAAGACTTAATTTATCAGTCACGTTGTTGGTTGAATGGCTTCGTTCACGTAGGTTGAATATCAGATTTCTCCTATTAATATATTGTCTTGAGGATTGTTTCTTTTCTTAGAAATTTCCTTATATGGTTTAACCTCAAAGTGATGGCCACCTGTGAAATCGTATTACACCAAACATGATTAAAACAATCAGGGATGAGTGGTGGGGGCGATTTTGGCAACTTCTTCACCTTTTTCGGCTAAATCTTCACTCTATTTGCACATCAAAGGGAAAACAAAGTGGCCGGCATTTTTTGAAAATCTGTGACACACATTTTGACAGTCCTAAAGACCTTGTTCATTTTGGAAAAGTTAAAAGATGCTATTCTGGAAGTTAAAATCTAGGTCAGAGTTGGTGACTATGATTTTCTTTTACGAAACATTGCACTCAATCTCTGTAAACAGATATCCTATAGATGGCTCTAGTATAGGATCTCTTATGGTTGCTCCGAGGATCAAGGCGTGATGACCTTTGTGTCGACCAATCAGTGCCTAGTTTTCATCTAGACAAAACTCTACTACTAGCATCTTGATTTTGTAATTTCTATTTTTAGACCGTGGTTTGTGTGCTCTATTTAAGGTGGTGTTATTCACAGGCTGTGATTGGACGGCTCTTTTAAGATTGTGTGACATAGATGATGTTATTAAGGTACTAATCAAAATGATTGCATCATGAATATTATAATGAGAAAAGGTCACCTGGAGGTGACTCTCGTAACAAAATAGCCAGATCTTAAATTAGCGAATTTATACTAAATACGCAAGGTGAAGCGCGAGCGAAGCACATAACAAAATTGATCTTGTTGTAATACTTTTCTTTTACTTTATATATGACCGGATATCATTTAAGTGTGTATTTCAAATTTATAAACTAAAAACAAGACATTTATCACCGCCTTAATGATTGTGGATTTGGTTACATCAAAACCTCTTCATTTCAGAAGAAGTCCATATTAACACCACTCCACTATCAAAACCATCAATTTTGAAGGTCCTAATACTTAAGTAGATGAACTTCACTGTATTAGTTTTATAATAATGTTGCACTTGTGACTAAAGATTTGAATTTCAAGTAGAATTTAAATTCTATTAGACACGTTGTAGCTAAAATAAGTCCTTCAATTTGATTACTGATTTCCTGTTTTGTTAGTGTATTTACATGTATAATAAAGTTTTAAATTTATCTATTTATAAAATCAAAATGTGACAACCTCTTATGTTAACATGCACTGTGAAGGATTGTCTTAATTTTATGAACAAGTATTAAAATTATAAATTTCACATTTCTGTTTATTTTATCCTGTATTTCAGAGCTCAGCATAAATTCCCGGTTGGGGCATACTTTCGTGGAGCTTGGTCATGAAATTATTTCTACGGCCATTCTCCCTCCTACCATTGATTTTTAATTATGTAGGGCAGTTGTCAGTCACTGAGGCAAGTACGTGCTTAGTAGTCGGTTAACAGCTAAATTCAGAGATTTAGCCTTTCTCGAAGGAGCGAGTAGGTTGACTGACTGCTGTTATATGACCTTATATGTGTTGCTATGGCGTTAAACCCAACAAAAACAAACGAACAATAGATTCTATGGTAGGTTGGTTGAATGGACAACCAGCTATTTCACTTGCCTGCACCATATCGTTAAAAGTAGTAACAGGTTGCTCGAACTCTTATATAGGTCATCAGGGACAATTGAACAACCTTTAACATTAGAAATTTTAGAAGGTGCATTTAAACAGCCTCTATAATATAAGGAAATAGCCCATATTAGGCATACAGGATCATGCTACAATACCGGTAATTAAAAGTATTTTACAAACAAGGAAACATGCTGATTACTTATGTTGATAAGATTATTTGAGAACTTAATAATCTACCAAGATCATTAACATAAACAATTGGCTTGGCTGGGAAAATATAGATTTAAATATTGATACTAAATATATCAGAATTATAAAGTTTTTCTTAAAATAAAAATTTTGCATTAAATGCTCTATAATACATAATCTTAAATTAGTGAACTGTTTCCTTTCTTGTAAACCATTTAACGAGAAATGACTAATTCCCTATAAGCATTCATAAAACTTGTTTATCAATGATTAATATTCTAGATTATTGTTGTTTACCACTTACACGGTTCATATTCTTGGTTGTCGTTGTTTACTATTTGCACTTACGGCTTTTTAGTAGAACATTAAAATCATGGTCACCTTATAAGTAAGAACATTAAAAATCAATCAGTATGTACAAGGTATTGACTATCAACCATATTTTGACAGTTGATGACTCTATCCTATAACCTCGTCAATAACTGTCAATATACACTAGCTGTCTATCTGTGCCAGTAACATGTTTAATGAGGAAGTAATCACTATTTTCTGTATTTTCATTTTATCACCTTGTTAATAAGATGTAGTTAATAACTGTGTTCTGTACATGTAAAGATTTTCTCTGATTGCGATTTTTGGGTTTAGATTGTTTGCCCACTATACTGATTGCAAATTTTGGATTTAGAT
Source organism: Mactra quadrangularis (assembly GCA_025267735.1). Classification (NCBI taxonomy): domain Eukaryota; kingdom Metazoa; phylum Mollusca; class Bivalvia; order Venerida; family Mactridae; genus Mactra; species Mactra quadrangularis. The sequence continues at coordinate 4,488,730 of CM046311.1, read as the reverse complement.
TGTTCGTCTTCTATACTGACTGCAATTTTTATGCTGATGCAGAATTTTGGTTTAGATTACTCGCCTACTGTACTAAACTGATTAAGATTTTTGGTTTTAGATTGTTCACCTACTATACTGTGGACAGAGAGAGAGTGAGTGGAGAGGATACCTGTATTATTGATATTCATTGTAGTTTTTTCATAGATAACTGATAGAAGGATAGTACATAGACTACTGACATCTGGGTACCGCGTGTGACGTACATGCTCTCTTAGTTTGCTACTTGTATCTTGGTAATTCTCTTGATAGTTTACAACATGTTCTGATGTATCAGCGAGTGTTTCTAGTTTCTGCTTGCTTTCCTATGTGTTGCCAATGATTCGATAAATGGTGATTTCTGTGATTACGGATATAAAAGTAGATTTATCTAATTAATGGTGAGGAGAGTTAGTGTAGAGTTTAAGTGAGATATTGTGATGATTTTAGCTGGAGAGATTTCACTTTCTGTGATCAGTGATCACAAGTGATTTATTTCAAACTGATAATAATTATTTTTATGTTGGTTTTTTTTGGAGAAAATTATATTAATGATATTTGTTATTTAAGTAGTTTTTGTGTAAAAGTTGAAAGATTCGCATATTTTATGTTGTTATTGATTTATTCATTGGATTTTAAAAAGATTAACATGAATTTTGTGATGTTGTTCTGATTTTAATTCAATCATTGATCTGGCTTATTAAATTTATTTTAAGTGAATTAATTACGTGCAGTGATTTTCAAAATAATTTGAATTAAGATTTCTGTGCATTTGGGATGTTATGAAACTTTCGTCTTTTTTTTACCATGAATTAATTTTATTGACTGAATTAGTATTTTATTTGTAAATGATTTAATTTTGCTAACTTAATCTTAGAATTTAGTTGAACATGTGCTAATTTTGAATTTTGAGAATTTTCGTTGAAAATGTGCTAATTATTAAAATTTTAGAATTTTAATTAATGTGTGTAATTTAATTAAGATAATTACATTTTGATGTGTTTAGATGAGGCAATGTCTGGCTGTTTATTGTAAGGTGTATAATCAGACAAGACTTGAAGATGTGAGAGTAAACTTGTAGTCTGGATTTAACATGGATCTTTTACTGAAACAAGTTTTGTGAATAGTGAATAGCAAGCTTTGAGGACTTTCGAAGCCAATATTTCATTAAAAAACTAAATTTTAAGTTTTTTTTGTGGAAATTTCTTACGGAAGTTTGGATGTGACGTCTTCTTTTTTAAGACTTCTAATTGGAAATTTGATTCTTGAAAGTATTTTTTAGTGTACTGTTTTGTTATTTAAGGAAATTAACTACGTGCAGACATCTTCAAAAGTTCATTTCTTTCACAGGAACTGGATGTTTCAGTTTTCTGTAAAAAAATTGTTTTTGTGAATTTTTACTTCCTTGTAAAAAAATAGTTTTATTTTTGTGAAATTTGATAAATATTTTGTGAGTGACGATATAAACTGATTAAACTTCCAACCATGGTAAAAATGGCTAAAAAAGTGGTAATAAAAACGGTAAGAATTTATTTTATTTCTTGTATTACAATCTAGTGTATTTATTGTACAAATAAGTCTTATTATTATAAGAATAGATCAGACGACCGGGTCTGAGGTGTTGCAGTGGGCTATGCGCATGATTTCGAATTTAGTTCATGAAGGGGTCGCTGAATTTGAGCCCAATCTGGGCTTGTCATACCCCTCCATGAATATTTTACAATAATGTTGAATTTCTTTCATTAACAAGGTATAATGATGTGGCCACACCCCCCATTAACTTTCTCCATGACAGCCTTATTTGTTTTCTTACATATTTACACGAAATTTATCAACTAGCCCAGCTTAGGAAGACTGTGCCCTGCCTTACTGTGTTGCCTCTATAAATAAAGTCTTTATTATTATTACTTTATGAAATAAGTAATTTCCGTGCTTTTGGCTAGTGGGTTAAGGCAATAGTTGATGTAGAAGGGAATGTTCAATCAAATGGAGAGGCTCTAGTTTAGGGTTGTATCGTAATTAGTCATTAGTCCCTGGAAATCTGTCTGAGACTGCATTCTGAGTTGTTTTTGTTTTTCTCACATTTTAGCTACATGTCAATCACATACTTTCACATACTTTCTATCCAATTACATGGTGTATTTATTTCATATGATATTTAATGATATACAATGCCCTCCAAAAGTTCTTGGAAAAATGAAATTCTGAGAAAAAATGACTGTGCATACTGTTAGTAAGTTTACTATGATGAAAATTTATTAACCCGGGTCGATAGCGCAGTTGGTAGCGAACCGGGATTTGGAATCTCGTGCCCGAGGGGGTGCGGGTTCGGATCCTACCCGGGGAGGTTATACCCTTCCATTAAATTAGACAATAATATCAATTTTCCTCCATTGATTAGATAATATGGAGAAGTTTCCGGCCTTGTGGAAGGGTAGGTGAGTACTGGTTATAGACAATGGTCCAGGAAAGCTAGGTTAGGTGCGCTGGATCCTGTAAAATGACCTAAATTGTGTTGACACAGCGTTAAATCTAATTTAAAAAAAAGAAAACTTATTCATGTAACATTATTTGAGTCATATGTTGATAAACTAATTAATGATGATTTTGGAATTTGCTCAAATTACACTTTTTTAAGATAAACGAGAATCAATTTATCATAAAACAGGATTTTATCGAAGCACTTTTTGAGGGCACTGTATTTCCATATAGTCCAGTAATTATGTAACTTAATGAAGTCCAATTATGATATAATTCTATGCTATAACCAGAATGTTAATTACTTGTATATTACACAGCTATGTATAATTATTATGGGTTTCTAAATCTGGGTTTATAATGAGACTGCAGTCTCTCGAAAACTTTTTACATGGGGTTTCCCCATGTTTAGTAGTGGACTGTGGCAAATCCTCATCAAAATTTGTCGCGGACGATTACATTCGGTTGTGTGCGCGCAAATAAAGGGATAATTACCCCTGCAATTAATATAGTCCGCATTATGTGTTAACAAGCAGACGATAAGAAACACGTGTATATCTTATCTAGTTTATGTAAGGTAAAGGTCCCTTGTATCCCTTCCATGAGTTGTATACAGCCATATACTCTACCAAAACCCAATGTCTGACAGCGCTATCGGCACTTTGATTTTTTTGGTTGGGTTTTATGCCGTAGCAACACTTTGTATAGGTTACATCACTATATATGTCAGTCCACCAACTCACTGTTTCTGAAAAGGCTAAATCTCTGGATTTAGCTGTTAACCAACTACTAAGGCCCATACTTCCGTCAGTGACTGACAACTGTCCTACATGATTTAGAATCAATTGTAGTAGGGAGAATGGCTGTAGAAAATGATTTCATGACCAAGCTCCACACTTGTATGCCCCACTCAGTATTAATCGAACCTACAAGACCCCTTGATCTGTAGGCTTATGTGCTACCAACTTAACTAGCCAGGCAGGCCTAATACTTTTCGTATAAAACATGTACATGGACGTTTGAGGCTCTAGAAGTGATTTATCTTCTATAAAAAGGTATTCATGATATGAAATTCAGGAATTACAAATATATAAACTTTCACACATGCTTGTTGCAATCATTCATTTTTCGGGCATGTTGTTTTAATACCCAACTCTCAATAATTTCAATTATGATTCTGAACTGTGTTATTCTTTTATTACATGTAAGTGGTGTTTGTCAATACTTATAGTCAAATGTGTGGGTTTTTCACATCTTTACTTAAAGCAACAGCAACAACAATAACAACAACAAAAGTGACAATACGGTAAAGTGACAACAATAATAATGAAAACACGACTGATGACTAATTCACTAGATTTGGAGATTGGTAAAATTAGTCACAGTTTGTCATGCCTAAATTTGAGAATTTAATTATGTGTCTAAATTTGAGAATTTAATTATGGTTCACTTTCGAACTATTTGTTGATAATTTTATACCCATGAGATAGTTAGGTTGGAACTGGTCAGTAAAAGAAACTCTGTGAACTCTGATTGCTTTGATATAAATGAAACTGATATAACACTGGTATATTGGTAAATTTTATTTAACTGTCATAGGCACATACATTAACCCTGCTGATTTGAATACTACATATTTGTTTGATAACTTTAGTATATAAATACTACAGTATTTAATAGTACTTACTTTTGATAAAAAAGATATCCATATTTATGCACTGGCATTATTGAACAAATAGGGAGTATTTAAGTCATTGGGGGTAAATGCATGTGTCACTAACAGTTGAATGATATTTAACAATACTTTGAAATTGATGTAGTTTAATGATGAAGGTTATGGAGAAAGGATTGTTTTTGACATCGTTGTTGTTGAGAAATGGCTGTTATTGAGAGATGATCGTATTAGAAAGTTAGGGTTGATAGAGGATTCACTGTAAGAAATATATAGCAATGTGGAAGTAGATATATACATGTTGTAAATTATGATGATGTAAGACTATAGGTAATATTAGATACAATAATACATTCTACAACCATCAACAGGTGAGAAGGAAATATTGTATCACTTTGATTGTATATTGTAATGTATAGACATAAATAAACCATTCCCTTGTTTCCTGGAAATCTTTGTTATTTTACAACCTTACCCTCTCATCCTTCCTCTTTGGCCATAGAAACTCTTATTCCTCTTTATATGTGTCTGAAATAGCTTTGTTATATTCAGTCTTAGCCTTTAAGTTTCCATTATAAGCACTAGCCCAATTTATTTGTGTAGAAATTTGTCGAATCATCAACTAGCCCAGTATTTGAAATTTGTAAGTTTCTTTAAGTTAAATGAATTTTCACTACCCAGGGCTTTGGACTGGGGCAGTCAGGGTGGGGTTATGGCAAAAGTGAATTTCATTTCCTGGAATCCATTTTCATTTGCCTATGGCTTCAGACTAATAGATTGAGGCAAAAGTAAATTTCATTCATGAGCCTGAATCAATTTTCACTGACCCTAGGCTAAGTTGGGCTAGTGGAATTAGGCAAATGTATATTTCATAAGCCGGAATAAATTTTTTCTCTGGCCTTGGGCTTTGTGCTAGTGGGTTACAAGGCAAAGTACAGTTCATAAATATTGCTTTCACATTGAGAATAGTTCACAGAAATAGTTTTACTGCTGAATACAATGCATGTGCTATTTCTGCTTATCCTTTTATTATGTTCTTGTAAAAAGAGGATTATTATTATGTCTGTTATAGATAATAAAATATTCTATTTTTGGCTTAAGTTTAAAGCTGCCAGGATTATGTTATTTTATTACAGTGCTAGTTGATGGTGTTTGAATTGTTTGAAGTATTTTTGTACATTGTTGGGCTGGGTACGGTTTGAGATAATTTTTTACGCAATGCGCTTTATAAATAGGTCAGGGGAAAACTATGTCTATGGCCTTCTTTATGGACATGTAGTTAATTGACAAGTAGAAGCGGTAGTCCAGTGGTAGGATGTGTGCTTCAGGATTGAGAGCAATCTCCATAAACAGATATCCTGTAGAGCATTTTCGTACAGGATCTCTGTAACTTTCTCAATGCAGGGTCACCTCGAGATGACCTTTATGTCGACTAATCAATGTGTAGCTTTCATCTAGACAAAACACTATTATGAACATTTTGATTTCATAATTTCTATTTTTAGATCATAGGTTTGCAAGCTAATTAACAGCTGTATTATTCACAGTCTGTCATTGGACGTTTCATTTCAAATTGCGTGACGTAGACAATGTAAACAAGTTACAAATCATAACAATGTCGTCATTAATATTATGATGAGAAAAGGTCACCTGAATGTGACCTTTGTTTAAAAAAGGCCAGATCTAAATTAGCGAGTAGGCGAGCGGAAAATTTTAGATCGGGTTTTAATCAGATTGGATTGAGAGGTCCTGGGTTCTAATCCTACTAGGGTTACTGCTAATTACCTTGAGCAAGAAATTATCCTGTGATTGCTTCACTCCATCCAGGTGTAAATTGGTACCTGTTAGGGTCATGCACTGTATCGGGTGGCTGCAATCTAAGCCATATGTTAACAGTTGGTATGTGACTCAATGGTTGGGGGAGTTAATGTCAAGAGTTGACTGAATAGTGATACTAAAAGTAGACTTTAAAAAAACCTTGCTTTTACGTTTTTGTTAGACTTGTTTTGCACCGACTCACTAATTATTGTTTTCCTAATATATAAGTCAAGATTTGTTTATACTTTTGAGATTCAGTCTCTGAACCCTTAGTTATACCAAGTATTGTTAGCCACTGGCGAGAACATGTGCTCAGTACTCATGTACTTGGTTAAAATCTTAGATGACTGACAACTTCAATATGACATAAAAATAATGAGATATGGAGCAAAGCGCAAAACATAAAAAAAGCCCTGAGCTTATATGATAGGTTCAGGCCTTAAACCAGTCATTTCCCTAACTTTTCTCCTGTATTCTGGGGTTGACACTAACTGTTGTACCAGGGATCCCAAAGGAATCCCTATAGTCACTCAGTTACTCACGGATTTCTCCTTAACATTTAGGGATTCCTTCAATTGAAGACAAAAAGACTTGAATACAGATTTGCAGTCAATAATTGTTGTAGACAGTTCATGGCAATTTTCAGGGATCTTCGTGGAATCCCTAGCTAAGAATTAACTGGGATTCCCCCTATGTTTTGGGATCCTCTGAATCCAGGAACACTGTTAAAATTGAACCCTGGTGTAAGGCCAGTCTTGTATGTTGTATAGTTAAAGGCAAAATTATCAACAAACCCTACTACCGGGTATATGAAATAAGTATATTCACTTGCCAGAGCCAATTTCAACAACAAACCCAGGTTGATTATAGGGCAATTGGTAGCGCGCCGGGATTCGGAATCTCGTGTCACAAGGGGGGGGTATGGGTTTGAATCCCACCCGGAGAGGTTATTACCTTTCCATGAAAATTAGACAATAATGTCAATTTTCCTCCATTGATTAGATAATATGGAGAAGTTTCCGGCCTTGTGGAAGCGTAGGTGAGTACTGGTTATAAACAAAGGTCCAGGAAAGCTAGGTTAGGTTCGCTGGGTGCCCTGAAATGACCTAAATTGTGTTGATACGGCGTTAATCCAATAAATAAATAAACAATTTCAACAAGTTTCAGGCTACAGGCTTGTGGGTGATGACTTGTGCTTGAACATGGGAATATTTCAATGAAATGAAATGAAAATTTTGTTTCAAAAGTTAGCTTGACGTAAGTTTTACATTATTGAGTTTCATTTTTGTGCCGAAAACTGCATGCTTATCAGTTAAATGATGTTATATTTCGGAAAGTGAAGTCTATATTGAATTAATTTTATGAAAATTTGGCTTGAATACAAAATATCCAGCTGAGGACATGCAGGTATAACAATTTCGTACAGAGGAAAATAGATCTATAAAATGATTTTTGCTGTATATAGTTTTTGTTGTATATATTTATTTGATGTTTTTATATAATGATGGGAATTAAATGTGCTTCAGATTCTTGTAGATATCATAAGTGTTTGTTGTACCTTATTTTGATTGAATGATTATTAGGAATTTTCATTGGGGGGGGGGTATTTTTTCGGGGGGGGGGGGAAGGTCTAATATAATTGCCGAAGCAACCCATTGTATAGGTCATGTTACGGTGATCCGTCAACCTACTCATTGTATGGCTTAATCTCTGGGTTTAGCTGTTAACTAGTTACTATGATCATACTTTCGTCAGTGACTGACAACTGCCCTACATGATTGAGAATCCGTGGTAAAGGGGAGCCTAAATGAAAAAAAAAGAATCAAGTACTTGTATCACATGAAGTAACAGTTACTTTTCTCTTTCCGAAAATGTCCACACTGGCCTGTTAGTTAAGAAGTTATTCTTGCCAGACAAACTCCAACTCCTTGCCAGACAATTATAAGTCTGTTACCAGACCAGACAATACACTGACCCAGTCTATTGACAGTTTGTTATCAGATCCTTGTCAGACATGTAGTCAGTCTATTGACAGTTGGTTATCAGATCATTGTCAGACATGTAGTCAGTCTAAACCAGCACAAGCCATTTTATTGTCAGTCATATAAAGCATAGTTTGACTTTAGTGTAAGATTAAAATTGAAACAATGTACTTTTTATTTTCTTAAAATTTTAATGTCCCCAAACAAGTTTTAGCTGACTTTGAACTGATATCACACTGATATTTAACTGACAATAAAAAAACACTGAGAACACAATGACATCACACTGACAATAGCTGTGATTCTGTAACTAGCTCAGTTATAGGGGACCTGGAAGCAGTTTCATGATCAAGCTAAAATAAAGTATTACAAACTAAAGTAAGAGTTTTATTTTGATTGACAAAATGGCATACATTAATCATGATATTAGAAATATCAACTGCCACCATCCTTACACCTTTATGATAGTTATACAGTTAACAGTTCTACTCATATTTTTATCTTGACATAAATATCTTCTAGAACTTAGGCCATGCCAATTTGGAATTTTGTTAAGCATCAACTCAAGTTTGACAAACTTAGGTACCTATATACAAAAAACACAATCCGAAAACGAAAACAACGAAAACACAATTATATTACCACAAAAAAAAATGAATTTTTAAAACATATGGTTAAATATAAAATGGCTGGTGTTGTTTTCACGTAAAATATATACCATGTATTGTAATATTATGGCACGGTTATGATAAAATGCTTATGAAGAATAACTTTGTTGCAGAACAAATTTTCCCTTACCAAATTTTCATTCTGGAACATCGGAATTATTTACGAAAATTTCAAAATTTCACCAACAATTTTGTTTTTGTTTTGATTGAGGACTCTAAACCCTAAGTGCATGTGGACACAAAACAAAATTCCTGTATGGCATGGTCTCTCTAGATAACTTAATGTTATCATGGAAGTTAGTGATGACTGAATGTTATCATATTATAGGAAAGTATTTTATGATGCATCTTATCTTATACTGTATAAAAAAACATAGATAGGTAAAGTGTGGATTGTTTTATTGTAGTGAAAAATGTTTGGCACTTTTGATTTAAATATGAATTACTGTTTTTGATTCAGTATGTTTTGACTAGAAATGGCTTGCAATGTCTCACTTAGCATACCCTGGGCTTAGTGCAAAATGGTCGTAACTCACTCTTTTTAAATTGAGTTACAACCATTTTGCACTTAGCCCACGATACCAAGTTCTCATGTTTGAATAATTTGACTTACAGAGGTCTGTCTTAAGTTCTCTGAGTTCTTCTTGAAGATGTTTCATTTAGCTTTCATGATTTTTTTATATCTTAGCTTCATTGTGAAATACATTCTTACAACTAAGATTAATCTCTTTTGAGTCCCTTTCTTTGTCCCCTCCCCTGGTACTGAGTTAGAATGATAAAGTCTCTTGAAGGGAACAATGGGGGTGGGTTTTGAATGGGATCAAACCAATGAGGAGTTGGCTATCCAATGATTACCAGTCCAATGTGTAACCTTTAGGCCGCTTGTCGAGGGCTGAACAAAACTCTATTGTAAATCCATTAATTTTCAAATGGAGTTACAATAGTGTTTCCTTCAGCCCTCATTGTGACTTGACTTGCCAAAGTCTTTCATTCAGTAAATAAAATGCTCTTGGCTTTCTTGTGTTCTGTTTTTACTTTCTTCTAAAAATAAATGGAAACTATTAATCATGTTAATTCATCAGAACTACAAAGTTTATATTTGTGTTTCTTCTTCTACAATATGTAAAACAGAAATCAAGTGTAGAATTATGTTATCTAGTCAAGTCTTGAAGCAATCTGAGGAAATCTGGATAAATACATTTAAGATTGACTCAATCTAGGTTCAGAATTTGATGAAATTAATTAAAGATATGTTTTATCCTGGGTTTACTGTGGTATTCTTCAGTCTCAGACTTTAGAGAGTTGTTTGGTGCATCTTTTCAAAAAGAAGTTCTTATGAAAGAAGTTATCGTAAGTCAATTTCAAACAATTTACAGTTCAGAGTCGGAAGGACCCCTGTGAAATGTTAACCATGAATCAAGTTTGACCATGGTTGACCATGGTCAAAACATGGTTGACTATGTTGTTTGTCAGACTTTGACTCTGGTCAATTATGACCATGATTGACTATGATTTGACTTTGGTCTGACTGTGTTAAAATATCATGTTTTCTAAACCATGAAACACTGTCAATCATACAACTTTTAACTCATTTGATGATGAACATTGCATTGTAACACTAGTGTATGTCTCTTACTTTAAATGCAATAATTTAGATTTCTATGCAGTTTAGCATGCAATTGTGTACACTTTATGTATTGTTCTTGACTGACAATGATTCATGGTCATGTGTCTTTGTCAGACCATGATTCAAGGTCAACAGTTATTTCTAGACAATAAGTCAACTCATTTGATGATGAACATTGCATTGTAACACTAGTGTATGTCTCTTACTTTAAATGCAATAATTTAGATTTCTATGCAGTTTAGCATGCAATTGTGTACACTTTATGTATTGTTCTTGACTGACAATGATTCATGGTCATGTGTCTTTGTCACACCATGATTCAAGGTCAACAGTTATTTCTAGACAATAAGTCACTGTAGACTATAAATATTTCACATATTTGACATAAAACAATTTACAGTTTTTCACTTCAAAACAGATAATAAATACATAAAATTTGGTGAAGCTAGGTTCAGTAATTCTGGAGTTATTGTTTGGACAAGGTTTTCATATTTCACATCCCAGTGACCTTGACCTTTGACCCTGGGGTCTCAAAATCAATAGTGAAGCTCCTCTACCCAAGGGCTATCCAAATATAAAATTTTTGAACCTAGGTACATCCTATCTTGAGTTATCTTCGGGAGGCCTAAAGTTTCGTTATTCCTAAATTCAGGGGAGACTACTGTGTATTAACTTAATGAATATACCAGGTACTGGTTTTTAAACTAAACTTGTGAATTCAAAGATGGCTGAAAGTGCTTTACCGCCAATTTCAAAAAAGAAGATTTTTACCAAAAGTTGAGTTGTTATTTAGGCATCTATTGTCATAATCAACTTATAAAAGATGCAAAGACAATTTGGTTATCTTATATTTGGTTTAGAAAATCTGCAGCATGACAAAAATGATGAAAACAAGTAAGAATAAGTGTACATATTTCGGATAACAATTTTTGGATAACCATATTGCTTTAATGTTTAAACTGTTCTTATGACTCTGTATGTGTTTTAAATTTTCAATAGTTACAGTGTTTGCTTTTATATTTTTATTTTGCATTACTTGCCAGGGCCGGATACAGAGGGCTGTAGTGAGGGGCATGGTTGGGGAAGTATAATGTCTACTACTTGATCTAGATCTTGTAAAGGAGGATCAGACAATGGTCTCTGCCCAGCCGTTGTTTGTTGGTTTATGTCCTAATTTACTTGATTTTAGATGTGTTACTTAAGCTCATTTGTGTCAAAAGCCAGAGGCTTATAGAGATGAGTCCAAAAAATTTTCTGGGTATAACCAGTACTGTAAAACATGGTTGACCATGGTTGACCATGTTCACAAGGCTGGCAATAACCAATGTAGAAAATGAAACATGGTTGACCATGGTTATTTTCAGGAATTTAAGAACATGGTCAAACCATGGTTGACCATGTTACTTGGGCGGCAATAAACCAGGTGGACGATGAAACATGGTTGACCATGGTCATTTTACAAGACCATGAAACAAGTTTGACCATGGTCTATAAAAGAACATGGTCGACCATGGTCACCAGGGCGGCAATAAACCACGGCATGAAACATGGTCGACCATGGATTATTCATGGTCAAAACATGGTCAACCATGTATTAAAAACATGGTTGACCATGTTTGAAACATGGTCAACCATGTTTTGACAATGGTCATTTCACGGGGGTATGATAAGCATAACTATGATATAATATTCAAAAGATATTCAATATTCTACATGTATTTGGAATTGATTGACCCAAAAATTATTAATGTTTCTTGCTTTTGACTTACGATGATTTTTGTCGTAAGATTTTTTTGTGAAAAGCGCCACAGCAGCTTGTTTTTCTTGGTAATCAAGTATATACTGAATTAGCTTAGGAAATTGTAGGAAAACTATTCATTAATCCAGGAAAATGAAATTAACTTTCTTGGAATTTTCTGGGAATATAAGATCTTATTAGATTGACCTGTATGATATGAAAAAGTTGAACTCATTTTTCTTTTTTAGCTTTGAATGTTTTCGGTCGATATTCAATACCATGCCAGGATGGAAAATATTTTGGGCAAAGAGATTTGTTTTCTTTGCAATTTTTCTTCTTGGTTAATTTTGTGCTGATTTAGTATAGCACAGTTTTTTTTTTTGTTATCTGTCAAATTGTATGTATTATCAATGAAGCATGGGTGAAAATTCTCAGCACTAGTCTTAAAGTTCACAGTTTTTAGCTTCTGAGAAATTGACTTTACTATCATGTAAAGGCTGTTAAAATAATAAAATCTAAGTGCTTAAGTCTACTGTCCTAGGGGACATATGTTTGATTCCTTGGTGGGCAAATTTTTGTGGGGCTTGGTTTATGAAATAATTTCTACAGGCATTTTCCCTTGTACTATTGATTCTAGATCATGTAAGGTAGTTGCCAGTCGCCCAGGGATTGTATGGGAATAATAACTGGTTAACAGCTTATTTAAGAGATTTAGCCTTTCCAGGAACTGTAAGTTGACTATATGCAGTGATATGACCTATACAGTGTGTTGCTATGGCAGTAAGAGTCATCTGAGCATATTCCAAAATCAGCATTAATTAGTTTATCAACATAATTTATGATTTAAACCTTGTTACATTTATAAATCTTAGATATAGTAAAATTACTTGTTGTATTTATGATTCTAAAAAATTATGTTGTCCTAAAACTTTTTCAAACAATGCGCAATGTGTTACTACAAAATATCGGATGTAAGAACCCTTTCAAATTAAAGTGCCAGTACATAAATACATTTGTCGAAGATCTTTCGGAGAGCACTGTTTTTTAAACATACAATGTACAATGTAACTACCAGTGGCATAGCAAGGGCTTTTTAATGTGTAGGCAGAATCCTAGGGGGTCAGGGGCATGCCCCCTCCCCCAAATTTGTTTTTCTGTAGATCATCTCAGGGTTTGCCAACTATTCAAAAAGAGTTTGTATAATTCATTCTGGGCACATTTTACTGATAACATTCAATTCCACCAGCATTTAAAGAATTATATAAACAGGAGTCAAAGACAAACAACAAATTTAAACCTTATACTGGACTCCCAAAAGGCAAGTCCCATTGAAACCTAACTTGACATAAGGTTCGTAAAATAAAAACAGTTTTGTTTTACACACCCCTACCCCCCTCAGGCCGAAGTTTTTATTGCATTTTTGGCATTTGTATATTTACGATTTTCTGGACCAATTTGTATACAGCTGCATACTCTGTGTACTGGTAGCTACGTGCCTGACTACAAAATATTGAATGTAAAAAACATTAGAATTAAAATTGCCTCTTTATTACCTGGGTACCAGTACATTTGTTAGTGTTGATAGAAGTAACAAGTTCCGAACATGTGTTTTAATTGTATTGTATCATGTCGAGAGACCATTATGTAACTCTAAAAGACAATAAAACTCTGGGAGAATGGTTTTCATGTATTCTATTGAATACTGAAAGCATTATGGTGATAATTGTTTATGGGTACTGGGGGTCATTGATGTTATATTATCGTCCAAAGTCTGGGGAATTCCATTTTGTTAGATATCATATTGATCTGCTCAGGCATGTGATGTTGGCTTTTTGTAAGTACTTTCTGTGAATGGAAACTGCTGATGGCTAGCTTCCAATTTTTCTCTGGAACAAATTCGCTTTTAACATAAAATTGGTTCGATTTCCCCCCCCCCCCCCTCCTCCATTCCTGAAGTTTGTACATTATACAATAGGACATTTTGTATCTCTTTTGTTGAAGAGCTTTCTGCCGATATTATATTTATTGGCATATCTGGTTATTATTGCATTCTACAAGCCTGTGATGAGGTTTTCTGTATATTGTTTAAATTGTTACAGAAATTACTGTAAGCTTTTTATATATCGATGAAATGTAGTAAAAAATTCTTATACTTAAACCCTATGGTCTTTATGGCGAATGAAAGTTTATTTACAGTATATATTCACAGTTCTTTTGATGCTAAAATCAACAGAATTGAACAGAAAATAGTGTTAATTCAAGCTTTGTTTTGTACTGCATGGTTTGCAGCCCTATTTCTGATTATCTCAATGGTCGAGGAGATACTGTCAAATCTCGTTAATTGACTCTTGGCTATTTAGATTAACATTGAACTACTTAATGGCCATTCAGTTTTAATTGAAATACCATACCATTTCATTGGTACAGTAAAGTTCCTCTATCAGGCCTGTCAAAACTGATGGTCTTATTAGGGAAACAGTCTAGGGAAAAGGGACCTTTTTCTTCACATATTCAGTATTTTGGAATTAAAAATCTTCAAAAATCACATAATTTGAAATAACTGGATGGTCTATATACCGGTAGCCAAACCATAAACCATACTGTATTAGTATTGGTACCATACTGGTTGGTTCTTAACAGTATCCAACCCTACTTAGAACATTCTACCCTGCACTAAGTGTTTACTGGAAACAGCTCATCATATTGTAGAACTTATTGTATATGGATAGTGTTAATAGGGGAGTAGTTTGGGATCTTATTCTTCTTATAGTCAGCATTTGGGACTTAAAAATCTTCAAAAATCACATAATTTTGCAATAACTGAGGTGGTCTATATAGTGGAACCATACTGTATCAGTACTGTTACTATACAGGTTGGTTCTTAGGCCACAACAAGTTGATCATGTGTTCTACAGATTTTTCTGGAAAAAAAATTGGGACGAGCGAGCGAATAAAAAAAAAGTCTTTATTCACTTACTTTATATAGTGGTTTGACCAAATTTTTATGAGCGAGCGAGGAAATAAAAGTTTTTTTGTGTGTAAAAAACGTCAAAATAAAGGTGCGAGCAAATCCATCTAACATATGATCAATTTGTTGTGGCCTTAATAACAGTATCCAATCCTACTTAGAACATTCTACCCTGTACTAAGTGTTGACTGGAAACAGCTCATCATTATTGTAGAACTCTATGTAAATCTTTTGCTGTCTGTAGAATGAAGTGTTCATTAGTATTATCTTTACTATTTTGTTTACAAGTTTTTGTTGGTATGTCAAGACAGAATGATTCATTGTTACCTTTGTACTAGGTACGCGATATACAGTACCTTCCAAAAGTTTGTGGACAATATCCTGTTTTTAGGATCAACTATTCACATTTCAGACCTTTTTTCCTTATATAGCAGGGGCCGTTTACAGGCACCTTCCCCTCTTGCAATTTCTTTAAAATCATGCATTTTTTCCCAATTTGGAGTTTAACTTGGATTTTTTTTCTCCTATGAAATTGTGATAAAATTTCCCCAAATGTTCTATATAAAAAAGGCCCCTGGCCCCTTCACCAAGTGCTGAAAAAAGGGCTGCATTTATCCATGATATCCAAGAAACCAAGAGTGATATGAGTAAATTGTGAGATCAACAATTATACGTTTATCATTATAGGATTCAAACTCCTGGCAATTACTTGAATAAACTTTACTTTTAGTATCAAAGCACTCATAGTGCTGTCAGACATAGGGTTTTGATTAAGGCTTTGGATCGTTGAGCAAGCAGCGATCCGATCCGAACCACGAATCATGTGTAGTGATTCACGAATCGAACCACGAATCACATTTTAATGGAAAATCATACAGGAGTTCATGTTATAACTGATATAAGTGAAACATTACAGAAGTGTTTACTATATGGGAAACCATGTACCCAAATATTTATAAAAGATGTTTTGTGGGCATTTTCAGTGATAACATTTTTGTTTAAATGTGTATCAATTGAAATTTTGATGCAAGATAATTCGGTCCCTACATAAATTAATGTTTTCATTAGTAGTGCGACTCGTTTTCGGTGGTAATTAAACTGTAAATGTTTTTTCATTTTTTTCAAAAACTAGATCGCGATCCTACCATTTCAGACGTGACAAATATTTGTACTCGATTTTCTGGTCGAAATCACAAATATCCGAATTGGATACGTGCCACAGCCCTAGTACTGATGAAGAATGTAAGAACAGGACTATACTGTAAATGGATGCAATAAAACGAAACTTTCCCTTACAAAGGTGAATAATTAGAAATATTGTGATGTAGACTACATTAATTGAAGTAATAATTACCCTTTAAATTGCACCTGCGCATCCTAATGTAATTGTCCACGGTGAATTTTAATTAATGAAGATTTTCTACAGTCTGCTACTAAATTACTTGCCATATGCATGATTGGTATTTCTCATAATTTCATTTTTTTACCAAAAAGAACTTGGTCGCCCCGCTAGCTCAGTTGGTAGCACGCAAGTCTACTCAACAAGGAGTCGTGGGTTCAATTCCCGAGCGGGGCATACTTTCGTGGAGCTTGGTCATGAAATTATTTCTAAGGCCATTCTCCCTCCTACCAATGATTTTTGAATTATGTAGGGCAGTTGTCAGTCACTGACACGAAAGTAGTTGGTTAACTACTGAATCCAGAGATTAAGCCTTTCTAGGAGTAGGTTGACTGACCACCATTATATGATCTATACAGTGTGTTGCTACGGGATTAAACCAAACAAACAAATATCAAAAAGAACTTTTAGATGGCCCTGTATCATGTGTTACAGTACGTGACTCTACTCTCCTGCTAGGATTGTATGAGAGATGTGTCTGAGAATGTTCATGAATACATGAGTGTTGTTTGTGGAATGATGAAAGGTAAATAACTTGTACAAATATGTCACAGTATAGGTATGGTAAACATGATGGAATCTGTGGTTAAACCTGCGGTGAACATTACCATGTGACTAAATACTGTAAATAGAAGTAAAGGAATCAATCGTCTCACCTGAAATTGTAAAACTGCTGTGTGTTGCAATTTTTTTATCTTTATCAAGTTAGTCAAAATTTGTAGGGATAGCTATTAGGAATTTTGGGCTCTCAAATCAATTGTCTCCATAGCATAATGATCTTTGTCTTTAATTGTATATTTAGGACTTGAAAGTTGTCAAAAATCACAAGATTTTGTAATAACCAATAGTGTTAGTGGAACTGTACTAATCTTTTAGCTATTTGGGACCATCAGATATTTGATGTCATTTTTTCTCTTAGATAACATCTTTTATTTTGAAGATTATGTCAAAATGATGTTGTATTTTCTCAACTTTAAAAATTACAGATATATTAAGCTCATCACGTACAAATATAAACACCATAGTTTCGGGTAAAGCATAAAAGTTTTTAGTTCATACTAATTTATTTTAGCTCAATCGTGAAACAATTTCTTACAACTTAGATTTATCACTTTTGAGTCTGGTTCCTGGTCCTCAAGTACTGAGCTAGTAGGATAAAAAGTTCTTGCTGAAGGTAACAAGGGTGTAGGTTTCGAATGGGATTTGAACCAGCATGAAGCTAGCTATCCAATGATTACCAGTCCAACATCGTAACAGCTTGGCCAGGCTGCTCCTGATGAAAGTTTAACTGTAATATTTGAGTGTATTATAAGACATTGTTCTATGATGAGTATACCAGATGATAGTTGAGACATCTAATATTAACATTGAGTGTAAACAATTCTTTTAGACATTGATAAGATTCCATGTCAGTATAGTGATGATCAAATATAACTAGCTACTGATGATAGTAGGGTTGGGCAAATCACCAACTTTTTTTTGAAACGGGTGTTTTTTAAGGCCAAATGATGCACTGAATACAAATATGACCTTTAAAATTGTCTCCGGTGACGTTTTAGGTTCACTTTTTGCGAAAATTCAAAATGGCCGCCAAAATGGCCGATTTTGGTTACGTAGAACTATTTTATATTTTCACCATAGCTTGTAATATATCATTTTGTAGGTTTTTAAGGATGATAAACTCGTTTTTGAGGTTAAAAATAACAAAATATGTATGGGAAGCTATATTTATTGATAATTTATACAATATTTCAGCCAAAATCACACAATTTCGTAGAATAATATCTACTTTTGCATTAAATCGATTTCCTGTAAATCTTTTCATATGTTTTTTCAGCTTGCATATTACTATTGTCATATTTATTTCTGTTTTTTATTATATTAATGCTACTAAGAATGCATTTTTATCACCTTTATTAAGTATACACATAGTAGCTTTAATGGCAATAGCCAAATTGCATTCATCGAGCTATGCCGCTCTTTCTGTTTTATTGTATAATGACTTTAAACTGCTATTAATAATTAAAAAACAAACCATCTACTGGTTTTAAATGCTTTACTGTTTATAGATTTTGATGCATTGCAGATATTGTAAATGTTTTCCTTAATCATAAAAATTTAATTTTGAAATTATTCTATTAAGTTGAAGATTATAACTCGAACAAGTTTGTACTTGCTGTATCTGTACATTTATACATGTATATGAAGTCTTGATTTCATAGTTGTGTAAAAAGTTATGAACCTTTAGACAAATATATTCCTTTTCCATCAATGGATATGTTAGAAATTAATAATGACGGAGGCGAAAATAGCATAGTTAGCATATGTAACTTTGATATCGAAGCCAAAATTGACCCCGAGATCTCACTTGGACGAAAAGGCTCTAAAGTAACATGGTGCAAGGTCATTAGAAGGACTTCAGACATGATTTTTCTAACTTTAACTGATAGTCAATGGAGACTTTAGGAGAACAGTTCCGGAGTTATCAATACCACTCTATCAGTACAATTTTGAACCTGTTGCAGCTATTGATTTGGTAGGCTGTTGATACAATGTTTCAACCATGCAAAAGTCAATGTGGGAGTGGAGTGTATAAGACCATGCACAAATACTTCCATCGATTTCTGTGTCAAGTGCCTATGTATATAGAAGTCTTCAGATATGTAATTGCTTATGTGAAAGCTGATACTCCTTTGTGATGTAAGATTAAGGTGAAGTGACCTGGCCATAATAACACAAAGGTATTGTTCACCTTCTTCCATGCTATATAAGGTCCATTTTGACATTGTTGTGTAGTTTTATACACAATTATTTCCTTCTAAATAGGTTCATTTTCATCTTTTAAGTTGTCATTCAATCTAAAATATCATTAAGCATCTGTCAAGTTGTTGAGATTTGTTTTAGTTTCATGGATTCTAGCCTGTATATTGAAGATTATCCTGTTGTTGTCTGCATGGACTTATAGATATGCTTGTTATCTGTTGAGTTGATTAAGAGCTGATTTCTAACATGTAAAAAATAATTGTACGTCACAGGAGCCTACAGAGATTAAAACTTTTACAATGATAAACTTGCTAAACTTGCAAAGAGAGGCAATCACTATGAAAGCTTACATGATTAAGATATGTTATATGCTCACATACTTGATGAAGTGATAAAAACAAAAGAAAGATATCTATTTGCTGAATTATATTTTGAACAAACTAGTATCGGTCCATTCGCACTGAAATCAGTTGATTTGCTAAGGATTCACAAACAGAAAAACGATTGATATGTGAAGTAAGATATCTAAGAGCCACAACTGTGTCGCATTTACACCAAATGCGACACATTAAAAAAGATAGTAAACTCAAAATGGAAATACTCCCTGAAAACAAATTAAACCAAAAACATGAAACAAGAAAATGATGTTTTGCTTAAAATGACAGTGTTTTAAAACAAACTCTTTGATCATGTAGCATATTTTGTAATTGTCTTACAGAATAATCGAAAATATGTACTGTCTTGCCGAAATTTTGTATAAATTATCAATAAATAAAGCTTCCACTGCTTATTTTTGGTATTTTAACCTCAAAAACGTGTTTATCAACCATAAAAACCTATAAAATGATATATTACAAGCTATAGTGACAACATTATATTGTCCCGCATAACCAAAATCGGCCATTTTGGCGGCCATTTTGAATTTTCGCAAAAAGTGAACCTAAAACGTCATCGTGGAAAATTTTAATTGTGATATTCAGACTCAGCACATAATTTGGCCATAAAAAACACCCGTTTGGTTTGCACCTTTTAAAAAAAGTTAATATTTGCCCAACCCTAATGATAGCTTTATTTTGTTGATGATGATTCATGCATGGGGTTGTAGGGGTTGTGTTCATTTGTTGGGCTTTTTGCTTGGGTATAAGGGTTGGGGCACATTTGTTGATGAGGATTCTTTCATATACAGGGTGTTGTTCATTTGTTTGATGAAATTTTTTGCTTGGGGATTGGGACACTTAGTTGATGATGGTTTGTGTAAGGGGTAAAGATCATGATCATTTGTTCATAAATTTTGTACTTGGGGAAAAGGGGCATATTTGTTGATCAGGATTTCTGTAAGATGTGGGTGGCATCTGTTCATTTGTTGACGAGTTCTTTGCTTGGGGATAGGGGCACATTTGTTTAGGACTTTTTATGAAGACTGAGGGGTAGATGATGTTTCATAAAAGGGGATGTTGGGAATCATTTGTTGTTGTGTTTCATGCAGAGTGGGACAGGGTGGGTTGTCATTTATGTTCATGAGTACTTAGTGTGCTGCTCATTGCTGATAAGTATTATGAATTGTGGAGAGATTGGACCTATTTGCTGATGTGTTTTATGCCAAGCCTTATACATTTTATGTAGGTGGAATTGTAATTAACATGTAAAACTAGGCTTCTATCTACAAACCTACACAAGTTGAATAACTTCTGATAGATTTGGAATGATTTGAACTTAGAATGTTTACATTGGTATATCTAGACTACATCTTGTATGTTTGTTTCAAATGAACTTACATGACCTTCCATTGATATTGTTTAAAATGGTTTCTATCAATCTGACAAGATTTGTTATTGATCAAGGGAGATAACTCTCTGATAGACTAAACAACTTTTTATCACCAAGGGAGGTAATTTATCTCAAATATTTCATCACCAAGGGAGGTAATTTTGATGATAAGGATTTTTTGTGTTTACATTTTAACAGATGTTCCCAAACATTTTTTTGGTGTAAAAATCATTATTGGTTATTGCCTGTTGTGTGGTTTTTGTCTGAAATTTGCTTAAAAAATATTTCTTGGACTTGAAATATCTTTGATATATTGCAACTAGCTTTGATCGAGTTTATTTCTTTCTTTGAGTTAGGGTGGATCTAAGAAAAACATAACTGGTTGAGTAGCAATTTTGTCTATTTGATTACTGATTTATTTTGTATTCAGGAGGAGGTAGGGGGCAATAATTACAAATTATTCCATTAAGGGGACAGTGTGACCCACCTGAGATTTTTTTTGTAGATGTACAAGTTATATTAGTGGTCAAATAGCTTCAATTTTATTAGATTAAATTATATTAATAAATAAAAAATAAAAATGAAAATTATTGTTGTAAGTTAATTTCAAGGTTCATAAAAAGGTGAAATACTTTGATTACTAATTTCCTCTAATACAACACAAATGAAATCACAGAGAGGTAATGACTCAATTAAACTAATTAACACAATTTGGTTCACTGCAAATTGATCTGATAATGAAAGCAATTGAAATTTGTGATCCGATCTGGTTTCAATCAAATAACTTAAAATTGCTTAAAATTTATGATAAGTCTCAGGTCCCTGGACAAAATCCTGTTTTTTTAAATAGATTGATTCACTTTTACCTCAGTGAAATACATATGAACTAAGAGTGATCTTTGAAAATCAGCATCAATTAGTTTATTAACATATGAATTAAACTATGTTTAAACTTTAAATTTTAGTAAAATACACTGCCATCCAAAAGTTTCTTAAAGCTGCCCAGCTAGCTCAGTTGGTAGCATGCAAGTCTACTGATCGAGGAGTCGTGGGTTCGATTCCCGGGCGGGGCATCCTTTTGTGGAGCTTGGTGATGAAATTATTTCTATGGCCATTCTCCCTCCTACCAATAATTCTTAATTATGCAGTTGTCAGTCACTGACGAAAGTATGCGTTTAGTAGTTGGTTAACAGCTAAATCCAGAGATTTAGCCTTTCCAGGAGCAGTGAGTAGGTTGACTGACTGCCATTATATGACCTATATAATGTGTTGCTTCAGCGTTAAACCCAACAAGAACAAAAAGTTTCTTCACAGTACAATTAATTACATAGCTACAATTTCGAAGTTCAAATTTGAAGAATTGTTATATTATTGTTTATTTCATTCATTATTCATGCAATGGAAATGGAATTTCTATTGGCCTATTTTAGTTTTTGGGTTGCAGCTAAAGTTATCTATCAGCCTCTAATACTATGGTCAACGCATCTCAATGAACCAATGTTGATTTTGAGATATTTTTGTTATTACATATCCATAAGACAAATGTAGAAAAGCAAAATTGAAAATCATTTTACTTTAAACTGCTATTACAACTTTTTGGAATGCTATTTAGTACAATATAAATTGTGATTGTGACTTTTTGGTGGGCAGTGTACTTGCTGTATGCATGGTCAGTATTTTACTAAAAAAATTTTATCCAAGAACTTTTGGAGTGCACTGTATATAATACACAAATCTGATTAAAACCCAATCTTTCCGCTCGCCTACTCGCTAATTTAGATCTTGCCTTTTTCAAACGAAGGTCATGTTCAGGTGACCTTTTCTCATCATAATATTAATGATGAAATTGAAATGATATGTAACTTGTTTACATCGTCTACGTCACGCAATTTGAAATGAGCTGCCCAATCGCAGACTGTGAATAATACCGCTGTTAAAATAGCATGCAAACCTTGGTCTAAAAATAAAATTACGAAATCAAAATGTGATTAATAGTGTTTTCGTCTAGATGAAAGCTACGCATTGATTGGTCGACACAAAGTTCATCTCGATGTGACCATCCACGGAGACAGTAGAGATCCTGTACGACAGCGCTCTACAGGATATCTGTTTACGGAGATTGATAATACACTGATCATTAGTGTTTTGTTAGTGTATTATTTTATGATATATTCACAATGTATATATGATTATATAATATTATTGATAGATATAACTATATAATGATCAGTAATAATTAGTTAAATGTATGTTAATTAGTATTATAAATAATTATGATTATGACTAATTAGCCTCTCGGTCAGGCATGTTACATATCATATTTTATTACTCTGGTTATTCTGATGGTCAAGTTATACTCGCCAAAAGCCTTTTATGGCATAACGGCGAGTATAAAGAAACACTTATCAGTCATTGTCAAGTTTTGGTGGTCAGTTATAGTATAATTGGTCAAGGTTGGACAAAGTGTTCGGAAGTTTAACGTTTACCGTAATTACTCTAAAATGTATTGACATATTGGTACACAGCTATTTCTAACTAGATAACTTTCTTAGATAAAGAAAGATGTAGACTAGTTCTGTACTAACCAATTGATATTAGGGAGATGATTTTTCAATGAATAAGAAGGGTATCTTGTCTGCCGTTTATGTACGATTTTCAAACTCTCACTGGTTCTAAACATAGCTAGGACTTGAAAATAAAAAAAGGACTGAGCGTGTAGGAGGGTTGATATTTCAAAGAAACTTTTTCTGCATATGGACATTCAAAAAAGACAAGGTGGAGAGAAACAGGGCATAGTGCTGGACCCTGCTATTCTGCTTTTAGAGTTATCACTATGGGGTTATATCTCGTACTTACACGTATCTCTTATTACAGTAACTATGGTAAATTCTAGGATAACATTGATTAACATTGTATGATTCTTGGTATCATTAACAAGTTATTGCTTGTGAGTGTTACTTTCATTGTTACAGTAAAACCTTACTTTATAGCCACCATTATAATAAATGAAATTTGGAGTTCAAGTTTCTTTTTTGCCACAAGACTATTACAAGTCTCTTCAAAAGTCATCCAAAGTCTGCTTTTTCAAATAAATATGATCAGCGTCCTTTCAATATGTGGCAAATTTTTCTTAGTTTTTCTTTATTACTCCTTCTACTAGTTGTCCTTTTTCCTTTGTGTCAAGTATGGAGTAGTCAATCACTGCCAGGGGTATGTGCTTACTGCTTATAGCAAGGTCAAAAGCTTGGGTCTATAGAACTAGGCCTAGACCAGGATTAGAGACTGACATATACATCAATAGAATCATTACCTTTAACTGGTTGTTGTAAAGAGGTTTCACTGTATATAAGATCATAGGTACAAGTGATTAGAGGAATATTAATATTGTTATAGTGTTGTATAGGAACAATACTAAGGAACAGTTTTGTGGCAGCACTCATTTCTCGTGGGTATTTCTATAGATTATGTTCCTATTATATTGACCTTATCATTATTGTGTTTACATTCTTGGGAAGAGAAGCAATTATTTTATGATTAATAGCTTGGCAATAAATCTTAAAGAGCCTTGGACACTGCTTGACATTGTTTTAATTGGCTTGGACTATAAATCTTGGAATTGTGATTTTTTTATGTGTATTATTGCTGAGAAGGAATGAAGTGTGCCTTTGACTTTACCTGGAAGCTGTTTCTTATGAGTTCTGTTTGTGTTGGCCTGAAAGTCTGTGACTATTTTTTGTAAAGAAACAGTGACTGATTGACATTGCTGATTTTGGTGTAAGTACAGACTGCTTGCCTGATCATATCTGACTGCTGTACTGTTGTTAGTATTGTTAAATAAAGAAGGTGTTAAGTGGGAGAGAGAAATCATGGTAAAGTTGGTCAGTGTTTAGTATAATATTTTTATTGTTTTGTATCTTATATAATTTCTATAGCTTTGCTATTAGAAAGTTTTAGTGAAAGCATTCCTTCTTGTGTTTGACATCAAACTTGGTAAAAATTTTGTTAAAAATTCCTTACTCTACAATTTTTTAAGCATTTACTGACAACTAATCATACTCATAGTAATGTCTATGGCAGTGTGACATTGCCTTTACATACTGTAACAGTGTGATATTGCCTTTACAGACTATAACAGTGTGACATTGCCTTTACATACTGTAACAGTGTGATATTGCCTTTAAAGACTGTAGCATTGTGACATTGCCTTTACAGACTATAACAGTGTGACATTGCCTTTACAGACTATAACAGTGTGATATTGCCTTTACAGACTATAACAGTGTGATATTGCCTTTAAAGACTGTAGCATTGTGGCATTGCCTTTAAAGACTGTAGCAGTGTGACATAGCCTTTAAAGACTGTAGCATTGTAACATTGCCTTTAAAGACTGTAGCATTGTGACATTGCCTTAACAGACTGTAACAGTGTGACATTGCCTTTACAGACTGTAGCAGTGTGATATTGTCTTTACATACTGTAACAGTGTGATATTGTCTTTACATACTGTAAGAGTGTGATATCCTCTTTACATACTGTAGCAGTGTGATATTGCCTTTAAAGACTGTAACAGTGTGACATTGCCGTTACAGACTGTAACAGTGTGACATTGCCTTAACAGACTGTAACAGTGTGACATTGCCTTAACAGACTGTAACAGTGTGACATTGCCTTAACAGACTGTAACAGTGTGATCTGATATTGCCTTTACAGACTGTAACAGTGTGATATTGCCTTTACAGACTTCAGCAGTGTGACATTGCCTTTAAAGACTGTAGCAGTGTGACATTGCCTTTAAAGACTGTAGCAGTGTGACATTGCCTTTAAAGACTGTAACAGTGTAACATTGCCTTTAAAGACTGTTGCAGTGTAACATTGCCTTTAAAGACTGTAGCAGTGTGACATTGCCTTTACAGACTGTAGAAGTGTAACATTGTCTTTACAGACTGTAGCAGTGTGACATTGCCTTTGCTGACTGTAGCAGTGTGACATTGTCTTTACAGACTGTAGCAGTGTGACATTGCCTTTACTGACTGTAGCAGTGTGACATTGCCTTTAAAGACTGTAGCAGTGTGACATTGCCTTTAAAGACTGTAGCTGTGTGACATTGCCTTTACAGACTGTAGCAGTGTGACATTGCCTTTAAAGACTGTAGCAGTGTAACATTGCCTTAATAGACTGTAGCAGTGTAACATTGCCTTTAAAGACTGCAGTAGTGTGACATTGCCTTTAAAGACTGTAGCAGTGTGACATTGCCTTTAAAGACTGTAGTAGTGTGACATTGCCTTTTAAGACTTTAGCAGTATGACATTGCCTTCAAAGACATTAAACATTATAAAATGACTAATAAAGATAATTGTATTTATATTTGATAATCTATTGATCTATTGACATATCTATCTGCAGGAAGTAAAACAACTTGTTATTTTGTTTCCTGTTTAACATTATAATCAGTATACTAGTAGTTTAATATGAACAGTTTGAGTGATTATATAGTAATCTATTGATTGATCCTAAATATTTTTGTATTCATCACAGTTTATCTAATGTGCTGTTATGGACAGAGTCCAACTCACCTAACCACTATCATTAGTTGTAGATTTCTGGAAGATCAATATAAAATAACTAACTACCATGGAAGAATATGACCTGCCACATTGAGCCAGGAATCAAATTTGCAATCAATGGATTAGACATTCAGTACCATACCCCTGTGTCACTGCTTTGGCTTAGGAATAAAACCAGAGCTTTAACCAAATCTTAAACTCAGAGTCATATGCGAGTGGCTGACAACCGTTACTGTCTTACTTGATAGAGAGGTTAATGGAAGAATGGCTGTAGAGAATATTTTATGACAAAACTCATCAAAAGCATATAATTCTCACTGGGGAATCAAACCCCAACCCCTGATTTAATAGACTGGCTACCAACTGTTTATATGAACCCACAATGCCTACATCTGTAGTTAGACTATTTCAATTATATTTTAACGTTTTATACGAAATAATGCATTCATTGAAGATGAATGTGTAAAATCTGAGAAATTTTAATGACTGTTTTCATGCTTTTGTTTTTCATTGATTCTCCCCACAATTAATTACCACTAACAAGGCTGAATCTAAATGGGGTGTGGTTTAAGATGCCTTCCTCAACATTTAAGTGCAAAACTTGTCTAACTGCATGTAGATAAAGAAGGTTGTATGTTAGTTTTACACTGACCCAACATTCTGTGTATTAAATGTATTTAATTAAATCTTAAATCCAATTAGGGAAATTTAATGTAAATATTTTGTATAGAATTGACTCAGAATTTAACAATACTATCATTGTTTATTCATTATGACTTTGCAAGTATTGTACATTTTTGTGTATCTTACTCATTGTGAACATGACATATAATTACAAAGGGAGATAATTTAAGATGAAATTTGAAACTGTTTGACTCTCTCTGGTTACAAAGAGAACTATTTCAATGCACTAACTCATTGTTGTGTCTACATTTTTGTGTTAGCTCACCTATGTAAAGATTGCTTTGAATGGGCTATTTTGGCTAGGTTTGATTTTCTTGCCACTTTGTTCAAGTGGCATGCATCATCAACTGTCCACTGTTACATTTTTGTTTCAATTCTTAATCTTGTCTGGTCAGACATTTTCATATCAATAAAATCTCAGACAAGTTTGATAATGAATTGACCTTACGCCAGAATACCTATGCTCCGCCCACCGATACACGTGGTACATTGTCCGACATTATCAGGGATTAATCTATGTTCCTAACCATTATCTATGTTTTGAAAGTAACAGGTTCAAATGCATGCTATTTACTTACTTGTCATCCGATTTCGATAAACTTAATATTTTTGAAACGGGCATTGTCTCATCTATCAAATGATACATTATTCATGAATATCCATTCATAAATATTCATATTAAATGTGAGTCCATTTGCTCCAATAAAAAAATATACGCACAAAGAATGAGCAAGTTGAAAGAATATACTTAAAGTTGAACGCTGGTAATATTAGTTTGGATGAACGAATTTTAAACAGTGAAACATGCAAAAAATATGACATTACGTTAGCTATCAAATGATGAAGAGTTAATTAAAATATGTCGAGAAATAAAAAAGTTAAGGGGTGGGTATTAGGGGCTATCTAGACGGAGTTGTGTTCAAATACATGCATATCATTTACGAGATATCATATTTCCTAAAGATTAATTTGTCTGAAAATGGCATTGTCATAGCTTTCAAATGATTCCATTTTTTATAAAATCCATTGATATATATTAAAAATAAAGGTAGGTTTATTTGCACTAACATAAACATTATATGCGCAAAAATTATCAAAGAACGCATCTCACATTGAACGTTTGTAAAAATCCTTTATAAATCATTTTAAATCATTCAAACTGTTGGTATGCACGAAAACAACTTTATATACATGAAATCCTTAAAATGGTGTATAGGTGATAAAATATGCTGAGAAATTAAAAGTGAAGGGGTGGGTTCATAGATCTTTGTGGTACATTTTGGGGGTAAACATGAATGAAAAATGTGATTTTCAACCTGATTTATTACAGACTTGTATTTATTGTCGTCAGATTATTAAGTAATTTATACTTTTATCACAGTATAAACAGACCCCATGTGTTCATATTTTGACCATTCTAATTTGTTTTATTGAGTTTATTTTGTAACTTTCACTGAGAACCCTATATAACTGTGCATAGGGTCCATGCTAACACATAAGAAATTCGATGTCCGACACGACCAGATGTCGGACAAAATGGCGGCCGATAAACCGCTTATCTTAGATAAGCATCAGTGTATCAAATGCCGGACGCTGATTGGCTAATCGAAGCTGTCAGTCAAATTCTGGCGTAAGGTCAATTATGAAGAAGTCAAAACTAGGTCACTATGTAAAATCAAAGGTTAACACTCTAGAATCCACATTTTTTGCTCCACATACTGCTACATTTTTCATCATCTACATTTTTTCATGGTTTAAGAAGGGTACAAGAAAACTATGCGCTAGGTAGTAATTTCCTCAAGTAATAATGGCCACACATTTGCACATAGGTGAGCGATTATTTACTATATTGGTTCTCTTGTTGAATGCTATGGCATGTGATAGGTAGAAACATGGATGACTATGGTTATTGTTCTTTGTTAATGGAATTTAACTATATGTTTTTAAAAAAATGGTTTGGAATGTATTTAAAAAAATGTGAGCTAAGCTTTGACTGTTGTTGATTTTCTTACTTATCATTTGGGTACTAGTGCTTTAGTGTTTGTGGAAATTGTTCTTAGTTGGTGGATTTCATATATGGTTTAAATATGGTTTGGATTGTATTTAAGAATGTGAGTTTTTGTTTTGACCGTTTCTTGATTGTCATTTGGGTACTAGTGCTCTACATACTTGGGTTTATAGAAAAATATTCTTAGTTGGAGAATTTTAACTGTGATGTAAAATGGTTCAGAAAACATGTAAGAATGTGAGTGTTAAGTTCAAGGTACTAGTTCACAGATTTGATTATTTTTTTCTATATTTTCAAAATACCGTTCACTGTCTGTAATGGTGTCAAAAAATATTTTAATTATTTTAAGACAAACTGACCTATAGGTAGCAAGAAATATACAAAATAAGTCACAAAAATGCACTAAAATTGTCTATACCGTGACATACTGGGTAAATTTGTACTACACCAAAGGTCGCCATTTGTAGTTGTACGCCAAGTTGTACTACAATTGTCATTATCAGAACACTATCTTCCTACTACAAAGATATTTCCGTACAATTTTGACAGTTTTAGAAAAAGTTGATATTTAAGCTGAAACCGGTGAATGAGTACCTTTCATGTATTGTTGAATTTCTTGCTTATTGTTGTTTAAATGATTACTTTGGTTCTTGAGGAAAAATCAATTGATTATTGTTGTTTATTTGATAAACTAAATTATTTGAGCTTGATTGTGAAACAGGTTCTTACAACTTGGATTAATGGCTTTGGGGTCCGCTTCCTGATCCCCCAGTTCGGAACTAGTAGAATAAAGTTTCTTGCTTAAGGAAACAATGGGAAAGGTCGTAGATGGGATTACAATCAACTGTCAGACACAGCTTACAAAAAATATTCACCTCGAACATTTCTTGCTACCAAATCCCCCACCCAGAGTGTTTCTGTAATGATAATGATATGTTTGGTTGGTTCTAGCAGGAGGTAAATATTTCTATATGTCTGTAGAATGTTAATATTGAATGAAGACATCTGGATATAGTCTGTCTGGTATATAGGTTACTGGTATAAATACATCAGGGTATCTCTACTAGGATGTCGAGCTATATCAATGAATTGTGACAGGTTTTATTATGGTTTTGTTATCTCTCTCCTTATCTCTACATCTTTTTACCATCCATCTGTCCCTCCCTTCCTCTTTTCCTCCTCATGGGTTCTCCCTCCCTCCCCATGGGTCCCTCTCCCTCTGCATGGGACATCCTCCTTTTTTCCCCATTTCCTCTTTCTTCATTCCCATGGGTCCTCCTCCTTTTCCTCCATTTCCTCTTTCTTCATTCCCATGGGTCCTCCTCCTTTTCCCCCCATTTCCTCTTTTTTCATTCCCATGGGTCCTCCTCCTTTTTTTCCCATTTCCTCTTTCTTCATTCGCATGGATCCTCCCCTTTTCTTCATACCCATGGGTCCTCACATATTGCATCCTGATAGAGGGGACGTACCTTATAAGATGACTTCCATCATGACTATCTCTTCACCAAGAGTAAAGAAGCTACAATGTATTCCAATTCCTATTTTTAGAATCATTATTGAACCATTATAATTAAATATTTTGATTATTTCTATATTTTCAGGACTTGCAGAAGTTACAACATGAAGTAGACAATGTGTATAGATCACTAGGTTATATAAAAGCTGTTATAGATCAGGAGAAACCTCAGATAATATTGGTACCAAATACAGCTACTGTTGTATTGGATCATGTTAATGATGTATTCCTTATACTCAATAACTTCTTCCTTAGTCAAGAAAGGTAAATGTCTTTATTTTGTACTAAATAATTTTAATTCTTTGAGATATACAGTATAACCTCTACAGAGCAGCCCTCTACAGAACAATTCCTCTGCGCAACAACAGCTTTTGATATTACCCTCAGGCATAATTTCATTTGAATTTAACAACCTCTAAACAGCAACACACTTTAGCCTCTCCATGTGGGTCTTGTTTAAGTGAGGTTGTACTTTACTGAATAATTTAAATATTTATTTTAAGCTGAATATCTTAATTTGTATGTTTGATAATGCTGAATAATTTAACTAATTGATTTAAATTATATAGAATAATTTCATTCTATATTTTATATTGGATATTTCAATTCTTTATTTTATTTGGAATATATTGAATAATTTAGTTACTTGAGTTGTAATGAATAGATTATTGTTAATTTTAACTAAATAATTTGATTTATACTGAATATTTGTTCTTTGTATTTCCTCAAATTCATACTGAATAATTTAATTCTTTGCTTTATACTGAATTATTTATAGTAATTTGGAAGTACTGAATAATTTTATCCTTTGATATATTTTCAGTTCATCCTTGACATCACGACACAGTCAAGTATGTCAAAGTTTGGCACATTTTATAAAATGGTCAGATGATCTGTTATTAAATGGTAATAAAGCATTGTTTAATAAAGATAGTGCACATCAGTTGATATCTGCTTTGTGTGATGGCATGGAGGTAAGATATGTTTGTTTTTTGTTGGTTTTACATCCTTCTTTTATAGAGAAAGTCATTTGCCGGTCTGGCTTGCTCAGTTGGTAGCATGCTAGTCTACTGATCCAGTGGTTGCTGGTTCAAATACACAAACAGTCATACTTTCATGGAGTTTTGTCATGAAATAATTTATACGGCCATTCTCCCTCCTACCACTGATTCTTAATCATCTAGGGCAGTTGTCAGTCATTGATGGAAGTCAGGGCTTACTAACTGGTTTAAACAGCTTAATCCAGAAATATAGCATTTCCAGGAAGGATGAGTAGGTTTACTGACCGTTTTATATGACCTATACAATATGTTGCTACCTAACCCAAAATAATTGACATAGTCTTAAAAAGATGTGAAATTAGGTGAATGGCCTACGGCTTGTTTAGCCATCTTGTTTAATTAATTTTTACCATAAAACAGTTACCTGTATAAATGATGCTGGTTGTACTAGGAGTTTATATAAACATGCCAACAAGTTCTGGAATATCTGGTTTACATCTCTCTTATATGTATTTACTTAATCTAATTGCTAGGGGTGTAACAATATGGTAAAACCCATATTGCAATATTTTGTATTACACAAACCCCATATTGTAATATAATGCAATGCACAATCCCCATATTGTAATATTATTAGTTACACAGTCAGTTACTGACTGGATACGGTGTGATACTGGGTCAGTAAATTAATATTGGGTGAGAGCGTAGCTCGAGCCCAATATTTATTCACTGACCCGGTATCACACCGTATCCGGTCAGTAACTGACTGTGTAACGAATTTATCTTACCGATTACCCCCATCTGAGTAGAAAAATAAGGTTTCGTCAGCGCTATCATTTATAAATTTTGTTACTGACTGGATATTAGAATCTACTGACCTAATATGGGATAATACATGGTCAGCACGTGACCGCTCTCGGCCAATGAAAAACGAGTATTCTGTACGAGGTAAGATAAAATGCATTACACAATCCCCATATTGTAATATAATGCTATGCAAATTCCCCACATTGCAATATATTGCATTACACAATCCCCATATTGTAATATAATGCATTACACAATCCCCATATTGTAATAGAATGTAATGCACAATCCCCATATTGTAATATAATGCATCACACAATCCCCATATTGTAATATAATGCAGTGCACAATCCCCACACCCCACATTGCAATATATTGCATTACACAATCCCCATATTGTAATATAATGCAGCGCACAATCCCCATATTGTAATATAATGCTATGCAAATTCCCCACATTGCAATATATTGCATTACACAATCCCCATATTGTAATATAATGCAGTGCACAATCCCCATATTGTAATAGAATGTAATGCACAATTCCCATATTGTAATATAATGCAATGCTCTGATCCATTATTGCAGAATATTGTGATACATAATGCTTATTGCATATTCAAACTATAAAAAAATGTGTTGTCTTAAATGTTTCAATGTTATATAAAAATTATGTTTGTGTATTTGCTGATGATCTGAATATTAGTGATAATTATAGAACTCAGAAAAGGGTAAGGATGCAGAAAATAGGACATCAAAGGGCTAATGTTTCTAAGTAACTATTTTTGCATTGGCAGGAGAAAAGGGGACAGAGAGGAGAGGATAGGGGACATGATACATTACCCTAATATTCAGCTATCAAATAATCATTATTAGTATGCAAAACAGTTTGGTGGAACATTTTGTATTACATGTTGAAAACAAATGAAACCAAACTACATTGTAGCTTAACTACATATGAATAAAGAATGATGAAGTCTAGTTTTACGATGACCTACAGTCCATTCGCGTTCGCTCAAAACGCGTTCGCTCGTAATTACTGTTTCGCTCAAGATCGTATCTTGGTCCCGATCGAATTTACTCTGAAGTTCATTTAAAAAAGATGCGATAACTCAAAATGCGTTGACTCGTATTTTACGTTAACTCGAGCTGGATTTCGAGTCCCATCAATGATAAAATCACTTGAAAATTACGCGCTGGCTCAAAGTATTGATTTTTGAAAATTTTCGCACCTTTCGCGACCAGGTATCATTATCCGATGAATAGCCTTTTGTTTGACGTGTCACTCGCCATTGAAAACTTATCAAATTAAATCAAACTGTGATAATGTAGAAGCCAAGATCTGTTTAATCTTGTTTAATTTAAACGTGTCATTACGAGTAATCAACTGAATTTTACATCTTACCTACCTGTACTGGTACAGCATATTAAATCGAACCTTATGACAGTACGTCGTACGTCGAGAAATGTTAGTTAAATAAAAGCAAGATTGAACTAAATGTGTATTTTTTATATTTTAATTCCAGATAAAATTACACATTCTTCACAAAAAATCGCATACATATAAGTAAAGTTTTATTCACAACAAGGACGATAGCAAAAACAAAATGAGTTTCAAAGTGCATGTATATGTATTCTACATAAAACAAAGAAAGGTTAAATTGAGGACATTGACATCATCAAGTTTAACAAAATGAACAATTTTATGTTATGTTAAATGCACTTAACAAGAACACATTTAAAATTAGGGAAAATAACACCATTGAATTATTACATGTCTTTTATTCAAACTCAAATCTACATCAACATCTAATATTGTGACAGCGTGAGACGACGCCATTTGGAATAACCTCGGCGATCATCTACGAAGATATACCTCGGAAATCAGACGTAGAAGGATTACAACCAAGTTATAAGGTCCGGCGATAGTCACTTTTATGTCAACATTTTATAATAACATTGTTTCACGCTTTATCACATCGTTTCATTCGTACACTATCTCACGAGTCGTATTTCTGTGTAGTTCAGACTATATTACCGCAGAAACCAAAATTCCTAGATCTACTTTTTCACCTTATGTTATTCGAGGTTTATATGCGTAGAAGATGGCCGAGGTTGTTCCGAATGAGACGACGCTTTAAAGTGAATATCACGATGTGGAAAAATTACAAAAAAACAAGATGGCGGATCTGTTATACATTAACTCGAGATCGCGTTCGCTCGAGCATTTTTTGAAGTCTCGTCCGATTTCGAGCGAACGCGAATGGACTGTATATTATATATATATCTATATATTAAATAACACAACGTATTTTATTTCAGGAATTGTATCAGATATGTCTTGATAAATGGGAGAACAGAAATAATACTGCTCAATCACCCCAGAAATCCCCGACCCCTAAATCTCCGGGGCCACATTCACCAACGTAAGTACATATATAAATATCATCATTATCCTCGTCAGATACTCATACATGTATAATTAAATGTTATGTCCTGAAATCCCTATATTTACTGCACTCCTTATTTCCCATTTATTTTACTGGTGCAGTCACGACATTTCTTTGGCTGTCCAGGAACAGTGAGTAGGTTGACTAGGAACCTGATTAAAACCTGATCTAAAATTTTCTGCTCGCCTACTCACTAATTTAGATCTGGCCATTTTAAAACGAGTGTCTCATTCAGGTGACCTTTTTCTCATTATAATATTCATGACGAAATCTTTGTAACTTGTTTTCATCGTCTTCGTCACACAATTTTAAAAGAGCCGTCCAATTGCAGACTGTGAATAAAACCACTGTCAAATTAGCTCGCAAACCTTGCTCTAAAAACAGAAATTACGAAATGAAAATGCTATTACTATTGTTTCGACTTGATGAAAGCTAAGCATTGATTGGTCTACATTAAGGTCATCTCGACGTGACCCTCCCTTGAGATCTTAGAGATCCTTTATGACAAGGCTCTACAGGATATCTGTTTGTGGAGATTTGGTTGACTGGCCATTGAAATGTACCTGATATTTGTTTATAATGCAGTGTAATATGCTATAAGTTACTAAATGTTATTATTTTTTCATTAGAGACTTGATTTTCCAGAGGAGAGAATATAGCTAGTCTTTAAAGATGTCTTTATATACTGTTTTGAATATGTCCTATTGGCAAAACATTCATTTCCTGCTGTTTTTGTTATCTTTATAAACATTATAAAATTTTATTTCATATAACCTTAATTTTACAACATTTTGATAATACCTATTAAGTTTATTTTGTTACTTTGATAAAATTTATTTAAATAGAAAAATTAAAACTGAATAAAAACAATTGAGGGCTTTTTCTTTATTAAGTTATCATTCAAACCAAGCATTTTAATTTAGTCATGACATTTTATTTTTATTCAACAAACTCTACTTTTTTGGGGTAAATAAACCAATATACAGCCCAGAGACCACAGAAACAAAAAGTTATTTTATTTGGCCTTATATACACAGACCCCTAGAGATGTTAAAATAAGTTTGTTTAGTGCATCTCTCTCTGATAGATAAACTTGGATGCATCTTCTCTATCTCTCTCATTCTAAAATAGATGTTTATCTTAGATTGTGTTTATCAATTTCCTGGTGATATGTCTTGAAGAAACTAGGAACCAGATTGGTAATAAAATCCTACCTGGCTGGTACCCAGTTTTCTACTTCTTAGGGATTGATTTCATGCATTGTAATAAAATCCCTACATGGTTGGTTCCCTGTTTTCTTATTTTATGATGATAAACTAAGCATGGACAGTCAAGGGGACATAATCCATAAAAATACTTTACAGAATATCAGAGTTGTAAAACCTTACTCAGGAATCGTACAAACTGAAAAAATCTTGGAAAGTAAGATTTTCTGGAAAAATCATGGAATTTTGATTTAAGGGGAAATATCATGGAAAAGTCATGGAAAATTAGAAAACATGCAAAAAGCTTAATGTTTCTTGGAAAACAGTTTTATGTCTGTTTTGATTTCAACCCATAAAAATAAATGAAAAACATGTATTCAAACATAAATCGCAACTTTGAATGTGGGGTACAAATCACACTCTTGGGTACGAAAATGAAAATTTTGCTACTATAATTGTACTCATTTTTGGGTTCAGTTTGTATCATGGGAAACTGAGGGGAATCATTGAAAAATCCTGGAAAAATCATGGACTTTAGTTATTCCAAATCTGTATGATCCCTGTAACATGTTTTATTCTCATTGAAATTCCCGTGAATTAAGTC
The DNA here is from genome assembly GCA_025267735.1 of Mactra quadrangularis. NCBI lineage: Eukaryota > Metazoa > Mollusca > Bivalvia > Venerida > Mactridae > Mactra > Mactra quadrangularis. The sequence goes on along the minus strand of CM046311.1, from coordinate 4,451,993 downwards.
AGTTATAACTTTATACACTTCAAATGTTTATTTATGTCTGTCTCTCTGTATGCCTCTTGTATGCATGTTTATATATTTACTGTATATTATAAAATGCAGTTTGAGACTCTCTTGTATAGTGTAAAAAATATAAGAAAACTTCATAACTTTTTACATTGTATTTACATGTATGTTACTTGATGGATTATGTTTTGTCTTCCTCTTTCTTTTTTGGTCTTCAATATATTAAATGGTTTATGACAATGATGATTTGGTATTTACAAAAATGGGTCTAATTTTGTTGCTGTGTTAAATTGCTGCATACAATAATTTATGAATTTGGAACCTTGCATTATATTAGCCAATGGATGTCCTTTTGGAAAAAATAGCCAATGGGAATGTCCTATTGTAAAAAAAAACAGCCAATGGGAATGTCCAATTGTAAATATAGCCAATGGGAATGTCCTATTGCAATAGATAGCCAATCTGAATGTCCTATTGCAATAGAAAGCCAATGGGAATGACCTATTGTGAAACATAGCCAAAGGGAATGTCCTGTTGTAAAATTAGTCAATGGGAATGTCCTATTGAAATAAATATCAATGGAAATGTCCTATTGTAAAATAGCCAATAGAAATGTCCTATTGCAATAAATAGCCAATGGGAATGTCCAATTGCAATAAATAACCAATGGGAATGTCCTATTGCAATAGATTTCCAATTGGAATGGCCTATTGCAAATAAAAGCCAAGGCTATAGAAAATGTCCTATTGTAAAAAATAGCAAATGGGAATGTCCTCTTGCAATAAATAGCCACTGGGGATGTCCTATTTCTATAAATAGCCAATGGAAATGTCTTATTGCAATAAATAGCCAATAGGATTGTCTTATTGCAATAAATAGCCAATAGGAATGTCTTATTGCAATAAATAGCCAATAGGAATGTCTTATTGCAATAAATAGCAAATGGGTATGTCCATTGTAAAAAGTAGCTAATGGGAATGTCCTCTTGCAATAAATAGCAAATGGGAATGTCCTCTTGCAATAAATAGCCAATGGGAATGTCTTATTGTTGTAAATAGCCGATAGGAATGTCTTATTGCAATAAATAGCCAGTGGAAATGTCCTATTGTAATAAATAGCCAATGGGAATGTCCTATTGTAAAAAATAGCCAATGGGAATGTCCTCTTGCAATAATTAGCCAATGAGAATGTACAGATAATTATATATCATTATATTCACCTTCACTCATCTTGCACTCTCATCTATGTATATTTTTTCGCACTGTTTATATTTTCAGTAGTAAAAACAACTCCCTTCCTGATATTCCTCTTACACCTAGAGAACGAGAAATTCTAGAAAATACCAGTGACCTTGGTATCTATGACAACACTGGTATACCAGTATCTAGGTCAGCTGATAGTGTTACTATGAATAATGGAGGAACTAAATTTGAGTTTCCTCCAAAGGAGAACTCTCCTCCACCTAAACCTCCTCTACCTCAAAATGCTGGTGTAATAGTACCACAGTAAGTATATCTCATATTAGCCTTTTTAACTGGTCAGGGCTGTAGGTCACTGACCATGGCTGCAGGTCACTGACAGGGTTGTAGGTCACTGACCATGGCTGTAGGTCACTGACCATTGCTGTAGGTCACAGACCATGGCTGCAGGTCACTGACAGGGTTGTAGGTCACTGACCATGGCTGCAGGTCACTGACAGGGTTGTAGGTCACTGACCATGGCTGCAGGTCACTGACCATTGCTGCAGGTCACTGACAGGGTTGTAGGTCACTGACCATGGCTGCAGGTCACTGACAGGGTTGTAGGTCACTGACCATGGCTGCAGGTCACTGACAGTGTTGTAGGTCACTGACCATGGCTGCAGGTCACTGACCATGGCTGTAGGTCACTGACCATGGCTGCAGGTCACTGACCATGGCTGTAGGTCACTGACCATGGCTGTAGGTCACTGACCATGGCTGCAGGTCACTGACCATGGCTGCAGGTCACTGACCATGACTGTAGGTCACTGACCATGGCTGCAGGTCACTGACAGGGTTGTAGGTCTCTGACCATGGCTGCAGGTCACTGACCATTGCTGTAGGTCACTGACCATGGATGCAGGTCACTGACAGGGTTGTAGGTCACTGACCATGGCTGCAGGTCACTGACCATTGCTGCAGGTCACATTAGTGACTCAAAATGCTGGTGTAATGGTACAACAGTAAGTATATCTATTTTAGTCTTTTACTAGCCAAGGCTGCAGGTTACTGACCAGGGCTGCAGGTCACTGACCAAGGTTCAAGGTCACTGACCATGGCTGCAGGTTACTGACAAGGGCTGTAGGTCACATTTGTGGCTCAAAATTCTTGTGTAATAGTACCACAGTAAGAATATCTCATATAAGCCTCTTTTACTGTTCAGGGCTGTAGGTCACTGAATATGGCTACAGGTCAAGGACCATGGCAGTAGGCCACAGACCAGGGCTGTAGGTCACAATTGTGGCTCAAAATGCTGGTGTAATAGTACCACAGTAAGTATATCTATTTTAGCTTCTTTTACTAGCCAAGGCTGCAGGTTACTGACAAAGGCTGCAGGTAACAGACAAGGGATGCAAGTTACTGACAAAGGCTGCAGGTTGATGACAAGGGCCAATAGTAAGTAATAGTAAGTATTTCTAGCCTCTTTTACTGACCATGGCTGCAGGTCACTGACCAAGGCTGTAGATCACTGACCAGGCTGCAGGTCACAGTGGTAGCTCAAAATGCTGGTGTAATAGTACCACAGTAGGTATGTTCTATTTTAGCCTCTTTTACTGACCAGGGCTGCAGATCACAGACCAGGGCTGCAGGTCACTGAACCAGGCTGCAGGTCACTGATTAGGGTTGCATGTCACTGATCAGGGCTGCAGGTCACAAACCTGGCTTAAAATGCTGGTGTAATAGTACCCCAGTAACATCAGTAAGTATATCTATTTTAGCCTTCTTTAGTGTACAGGACTGCAGATCACAGTTGGTACTGAATGGTAAGTGGGTAATGATAAAGAAAAATGTCCAGGAAAGCTAGTTAAGTAATTAAACATGTATTTATAATGAAGGGTTTGTAACCATTATCACTCTTGTTGAATGATATTTTTTATATTATAGTTCAAATGTTTCCAAATATCAATTTTCTTCCTGTATTCTGTATAAACTTTCTGTTTTCTTGAATTGAACATACTAAATTAAATATATATTGTATAGATAATTAAGATTTCAATTATTTTTATAGTTCAATTATCAACTTCTTATTATAGCCTTGATGGTTTGCTATCTACTTTCACTTTCTATATTCAGTCTTTGTACTTTCTTTTAACATACTTTTTTAAGGTAGATTTTTCTAAAGTTTAGCTGCAACCTTCATTACAATTGTGTTTGTGCGGTTCAACCAAACAAACAAAAATACACATGAAAATAAGAGAAAATTTCTCAAGACATATTGATGGGGCAGTGCAAAGCTAGTGTAACTACGTATAAATAAAAGAAGGATGTATCAGGGCAGTCATTAAATATTGTTTGACTGCCCCTGACAACCTTTATTTGGGTTAGGGCAACTTGTTTATGCTTGTAAACATTTGGTTAGGGCTAGTTAAATAGCTGGTTGTCAAGCCTGCTCAATAATGTCCAGCCCTGTGTGGACTAAAATAGTTTTGCACTGTGTCATTAATATTAAATTATATTATACCTTACTTAAAATTTTCTCCTTTCTTTACGTATATAAAACATAGCGAGTTTCATTTCACCATAGTTTTGCAGCCTTGACTTGGGTCCACTATATGTTATAGGGCTGACTGGTAGGTCACTATTAGACCAAGAGGCTCTCAGTGGTCTTGCTATTTCTTATATATTTACTTTTTTAGTTCAATAGTTTACAAGGCTTATATTTTCTATTGACAGATTGATACAGAAATCCATGTCACGAGATGACACAGATGAAGTGGATGCTCCGCCCCCTTTACCGGACAAAACAAAACGACGCTCACAGATACAAAATATGTTAGAAATGGTGTCAAATGCCGGATTACACGCTAGTCACATGACACCCAGTAACCAATCGCCACACAATAGTATGATTTTATCGGGAAATGTTTCGTGTCTTGATTATTCTATGAACTCTAGTAACGGAAGTTTACACAGTCAGACGTCGTGTCCTTCACCTTCTAGCAGTGTTAGTTCTGGTTTAAACCAGTCTGCGGAAGATTTAATGTCGGACCGATCCTTGCTTAGAAGTGGGAACTTTTCAAAGACTGTTTCTGACTCGACTTTGGTGAAACGTTCAGTTGTTATGTCAAGCTCGCATTCTGAATGTACAGTGAATCAAATTAATCAACTAACGCAAGAAATAGACAAATTAACAAAATTAACAGATGACATGCAAGCCATGACACGCAAAAATCTGGAAAATCGTTCAAATTTGGAGAACATCCCTCCATTACCAAATAAGGCGAGTCGCACTAACAGACTGGTCTCCCATTACGACAATGTCCCTGATGGGACTACATTAGAGAGTGGATATTCTTTATCAAACGCTATGTGTAATAGAACAGTTATTAGTCAAACGATATCGTCAAGAACTTCGCAAATATCACAGATGTCCGAGGCTAGATTGTCCTCGTCCAGCACCAGTAGTAATCAGTCTTTCAGTGGTATACAGATGCAGAAATCTAACACAATTTCATTCTGTCATCAAACTAGCTCACAAGAAGACGCGTATTCAAGCTCTGGTTCATTTTCTAGCGCTAGTCATTCAAGTATGGATAGTATACCCAGACCACCTCCTTTACCACCGAAACAAAAACACAGTAAGTCTTTTCAGTGTTTATTTTCACTCTTAGGGGAAAGGTGGCGGGCCCTTTTTGAGGGGAGAATAGCGACAAAAATAAAACATGGGGAATTTTTTTCCTTTATTGTCAATACTTGAGATAGCATGGATCCTCTCACAGAGTATCATTTCTGTCTACCAATATAAAATTTCCAACTATTGAACCCATATATTCATCTGTGATTTCTCTGTAATGCTTGAGGAATGGGCAAAAATGCTATAAAAAGTACAAAAGTTTTAGGACGCTGACAGGGGAATATTTACCTGGGTAGGGGAAAAATATATACTTTTTATAGAGGGGAATGGGGCCCAATTTCGGCCCCAAAATGGCCTGAACAAAAAACGCTGCTTTTATAGTAATTATAGCAGCAGTCTCCGATATTATTGGGTGTCCGGTTGCTTGGGACAATTACTTTTTAGTTCAGGCTACAACAATTTCTTTTGGGCAACCAAAATTCTGCAAATGAGTTATAGTGCTTGCTCATAAAATGATCTTTTTTGACAACCACTTTCATAACCTAATTTTGTAGACTGTAGCAGGGATGTCATAGTTACAAAAAAAAATTGATTAATAATAATTGTTTGTTCAGCCCCAATTAGCTTTGTTGGAAGTGTGTTTAAATAATTGAGTCAAGGGTTTGATTTGCTAGGTTAGGTGCACTGGACGCTGTAAAATGTCCTAAATTGTGTTGACATGGCGTTAAACCCAGTAACAAAAAAGTACCGGTAACAGTAACGAAAAAATTAGGTTCTAATTTAGGGAAACGTAGGTTGGTGGGCAGACAGATGGGTGTCCAGTGTTGTCAACAAGTGATTTCAATTGTGTTAAAGTTTGTTATTAATATCTCTGCCATTTATGGTGAGATCTTTATGAAACTTTATACAATGATAACATACCATATGATTTTAAGAATTATAAAACCATAACTCTACCTGGCTTAATTTTGAATTATTACCCTTCATAATTTTTGTGTTTAAGTTTTCAATCATTACATAAATTTATCCTGTGAATAAACAAGAACAAACGACCAATGTTTGTAAACTTGAAATCCAATTGGAATTAAAATCAAACCAGAACAGATTAACCAGTTTATCATAACAGTCCAAATTTAAGTGTCTAAGTTCATGATGCAGTTGTAAAATTGATCATGATTTGTCATTCTGACATTTTGTTATACCGTTGAAAATTGTCATCGCAGGGATAAAATCAATTATGCCTCAGTCCCATAAAAAATTGTGGCTTATTCGTGTATCCATGGCTCATCTCACAGACCATGGTAAAACGTAACAGTCCATACAGGTACCCAAGAAATTGTACGGGTCCTTGCGGAACTTGATTGCCCTCACGGCTATTTTTATGTTTATGAGACTGTAGCTTTACATGTTATATTTTTCTTTCACAGTTCAGACATACATGCAGACTATTGGTGCATACACACAACCTCAAGCTATAGATGCCATGTCAAGACATAGTATGCATTTCTATGAAGCACAATGGCAGAGACATCAGCTGGAGTTATCACATACAATATATCCAAGATCTAATACATTTAGTGTCATATCGGATTTTAGTTCAGATTCATCGTTTGGTGGTAGTGCACCAGGAAGTCCTATACCAGCCTTACCGGTCAAGAGAAGGGTATGTACTGCTATAGTATACAGTGATCACAAAATTTTCATTACCATTTATTTTGAACTGCTTTCTAGTTAACTTTCTTTTTGTTTCGTTTATTACTGTAGTTGTGATTGCAAAAGTTATTACCATTTATGTAATTTTTGAAATGAGAAGTATAAGAAAAATGTTTTAAATTTGTGCCAATTTTTGCCTTTTTGAAATTAAATTGTTCTTAAATTATGGCCACAATGATTGTTTAATCATAATCATAAATTTGTTCTGCATCATTTTAGATTATTGAGACATGAATAGATTCAAAAGTTAAATCACAGATCATAAACCTATAGAATCTTTACTAACTAGTAACTAGTGTTTTGTAGACAATTAGGCACAATCTTGGATGTCCAAGTTCACACCATGTGACTGCAAAAATGACTATGGGTTCTGTATACTTTAAACTTCAACAATCATTTTAATATATGACAAATTGTGTTCAAAATTGTTTACCACCTACTCCTGAAATGGGCCCCTTTTGAGCCAATTGTCACTCTACTAACTGAAGTTGTATTAAACTTGGTATTTTTTTGTGTATATTTATAGCTTGGAGCTAACAGAGATAGTCAATTATCTACTACATCAAGTCAGTCTGATACAATGGCTGATATCTTCCGTGATAAAACATCCAGTCTTGTTGAACCCACTGGTTTAAAACCTCAAGATATGTAAGTTATTTAGCTTTTAATCTTAGTGACCATTCACCGAAATTCTTGAGTAACAACTCAATCATGAATATTCTATATTATTACCTGTTTCTTTATATTAATGTTTGTTGGCCTACAGTCTCGGAAAACAGTTCAAAACACTATCCCCCACCATGGGCCAACAGTTTGACTGTTCCCAAATCAGATATGGAATAATTGTGTAATGATGTTGGTATTCTTTCCCATATGTAGGGCAGTTGTCAGTCACTGATGGAAGCATGTGCCGAGTAACTTGTTAAAAGCTAAATCCACAAATTTAGCCTTGCTAGGAATGGTGGGTAAATTGACTGACCATAGCGTAATGACCTAAACAATGTGTTGCTATGGCATTAAAAGCTGACTAAAAGATGATAATAAAGCTTCTTTACTCTGTTAAACAACCTCCATCTGATGTTGAAATCAACTCATTTTACAAAAATTCTTACGATAAAAATCTTAGTAAGTCTAAGCAAGAAACATTAATAATATGGTCAATTTTGGCTTTTCTATTCCAAATATTATAGGATTGTGTGGAGTTGTGTATACCTGTTGAATATCAAGTCATAGTTATGCTTATTATCCATCTGACTATGAACTGCAAATTAATTGAAATTGACTTACGATAACTTATTTCGTAAGAATTTTTTTGAAAAGGAGCACAGTTCTTTAAGTTTTCAAGCCTAATTTTCTTTAGAAGCACTTATGACCTTTCAGACCTAGAACATCATACATGATAATAGGTTAGCAAATTGTAATATGCCATCTCTTATATCATATTCTTATATTTCATATTTTAGGGAACAGAAAAGGGCCTCAGCCCCTGCTGGTCAGTTTACTGAGAGTCCTATAATACAAGTAGAGCCAGAGAAGCCAGTAGAGAAAGCTGAGATCTCTAAAGATGCAGACTCTGACTTTGCTGAATTAAATCCTCTAGATGACATTGATGTCTCGGATCAACTTGTCTATAAAAATCCTGTAAGTTTATTGTTGCTGTGTTTGTTGTTTAGTTTTTCACCTGGGTCCATCTGCTCCGTATGAATGCATTTTGTGCCGACCCAGATTAAAACTCAAACAAATTAAGTGTCTAGGCTGTGATTCTAAATACAGCATCTTTGGCAGTGTATATCATAGTTTATTTCCTGTACTACCAGGGCACTAGACAGTTTTTGGGGGGAATTTTGCCTCTTTCCAAACAATATGGGGAAGTTTCAGTAAACTCAAAAATTCATAAAGCTGGGACTTTTTAGTTTTACCAGTCATATTAAATCTGAACACTTCTCTACCATTGATTTAAATAGCTAGTATAGATTGTGACTGTAGAATGACAAATAAAACAATGACCTGAAGTTGTTTCTTAGCTATTGTTACTAAAAATGTTCATAAACTAGCAGTATAAATAACAAACATAGCTTCTGTGTCATTTTCATTTTTTTCTTAAATTTCAAAGGGAATTTTTATTTAATTATTTTTAATTTATTATACTTCCACTTTTGCTTTTATTAATTATCAATGAATACTTACAATTTTAGGGTGAAGATGGACCAGACATCCGAGGTGGATCAATTGATGCTCTTATAGTTCATGCCACAGCTGCTAACAAAACAGGTTTGTACTCTTTCCTTCTATTTCTTTTCTTTGAGTTTTTCGTTACCTTGTCAATACTGTTTATTTTGTCTGAAAACTTTGCTTTAGTTCTATTTTCAATGTTTCATGAGAATTGTTCAAGTAATTGTAGTCATAAGCTTGTCAATCTTGTTACTGAGTCAGCTTTGTTTACCTACTTTTCCCTCCAGTTTTTGAATTTGTAACAACTGTTTTCATTGGCTGTTATGTTGCATAAGAGCTCATCTCATTGGATAATTTCGATGGAATTTTTTATTTAAAAAAGATATTGTATTTTTTGTCTTTTGGCATCTTGGGTGACTGGGGTATGATTATAGCTGTTCCAAGTTCTAAATTTTGAGGAATGTTATTTTGAATGAATAGATATATAATTGGGCTACTTGACTGTCATAAATTTTGATTTGGTAAAAAGTTTGGATATTTTTATACTTATAAGGCATGAAATTTGGTGAACTGGTATATTTTTTCATATTATGATATATTCTTTTTGATATTTTAGTTATATTGTAAGTTATTTCTGTTGAAAAATTGGCTTAAATTGTATCATTAAATTAATTGATGAAACTTTCGTAGGGCCTACTGCTTTTAAAGACAATCTTGAAATTATTTTGAAAATTTGTTTGATTAACCTTAACAATAGCTACATTTAGTAAATTGGGTGTGTACATTATTTTGATAAATATCTTACTTAAATATCATAAAGGAGAAAGTTTAAAACAAACTTTAAGTTAAAAAAAATGGTCAGTTTTTAATGTTTAGTTGATTTCTTTAGAAAACCCTAAAGTTTGATTGATAATGTTTTTAATGCAATGGCTGTATATCAACTTATACTAATGATAAATCATAAGTTTATTTTATCATGTGTACATTTTATTTTTTCATACATTGGAGACCAATATAATTGTAATCATATATCAATATTTATTGGGTACTTCCTATTTGACGCCGTTAATAATTTTATAGGAAAAAGTATTTTCAAAAATTGTTGAAAAAGTGGCGTGAATCACCATATCATGGGCTTAGTGAAAAACTGTCGTAACTCACTCTTTTTAACTTGAGTTAGGACTGTTATGCGCTAAGCCTGCGATAGATAACCTCATTAAAATACTAACTTGAATTATTTATGGTTATAAAGGATCGCACAGTGATTTAGCTAATCATCAAGGTAAGTTTATATCTCTCTATTGTGTTACCACATCAACACTACACAAACTATTGTTAAATTTGATTCAACTGTCAGTGGTGCATACATTAACCCTGCTGATTTAATCACTTGCTGCAGTACTTTTGTACTCACTTTGGATAAAGAAAGTTATCTGTATATCCAATCTGATTAAAACCCGATTTAGAATTTTACCACTCGCATACTCGTTAATTTAGATCTGGCCTTTTCCAATCGAAGGTCACGTCCAGGTGACCTTTTCTCATCATAATATTCATGACGAAATTGTTATGATACGTAACTTGTTTACATCGTCTACGTCACACAATTTGAAATGAGCCACCCAATCGCAGACTGTGAAAAATACCGCTGTTAAATTAACATGCAAACCTAGGTCTAAAAATAGAAATTACGAAATCAAAATGTGATTAATAATGCTTTTGTCTAGATGAAAGCTACGCATTGATTGGTCGACATGAAGTTCCTCTCGACGTGACCTTACATTGACTAAGTAGAGATCCAGTACAACAACGCGAGTAGAACAGGATCTCTGTTTACGGAGATTGCTGTATCTCAAACATGGGATTATCAAACATTGAGTATTTAAATCACTGGCTTTAATACTGTGGTGCATACATTAACCCTTCTGATTTAAATACTCACTACAGTATGTCTGTACTCACTTTTGATAAAAAGTCCCACTGATTTAAGTATACACTTCAGTATTCTTAAATTCACTATTTGATAAAGATAGTTATTTATATCTATGTTCGAGAAATATTGTACATATATCAAGTATCTAAATAACAGGCTTTTACCCAGTGGTGCCTACGTTAACCCCACTGATTTAAACTCACACTTCAGTATTTCTGTACTCTCTATTTAATAAAAGTATTATGCCATTTCTATGTTCAGGGACTATCAAGCATATATTGAGTATTTAATCTCTGATTTTAATTCAGTGGCACATACAGCATACATTAACCCACTGATTTAAACACTTACTACAGTACTTCTGTACTCACTATCAATATAAATTGCTATCCACATCTGTTTGCGGAGTATTGAGCATATTTCAAGTATTTAAATCAGGGGGGGTTATCTATGCACCACTGACAGTTGAATAAAGTTTACCAACATGTCTTTGTGTACATGGTATGTAGTTCTGATGTTACCATTTTTTTCTAGTGTATTAGGTTTGCTCATTGTACTGTATACACTTAATTTTAGCACTTTGTAATGATATGACATGATATTCACTGCAAAAGCTGTTCTCTTGGGATACTTTCAAGTTTTTTGTGTTAGCAATATTTTGTACTTATTGAATATCATACAAATTTATGAAGCTGCCTGGCTAGCTCAGTACTGTCGGTAGAACACATTCTATTTATCAAGAGTTCATAGGTTTGATTCCCAGGCAGTGCATATATTTTATGACCTTGGTCATGAAATAGTTTCTTCAGTCATTCTCCCTCCGAACACTGATTCTTAATCATGTATGGCAGTTGTCAGTCACCTGGACAGCATATTATCAAAAATCTTATGATAATTTAACAACACAATATATAAGGATTTACGACTAAAATTGGTTGTATTAGACCCTTGATAATACGGGCCCCTGGAGTATGCACCTAGTAACTGGTAAACTGCTAAATCCAGAGATTTAGCCTCTCCAGAACAATGAGAAAGTAGACTGACCTCTGTGAAATGACCCATACAATGTCACTATGTGTTGCTATGGTGTTAAACCTAACAAAAAATGATATTTGTATATTCCAAGTGGGTGCTGGACATAGTTGTTAGTAGTGCAAATTGGTTTATTTATGCTTCAGTTTTTGTGGGCGGTATGAAAGATTGCAAATATAGGTTTCACAAGCTTATTAGCATAAACAAAGTTTAGATTTTGCTATTTGCTAATATTCCAAATATTGCTGTCACATTTTGTTACACATATTATTAAATAACTGATGCTGAAGTTATTGCCCTTAAAATTTGTGACAGACCAACTTTTGTTACATTTTGACTTCTTGATTGCACAGCTGCTTAAGCTTATATATAAATATTTTCTATGCGTAAAACAAGTAAGAAGTTCCTGATTCAAGAAAGAAAGTTTAAATGTTTCAAAATCCTTATTTTCATGATTTAGCAGTTTTTATAAAGGAGAATAAGCTTTTCTCTAGTGTCAAAATTCCTTAACTTCTGGATCAGCCCTGATAATTTTCACCCATAGATCTCTTCATCTGTTCTGCCAATGTTATCACTTAGTTTGATTCTACAAATTGTAATAAAACTGAAAACAGTAATTAATATGTGTTGCATTAAAAAGACATTAAGCCGGTGAGTAGGTTGACTGACCACTGTTTTATAACCTAAACAATGTGCTGCTATGGTGTAAAACCCTGCAAAAAACAACAACATACAAGGTTAGTAATAAGCAGTTGAATATCTTGTCATTTCATTACATGTATGTTTTTTGTCATAATGTCTCATCTATTTTTGTGTGATTGATTTTTTTCTGAAACTTTTTTCTCAACTTTAGAAAACCAAAATCATCCCAGATTTTCTCCCCCCCATTCCCTCTCTTGTATTCTTTATGGCACATTTTTCTCTTTGCCTTGATCTGCATTAAATACTTATCTAAATTAATTTTTGTGAAACTTAAGGGTTAAGTCTCTCAAAATCTTGAAGATCTGATACATTCTAAATCTCCAAAACACTTGACTTACCTCCCTTTACTGTTCAAACACTTTTGATTTACCTCCCTTTGCAGTTCAAACTCTTTTGATTTACCTCCCTTTGCAGTTCAAACATTTTGATTTACCTCTCTTTGCTGTTTAAACATTTTGATTTACCTCCCTTTTAAGTTCCAACATTTTTTATTGACCTTCCTTTGCAGATTCATTGTTTCAGTGTTACCTCCCCTGAATTTGTATATTTTTCATATATTACTTTTTCATCTTTTTCATTTACTTTTTAATATCTTGTAAATATATTTTGATGAATTAAATTTTTGTACAATATTAGTGATCATTTTGTCAAAATACATTTTTATCAACAACTCAGATTAATGTTGATCTACTCTGATTTTCTTGTGCATTTTTCAAACTTTTGTCATTACTGTGCATTTGATCTGTCCATTAACTTGATTATGTGCATGAATAATGCATTCTATTAATTTTCTGTAAAATCTTGTTTTCTTCTCAAATCTGCATTTTGGTTAAAATATAAACAACAATTGATTATGTTCATAGTTATGGCCCTTGATTGAAAATAAAATAAAATAGACATTGTCTTTGCAACGATATTTCTGCAAGGCAATCTGCAATAGGTTAAATACCCTTCCATGAAAATTTGATGGATGAACTGTATCAATATTCCTTAGTAGGATGGGGAGGGAGTTGTTTGCTCCTTGTGGAAGGGTAAGCAAGTACTGGTAAAGAAAATGTCCAGGAAAGCTTGCTAGGTTTGTGGTCCATGATACATGATAATATCTGACTTTAAAATCAAAGTAAACTATCAAACAAAATTCTATGTCCTTGAATGGAGTTAGATTGTTATTTAAGCTTACCCTCTGGAAAAAGAATTTTGATACTCTTTAAGGTTCATTAATATGTAGATGGGTCACCGCAAAACTAGTTTAACTTCACATAAATAAAGGATGTAGACTAGTTTTGCTCTGACCTATTTATACATTAATAATCTCATATTGTTAAATAAATAAATTGATGGATCAGTGCATAACTAGTCTAACTACATGTAATTAAATAAGGATTTAGTTTATTTTTGTTTTGACTCGTCAGAATTTAAAATTGTCTCATAATGATTATTTGTGATGCTGATTTCTACACTGTGGCATGCGAATGTTGGCTCACTTAGCTTTATGGTGACACAATCTTGCACCTTTATAAACTGTAATTACTGATCGGTTGACATTGTTATTGTGCTTGATTTTTGGGCATGAGTAAAAAATCTTAGTTATAATTTTAACTGCATGTTTTAGTTGTGTATGTGTAATTGTAGAAGTTTTAGTTTAACTGATGACATACAGAAAGTAAAAAAGCTAATTTATTGTGATTATTATAGATCTATGCCTGTTTGTACGTGACTGCAACCTGCAGCAGTGGTCTAGTGGTCGGATGTGTGATTAGAGATGGAAAGATCCTGGGTGCAAACACTACTAGAGAGGCACTGCTAATTTCCTTGAGCAAAAAATTTACTTATAGTTGTTTCACTATACATGTATCTAAATGTATATGGGTACAGTGAGTTTCACCTGCTTGAAGGGGATATTATGATCAGGGGTTATTGTATTTAAATGTAAAGTTTGCTGAACTTGTATGTGGGTGCATCATAATGAATAACCAAATTAATTGTGATACAAAATGTAAATCCATAAAAATCCAATAAGCAAGGAAACAAACAAGATATAGAGAGTTATCTCCCTTGATAGTATAACCAGAGTATAATAGTTATGTTAGTTTAGCATTGGTTTATAATTTAGTGGTGTTTGACCTTAGCGTGTATTTACTTGCTGGTGGCATGGGAGATATATAATTGTGCTGCTAGTGAATTGTATTTGGATATAAATATGTATTATTTTTAGTGTGATTTGACATTGTTGATTTTATAGAGTCTTGGCTTGAAATTTTCAACATATTTTCTTGAAGAGTATAATAATTATTTTAAATTCGTTATATTTTAGGTTTGATAAGTACTCTTTGTTTCTGTTCTGACTTGTATGAATGAATAGTTTGGAAAATGAGAATTTTTTCCTCACAAACAGTTTTTTAAGTACAATATTTAGATTAAGACCTTTGACGTGATGAAGAACCAAGAAGATTTTTTAGTGTGAATAACAGATTAATTTTATTTTTTGCTCAATTTGTTGCAATTCTGAAGCCTTTTAACACTTCATTTGTTACAGTTATAGTTTTACATACATACCATTTGTATAACTTATAAAAATTTGAAGGCATTGAAAGTGAAAACTTGTTGGTATAGTAATTTGAACACTTAACAACTTAATTATTTTTGTTGCTATGGTAATTTAAACTCTAAGCAAAGTCATGATTCTAGTTGCTATGGTAATTTAAACACTAAGCAACTTTATTATTTCTGGTTGCTATGGTAATTTAAACACTAAGCAACTTTATTATTTCTGGTTGCTATGGTAATTTCAACACTAAGCAACTTTATTATTTCTGGTTGCTATGGTAATTTAAACACTAAGCAACTTTATTATTTCTGGTTGCTATGGTAATTTAAACACTAAGCAACTTTTTTATTTCTGGTTGCTATGGAAATTTAACCCTTAGCAACTTTATTTTTTTGGTTGCTATGGTG
Source organism: Mactra quadrangularis (assembly GCA_025267735.1). Taxonomy (NCBI): domain Eukaryota; kingdom Metazoa; phylum Mollusca; class Bivalvia; order Venerida; family Mactridae; genus Mactra; species Mactra quadrangularis. The sequence goes on along the minus strand of CM046311.1, from coordinate 4,436,668 downwards.
ATGTAAGCACTAACTAACTATCTCATTGTTTGTTATTTCAGAGTTTATGTACCAGGAAGCATTCTTGACAACATACAGAACATATATAGCATCTAAAGACTTGATTGATAAATTATTATATAGATTTAATAAGTTTCAATATTCGCCTGATATACCAAGAAAGAAGTCAGCTAAAAATGCCTTGTTTTTATTGATCAGGGTCATTGATCTAATGAGGTAAGCTCCTTAAAATTTAGGGGATTTTGTAGGGCTGGCTGAATTATCTGACTAGACTTGAATAAGGAAACACTTACAATTTTGAAGGTGGTAAATTGTTCTATTACATAAAATCACTGAAGAAAGTTCAACTTGATGGTTTATAATCTCAAAATGCATGTAAAAATATTGACAATGTTTTGGGTTATTTCATCTTTAAAAGTCAATAGTAATAATATGGCAGAAAAAGGATGATTGGGTTTACTAAATGTGTGATAAGAATATGGATGAATAGCAATGATTGTCAGTATAAATCAACATGGCTCAGGATTAACCCAATATAAATGATTTCAAGCAAACAACTGACCGATTTCAGTTTTTAGTAATTTTGACAGCACTAGATATTAGAAAAGTACCTTTGGGGCTGCCAATCATTAAATGGATTAGCCTTTTTATGACCAAGCTCCATGAAAGTTTGCCCCATCTGGTAATTGAACTTACGACCCTTCAATTAGTAGACTTGTTTGCTTCTGATTGAACTACTCAGGAGGCTGATTTGTTTTCACTCATAGTATAAGGTTCGTACAATCTTGATCAGGCGCTAGATTTTGATGGTTGTCTTGAAAAGGCCATAATTTGCACTGTCTGGTCCTGAATTACTTTTTTGAAGGCCCTAAATTTAGTTTGGAAAAAATTGGTTTGGATAATAAAAATCAAAATCTAAATGATTTACAAGGCAATTCAGACCATTATCATAGCTATTTATTAATAATTAATGCAGCACATTGTTAAGTAACTTAAATTATTAAAATATGAAATTGGGGCTCTTAATTTATGTATGAGAAGTCTGTATGAATCATGTAGTAATATTGATTTATTAGCTGGATTTTTCTTCGTGGTCGGGCAGGCGTCCGGTTTCGTTAACAATTGCGCTAAAGTTTTTCTTTACTATATTTTTCTGCCATTTATTGTCAGATCCTTATGAAACTTCATACAATGATAACATACATTTGTACCTGCCTTTATTATGGATTATTTCCCTTTGTTATTTTTGTGTTAAAGTTTTTAAATCTGGCTTTAATGTGGTTTCCACATTACATTTCTTGTTTTATATTACAGTTTGGTTGAACTAGATGAAGAACTGGTGAAGATAATGATGGATTTAGTATTTGAATTATTATGTCAAGGTGACCTTAACCTTGCTAGAGTTTTAAGGTCAAGGTTAATAGAGAAATGTAAACATAAAAAAGAACAACAACAGCAAAGTATACAGAATTATCCATTGTCTTCTATATCCGTCACTGCCAAGTATGTATACAACAATATTTTATGTTTAAATCAATTATGTAAACATGCCATGTTCCCTGTTTTTTTAGTTTTTAAATCCGGCTTTAATGTGGTTTCCACATTACATTTCTTGTTTAATTTGGACTCATCCTTTAATAAGGGAAGGCATGCAAGGCTGCAATTTTGTGATACATTTATTAGTTGTTATTTATTGTGATACAAGTATTTATTTCTTATGAAAACACAATTTTGTTAGCTCAGTATTTGTAGGTCAGTGGATAAGAGTGTAGATATTTCTGTCTTAACCTTTCAAACAACAAATAACAAACACTATTTGCATGGGCAATGACTTTTATGAAACCTTGAATTTTGGAGCTACATATAAACATCCAACATATATTATAAACATTACATTGTGTGTCATCAACTATATGAACACTACAGTATTAATCATCATATATGAATATTGACAACAATAATACAAACTTAAACATTCTTAGATGAATAGTTCAGGCTAAAAACCAGAGATAAAACTATGCCCATAACATATAAAATTCACTCTGGAAAACTGTACATACCCGTCTAAGCATTATGAATTACTTCCAAACTCTTAGTAATGTAAGTATATATTTAAGATATTCAATCTTACTAACAATAATATAAGTCATTGCATATAATGTTAATTTATGACAACCAAAAAGTCGAATTTGAATAAACTACGTGTACAAGGTTCCAAGCCTAGCGTAGAACTGAATAGTCTGTGCGCTATTCCCGCCACTAACCGTTTCCTGTCACGTGACTTATCGCTAGGCGATAAAACAACCCGTATGTTGTATACAAAACTGTGAAGACATACGTTCTGTCGCTATACTACGTAACGCGCAGAACTTAAAATACTTGTTTTAATGCAGATGTACATATAATGAGGATATTTGTTTATTTCGGTGTAAGATCGATTTTTATTTCACGAGTGAAAATATAATATCATTAGCTCACGAGTGAAATAAGTAGATCTTACACTGAAATAAACAAATTTTTCTGGTTATTATTTGCTTCAAACTGGCTTTTTAAAGTTTAAGTATGATATGTCATCAGAACGGCTCATCCACAGTGAAAAAAAATAAAATTATTTTCATTGTTTCAAAACAGTGGAATATCAATTTTTATTTCCCTGATAAATCCCTATATTAGATAGACTTACCAAATAAAAAACTTACTTATATTTTCTTCCTTTCATTTAATAAATTGGTAAAATAAATTACAAGGACAGCTTTTTTCTTGTAAATATTTTGTATGTTTTATTCTATATTTCAGTCCACAAGATTTATTACATTTTAAATCTAGTGATATAGCAGAACAAATGACATTGATAGATGCTGGTCTCTTCCAACAGATTGAGGTATTACTAAACTATTATTAATATCATATTTAGAGGATATTTGTCAACTTTGGTGTAAGATCAATTTTTATTTCACTGAGTGAGCTCAGAAAACATATTTTCATGAGTGGCATAGCCATCAATGAAAATGGTGTGTTTTGAGCCCACAATTTTTTAGTTGAAATTGAATAAATCTTATTCAAAATTTGACGCATATTCTCTTTCTTTCATGTTAAGTTTTGTCAGAAGCATTTTACACAAATTAATAATAACTAATTGAACTTCGGTAAAAAACATTTAATTAGAAATACATTTGTATACCTTAAATCAGTTAAATGTATATATAGTGTTTTTTTCACCGAACCATGCCGGTCACCTTTTGTTATTACCTGTTTATTCTATATGCTGTACTTTTCTATTGTTAGATTCCTGAAGTATTACTATGGGCCAAAGAACAATCTGAGGAACTCAGTCCAAATCTAACTAAGTTTACTGAACATTTTAACAAGATGTCATACTGGTGTAGAACACGTATATTGTTACTTCAAGAAGTTAATAAACGAGAAAGATATATGGTTAAATTTATCAAAATTATGAAAGTAAGTTCATTTGTTTGGAGTTAATAAAGTGTAGTACATATAACTCTTAGACTGGTGTATATGTGTGATTTGTTTTGTTATGTTTTTCAATACTTGAGAAATTAAAACATGTGTTTAGATACACACACATGTTGCGTGTTTAGCGAAAATGGTCATAACTCATTATAAGAAAAAGTGAGTTACGTTCATTTTCAGCTAAACCGGTGATGTATAATAACACAATTGTATTCAGTATTATTACTTGTCTTTTTAATGTTACTATCTATTATGTCTATCCTACTGCATAAATGCATCTGAAATAGGATTTAACTGTATTTATGAAAAAAACAGATTTTTTACAAATTTAAAGGTTAATTTTACAGTAAAATGACCCAATAACATTAATAAGCTTGACCATTATAATTTGGATCCACTGTGAAAGGAGACGATTAAAGAAAGCAATACCACTTGTCAAGTACATACTTATAACAATAAGCCCATTTTCAATTTAAGCAGGTTAGCTTAAAGAATTTGACGACTGGACTAACATATCTAAGAGCAGCAGAGTAGTTGCCCTTGAATGGCTTGACTGGTATATTTACTTATGTATCATGTTTTAGGATAAAGAATTGTTCTGTTTTTTGTAACATACAGTACCCACCAAAAGTTTGGAGACAAAAGAAATTTACTACAATTTTTGAATTTCAATGATTATTTTTGTAGAATCATTATTTTTAGTATATTTAAGAATGGTTTGTGATAAAATGAAAACATATTTCATAAATGCAACACATTTATGAGATTCAGCATCTGACATCCTGAAGCCACCAAAACCATATTCATTGTAATTATCTTCCACAACATAGCTTTAATGCTATTTATGTAGTCTTAGTTAAGCAAGACTAAAGGCATTTCACTATAAACAGTGTTCATATTTTAGCTAAAAGCTATTCAGTAGGCCTACAAAGTGAAATTGTCTCCAAACTTTTGGTGGGTACTGTACATGCATAACATATTGTTGATTTGATATATTTCAGCATTTAAGAAAGATGAACAATTTCAATTCGTATTTAGCATTATTATCTGCCCTTGATTCAGCTCCTGTAAGACGTTTAGATTGGCCAAAACAACATGTTGACGTAAGTATATATCCTACATTGTTTATATTGATATATTTAGCTTACAAACAAACATTGTAAAGGTGGCTACAACTTCAATAATAATACTATTTATTTGGCATAGTGTACACATAGTAAAAACATACAAACACAAATATCACAGACATCATGATGTAGTAACTATGTCTTGCACACCAACTCCAGTGATAACACAAAAAGGGCAAGCCCTTATTTCCATTGTGGTCCCTACTTTCTCATAAGTAGCTTTTGTATGTACATATTACATATTGTAAGCATGTTACCAAATTTTAGGATACATGTAATTTAGTGTTACAATATTGAATGAAATTAATAGGACTAAAATTGATAATATTGGCCATTCATTTTGTCTGGCTAATTTTATCTTATCTGACAAAATTAGCCAATTAAAAATTAAAAGCCACCAAGCTTTTAATCTATAGTTTTTAACAAAATCTAGGCGTCAGACAAAGCAATTAATCAATTTTTCTTTAAAAACTGGACGTAAGCGCCATGGGGGATGCCATTAAGAATGACAGGTGTTCAAATTTTCGCCCCATAAGAAAAAACTTGTCAGCTCACGATACCTAGTGGAACATTTTGTTAGGTCGTAACATAGTAAAAAGCTTGGAAGCCAAGCTGGATATATCCATGTGCAATGTGTAATGCTGAATACCTATGGTATGGAACAATCTGAAATTGTGTATATTAACAATACTTATGTACCATGACTTTATATCGTATAAATGTATTTTATATTGTATATATATTTGTATATATATATTTCAGGCATTAAATGAGTTTTGTATGTTAATAGAAAGTTCTGGATCATTCCGGGCTTATAGACAAGCTCTCTCAGAGACTGATCCACCTTGTATACCATATATGTAAGTATATTCTCTTCTATTGATTTTGGCTGATTTCTTTTATAATTACTGACTATAAGTTGCAAAATAAGTTCATTTTAAGTTCTGATAATGTCAGAGTTCTTCTACTGGCTATGTTGGACTCAGCTGGCTTGTAACATAACTACTTGAAGGCAATTGTATGGCATAATATAAAGACTGGAGTTTAACCATTATATTTATGATTATGATGATGATGATGATAATAAGGATGCTGATAAATGTGATGATAGTAATGATTTTATGATTATGATTACTGTTTATAAAACAGCTTTAAGTGATATTATCAGTAGACCTAACCAACCATATACATTGTATGTAGTTCAAACAAAATAATAAAACATGTTTTTGTAAACATTAAAATTGAAACAATCCATTGCAGAGGTAGGCAGTATTGAAAATAAAAGTTGTATAGTTCATTTAAAACAATTAGTTTGGTGGATAAACCACCACCCCCTTGGTCAATCATGCTTGTAATGGTAGACCGTTTTACCATTACATCAACAAGACACTCATAAAAAATGTTAAAATTATATATTTTATTGTCATCCTAAGCATCCTCTGTCGTTGAATACTTCATTTTCTTTCATGCTTTACGGTGAAATGTCACGTTATTTGATGAAAATAAACAATGAAAATATAAATTTTATATTTTCATCGCAGTGAAAATATAACCTTATATTTTCATCGTTCATGATGTCATATTAGATGATAAATGACATCATCTTGGAGTAGAAATGACGTCACATTATAATTTGTGTAAAATACATCAAATAAAATGCAAAACTAAGCATGAAAGAAACAGAAAATTCGTCAACTTTGGTGTAAGATGATTTTATTTCAACTCGTGAACTCAGAAAGTCACATTTTCACTCGTGGCTATGCCACTCGTGAAAATATGTTTTCTGAGCTCACTCGGTGAAATGAAAATCGATCTTACACCAAAGTTGACGAATATCCTCTATGTATTGTTTATATAAAACAGTGTTTTGTATTTTGTACGAACTATAAAAGAGTTGTTGTTTGATATATTACAGTGGCCTAATTCTACAAGATTTAACATTCATCAATATTGGTAATCAAGATTATTTACCTGATGGAAGTATTAACTTTGCTAAAAGATGGCAACAATTTAATATATTAGATAGTATGAGACGATTTAGAGACAAAAAATGGTTTGTGTACTTTGTTTTTAGGATTTATTTATATTTATTTATTTATTGGAGTTAACGCCGTTTCAACACAATTTAGGTCATTTTACGGCGTCCAGCGCACCTAACCTAGCTTTCCTGGACCATTGTCTATAACCAGTACCCACCTACCCTTCCACAAGGCTGGAAACTTCTCCATATTATCTAATCAATGGAGGAAAATCGACATTATTGTCAAATTTTCATGGAAGGGTATAACCTCCCAGGGTGGGATTCGAACCCGCACCCCCTCAGGCACAAGTATCCAAATCCTGGCGCGCTACCAACTGTGCTATCGACGCGGGTTTTGTTTTTAGGATAAACTGGTTTATATTTACCCATGAAACTAAAGAAAATAAAGGGTTGTCTTTTTTCATATTTCAAAATCAGCAGTAATTAGTTTATCAACATGTGATTCAAATCATGCTACATAGATGGATCTAGCGGGGGGGGGGGCATTTCCAAAACGTACCCATCCATGAGTGTATTTTTTAACTGTAAGCCATTTTTAAGTAGCATGAAGCAATTTTTCTGGCGCTCTCTTAGCTCGCCTTTGTGCTTAAAGTGAATGTTACTGCGTTGAATGCTTTTAAATATACTGATTTTCTTAATTTGATATTTCACCCAAGAAAATGCGTTTGCATGGATTTTTCTCCAATTAGGCCTAATGGCCTACTGACCTAGTTTTGATTACATTCTTAACTTATTTTATTTCAGTAATTATGAAATCAAACAAAGAAAAGACATTGTTGCAATGTTTGATAATTTCAATGATTATATGGGTGAGGAAGCTTTATGGTCAATTTCTGAGGAGATAAAACCTAGAGGTGGCAAGAAGAAGGTGGAGAGTGAACTTTAATAGTTTCATAGTGTAGAACTTGTGGGGGCGTGGCTTATTTAGCCATGGGTGGGGCTTTTTAAATAACGGTGTGGCTTATCAAGCCAATGATGGGGCTTATTTAAATAAAGGTGTGGCTTTTAGCCATTGGTGGGGCTTATTTATTTAAAGGTGTGACTTATTTAGCCATGGACAGGCTTATGTAAAACAAAGTGTGGCTTATTTAAGTTACAGTGTGGCTTATTGAAATAATGGTGTGGCTTATTAAGCCATTGGTGGGACTTAATTTAATAAAGGTGTGGTTTATTTAAAAAAGTTGTGGCTTATTTAGCCATAAATGCGACTTGGGTAGCCATCAGTGTCTCATGTTGCTATTTGTGGGGCATATGCATACCTAGCCTTGAATGCTGCATTAAACAGCCTTAAAGATGACATAGCTAACAATTACATGACATTTGTATTCATTGATTTGTGATGTCATGGCGACTTAGGCTTACACAGACTTATTATCAACACTGTTGGACCATTGAAAACTTAGGATGAAAGATTTTTAAGTCAAAGAGTCAATTTTCTAATTATCTCAAAGTTGAACAAATTTCAAGTATGAGCCTCATTTTGTTTCTTTAAATGCACAAAATTCATTTTCTGACTATATATGGACACAATGTATTTTCATGTCTTTCATTATGCCATGACTTTGAATACTTCCTGCCAGTCTTTGACAGTTAACTTGAAATGAGTTTAACTTGAGATAATTTGTATGACTTTACTCAAATATTTAAGTGTGTGAATAAAACCTGACATTTGCATGTCCCAGCATATAGAAAGGGGGCATGTATTATAAGTGTGATAAATATATTAACTGTTTTTGATAAATTTTAATACGCTCTGATTTCATTATGATTTCATATATTTTTTTAATTATCTAAGGCCTCAACAAATTGATCATATGTTCTATGTGATTTATATATATATCTATAAATTTATGTATTCCCTCGCACCTTAATTTTGACGGTTTTTACAAAAAAATATTTTATTTCCTCGCTCGCTCATAAAAATTTGGTCAAACCGCAATATAAAGCAAGTGAATAAAGACTTAATCAAGATTTAATTTTTTTCGCTCGCCCGCCCCATTTTTTTTTCCAGAAAAATCCGTAGAACACATGATCAACTTGTTGTGGCCTAATAGACTTTCAAGTTTTATCCATTGGTTTGGAAGTTTCTGCTTGTTTTGTTCTTTAATTTAAACAAAGAATGTTAGTGGTGCATACATTAATCCCACTGATTTAAATACTCACCACAGTACATCTGTCCTTGTGATTGATTTCAATGGCATAGTTAATGTATGTTACTCTGGCATTTGAATAAATCCTAACAGTATTTGCATAGGAAAGAAAATGAGAAAGCAGACTTAATAATGTTGAATAGTTTTTCATAAAATTGACCCCACAAAAGATGAAATTTAAGAAACATTTTACTGCAATATTCAAAATTTGCAAACAGTTTCTGTTATCTTACTAAAATTGTATTGTATTGTTTAATTCAATACAATAATCCAAGCAGACCGACTGATTTCCCCCCCCCCCAGAAATTTTGAAAATATACTGTTTTGTCTATGAGCTTCTTAGCAACAATCTGATTGGTTGAAATATCTATGTTATGTTAATATTAGCCAATCATAGCTTATGTAAGAAGCTTCTGTGAAGCATGATGGGATATGTTAAAAAAGTAGGTGGGGTATGATTAAAGTGCTGTTAATGATATAATATTATAATGAAATGTAATGTAATTATTATATAATTATTTGTTTGTTCAATATCATATTTTATGCATAACTAAGTGCTTCAAATGTTGATGTCTCTGCACAAAACTATTGTAAAGCAATATGGTGGTTCTGTACTGAGTTATCAATTTTTATTAAAGTCTGTTAAGGTACAGATAGTGTGTTCAATGCAAACATTTTCATATTTGTCAATTTCATTATTATCACCATTGCAATATAATCTTATTTCTTTATCGTATGAAAATTATGTGTTTATGAAACTAAATTATGTGCTCATGACTATATAATGTTCTCTTTGAGTGAATTATAGGCCCTTTGAGTGAATTATGGACACATTGAGTGTGTTATGTGCACATTTAATGTGTTATGTGCACTTAAAGTACAATACATGCTTTTGTATATTATGTGTACATTGAATGTTATGTTCACATTGGGTGTGTTATTTGCAAATTGAACGTGAATGGGTTATGTGCTCATTGAATACACTTATGTGCACATTGGGTGTGTTATATGCACATTGAATGTGTTATGTGCACATTGAATATGTTATGTGCACATTGAATGTGTTATATGCACATTGAATGTGTTATGTGCACATTGAATGTGTTATATGCACATTGAATGTGTTATGTGCACATTGAATGTGTTATGTGCACATTGAATGTGTTATATGTACATTGAATGTGTTAAGTGCACATTGGGTGTGTTATGTGCACATTGAATGTGTTATGTGCACATTGAATGTGTTATATGTACATTGAATGTGTTAAGTGCACATTGGGTGTGTAGTATGCACATGGGTGTGTAGTATGCACATGGGTGTGTAGTATGCACAATGGGTGTGTAGTATGCACATTGAGTGTTTATGTGCACTTTCAATGTGTTATGTGCTTGCAAAAGAAATGATATGATAGGCAATTATGTGTACATGAAATAAGTAATGTGTACGCTCACCTATTTATACATTATATATTATTAGAGAAGTACCTCCACTATGTCACATATTATAATAAGTGATCGTGTAGACCTTGTCAGGACCTTATGAAGACATTACTATTGTAAGAATAGACTAGAATAATGACACTTATTCAATTTAAGGGTCATAAAACATTTTGTCCTTGAATGATTTTTTTGTTCTGTTAGTATTTTTACCCAAATTCTTATGATAGATAGCACTGTAAGTTGATTTCGTAAATGTGAAGAAGGCACTTAGAAGGAAGGCTGTCATGGTTGCTAAAAACTGAAATTTGTTAATCATTTGCTTGATTTTAGAATCAGTTAATTGTCAGTCATTTTAATTAATTCTTATAGTCATTGTCTTTCATCTACATCTCCCGTATACTGGCCACACTCATTACATTGAGTATTAATTCCAGGGGTTACGCATGAAAGAATAAAAAGAAGGAAGTAAGAAATAAAAGTGAGAAATATGTACAGTGTTGGTTAAAAACAAGGTAATAGAGTTAGAAAAAGTTGTTGGCTAGTCTAGCCTTGAAGGCATCGAAGGAGCCTAACTTGGTCCATGTTATTGGTGTTCAAACTAGTTTTGTTAACATTCTTTGCATTTCAATGTTCCATAATAATAACTACAGCAAATTTGTAAAATTGTTCAAATAACAGCATAAAAATGTTAACCATGTCGGGTTTTTTTTTCATTTTGTGAAAGGGTTTTTATAATATTAATAAGCAGGGTCTAGAATTCAGTTGTTTATTTTTGAAAAGGAGTAGGTGTTTTTACCCCCAAATTTGGCCCTGTTGCCAAAGTGGTTCAAATTATGTCATATGATAGGGAAATGAATAAGTTACCCAGAATTAACATTTTTAAGTGAATTCTGTGAAGTCTGTTACCATGGCAACGGAACAAAATAAATTGCTTAATTTGAAAATATAGATATCCCTCCAAACTGACTTTCAAAATTGATAGTTTTATAGTCACATATTGTCACATGAGGGAAGCACTTTCTTTTTGAGTTGTTAATATTTGGTTGCCATGGTAACCAATTTCAGAAATTGAAAATCTTTTATTTTTTGAAAAACATGTTTTTTGCAGTCTTTTTGCAATTCTAAAGAAACCTTATTCAAATATTATGTTGATGTAATTATATAAAATTAACAACACAACACTTTGACCTCATTTATTGTAATATTCATTACCATGGAAACAAAATAAATGTATTCTATACCAAGAAATAACATGTTTAAAATAGAATGTTATACTTTCGCTAAGAATGTAAAGCTTGAAGTTGAAGTTTAGATTTTATATGCATGCCTTGTTCTTAGTGTTCTGGTTATCCCATCTATGATTGAGTAAATTCAATTAAAGAAATACATTTTAGTCGATAGGTTCTCGTTGCCATGGAAACTTTATCATTTTTAATAAAATTATGATATTCAAAGATATATAGTTTTTAATAGTTTTGATTCTAAATTTTATCACAATTACCACTTAATTGAATTGAAACAGTAAAAATAATACATTAGCACTGACTTAGTTACTCGTTGCTAAGGTCGTTTCTAAGGCAACAAATATCCCAGTTTTTGAGCATTACAAAAAAAGTTACCTAAATCTGTATAGGGAGGATGTATCATGCAAATAGGCCAAAATAAAAAAAAACAATTTTGAAGTAAAAAGTGCTTAATTATTATATAGTATCAGTATTAAAACATTACATCACATTATAAAATTATATCTTTTTATGAGTGGTTGCCATGAAAACAGAATTATTAAATAAAGCTCTAAAAATGAGATTCAGTCATTGCTACCATACTGCATAAGTTAAATTAATGAAATTTGGTAGGCAAGATGTGCAAAGTATAAAGACCACAATCATATGCTATTCTTCTCTATTGAAAGCTGTGGTTGCTATGGTAACAGACAATGAAAATGTAACAATTTGAAATGCAACTTTCAAGATTATGAAACCTGATTTTTTACCAATTATTTCATAAAAATTAAAAAGATCAGATCAAAATAAAATTAATTTTGTATAAGTTTCTCATATAAAAATGTTCAAAATGTGCAAAAAGAGTAAATCAAATCCTAATAAGATAACAAGATACAATAGAGTTTAGGTCAGGAAAACTGCATAAGAGATTTAGCTTCCAAGCTTTTAAATTGGGATGTAAGGATTACTCTTATTAATAGTATAACAAGGTTTTAACAATATTTTCTACAAATTACATTGCATTTTGTGATAAATGGATGGCATAATATGAACATATTGGAATAAAGTAAAAATCATATAAAAAGATATACAATGATTCCTTTACTTTTTCTTAGTTAAGACAGTTATGTCATCATCATATTAAAGCAGATTCAGCATTTGATACAATAAATGGTCTAGGTAGTAGTGAATAGAATCCAGCAGTGATTTCATTTTAATTGTTGAAAAAAATGTTAATACAGAATCACTTAGCTCACATTGTGCTTAACAATGATACAAAATGTACAAAAAGTTAAATCATCACAAAGAGTCCTCACATAGATGTTATCTTTTATGAAAATCCTGAATGAACCCAGTACTGTTGGACAATCTATAATGTCATTCCTTGTACAGAGCCAAAAGAATCATTTTAATTGTCACATCAATGTTATACAAAATAACAAGTGAAAATGATTTTTACAATTTACTTTGTGAAATGAAAAAAAAATCAAGAATTGCAGGAAGTCCATGCAAGAAGTTGTACTTTCATGATGCAATTATCAAGCTGCTGTCTATGTTAAGACATATAACTTCATATGACTTTATATGAGAGCCCAGATAGACTTATATATTTGATCATTTGCAACATACAGTCAGTCATATAGCTTTAAACATATATAGATGTGAAACAATGAAGGTATATCAGCCATATTTTGTAAATTCATATTATTGAATGTGTCCAAATCAGGGATTACATATAGTAAAATGCATATACAAATGGAAATAATTTGAAGTATACATTGATATTTAGTAAAACTGTACATCATTATGTACAAATTATAACAAAATGCTTAGAAAGAACTATATTTTTACTTCTAACCATGGAAGTCAGATTTTATCTGAATCTTGTACATAACATCATTAGTGTACAAATACTCATTGTAAGTGCCAGATTTTATCATTTTTGTAAGGTTTTTGACAAACTTGTTTGACTCTTTTAGTTATGAATAGTGCATTATTTAAAAGCAACCTGATCACAAGAGAACAAATTGACAGATCACAATGGTTTCAAATACTAGCTACTCATTGCAACATACTTGCAGACTAGCAGGGCTGTACATGCAGTATATATTAAGAGTTTTGCATGTGTTTTACAGTGTATACATATATATTCAAAAGCAACTTTTCTTCCTATTGCATGTGGGGTATAAGCAAGTTCTGGTTAATTGTCCTGGGCAGTTGTTTATGTGAATGGGCACTGCTATATTTACTACATCAATTACATCTATATACTAGTTACAACAGGCTATATATAATGAGTTGATAGCATGCAGGTATTGGCAAAATGCAGCATATATTGACAATCTGACATGTTTTTGTAGTGTAAGTACAAATGTATATTCAAACAATCTTTTAACAAACTGCATTTACTGTACATGTTCACAAAGGTTGACTGCTAGATTTGGGTCAAAGACCCAAATAAACTTTCACAGTTTCACATGAAATTAGGGCAATCAAGTTTGTAATTTATATCAAACCCAAGCATTGCAAATGTCTTGTATATACATGTATGGCAGAACAGCAGAAATTAGCTTCAATGCCAAAAATATCAATATTAGAGCACTAATGCAAATAGTGTGAAAATATTAAAATTATCTACCTGATTTCAGGGAATTTTATGTCTGTGCTGATTTGAAACCGAAAGTAGAAGTTAAATTTTGATCAAGTTACAAAGCATGCACTATCACTGGATCCATTTGTTCAATTGTTCTTAGATGATGTGACAAACACCATTTACTTTATATACAGAGAGACTAGTCAACCATACAGCCAATCTGCATAACGTAAATAGACAGTGTTATCATAATTTCATGTTGATCTAAGTTCAAAGCCGCCGTGAATTGAACTTGTGTGTATTGACGTCATTCACTCCTTTATGTCGGCTTCATGGCTTATTCCACAGACTAAAACAAGCTTTTAATATTAGCCATCAAGTCCATAAATTCTCCAGTATCCTCTGTTTACTTCGTATTTCAAAAAAAAGTACAGCAATTTTACTTTGCTGACATATTCATGGAGGCTGCCATCTTGGTTTATGCATTCAGGTCAATGAGCTATTTTTAGCCCAAGATATATTCAATTGAATCTAATGCTGATAACGAGTGATTTCCCCTTATAGTTGTGAATGTGAATGGTAAATACATAGAAAAGTATATGCATAACACTTTTGTTCTTAAATGAGAATGGTAAACACATAAATTTAGTTACAAAACCGTTGTTATGGACGCTAGTACAAACAAGTCGAAGTTGCGTCCCTTGGATTTCAGTAATGATTTTTAAACACTTTTTTTCAAAATTGAATATGAGTGCAAAAAGACAAAGATTTTATATTTCGCTCAGCTTTTTATTATGATAAAATAAACATTTCCTGAAAATTTCAAATCTTTGCAATGCTGCACTCGTATTGAAAATGACAGTAGAAGAGGTCAAAATCAGTCAAAATTAGCGAATTCGCCGCACCTGACCCTATTCAAGGGCCCCATGAGCAGTCAAAATAGACTTGAATGGACTCATATTTTACATTTTCTTAAAGTTAAAAGATAGATCTATTTGTATGAGAAATATTATGGCCGAAATCGTACATTTAAAATTCGGCGATTTTACAGGGCCGAATCGCACCTACTCCTTTGCATATTTTTTTAAAATGATCTAACATAATATTTTAATATTCTTTTGAAAGTTGTTGATTTTATGTAACACTTCCATATTGTGTGAAGAATAAGATTGAAGAACATAAAATTTTATTGGTTCGATTTTAAATGGAAATCCTCACTGATCCTATCAAACTTTGTCATTTATTATGAAGTAACATTCATTTATTGGTTCCAAATCTTAAGACAGGCAATTTTTCCACAGGGAAGGGGAAAGAAAATTTTATTTTTGGATAGGAATGGGTCTAAATTTTAGCTACAAAATGATCAATTAAACACTGTGGGAATTTTATTAAAGTTTATCAGGCATAAAGTCCAAATAATTGTAAAGCTTGTCAGACTTTTGCAAATTTTATCAGCAAGGATCGGCAAACAGATATCTTTAGCATAGAGTTTAAAACTGAACTTCAAATGTATTTTAATAAAATTTCATTATGACTTTATTATTTATATTTTTTGTACCATTCATACAATAAGTAAGTGTAATATAATTTATATTATGCTTTGATTTTTTATTATCCATTTAATTCATATGTCATAAAACAATATGTCAAGGGAGGTTACTCTGTATTGGATTATGTTTGATGATAATCCATAATGAATTATCTCCCTTTGACCATAATTTGTTAAGTAATTTTGTATTATATAAAATTGGGCAAAGTGGCAATATTTTATATCTATGATACATACAGTGTGTTCTCGTCTTCTAAATGGTTGTGTTTGGATTCTCTTGTTTTCTCTCATTGGTCATGAAATAAAATATGCCTCTTTTTTATTTCAACTTTTTTTTATCAAAAGCAGCACTAATTTTCCACTTTTGTTAAGTCTTTGTTTATGTTTTCTACCCATTATATTGTTTAGTGCACTAGAGTTTCTACATTGATTTAAAAAAAATTGTGTGAAGCATAGGCAGCCGGCATGGTTCTGAATAAAAAGAATAAAAATTGTTAATACATACAAGGTGTATGGTGTGAAGTTTTTTTGTTTTGTTTTTTTAAACGTCGTATTCAACACATACATGGGATGGCCAGCTCTTCCTACTATAGGTTTCCTGGACACTTTTTCTATCACCATTACATGTACTAACTTACCTTACCTCCAGGCCGACAACTCATGTATAGGGTATGACCTACCGCAACCTGGCTCGAACCGGTGATATCCGGGTTCAAAGTCAGACAAACTAACCACTATGCCATGGCCCCGGCTGTATATGGTGTGAAGTATTAAAGTCTATGAAATTTTATCTACCAAGTATATGTTTTTTTGGTAGTATTCTCCTTTCCTCTAAGTACGCTTGTATCTTCAGGAGTAGAGATATTTTTTCTACACAACTTATGTTTACTTTCCTCTTTAATGTGTACTTTTCAAATGTTCTTGCCATTTTTACTTAGACTGCTCCTATTTTTTCATTTCTATTATTTCACAATTATGATACTTGATTTCCTCATCATTAAGTCCAATTTGAAAGGTACAATGTTTGTTCATAAAACCCATCAAGCTATGATGAAGTCTGTGAAGCTCGCAGAATAAGCCTTCCTCTAACTTAAAAGCTGTACAACATTAACCCTGCTGATGTAAATACTCAATATTTGTTTAATAATCTCCTTAAATAATTGCTGTTATCTATGTTTATTGAATGTTAGTACTGAAGTACTGTAGTGAGTATTTAAATCAGTGGGGGTTAATCTATGAGCGGCTTATGAAATCAAACAACATTATGTTTTCTTCTGTTCTTAATTTTTTAAAGGAAAAATGAATGAAAAAAAGCAGAATTTTAGTCTTGCAGAAATTTTCATTTCAGATTATTTCTTTGAATGACTGATGTATAAAATTTGTAGTTAAAATTATTGTATTTATTTATTTATGTAAATAATTTTATAAGTAGTGGTTTTTTTTTCGAACTGTCAAAAAGTCTATGTCAGCTCATGGTTGGTCACACAATGAATTAGTTGTCTTACAGCTCTGTGTTCCTATTTATTGTGTGACCAACTTTGAAATGATATGGACTTTTTGACAGGTCGAAAAAACTTCACTATAACAAATAAATGTTAATATTATGCTTTAATGTAGTCACAAAGTTTTGTATTGATATGTATGTTCGGTGCTGCTCAGTTTTTACTTGTATAGTTATGATTGTATGTATATTTATTTATCCAGGCCAAAGAATTAATATTGATTGTGTTTCATGATTTATTTAATTGTTTAGCTCATATGAGCAATTGCTCATGGTGAGGCTTTTGTCTAGTTTCGATTTATGGATATATTTTTCCCCTAAATTCTTCTATGTTAATAGAAAAATGAACATTTTTGAACTTAGTGGTTCTTTGCAGTACATGTATTATAACTGTTTGTTTTTCCTCAACTGAAGGACAGAAGCAATAGGCCAAACAAACTTTAGGGTTATTATCTGTGTTCAGACTATTTGTATATTTAGATTTTTCTACTATGAATAACATGATACTTAATGAGGACATCTTGAATTGATAAAGATTTAAGGTCTTCGGTCCTAAAGCTTAGAGTTTTCTTGATCTAAGAATGTGTCATTTTCCCATATTGTGGGCTTTGCGCAAAACGGTCATAACTCAAGTTAAAAGATTGAGTTACGACTGTTTTGTACTAAGCCTGTGATATAAAAGCTTAAAAAGTACTGGAAATCAGGATTTTTCAAGGTTAGATAATTTGTTACTCCATGATACTAGTAATTCACTTGTAATAGGTAGTAATATATCAATTTCATGTAGTCAGACATAAAGGCTTCCTATCTTCCATGTTAATGTGGTCCTCCATTATACTATCTTCCATGTTGAAGTTTTCCGTCTGCTGTTCTAATAACTAAAACAATTTTAATATTACATACTATATTTGTATTGACTACCAACCTATTTATATATGTCACTTGACTGTCTATTGTTTAAAGTTGTCTGTTTATTTAGACTCTATGAGGGTAGTAAGTGGGGGCGTTACTTATTTAATAGGAAAACCATAAAGCAAGTGAGTTGCCTTTTGGCTCTGGGGGAGAAGAGGGGTGTTAGTGCCCCCCCCCCTTATACTTTTGTTAGTAAAATGCTATTTAGACTAATGCAGATATGGTAAAGCCAGAGTATAGAAAAGCGTTGTTTTCTTGCTCAACAGGCCAGCTCTCGGAAAAAATCCCCAATCTGAAAATTCTTCCAATGGTCCTACATCCTACCATTCACCCACTCAGTAATGATTGTTTTTGACCTCTAACTACCATTTTATTTTTCTCAAAAAAATTCTGCACAAGTTCTTCATTCATTTTCAAATTTCTCATTTTTATACCAGTAATGTTTTTATTACATTGTAAATGTTTTTTGTTTCAAATCACTGTAACAACAAAATAGACTATATCTGGAATTTAAATATTTGGGTTTTCCCCTCCGGTTCAAACAAACTTTCACTGTTACAATGAAAACATGTGTACAAAAACAATAGAATTTAATCCATAGTTTGTGGTATTTAGCTATAATGTGTAGAAAACTTTGTTTCTATCGGCTGTGCACGGACCAAAACCCCACATATTTGAATTCCGGATAAGGTCTATTATCAAATGGGTCCATGTTGATATCTTTCTTTACGTACAGTTAGACTGGATTTGCACTGACCTATTGATTTCAACTGTGTATTTTCTAGTCAGTAATATGATAATATAACATTGATGTTACAGTAGTAGGTCCTTTAGGATAACTTGAGCCAAATTTAAATGATATACTGTGTAATCAATGACTCATGTTATCCCGAACGAGCTGTAACATAATTTGCTGGTTTAGCACAAAACGGTCATATCTCAATAGAAAAGAGTGAGTTACGGCTGTTTTGTGCTAAACTGACAATGTATTTTACAGCTTAAATAAATCACTTTCTACGTTAAATAAACTTTTAATTAATAGGGTCAGTATTTTTTTAATTCTCAATGAATGCTTCATGCTTTATTACCTTGGTTACTAAAACAGTCTAAAACAATGGACACTATAAACTTATATACATGTAATGAAGTGTCCTTGGAGATTATTTGAACAGTTCTTAAACACCGAGGACATTATGTTATGTACATTATGTATTTCACGGGGTTTCTGCAAAACAGTTGTAACTCAATTGCAGTAAAGAGTGAGTTATGACTGTTTTACACTAAACTTGCGATATAGTGTCTTTTTGTCTGGGTCAACCTTTGCTTCACCACAAGCTGGAGCACTTTTAATCTTATTGTATTGGAGTTCTATTTTGTAGAAAAAATCATTAATTATCATTACATATAGTTATATATCAATAAAAAAAGATAGTGACATTTGTGTTGTCATGTCATATTCTCTTACCTTCATACACACGTCGAGGGTTGCCAGCAAGACTGTAGTAAGTGCATTGCATAAAAGAGCAAGTTACGAGCAACCTTCAACATTACTATCTTTGTTCTTTCTTCTCAAACATGAACTATTGTAAAAGGGTAGTACGGGTTTTAAGTGCTACCATAAATAGTTTTTTTACCCTTTCAGTCGCAGACATTTGTGTTTTCTATGTCTTTAACACTAACATATTTCTGTAAAACTTGTTAGTTATCTAAATGTATGATGACAATATATTATGCATGTAAAGTGTATGCTATCTTGTGATTTTGCTTATAAAATTTGCTTTGTATGTAAGTTAGTCAAAATGAAATGTAAAATGTACATATAATTGAAATCAAAGGGGACTAACTCTGTACTGATTGGTGTGTTAAAATATTCCATACAGAGTTACTTCCCTTTGACCACAAGGTATTATAATCTTTTAGTAAACAACTTGTTAAGTAGGCATTCTTGTTCAAAATATATGTTATATATACTGTGTCATTATGTATTTATAATTGTTTTGCTTGAATTGATTTTTAAACTCTGCTGTTTTTGAATAATTAAAGAATTAGACATTGTGAATAAAGACATAATTTTGACATCATGGTATTTCTTGTTTATTTTTATCCTGCATAGCAGTTATCAGGAGCTGTAGTCCAGTGGTAGGACAAACTTATTGTAATTGAGAGGTCTTGGACTAATTTGGACAATGAATTGCAACTTTATATTTCTTTGAGCAAGAAATGTGCATGCTAATGCTAATGCTTTACTTTGCCCAAGTGTATATACACCTATGTAGCACACTTGTGAGGTAATTATGATAAGCCATTTGTTGTAGGGCTGGGTACCGCCAGGAAAATTTTACCACGGTATACCGTGGTTTTTTACTAAATACCACGGTATATACCACGGTATACCTCTCTATAATTAAAATACACTTTTAAAAAGATCATTTATTAACTTTTAAAAACACACCATAACCATAACGTACAGGTAATACCTATTACAACTTATTCACCATGTTTATGTTTTTTGCTCAAATTCATTGACAATTTGATGATGTTTCGTAATCCAAGTTGAAAATAACGAACGCAGGTTAAAACGAATCAGTCCGTCTATTAATTGTGTCATGACGCCATACATGTTGTTAATACGAGGCATTCAAGGGGGGTTTATGCTAAAACTTACTAAAATTAATCGGGGAATAAATACGGCATTATTTTGTGGAAAAATGAAAATGAATAGAACAATCGTTGAAGGAAACCAATGCATACAAAATTTGCGTTCCACTGCCTTTAGAACCCGATCTCGAAATCAAGAATTAAATTGAACTATTTTATCCATATATTCTAACTAAAATTTACAACCAACTTATAACAGAAAATGACGACTGTCGTATATCAGTCAACGTTTCTTTCTCGCAGAATACAAGACAACTCTGCTCTGCGATTGCTACTATACATGGGATTGCATGTATATGTATATGTATAACTTCCACAGCGTTATGCAGTGATGAAACTATTTTTAATGTACGACTCGGACAACCATTGATTTTGCCAACCCTGACATATACAACATGTTAAACCGTAATCACGGGTTCTACTCGTTCACGGGTACTGTAATACCGGTATTTCCGAAAATACCGCGGTACCGTACCGCGAGATAAAAAACCATGGTTACCGGTTTACCGGTAATACCACGCACCTCTAATTTGTTGGCTGGACGTAAAACAGTGAAAAACTTGTGCGATAGACACCAGTAACCCAATGGGCAGTGGTCATTTTCACAAAATTCCTATTAAAAAAACTTTATTGTATTAGTAAGTCAATTTGATGAATTTTCTGATCAAAGTCTGAAGGGAAATAAGAATAATGAAGATAAGATGTTAAGAAAGTAAAGAATACTCTACATAGTTTAAGAATAATATGAATTGGTAGAACTAAGAAATGGCTGTATCTTGAATGTTTCCTGCTTTTAAGCAACAATGATTTTTATGATAGGATTTTTTGGTGAAAATATTAGCTATTAGGGAGCATGCGGCAGTCTTAAATATACAGGGCATATAATTTATATCAAATGGTGAAATGGCAATCATCTAACTTCTGAAATTAAGGGTACCACTATCAAGGTACATGAAATTAAGGGTACCACTATCAAGGTACATGAAATTAAGGGTACCACTATCATCAAACTACATGAAATTAAGGGTACCACCATCAAACTACATAAAATTAAGATTACCATCATCCAACTACATGAAATTAAGGGTACCATCGTCAATAGACTGGTTCTCTTAGGTTGGTCATGATAAACATAAGTAGGTTTCTTTGGTTCTTCATAATCTGTAACTACATTTCTAACTTCTTTTTGTCTTCTGGATGAACTAGACTTACATGCTTCATGTAGTATCAGTTTATCCACAGTTTCTGATATAGTAGTTGGATTCTCGATAGCTGTTAAGTAAGCTATTTCTTGATCTGGTAGACCTTGTAGCAGGTACATGTATTGTATAGTCATGTCCGAGAATGTAAATGTGTCTTCAATGTCATTGTAAGCTTTAGACATTAATGACTGGATTCTTGAAGCATATTCTTGAATTGATTCGTCTTTTTTCTTCTTGACATTCTCTAATTTTTCTCTGTATGTTATAGCTGGAGTTTTATTACCAAATCTTTCTTTCAGCAACATAACCAGATAAGCTGTGTTGTCTCTTACTCTTGAATTCAAGTCAGTAACATAGCTTGCTGCACTATCTTTCATACATAGTTTTCTCTCTGTGTTTCTTCACTCCAGTTAAATTTCTTTGACAGGATTTGAAACTTTAACCAAAAAGTTTCCCATTCATCTGGTTGACCATGGAAATACGGTATTTTGTGTTGTAGTTCAGTAGCTTCCATATGTTTCAGAAGTTCTTGAATTCTGTCCAGGAGTATTTGAATGCTTCCATTAAGTTGTTGACCTTCTTCATGAACATCACTTGTTTGTTGTTCTGTATTGTAGTCCGTGGACAATGGATCACCAGGGGACCCTTGTGATATAGTAGGCCCATATAAAAACGTTACAGGCCGTGATGGTCTTGACGGATTAGGTTGTACTTCAATTGTTCTTGAATCAAATTGGGGCATGTCTTCTTCAGTCGAAATTGAGTGTTGGTTTGGATAGTAGACATCTTCTTCTGCCATTGCTACACTGGTTTTCAGTCTTCAAGTCTAGTTGATGTAAGTTGTAGTCTGCGACGTTGATGACGTATCTAGTAGATTTTGACGTTAATGATGTGACTTGTAAACCTTGACGTTGTTTGACAAATCGTTAGTTGCGAACCAAAAGGTACGCTAGTTTGACATTTGAGAAATTCTTCGTATAAGGGTGGTGCCTTTAATACAGTCAGTTATTGGGATGCAAATATAGTACCAGTTAAGTGTTGCAGATTTATCGGTCACGTTTAATCAGACTAAGGCACTATCTTAATGTTGGACAGGTGGGTTTTGGTACTTTCAGATGTTTCTAGTCGGACTGCTAAGTGGGCCTTTAAGACTCGAATTCTTTAGTGTGCCTTTAAGACTCGGATGTTTTCGCAATTTTAGACTCGGGTGCTTAAGAAAATTTTAAGACTCGGTTGCAATAGTTTATGTGCCAATGGACAGTAGAATTAATGAAAAGTGGCCCTCATAATGTACAGTATGTACTTACAAGAAAAAAAGGCCTGGCTGGAGGATAGTAAAGATTAAGAGAAAGTAACTTTCAGACCAGTAACGATAGAGACCAACGCTATTGCGCCTAACTGCCAATTACTGTATAGCTAGGAAGGTTCCCTTTCGTGACTTTCAATTAACTATCGTCAAACATTCTGCAGTAGTACAACGTCTGTTGCCAATAACTGTATAACAGAGTTGGGGCCCCCGCGCAGTTTGAATCAGTTAATAACAATGTGGAGTTCAAACAATGAATTCAAGAAAATAGCTCCCAAATTCACGGTTTGTAAGAAACAGAAATAAGAGAAAGATTGACCAAGAATAGACTAAATGTGGCACAGGTATTGATTACTGCACTTCATAAATCTGAAACTGGGGTCTGTTTGCAGATCTCAGTGAATTTACTTTTTGGATATTTCTTAACTGTGTAAGTTTGCCTATGTGGACAGGACCGATTGACTAGGTGGCCCTTATAGTGTACAGTATGTACTTACAAGAGAAAAAGGCCAGGCCGGAGGATAGTAAAGTTGAAGAGAAAGTGACCCTCAGACCAGCAACGATAGAGACCAACGCTATTGCGCCTAACTGCCAATTACTGTATAGCTAGGAAGGTACCCTTTCGTCGCTTTTAATTAACTCTCATCAAACAATTTGCAGTAGTACAACGTCTGTTGCCAATAACTGTATAACAGAGTTGGGGCCCCCGCGCAGTTTGAATCAGTTAATAGCAGTGTGGACTCTAAACGATGAATTCAAGCAATACTCAAGTGTATTAAGTGAATGCACAGTTTAATAGAAACAGAAATAAAGAAAAGAAGGTCAAGAAATACTTGTGGCAATTTACAGTTAAGAATATTTGAAGTTCTCTCAAAATAGATAAAATACTTGAAAAATTCAGCAAAAATTTAAGATATGTACTCAAAAACTTAAATTTCAATAAAAAAAATAGCTATTTGCCTCTTCCTAAGTTAAGAAAAATGAACAATTTTCAATGACTATCCCACTTCTGACACCATTGAAGTGAAAACGTAGATGAACCTAGAGTTCGGTTATATAAGAACTAGTGACGTATACTAAAACTAAGACAAATCAAATCTACGTGACGTATAAGTTCGAATCTCGGGATAGTCTGCGTAAGAAGAAATCTAGTAATTGTATTAAGTGATCAAAATCACTGCATCTATCTTATGATGCGCTCGTCAGGATGACACCACTGTATTTAAGTTATACAGAACTATGAACTTATGAAATAAGTAAAAGAAAGTAGTAAAAATATTAAGAACAAAGATATAGTAAAACTAAGACTCAAGTTTAATATGTAACTAAAAAGATGTGACAAAGTTTAAGCATTTAAAATAATAAACAAAGTTTCCAAAGTTATCAAATAATGCCAAATAATATCAAATAACATCATCAAATAAAGCCTAAATAAAATGATCTTAATGACAATAAAGCTAAATATGAGGCAAAATAACTTAAACTAAGTCTAATTACATGATTATGACAAAAATGAGCTAAAACTAACAAAATAACACAAAAATACTAAGTATGTACATAATATATACAAAATAAGATGGTACTCAATATTTAATTAAAGCTACACAGTTCTTAAACTAAATATTAAATATCAAATGAGTCTGAGAGATCTTAGAAAAATATTATGACAGCCAAATGTAAACAAAAGATCTAAAAATAGAATTCAAGATGGCTGCCAATTAACTAGACATAATCAAAGTTCTTAATTAAACCAATTAAACCTAATTTAAACAATAATCTAAATAAAATCAAACTATACCTTTAACTTACTTAAACATTTGCTTAAAGTACAAAAATGCTCCAAAAATACTTAAGTATAAATATAAAAAAAAATTAATTAATTACTAATTAATGCTAGGGAGAGATTTTTGAGTTCCTTCCAATTCAAGTGTTAATCTCAGACTGAAGATTTTCAGCTCTGCACTCATATTTATGGCCTCAAGACAGTGCTGACCCCTATGATTAATTATTCAAGGGAATTAACTCTGCAATAAACCCCTAAACAAAGGTCTTGTTTGTTCTATATAAAAGGGAGATGACTCTTACAAAATACCCTAATTACAAGTGGCTGTTCCATCAATGAGAATAATGATATTTCTAACCCATATTAAATGGACAATGATACAAAATACAAGTTATAATATAAGTATAAACCTAAAGTATGAATATTCTGACATAGATATAAAGTTAATAAGTCAATAAAACAATTATGAAGTGATTCATAACAGTTACAGTGACTTTAAACAACAGTATGCAAATACCCCAAATAAGGGTTAGGTCTAAAACTCTGACCACTTAACAACAAGGTTAAGTAAGAAGTAAATAGTGGCTTATTTGAGTCTGTATGACTCAAGAAGGCAAGTTAAAGTATTCAAAACTCTTAATTACTATTATAAATACAAATACAACATATTACATTATGTTTTAAGCAACAAGTATATGAAATGGGCCTTTAATAGTTCACATAGAAGATTTGCTATGGAAACATTAGATATTTACAAAGGGAAGTAATTCTGTCTAATTGCTAAAAATAGATCTAACTTAAAAGTTAACTTGTGCCCTTAATTATACAATATTTTAATTATCATTTCTCAATTCATGACAACTATTATGTAATATTGCCTAGCCTAAATCCAACTTTACAACAAAACTAAGGGTACCATTGCCTCACTACATGAAATTAAGGGTACCATCATCTTACTACATGAAATTAAGGGTACCATTGCCTCACTACATGAAATTAAGGGTACCATCATCTCACTACATGAAACTAAGGGTACCATTGCCTCACTACATAAAATTAAGGGTACCAGGTAACAGTTTCAGGGGTAAGTGGGGGTAAATGCAGCATGTATACATACACTTTCTACTTTCTTTCTTTCTTTCAATGTTCATACTTGTAGAAATTATTTTCCATTGTTCTTCAATTTTCTCTATTATGACAAACAACCACTCATTTCTAAATAGTCAAGAGTGACAGCGAAAATGTGGTCTGTAAATTTCAGGAGATAAGAACAAAATATAACAGACTGGGCCAAAAGAAAATTTTCTGGTCAGAACAGAACAATTCTTATATTTTCACAGTTTATAGTTTGTAAAAATGTAATAACATAATATTAATTAAATCAAATAAAAAGGTTATTATGGCGTTATGGGGACAGTGGTAAAAAGTAAAACTACAGGAACACTGTTAATTCATGCCTTACTTCAAAGGGAGATAACTACTATTGTTTGATCCGGAAAATCCGGTAAACTAGTCTTTAGTATCGACCTTTATTTACACCGGAAGCAGCATGCAGTGAAAAATATTGTTTGTGAAATATCGAAAATATTGTTGAAAATGAAGACGTGCGTAGTTTGTTATGATTTTAAACTGAAATTAAAATGATTTTTTATTCTTTTCGTACATGAATGATCAGAATTATTATTATATATAGTTATAAATCTGGCTAGTACCGTGTGACCGTGGGTAACAATCTCACAGTCTTAGTTAGTACTCTTATTGACCTAATTGAAATACACTGGACCTGGTCTTATAGCAGGGTTAGACACTAAACTGTTTTCGTCATTGATCCTGAATGAATCCCTAGTCAGTTATTCAGAGACTCCTTTCTCGTATTGGGGTTCATCAAATAAAACAAAAAATGGTTTGCAGTTGGAACTTGGAAACTCAAAATCACATGGCAATTTTTCAGTGATTCTGACAGAAACCCCAGCTAAATTCACAAGGATTCTCAACAAAATTTTGGGTTCCTCGGAATCACTGGACGCTGTTAGCCTCTAACCCTATATATGGAGCCATGCAGTTATATTTATGAGTTAAGGGTGTATTGGGATTTGAAATTGAAAACAATCTATGAAGTGGGTGTGGTTACTAAAGATATCAAAATATCCATTAATTCCAAAATAATTTTGATATATTTTGTAAGTGATGCATTAAATGTATAGATGTGACAGAGAAAAAAAAAAAAAAAAACAACAAAAAAGATATTTACACAGAAATGAAAACATTTAACCAAACCTTGAAATAGCCTTCCGAACGTCAGTCCAAACACATATTTAAAGTTCTTTTCTCATAAATCCAAATGTTGATATAGGTTGTCCATGTAACATATTACAATGTCTTAGGGTGAATTACACAAAAAGTATTTCCAAAATGTAAATTTGATAATTCATCTCAACACAAACATTACACGTTTTAAATTACAGTTTACACACAAGTGCCCAGTGCAATTTTCCCCTCATATTGTGTGTTCTATGTGTGTAATAAGAAGGAAAAAATAATCAAACTCCTATGGTAAACTTGTAAATAAAATCGTGTAATCATGTGTTGCGATGAATTATCAAATTTACGTTTTTGATAAACTTTTTGTGTGATTCACTCTAAGACATTGTAAAATGTTGTATGGACGTTCTATAACATCATTTGGAATTATGAAAAAAGAACTTTAAATATGTGTTTGGACTGACGTTCGTAAGGCCATTTCAAGGTTAGAATAAATGTTTCCATTTATTTCTAAATGTCTTATTTGTTGATTTTTTTATATTTTCTCTGTCACATCTATATATTTAATACATCACTTACAAAATGTATCAAAATTATTTTGAAATTAATGGATATTTAATATGTTTAGTAACCATACCCACTTCATAGATTTTTTCAATTTCAATCCCCGATACACCCTTAAAACTAAACTATTAATAGTATGACATTTTGATATATTTAACAGATGTGAGATATGTTCTGAAGTTGTTGCCAAGTACAGATGTCCAGCATGTGAAGTAGAAACTTGTTGTTTAAAATGTGTCAATCAACATAAACAACAAAATAATTGTGATGGACAAAGGGACAAAACTACTTATGTCAGTGTAAACCAATTTACTGATTTAAATTTACTAAGTGGTAAGTATGGTTTTTGCACGGGATTCTAAACTTTCATATTTTTGTTAAGTTCTTTAACTATAAATATATTTAAATCAATAAAGAAATGTGTACCCCAGGTCTGTAATGCAGTTGGTAGCGTGTCGGGATTTCAAATCTAGGGTCCCAAAGGAGGTAAGGGTTTTAAAACTTCCCAGGACTGTTATACCAGTCCATGAAAATTTAACAATAATGTCAATTTTCTTCCATTAATTAAGTATCCCATACAGGACAAAAAGAGACAGTATGAGGTAAAAGGGTTAATAAAGTATATAGAGAAGATG
This sequence comes from Mactra quadrangularis, assembly GCA_025267735.1. Classification (NCBI taxonomy): domain Eukaryota; kingdom Metazoa; phylum Mollusca; class Bivalvia; order Venerida; family Mactridae; genus Mactra; species Mactra quadrangularis. The sequence goes on along the minus strand of CM046311.1, from coordinate 4,408,248 downwards.
CCAGCCTTGTGGAAGGGTAGGTGAGTACAGGTTTTAGACAAGGGTCCATGAAAGTTAGGTTAGGTGCACTGGACACTGTAAAATAACCTAAATTGTGTTGACATGGCATTAATAATGAACTAAATGCAGTTCAATGAAGAGATTTTTTTCTTTCAGATTACAGATTTTTAGAGGAAGGTGGAAGAAAAACAAATAATGCTTCCAGAGATAACTTGAAAAGAAAACATAACACACCTAACTTTGTAAGTAAGAAAACATAACATGCCTAACTTTGTAAGTAAGAAACATAACATGCCTAACTTTGTAAGTAAGAAAACATAACATGCCTAACTTTGTAAGTAAGAAAACATAACATGCCTAACTTTGTAAGTAAGAAAACATAACATGCCTAACTTTGTAAGTAAGAAAACATAACATGCCTAACTTTGTAAGTAAGAAAACATAACATGCCTAACTTTGTAAGTAAAAAACATAACATGCCTAACTTTGTAAGTAAGAAAACATAACATGCCTAACTTTGTAAGTAGGAAAACATAACATGCCTAACTTCGTAAGTAAGAAAACATAACATGCCTAACTTTGTAAGTAAGAAAACATAACATGCCTAACTTTGTAAGTAAGAAAACATAACATGCCTAACTTTGTAAGTAAAAAACATAACATGCCTAACTTTGTAAGTAAGAAAACATAACATGCCTAACTTTGTAAGTAAGAAACATAACATGCCCAACTTTGTAAGTAAGAAAACATAACATGCCTAACTTTGTAAGTAAGAAAACATAACATGCCTAACTTTGTAAGTAAGAAAACATAACATGCCTAACTTTGTAAGTAAAAAACATAACATGCCTAACTTTGTAAGTAAGAAAACATAACATGCCTAACTTTGTAAGTAAGAAACATAATATGCCCAACTTTGTAAGTAAGAAAACATAACATGCCTAACTTTGTAAGTAAGAAAACATAACATGCCTAACTTTGTAAGTAAGAAAACATAATATGCCTAACTTTGTAAGTAAGAAAACATAACATGCCCAACTTTGTAAGTTAGAAAACATAACATGCCTTACTTTGTAAGTAAGTAACATAACATGCCTAACTTTGTAAGTAAGAAAACATAACATGCCTAACTTTGTAAGTAAGAAAACATAACATGCCTAACTTTGTAAGTAAGAAAACATAACATGCCTAACTTTGTAAGTAAGAAAACATAACATGCCTAACTTTGTAAGTAAGAAAACATAACATGCCTAACTTTGTAAGTAAGAAAACATAACATGCCTAACTTTGTAAGTAAGAAAACATAACATTCGTAACTTTGTAAGTAAGAAAACATAACATGCCTAACTTTGTAAGTAAGAAAACATAACATGCCTAACTTTTTAAGTAAAAAACATAACATGCCTAACTTTGTAAGTAAGAAAACATAACATGCCTAACTTTGTAAGTAAGAAAACATAACATGCCCAACTTTGTAAGTAAGAAAACATAACATGCCTAACTTTGTAAGAAAACATAACATGCCTAACTTTGTAAGTAAGAAAACATAACATGCCTAACTTTGTAAGTAAGAAAACATAACATGCCTAACTTTGTAAGTAAGAAAACATAACATGCCTAACTTTGTAAGTAAGAAAACATAACATGCCTAACTTTGTAAGTAAGAAAACATAACATGCCTAACTTTGTAAGTAAGAAAACATAACATGCCTAACTTTGTAAGTAAGAAAACATAACATGCCTAACTTTGTAAGTAAGAAAACATAACATGCCTAACTTTGTAAGTAAGAAAACATAACATGCCTAACTTTGTAAGTAGGAAAACATAACATGCCTAACTATGTATGTAAGAAAACATAACATGCCCAACTTTGTAAGTTCTTTCATCCTAATTCAATTGTACTGTCTAGTTCAAATATAGATACATGTAACAGTAATGATGATGATGAAAAATGTTGTTCTTTTGTACAGTACTGATTATGCAGTCTAATGTAATCAGCACATTGATGAGGCCGTATTCCTTATTCCTTAATACTATGAACTAATTTTAGAATGGTTATGGAACGTAACTTAAATATGCTTCTATTTCAGTTTTTTGTTTTACATAATTGTAGCCCCTTATTTACATGGAAATCATTTGAGAACAAATACTTTATTAGTTAAGGCACAAAGCTTATTCTCAAATGTTGCAACCTTGAGCCCTTCTGTCATTTGTTGGATGTTAATTTCGTTTACTTAAAGTTGAAAATTAATTTGTTTGTCTTGGTATATTTTCTAGTTAAAAGAATTAGAGAAGCAGGCTAATAAAAGAAATGTCAAACTTCGACTAATGCCGTATCCTATGTCTCGTCGTAAAAATAATTCTACTATATATCAACACAGGTAAGTCCTATATTTATAAGGCTAATGAGAGTTATTAATCTGTGATTGGTTACATTTATTCGGAACACCTCGATCTGTCATGAATGAATAATCTCGGATGAATTCGTGGGGGGTCTTCACTGGATTTTTGTGATTATACTACCTATGCGAGGTGAAGCAAGTAACTGTTACACAAAATAGTTCTGGTAGTATACACACAGATCTTTGTCTAAACATATTTATTTGTTGTAAGCATGAGTTGTAAGCCTTGTGGTAGGGTAAGTTAGTACTGGTGATAGAAAAGTGTCTAGGAAACCTAGACCTGGCCATCATATATATGACCCAAATATGTGTTACATACAAAGTTAAAAAAAAGCATGAAAAAAACAACAAATAAACAAAAGAATCATTTTATTGAAAGTTAGTCATAATAAATAGACCTTTTAATGCTGATAATGTCTGTATATCTGTAAGACAACTGTGTTAAGTTCTTGTTTTTTCAGATTAAAGAAAATGTTATGGCAAATAGAATGGATGTTTCCTCAAGGAGATTATACTATCATTGATAAAAGGTGAGTTCTGGTGATATTATTTCTGTTTGTGTTCATTTGTTGGTTTTTTTTGGCGCAGCTGTCTAAGCCAACTTTTTACCCATTATATATTTTAACCAATATAATATGCTCTACCATAATTGTTGGTCCAATGACATTCTCTTTCGGTATATATAAATGGATAAAAGATATGGTACCATTGGTTGTTTGTGATAAACAGGTGTGTATTATGGACAGTAGTTGCTGACTATTTACTCTGTGTATTATAGGTGACTCACTGTTCTAATTGATTGTACATTCATTGTGGTACACTCCTGGCAGTATGACTAAACTGCTAATATACCATTTATACTTCAAACAAAATGAACCCTACAAATATATGTTCTTGTTTTCAATTAAGAATATACATGGACCACTTATGAGAATTTTTTTCAGTCAAAGTAAACTTTCATTCTGTCCAGTTAACTATAGATGCCATTTTGCTGGACCAAGTGTCCACTGCTAATGAAAGTGTGTTGTGAAGAATGTTGCCATAGAAACAATCATAAAATTCTCTACTAAGTATTTTTCTTTTTAAAATATTCCATTCATTTTTAAAGGTAAACTCTAGATAAGGGAAAACTGCTTGATTTAAAAAAAAAGATGTGGAAAGGGACATTACAGGACTTTGATAAATCAGGATGAAGGCCCTGTTAAGTTAACACATCTAAATATCAAAGATATTGTTCTTTATTATTACTGCTGTTGTAGCAATCATCAAAGCTGAATTTATTCTGTTGTCAAGTTACAAATACACTATAACCTCTGCAGAGGGGCCCTCTACAGAACAAATCCTCTGTGCAACAACAGAATTTGATGTTTTCCTTAGGTGTAATTTTAATTGAATTGAGCCTCTGCAGAGCAACAACCTCTGAACACTAACACATCTAAGTTCCTCCCAGTAGGTGCTGTTCAAGACAGGTTGTACTGTATATATTATAATATTTCATATATTTTCAGGGTAAATGAAGATGAACTACTTGGTTCTATATTAAAGAAGCATATTGGTATCGATGCTGATCCTTTAGTAAAACATAAACTCAAACCTTATACTAATACTGACATAAATAATTTAGGAATTTTCTTGAAACAAGACAAAGTTGATACATCGGAGGAAAGGTAAGGAATGGGATAATGGAGTATGTTTTTTTTACAATCTGATTTAATCCCAATCTAACATTTTCTGCTCGCCTGCTCGCTAATTTAGATCTGGCTGTTTTCAAATGAGGGTCACGTTTGGGTGACCATTTCTCATCATAATATTCATGACGAAATTGTTATGATTAGTAACTTGTTTACACCATCTACCTCATGCAATTTGAAATGAGCCGTCTAATCGCAGACTGGATAATACCGCTGTTAAATTAGCTCAAAACCTTGGTCTAAAAATAAAAATTACGAAATCAAAATGTTATTAATGTTGTTTCGTCTAGATGAAAGCTATGCATTGATTGGTTGACATAAAGGTCATCTCGACATGACCCTCCATTGAGATCTTAGAGATCCTGTTTGACAACCTGACAGGATATCTGTTTACGGAGTATGGTCTTTTTATTGTTGACCATTTTATTTTGTCAGTTTTGCTGGTCAGCTCTAGAGCCACCTAGTGTAGAATGCACATATATGAAAAACAGCCAATATTTTTATATAAACATTTAATATTGTATGAATCCTTAACTGGTCAATCCCACATTTTAACGTGTCTGGACCCCTCTCCCCTTCAAAATGTCTGCCACAGCATTGAAAGTGTTTAAACTGTTTAACGTTTAAAGTTTAACTGGATTTAGTGAATTTCCCTTCAGGAAAGGTGTTTAAAAAAATTACCTTTTTTTTCGCGTGCCAGAAATAATTGGGGTGTTTGGGGGGCAGAAAACTGGCACAAAATGCTGATAAGAAAACGTTTTCAGTCTGAAAAGAACTAGCAAAATGATAGTGTTTCATGTAGTAAAAATCTACCCCGTATGCAACGGTATAGACAATTTTAGTGCAATTGTTTTACTTTTATTGTATATTTCTTGCAACCTATAGGTCAGTTTGTCTTAAAATATTAAAAATTAATTTTTGACACAATTACAGATACTGAATGGTATTTCGAAAATGTAGGGAAAAAAACCAAATCTGTGAACTAGTACCTTTAAGTACAAGCCTCAGCATAGTGGTTAGCATGTCTGACTTCAAATCCAGAGATCATGGGTTCGAGCCCGGTCGCAGTAGGTCATACCCTAAACATGAGTTGTCGGCCTCGTGGTAGGGTGAGTTTACTGGTGATAGAAAAGTGTCCAGGAAACCTATAGTAGGAAGAGCTGGCCGTCATATATGACCTATATGTGTTGAATACGATGTTAAAAAACAAAAAAACAAAAACCCTTAAGTACTGTATCATCTGTAATAGGTATTCAACCCTACTCACATATCTTTTCTCTCCATGATTGCTTTTCATTGTTTCAGATACTACAGACTTGATGAGAATAAATCTTTATCAGAGAATTTTGAAAATAAGAAAATATTAGAATATCCAACAATACATGTTGTATTAGATGGTTTCTGGTTAAATTATCCATTAGGTTAGTATACTTGTGACCAGGCCCCAGTTTCAAGAAAAAAATCAACTTTGTACTCAAACTCAATCTTATGTTTTGATCATTAATTTTACTTATTTAATCATAGTTATATCAAATGTTGTATCATTAGAAAACCCTAAAAGTGATTTAAAAGCCATATTATATAAAATAAAACTGACTTACATTTTCGGATAATGTTTAATTTAACTTTATTTATTTGAGTCTGTTAATGATAGGTGAAGCTTAGTCTCAAGTTTGTGGCCATAAAGTTCATAATCAAACCCATGCTATTTTTGTTGATGCATTATATATATTTTCATTATTATGGTTATCTAATGACAGTCATTCAAACTATATTTACATGCTATTTAGAGACCAAAAACACTTGAGTCTGTTATTGAGTTCGTACTAAGTTTGTTTGTGAAACTGGGGCCATGACTGAGTGGTTACACCATTAAACTGGTAATCATTTGATAGCTAGTTCCTTGTTGTTGTTTTTTTAAATTACATACAAACTTATCTCAGCCACCTGGCTAGCTCAGTCTGCAGTATGTATGTCTTCTGATCACAGAAAAAATGTGTTTTATTACATGCTTCCCAGTAGAATACCAGGATTTATCGGTGAAATAAAAATTGATATTCCACTGTTTTGAAACAATGAAATAAATTTGTTATTTTCACTGATTGGATACACCGTTCTAATTAAAAAAGCTAGTTTGAAGCATATAATAAACAGAAAATTTGTTTATTTCGGTGTAAGATCTATTTATTTTACTCATGAGCTAATGATACATGTATTATATTTCCACCAGTAGCTACGCCACTCTTGAAAATATTGCATCCTTAGCTCACTCATAAAATAAAAACCAACCTTACACCAAAATAAACAAATATCATCTATTTATTCCCAGATAAGCATACTTTAGTGGAATTTTGTCGTGAAATAATTTCTGAAGCCTTGATCTGATTTACCCCTGATTCTTAATCATGTAGGGCAGTAATAATTTATATGGCCCATCTCCCTCCTGCCACTGATTCTAAATTATGTAGGGCAGTTTCTGTAACTGACAGAAGTATGCACCTAGTAACTTGTTCAAAGCTAAATCCTGAGAATTTAGACAGTATGTTAAGTGACCACCTTGATATGACCTATACAATGATGAGTTGCTACTGTGTTAAACCTAACCAAAATAGTGTTCTTAAAGATCAGTGGTGCTTTTTACAAAAATTCTTACGAAAAAAATCTTCACAAGTCGTTTCATATAATTAGCACTTCAAAGTCAGATGGATAATAAGCATAACTATGATATGATATTCAAAAGGTATACACTATTCTACACAATTCTATAATATTTAGAATTGATAAGCCAAAAATTGAGCGTATTAATAAGGTTTCGTGCTTTTGACTTACGAAGATTTTATTCATTAGAATTTTGTGAAATGCACCACAGATTAGGCCCCATGGTTACAGCATTAAACTAATATTCATTGGATAGTCAGCTCCACATTTTCTTCTAGTCACATATAAAACCTACCTCCTTGTTTTCCTTGAGCTGTTGAGTTTAGAATAACATGAGACATTGGGCATGTTCCACAAAGCGATCGCTAGGTAGCGCTTTTTGAAAGCGATTTTTTTATAGCATAAGTGGTCTATTGAACAGTTTGCTTAAAGCTAGAAAATCCAAGATGGCAACTTTCTCAAACAAAAAAGTTTAGTATTGTAAAAAATGAAAAATATTAAAATCATTTGTCACCATGGTTATTCTTTTTTATCACCTCGACGAAATATATGCATTTAATAAAATATATACATGTAACAGTGTTCTTGAAAAAAAACACATTCCCACAGGGGGCAGCCATTTTGAAAAAGGCAGAAACGTTCCGAATGATACAGCTAGCAAGAAAAAAACTTGCTACGTATCACTAGCTAGCGATTCAACTTGCTTGATTGTAGCAGACCGTTCTATAGGAAATCGCTAAATAGTGCTAGCTAGCGATCGCCTTGTAGATTGTGCCCATTGTTTATGTAGAATATTGTTAAGATTTGCCTCAGGTTGTCATAACAACCTATAGGATTATATATCTACCAATCGTAACAAAAAAACAACAAACCAATACTCTTGAATCAGTTTACTTTATTAATAGAGCTTTATTATTTCAGTTGGTTAACAAATAACTATTAGGTTATTGAGGGTTCATGCAAACTCAAAAAAATCATGGAAAATGATATTTTTCTGGAAAAATCATGGAATTTTGCTATTCAGAATCTGTATGAACCCTGTTATTTATATTGTTTTGGATGTTACATTTTGTTAATACAGCATAACCTCTGCAGAGCGACCCTCTACAGAACAAATCCTCTACACAACAATAGCTTTTGATATTTCCCTCGGGCATAATTTTAATTGTATTTAACCACTTAAGAGCAACAACCTTTGAACAGCAGCACATTTAAGTCTCTCCAGTGGGTGTTGTTCAAGAGAGGTTGTACTGTATGATTTCACATTCGTCATTTGATTTTTCATGCACAAAGGTGCCAATGGACATCCTCAGCAAAACACTGTTTAGCTCTATTGTGTTTTCAGTTAAATCTGATGAGAGTGTTGACACAGAGACAGAAAGTGAGTCAGATGATGTAACAGATGAATCACATTCTCTTAAAGAAGACAAGATGACCAGTGAAGAATTACAAGACAGAGATACCACGTCAAACATATCAAGAAATGATGAAATAAACATTGAATCTAAGACTAGTGTTGATATATCAGCTAAACATTGTTAAATATCGTTATAAATTCATTGGTTACAATATACACATGAACTTGTGTATATATAATAAAAATACGAAATGTTGAGTTTTGGGTTTTTTTTATACTTTTTTTTCCTTCTAAAAATTGTTATTTTGCGTAAAATGGACTCTGGGATAGAAAAATGCGTATTTTGAAACTACAGAGAATTTTTTTCTCATTTGACAAAATGTTTTTCTTGTTCAAGCACAATAAGAATATTTCAAGTTTTCAACATATTTCAACATTTGTACAAACATTTCAGATTTTGATAGAACAGTCAGTACAACACATAAATACCAAAACCGGTAAAGGAAAAACAAACTGCAGGCCTCCTAGTGAAACCTTTAAAACCTTTAAAAACCTTTAATTTCAGAGCAAACCTTTAAAACCTTTACATTTCCCCAGAAAACCTTTAAAACACCAAAATAGCCTGTAATTCTCACTCAAAACCTTTATATTTGCTCTGACTGTTTGTCGTGCTAGCTTAAAGCAAGTAATGGATTTTGTTGATGTAGATCCTACACTGTAAAACAGGAGCTATGTATAATGTAAATATGCAGAGAAAATAGGTATACACATTAAATAAGGTATGTATTATATCGCATAATTCAAACAGTATATAACATCAAAAAATGACTTTGGTATGACTGTGGGTTTAATAAAGAAATGAGAACCTCGACGAAAATAGCCTTTATTTACTCTTTATTTTTTCATATTTTACACTAAAAGGCCTTTATTTTCATACATTGGAGCCTTTATAAAACCTTTATTTTTGTTTTGGCCTGCTAGGAGGCCTGAAACTGGTTTAAAACCGTCAAAGTTCGTATTGCAATATTAAACAGTTACACTTCTATTACACATAGCAATACATGTGTGGATGTGTTCATAATTGATTTGTCATCTGAACATAGTTTAAATTACTTAAAAACATTGAATACATTATTCATATAATTGATTTGTCATTAAACGTCCTTGAATAATCCACTGTGATTGTTTTAGATCCTAAGTGGGGGGGGGGGCAAAATTCTACCAATTCTCAATTGATATAGAAGTTACGAAAATTAACAAAAATAAAACTAAATTTGAAACCAATAAAAATTTAAAAATTCAGATCCCGTAGAAAAATTTTTTTTGATAATTTTTAAAGTTAGGCCTAAACTAAAAAATACTTTGTTTGCCCTTTACCCACCCTAAATTTTTTGCTTAGGTCGGTAGGTAGGAAAAATTATCAATTTTTTTTATATATTTTTTATCAAGAATTATCCCTAAATTAGGTACATCCGGGAAAACAACTTGTTTGTTCATATATAATATATATACATGTATATAAATTATATTTATCTAATATTATATGATGTCAACATGTTCCTAAAGCAGAGTTATTAGCATAAAGGAACTACTGGAAAGTAATACGATAAATGGTTGTGACCAAAAGAAACCATCCTAATATTTTTGAGTGGAATCTTTTGAGTTGGCGACATTTTTTCAGGTTGGTCGGTATAGGGCAAACAAACTTAATTTTAATTTTGGCCTTAGCTCCTTGTGATTTCATATAATCATGGACTCTAGTGCCATTGACTACAAGGCCGATCATAGACGGTCATCTCTGTTCTCTTATTTCCTTGACCATGAGCTAACATATATTGTTCTATGGAAACACTTCTACAAATGCATAAAAATGAATTAGTCTCATTGAAACTGTAAGACAAGAATTTTGGTGCATTTTGTACACAGTAGACAAAGCAATGTGAAATATCATTTATAGAATTGGCATTTTTAACTTTTTTCAGTACATAATTATGATCTATGAATAATTCTGTAGAGTAATGGTTGTTGTCGAAGGTTGAAGAATACTGATCACAGTCTGAAATGTATATTGTATGTATAATTAGAGTTTATTAAACAGTGCAAGTGTGCCTTATGAAAGATTACAGCACACTTGTTTAGGTATTGGCCTGAGGGCCAATGCTTGGGTAAGTATGCTGATATTTACTTAATAGCTAGCTAAGTTGGTTGTGTACAAGTCTACTGATAGAAGAATGGTAGGTTCGAGTCAGGAGTAGGGCATACTAAAGTCTTGTGGATTTTGGTCAGGAAATAATGGCCATTGTTGCTCCTACCACTGATTCTAAATCATGCAGGACAGTTGTAAGTTAAAGTAAGATAAGATAAATTTTATTTTAAGTCGGCAAGTTAATATGAAGTTGTCAGTCACTGACGGAAGAATGCGCATAGTAACTGGTTAACAGTAAAATTCAAAGATTTAGCCCTTCCAGGAACGGTGAGTAGGTTGACTCACCACCTTGATATAACCTACACTATGTGTTGCTAAAGAACCAACCAATATTCATAGGTCATTTGAAGTGTGAAGACATTTTCACTTTGTATGCTTGCTCACTAGCTTTTACCAAAAATTTGATAACCTTTTATTTTGAAATGCGTTTTAGTTAAGCTTAGCATATATGTTTTTGTAATTGATCTTTTCAACGTTGAGACTATAAAAGTAGCGTAAAACTACATTATGGAAACAAATTACATTAAACATGTTTTTGGAGGCTTATGTATATCGGAAACTGAAACTCAAAATTTAAATAATAATGGCGGACATACTTTCAGTAATTACAGAACAGTATCCACCAAAAGTTTGGAGACATTTTCACTTTGTAAGCCTAACGCATTGGTTTTATAAAAAATTTGATTACCATTTATTTTGAAATGATTTTTAGTTAAGCTATTTTTTGTCTTGGAACTGTTTGTAGTTTAGACTACCAAACTAGCTTAAAATTATGATAGAGAAGTGAATTACTTTGAACTTGGTTTTGGCAACTTTGGAATGTCAGATGCTGAATCTTATAAATGTGATGCATTCTCAAAATTTATTTTTATTTTATCACAAACCATATTAATTATATTGAAAATACTATGTATTAAAATGGTTCTACCAAACATTGAAATGTAAGAATTTTTATTGAATTTCCTTTGTCTCCCAACTTTTTGGTGGGTACTGCAAGTTTCTTCAATACATTACCATCAATGCACGAGTCTGTGTTCTGGACGTACTTGAATCCAAATTGGCAATGACAGAACTCTTTGGTGCCATTATACGGCCTCACTAAGCAGCGTCCATTTTTTTCTGAACATAGTTGTGGCCTACAACGTGCACCTATAACCTGTTGGTACTCACACGATCCTTGCCTATTCCATTGTCCATTTTGACATACAGCTGTGTTTGTTTTTGATGTTAATGTATAACCATCGTTACATTTAAATATCACCTTGCTTCCGTCAGAACGTTTGTTTCCTAGAATAACACCGTTATTTATTATTGGTTCTTGAAGACACTCTGAAATTAAAGCAAGAAATATCTTAAACACATATTTTTATAAGTAGTTATTTCCATAACTCTGAAAAAAATACTTTAGTAGGGCTCTAATTTAAGCTCGCATATTCGCAAAATGCGAGTGGAATTTGAAAACCGCGAGTAAATTTTATTTCAACTCGCAAATTTTCACGAGTTGAAATCGCCGTAAAAATATTACTGTCTAAGCTAACGAGGCTACACTCAGCATGGGAACGGCCAGATGGATTGAAAGTACGATCTTTGGCTCTACTAATTTGTATTATATATTGTAGATGTTGCAATGTGCATTGGAAATCATTTTGTCCTTGAAAAATTCACCCGTTTTTACTACATCTTACTTAGTCTCAAGCATTCTTGAATATATTAATTAGGGACTTTAGTTAGTTATTTCCCCTCGTATACTCTTCAAATGGGTTGGTCCTATTAGTTGGATTACTCGGATTTTACCCTTACTTTTCAATGTAAATTTGCCAAAATTAATCTTAAATAACTTTTTCTCAAATCATTTAATTTGTTTGAAATTCAAGCTAAGTATTTTTAAGGTAAAAAACTATCTAAATTTGATCACTTCTGTCAATATCTTCATTAACAAGAAAGATATCAGATGGAATATTTTCTTATCCTTACATAGGAATTCAATGATACAATCCGAGGATTCCAACTGTTAGGACCTACTGACCAATTGGATTGCTTCAGATTTTATCAGGGAAGGATAACTGACTAAAGTCCCTCATTAGTATTAACTATATATATTTTTGAAAAAAAAGTTTTTGCTTGGGCCTTTAATTAAACATAAATAATTACTACAACTATGAACACGTACCTTTAAAGACACAATTCTTTAATTTTCTGTCACATGTTTTCCCATGCACACAAGGATTGTCACAGGGTGACTGAAACATACAGAAAACAAAAAGTTATCAACTTAAGTAATTCATGATAAAATTTCAATAAAAAAAGAAGTATTTGGATACAATGTACTTGGGTAAATATATATTTGACACAGATCCTATCCCTGCACTTCAGTGCCATACCAGTGAACGAGATTTACTTGTATTTCTTGGCATAAAACACTATATCATTTTAAATATTCAATGCATCTTAAAACAAGGAATTCATCTCTCACTATGCAACTATGTGTTTATAAGTTACCAATCTGATTAAAACCCGATCTAAAATTTTACCGCTCGCATACTCGCTAATTTAGATCTGGCCTTTTCCAAACGAAGGTCACCTTCAGGTGACCTTTTCTCATCATAATATTCATGACGAAATTGTTATGATACGTAACTTGTTTACATCGCCTACGTCACGCAATTTGAAATGAGCCACCCAATCGCAGACTGTGAATAATACCGCTGTTAAATTTGCATGCAAACCTTGGTCTAAAAATAGAAATTACGAAATCAAAATGTGATTAATAGTGTTTTCGTCTAGATGAAAGCTACGCATTGATTGGTCGAAACAAAGTTCATCTCGACGTGACCTTGCATTGACTAAGAAGAGATCCAGTACGACAACGCGAGTAGAACAGGATCTCTGTTTACGGAGATTGATAAGTTACTTTTTACTTATACTTAATTTAAAATACAACATAGACGGCTATATTTTGTTGTTGAATTGTTTGTTTTATTTTTGGGATTAAACGCCGTGTCAACACGCTTTGGTAATTTTATGGCGTCCTGCGCACCTAACCTAGCTTTTCTGGACCCTTGTCTATAATCAGTACTCATCTACCCTTCCAAGAGAACGGAAACTTCTCCATCTATACTAATAAATTTGCGAGTTTCCTGTTTTGTGGAAGAAACTGCGCAGCTTTGAATAAATCTTTTGTTTGTTGCTGGAGCACCTATATACCGGCATATCAAGTTTACAATTCTTTTTTGACAAAGCCTCTTGATATTTGCAATAACTGCCAAAAATCAACAAAAATAGTGGGTTTTTTTTGTGTCTAAAAGTAGTTCTAGATAAAACTAAAAATAGACCAAACTCCCCGCAGCGGTTATTTCCCTTTTCTTTTCTGTGACATTTCAATAATTTCTACAAATTTAGCCTTTTTGTTGTAAATTATGATATTCAAAGTACATACATGTATAGATAAAAAAGAGTTTTAATAATTAGTAAACATAACAAAGCATGACGTAAGCACTATGAGGAGTTTGGGCATGTCATTACCTTAAGCCCGTGCTTGCACGGGCTCCCATCTAGTATACCTTATTTATGGACGAAAATAGACATCAAATCATCGCAGCAGCCCTAGTTATAAACTATACTTTAATTATAATATTCACTTATATAATAGTGTACATGTATGTATGCACAGAAAACTGTATATAGGGACGTACGCATTATTTTATAAGGCTGCAGCGAGTATCCGAGTAGGCTACTCGGATATCGCGATCTCGACCAGAAAATCGAGTACGAATATTCGTCACGTCCGAAATCGTCGGATCGCGATCCATTTTTGGAAAAAAATGAAAGAATATTTTTGCTTAATTAAATCTGAAAACGCGCCGCATTACTTAAGAAATTTGGTTTTCCAGATAGTAAAATTCTTCACTTGTATTTGTTTTAACATGAGTTCCTGTATGCTTCTCCATTAACAAGGGATTCGTGGTTCGATTCGTGAATCGCTACACTCGAATCGTGGTTCGGATCGGATCGCCACTAGCTCAACGATCCACAGCCCTGCTATTTTATTATCATAAGATATGCGCTGTGGTGCCAGTGATCAAAATATACATGACGTTACGTTAAACCTAGGATCAAAACACACGTGCCTATCTTAAATATGTAATAAATTCTATATTCGAATGTTATAATGCACTGACAACGATTCGGTTACTCAATGATAGGGCTGCGTATCTTGGCCAAGATCGCGATACGATGCGTAACACGATATATGCCTCGCGATTACGATATTAATTGTAAATTTGGACTGAATGCATTGACAAATTATGATATTTTTATCAAACAATCATAAAATTAACAAAGTTATTAATTACTTGGCACAAAATAAATTCAACAAAACAAATGTTATCTTTGTTTAATGACAATTGAGAATAAGAAGTAAAAGATTGCAATTGCAAGTTTAATGCTATAGATATATAGTATATTTTGTTTTTAACTGATTGTTTGTAAAGGGCCTTCTGAACTGCGATTTATTTGGACGCGATTCGATACACCCGTATCGGACAGTCGCGAATACGATCTCACGATGCATCGGGGAATCATTTCAGCCCTACTCAATAATGATTTTGAAATGAATGGTGACAATTAAAAAAAAACAATATTTCAAAGTATCCCTTTCGGGACTCCGCACAAGTTTTAAAATTACTAACCTTGGATACGGCGATATCTTTTTGTTTTACACGGATGCATATCTTGGATTTGCTTCTTATCCTGTCCTTGGGCGGTCTCTCAGTACCAAACAGTTCACACAACGGAAAGTTAGGATGATAGTTCAACACTGCACAATGTTCGCGTAGAGCGCATTCTATCACACAATCCGACAACTTCACTTGTTGAATCATTTGAAACTTATTCAGTTCTTCTGCGCAATTTGTAGTGTTGTCCACGTCGTATTCTAGCGTGATATCGGTTTCTTGGATTATGTGCGAGTCTGCGCATTGAAGAAAAATTGCAAAAAATGCAAATGTAAGCGCCATTTTTAGCGCGCACACTCTCGCCCTATCTATATAGACGAAGTGCTCGCCACTCTATTCGTCTTCAACTGAGCGGAATATTAAACATTATCATGAATTAATATATTCCATGTAAATAATTTAATGTACCAGACATGTGGCTCCCTCCTAGTAACGTGCATTTATCAGGGGCGGATCCAAGATTTCTAAAATAGGGGTTCGAATAGAAATTTTTGAAATGAAGGCGTTTCGGAACTCGTAGAAACAGAAGACATTTCCTGAAACTTTCAATCCAAATTTGCTCATGTTCTTCTGTGTTCTTTTGAACAAAGCTTAACGTGGCTCATTTACACAACTACATGCGCATGTTCTCTGTATATTTTGCAACAAATATGACAAATGTAAGCATTTTAATTCTTGTCAGACTTACACGATACTTTAAAGAGGCTAAACTGATCGAGGGGTCGTGGGTTTGATTCCCGGGTGGGGCATACTTTCGTGGAGCTTGGTCATGAAATTATTTCTACGGCCACTCTCCCACCTGCCAATGATTTTTAATCATGTAGGGCAGTTGTCAGCCACTGACGAAAGTATGCGCTTTGTAGTTGGTTAACAGCTAAATCCAGAGATTTGGTGAGGAGGAGTGAGTAGGTTGACTGACCGCCGTTATATGACATACAATGTGTTGCTACGGCGTTAAACCCAACAAACAAACAAATAAATAAAGAGGCTAAGCAGAAAAAGAGTATACAATTTGTCGCGCATCACGTCACAAACGCCAGTTACATGTGTATACTTTTGCAAATAATCTGAGAAACCTACAGTGATTTTACCTACTCAAAAAGGTTGACGACTTGTCACTGTAGCCCTCTGAAAAGAAGAAAGTTATCCAGTGAGGTAGCAAAAAGTATTCTACTGGCATTTAAGATGTGATGCGAGACAAATAGTA